>OU015743.1:36323451-36366116 GCA_907169655.1 Acomys percivali
TCTTCTTCTTCTTCTTCTTCTTCTTCTTCTTCTTCTTCTTCTTCTTCTTCTTCTTCTTCTTCTTCTTCTCTAATTTAGGTGGGGTTTCTCTGTGTAACCCTGGATGTCCTGGAATTCACTCTGTAGACCACACTAGGCTCACACTTGTCACCACTTGTCTCTGCTTCCCAAGTGCTGGGATTAAAGCATGCATCTCCACTGCCTGCTCTCTTACCACTTCTTAATGATGTGATCTAAGGCAATATATTCGGTGTCATAAGCATGCCATGTGTAGCATCATGGATAGAAGCACAAAAATGTCATCACTTTGTAGTTATGAGGAGAATGGAAAATAATTCATATAAAACTCCATCTAGCACACCGTGCACTTCCACTGTTACTTAGTTAACACAGTGGTTACCTTGCTCATCCTTCAGTCTCTCCCAGTGTTCTAGAAACATGTTTAAATGAGACTTTATATGCATCTATATCCCCAATATCTTGTTGACCATTTAGGGATCATGTCTGAGTTTTCTTCATGCCCTTTATTTTAAGTTCACTTATGAAAAACCATCACTTTTGGTTTTATTGGTTTTATTCTTTAGATAAAGAGAACAAGTTTGGTTTTTTAAATAATATTTTCACTTCATTGAAAATTTTATACATTACACAGTACATTTCAGTAGTTTTGTATCCTTTAACCTCAAAATGCTTCCCCACCTCATGTGTGTGTGTGTGTGTGTGTGTGTGTTGTGTGTGTGTGTATGTGTGCATGAG
Source organism: Acomys percivali (assembly GCA_907169655.1). Classification (NCBI taxonomy): domain Eukaryota; kingdom Metazoa; phylum Chordata; class Mammalia; order Rodentia; family Muridae; genus Acomys; species Acomys percivali. Next base: position 36,324,208 of record OU015743.1, read on the forward strand.
TTTGTATGATGTATGTGTACATGTGTGTTTATGTCTCTCATCTTACTGTAAGAAGTACTGAGTTACAGATGTACAGCACTAGTTATGGCATTTACATATGTCTGAACTCAGATGCTCATGATTGCAGCAGGTGTTCTAACCACTGAGCAATCGCCCAGTCCAAGTATTTTTTTAAAACATAAGCACACATGTACTGTAATGCCCCCAAATAAAATGTTTCCTGACGCCATTTAATATCCAATTGGTTCGCTTTCCCCATTTCTCTCCAGAGAAAAACATTTCTACATAGTATGCTTCCTTGAATAATGGCCAAATCAAGTTCCATACATTTTATTTCATTATTCTGATGCTGTTTCTTATCAGAAGTTGAAGCTGTCCCCGTCTTCCTCCATGTTGCTTATTTGCTAAAGAAACTGGATCTCTTTAGTCTATAAGATTCTTGACATTCTGTGCCTGTGTCTTCCTTGTTGTCTAACCTGGTCCACTGCCCTGGAATTTCCTATAAACACATGGTTTGGTCTAGGTTATGTTAAGAATGAGGTCTGGGCCTTACAATGCAGACTTGTAATCCCAGCTACTGGAGAAATTAAGGCAGGAGGATCACAAATTCAAGGCCTGCCTGGACTACTGACCTAGCTCAGTTGGGCACATGGCAAGAATATGCTTCAAAATAGAAATTTTAAGAAAAATAAAAGGGTTGGAGTGTGGCTCAGGAGTAGAATGCTGCCCTAACATGCATAAGGTTCAACCATCAGCACTGATGGTTGATGAAACAAAAAGAGGTAGGGACGATGGGAGAACTTATCCTACAAAAGTTGAGGGCCAGCCTGCCTAGGCTTCATGAATGCTGGAAACAGACACAAGACTCCAGAGTCCCCAGGGCCAGAGAGCAGGTATGCTGTACCCTCAGTCTCAGTTGCTATGGGGTGACAGGAAAGGGAAAATGTATGAGATGATGCTTGAATGAGTAGTGAGACTTAAGATCTGGATCTAGGTCAGTGAAAGCTCACATCCTTGTGCTGGATACACTGTATATCAACTCAACTCAAGCTAGAGTCATTCTGGAAGAGGGAAGCAGAGTTGAGAAAACCATCCCACCCCACTGGCATGTGGGCAAGCCTGTGCTACATTTTTCTTGATTGATAAATATGGGAGGGCCCAACCTACCATACCTCAGGGTGGTCCTGAGGTGTATAAGAAAGCAAGCTGAGCAAGCCACAGGGAGCAAGCCTGTAAGCAGCAGTACTCCGTGGCTTCTGTTTCAGTTCTTGCCTCCAGGTTTTTTTTTCCTCTGAGTTCCTGCCCTGACTTCACTCAGTGACGGAATAAAAGGTCTAAAATGAAATAAACCACTTCCTCTCCATATTGCTTTTTGCTATGATATTTTATCACAGCAATAGAGACCCTAACTTTAGCACTCCCCATTAAATATTATTAATTTGCTTCATGGCTAATTTGATGCTATGAAATGGGTCCTTAATACATAATAGCTTGCATTAATAGAATATCTATTACACATTCTGAGAATCCTATGCATTGCATTCCTTAATCCTTTGACAATCCTCTATCTTTGGTACTAGTGCCTTAGTTCTTCTCTGTGTCTAAGACAAGAAAGCACAAAGAAGGAAGAAACTGGCCTGAAGTCAAGGGAGCCAGAATTATGGTCTGGGTGCCGGTGGCACACAGGCCCCCAATGTGCTACAGGGCCATGCAGGAGTGTTGAGGGCAGGCATGTATTTGCCTCTTGCTGCTGCAACAAAATTTCTGGCAAAAGCAATCTAAGGAAGGGTTAATTGTGACTCATGGTCTAAGGATTCAGGCAGTGGCGGAAGAGAAGTCATGGTGGTAAGTGCCTCATTGCATCCACACTCAGGAAGCAGAGAGCAATAGACACCAGTAATCGGACTGCTTTCTTCCTTTTATTTAGCCAGAGACCGCAGCTCATGGAGGTGCTGCCCACAGCTAAGGTGGCTATTTACACCCTGATCAGTGCAGTACAGATGCTTCATCTTAGGCAAGCCCAGAGGTTAATCTAATCTTGATTATCCCTCCCGGGTCTTCCAGGTAGATGATTCTAGATACTGTCAAGTGAGCAGTCAATGCCTACGTGAATGAATGGATTTACTCCTTTTCTGTTTCTTTTTAAATTTTGTTTAGTCACTTTATATCCCCATCTTAGCCTCCTCCTTCCTTTCCTCCTGGTCCCACCCTCCCTCCCTCTACCTGCTATTCCCTCTCTCCTACTCCTCAGAAAAGGGGAGCCCCAACAACAACAACCCACCGCAGCACAACAAGTCACATCAGGAATGAGTGTATCCTCTTCCCCTGGGGCCTGGCAAGGCAGCTTCACTAGGGAGAAGTGATCAAAAAATCAAACAACAGAGTCCATGTCAGAGACAGGCCCCTCTCCTCTTAATAGAGGACCCACATGAACACCAAGATGTCCATTGGCTACATCTGTGTCGGGGGCCTAGGTCCAGTCCACGCATGGTCCTTGGTTGGTGCTTCAGTCTCTACAAGCCCCGCTGGGCCCAGGTGAGTTGACTCTGTTTGTCTTCTTGTGGAGCTCCTGTTCCCTACAGGTCCTTCTATCTTTCCCCCACCTTTTTCACAAGACTCTCTGTGCTTTGACCAATGTTTGGCTGTGAGTCTCAGCGTCTGTTTTGATCTGTTGTTGGGTGGAGCCTCTCAGAGGACATCTATGCTAGGCTCCCATCTGCAAGCATAGCAGAGTGTTGATCATAGTGTCTTTTCCATGGGGTGGGTCTCAGGTTGGGCCAGGCAATGGTTGGACAGTCCCTAGTCTTTTTCTTGGGCAATGATTGTTGTGTTTAAGAGATATGACAGCCCAAGTCAGAGATATGATACCTGCTCCTCTTCTTTAATGGTTAGAACTGAAATGACCGTAACCTAGTGCAACAATTTTTAAAATTTTTTCACAAACAAGGAAGTTGTAATAAAAAAAAATGGCATGAACCAAAGTGATGTGCCCAAATTACCTGGTTAATTAGTTACTTAGAGTTGGGAGACTAGAACGTAAGTAGCAAAATGCAATACACAGATAAGAACCTGGGGCCGACATTGATGTTGACGATGAAGCGTTGGAAGTCAAATATGGCTTTTCTGTTTCCTCTTGAAAATAAATCAGTCCAGTTTAAGTGCAAAGCACATCTGGACATCAGAGAATGGGAGATGCCTGCAGTGCAAGTGCCTCCCACCTTCAGCTTGGCATCTCCTGGAGGTGTTCAGTGTTTGAAAGCAAGGCCTGGGACACAGTCCTTGCAGAGGCCCCTTCACCATATTTTCTGGACTTGACTTCCTGGTCTAAAGGAGAAGTAAGGAGCAGCCTTTAGTCACTATGACCCACCCATGAGTGCTCACAGTGGGAGCCAGATGCCCTTCTTCTGTGTACTCAAATATAAAACACGTGTACTTTACATTCCCAGGCTGTGTTCAAGACTGTCACAAAACAGAGGCCATTTTTGGAGACCATTTAAAGTCTGAAGGCCTCAGTTGCCTTTGCATTTTGGCTACCTGCCAGTTTCTTTTCTATTTGACCCTCCTCCTCTGTTATCTAGGAATACCTGTTGTACACAAGGCAGATTGTATTTCCTGGCAGAATGTACAGGACTTATATACTGTCTGCCCTGTTCATTTAGTCATTGAACACATGTTTTCTATGTTGACTGAAGGACATTCTAATAATGAGCAAAAGTGGGACACCTGTCTGTGAAGGGAAAAACAACCCATGAGACTCAAATAAACAAACAAGGATCAAATTATAAACTGCATTGAATCCTATGAAAGAAGGAAAAAGATGGAGTAAAATAGTTTAATAGATAAAATATAGTATACACTGAGGTCTAAGAAGAGGCCACTTTGAAATTTATTCTGATATCAAAACTAGTGATCTAAGGGGGGGAAAAGAATAGTGATGGAAATATAGAAGAAAACACTGTGTGAGAATCCTTAAGCTCTTCTACCAACAAATGACAAGCAACCACAAAAATTAAGAGTTAACAAATAGTGAAGGGCAAATGACACAGCACTCATATCACACTGGTCTCTATCATGGGAAACAGTAGGGCATTGGTTCTTTTTCTACTAATATGACAGAATATCTGACCAAAGCATGCTGAGAAAGGGAGGGTTTACTCTGGCTTACAGTGTGAGAGGCTCATTAGATCATGGTTGGGTAGTCATGGCAGTTGACATGGAGACACTTAGTGGTAGGTGCAGGAAGCCAGACGGTTTCACTGCATCTGCAGGAAGGATGCAGACAATGTACAGGAAGAAAGGACAGGCTATAAAGACCCAAGGTGAGTCCCCAGTGGCCTGCTTCCTCCAAAGGGCTCCACATCTTCAAGGTTTCACCACCTTTCCAAATGGCACCACTAGCTGGGAACTAGACATTGAATCACATGAGCTTATTGGGGGTGGGGGGGATACTTGACATTCAAACCTCTGCGGCTATCAATCAACTGTCACCCATGCACCAAGGCCTGGGCTGGGTATTCGAGGGTAAGTTCAAAAGGGGGGGGTCTTTTGAGTGCACTATAGCAGCGGTTACCTCTTTAGGTTCACCAAGCCTTTTCAAATCAATAGCTACTCTCTGAAGGCTGCATCAAACAGTGAAACAGGCAGAAATAAACAAGGATGCCGATTCCATGTAAAATCCAATGGCACCGTGTAATTTCATCTCATCATTCACCGTAGGAAAATAATAACAAAACAGCTCCTTATAAAGTCCCGATTTGCAATACTAGGAAAGCATGTAACCTGAAGTATTAAAATGCAATTATTAAATAACAAACTTCATTTGGCTGCACACATTAATTGATGTCACTATTCCAAAGCATACAACATGATTAAATTGGCCATGGTTGGCTAACATGGTATTTTCAAGTGTCCTCACAGGGAATTTTTTGTAAAGACACACTAGACAGTTATTGAAGGGGACATTTGGTGAGTATTCTGCCTGGGATGAAAACCCCACCAACCACCTCTCTCCTGAAATATCACCGGACATGTTTGGGAGGATCTGGACCTGCCCACTGCTTTTCCTACTGTCCATTAGAATTGAAAGGATCACTGCTGTCCTTCCCGAATCTCTTGCATGGCCACAGTAATTGTCTCTAAGATGAGCCTATGGGCTAGGTAGAGTCAGTTCCAGTTTTCTTTTGTCCTTGCTCACGCTAGTGCTAGAAATTGGGCAAGTGATCCAAAAGAAAGCCATCTGGTTGCCCTCTAAAGGTGTAACCACTGCTGAAAGCAGGTTCCCTTCCTTGTAAAGAGCAACGCCAGTAAGATATGGTCCCAGGAGCCACTAGCAGGAGGTACAATTCCCCCTTCATGGAGAATGCTGGTCTAGAGAGAGAAGTGAAGTCAGAGTGTGTGCTTCCCTGGAGTAGACTTGGCTGTTCTGTGTCTGCTGCTTACAGATGGATGAGTCTTACAGTTCAGGCATTCTTCCAGCAACTAACAATCCCTGATTATTTTCCCCATTTTATATAAAGAGCAGACGAACTCTGTCTCTGGCAACACATGGAATCTGGTGAAAAACACAAACCATCACCCTCTGCGATAAGCCCACTCACCATGCTATGCTCTTTTCTACTTGTGTGGTTCTGAGTTAGAAAACACACAGCTCCTGCCCTGGCCAGCCACAATATGGAAGTAAGAGACACATCTCTCCCTTAAACCACTGGAAACATTTTGAGAGGGCTCTTTAAAGGAAAAAAGAAACATACTTTAGAGTATGATTTTTTTTTAAAGTGAATGCGATTGCTTTAGGAAATAAAAGGTAGTTCATGTGATCAAGAATGATATCACTTGATGATCACCATCAAAGAGAAATAGAAGTTTGCCAGGCATTCTGGGTAGAGGGACAAGTACTCATACAACTTAGAGGCATGAGTTGGAAAGATGATTCACTCAGTAAAGAGCTGGCTCTGCGAGCAACAGCACTTGCCTTTGGTTTCCTCGTTCCCACATTAAAATAAAGAAATAACTGGCCACAGGACCATCTGCCTGCAATCCCAGAGCTAGAGATGCAGAGACGGGAAGATGCCTGGAGCTTAATGAAGTGATCCTGTCTCAAAAGTAAGGTTGAGAGACATTGAGGATGAAAGCATAAGTCAACTTCTGGTCCTCTCTCCCGCTCCCTCTCCCTCTCAACCTCTCCAGAACTTTAAAAACAAGTTAAAAACAAAACAGCAAAAGAATGTGAAGTCCAAGAAGAGACGCTTGCCTGGGGGCATCGGTCAAGATGCCGTGAAGAAGACAGGCCTTAAAGTAGAACTTGAAATTCAAATCTTTGTAGAATTTCCTCAAGCAAAGATGAATTAGAACACAAGTCCTCAAAGTGTGTCCAGAGGTGTAGACATAAGGTTATTATGTAGTTTAAATTCTGATTTCTGTACCCCTCATGTCTGGTTGCAAGCTCTGTTCTGAGAATTTCCTATCTAAATGTTGTGTAAACTCTGCTCCCCAATTGTCCCCCTGATGTGTCAATAAAGCAGCTTATAGACAATTGATGAGCAGGGGAGAGAAGAGGGCCGGACTTCCTGCCAGCCAGGGGAGGAGGAGTTAGGAGACGAAGCAGGGGATTCAGCCCTGGGTAGAGGTCCAAGGAAGGTCAGGAGGAAGTAGCTGGAGCCAAGGAAAGCTGCAAAGTGCTAGTATTGCTCAAATGTTTGCTGAGAGTAAGACAAAATAGCACAGATGGTTAAGAACAGACTTAAACTGCCCAGATTGTGCTGTTAAACCTTGTATTATAAACAGAATCTCAATTATTTGTGTGATATTTCTTAGCTGGGCTAAGAAATAAGCTAAGATAAACAAACACTGTTTTATAACAATAACTTCAAATTTGGGGGTCTAGGCAGGTGGCTCAGTAGGTATAAAGTGTTTGTCAAGCAAGCAGAAAAATCTGCATTCAGATTATTACCCAGTGCTGGGGAGGCAGACACAGAAAGATCCTGGGGGCTTTCTGGCCGGTGAATCTATCCAATCAGTGAGTTACAGGTCTAGTGTGAAACTCTGTCTCAGGAAACGAGATGGAGCATGGTACTGGAAGACACCCAAAATTGACATCTGTCTTCCATATGCACACACATGCAAGTATACCTGTATACATGTGTGGATACACACACACACACACACACACACACACACACACACACACACTATCTAGAGACTCAAAGGTGTCCCTGAGACCCTTTCAAGGCAGTCACATATAAGGAAAGAAATCTTTTCATGTAAATACTAAGTATGGTGCTGTTTTCCCTTCTCCTTCCTTTATAAGGATGCAGTAGGGATTCCTACAGTGCATTTAGAAAAACTACATAACTCAGAGAGCCAGTTTTATTTTCAAATGACCATTGTATAATGTGACATAATTATGCTTTGGTAAAGGCAAGAAATACTGATGGGTTTTGATGCAACAAGAGAGAAATTTATTGACATGCTAGAGCACGCCTTTAATCCCAGTATTTGAAAGGGGAAGGTGGGCAGAGCTCAATGATTTCAAGGTCAGCCTGTTCTAAATAGTGAGCTCAGGCTAGCTGAGGATACATAGTGACCCTTGCCTCAAAAACGGAACAAGCAAAAAAATGAGAAAAGAGCCAAATTCCATATAATAATAACTTATAAGAAATGTCTGGATTCAAGAAGGTATGGACCACAGGAGGAGTTGGAGGGGATGAGGGGGATAGAAAGGACACAAATACCATGTACTCACATACAAAATACAAACCTAAATCATACTTCATTTGTTTGTTTTTGGAGGCAAGGGTTCTCTGTGTAACAGTCCTGACTGTCCTGGAACTCATTCTGTAGTCCAGGCTAGCCTCAAACTCACAGAGATCCACCTGCCTCAGCCTCCCAAGTGCTGGGATTAAAACTGTACACCACCTCATCTGGCTAAATAATATATCTTCTTCAAAAAATGAAAAAGAAAGGAAGAAACTATGACTTACCAAACCATCGAGTAGTGTGAAAAAAATGTTCTACCATTTGCCAAAATGGCTGCTAAGATCCACCAGTTAAGGGAACTACATTTCCTATAGATACTTCCAACTGATATTGTCCTGGCAGATTGGGAAACTAACTTGATTCTATGAAGCCGGGTGTTTAAGGGACTTATAAAATGTAGAGCAATATTTATCTTCTAACTCGATTTATTTTGAAAAACAATTATTTTAACAAGAGTATACACAAGCAGGTGTTAGAGGCCAAACTAGGTTCCCAAAAGATATGCAAATACTGCCTTATAATAGATTTTATATATGACCAAATTAAGTTATTTGAGTCATTCTTAATCCTGGAGGAGTGATGTCCTTATGAAAACCAATTTAGACAGTGACTTGACACAGAGATAATGACAATATAAGGCAAGGTACATCTGACACTGCTAGAAGCTGGTGAAGGGCTCAAGCATGGACCCGCCAGAGTTTTGTCCCCAGGAAATTACATTTTTTCACAAACTTGCCAGCCACTCCTATTAACTAAGGACTGGAGGTAGAAATGCCCCAAACAGGGATTTCAGCCATCTCCTTGGGATTGCAAGAACGGGGAGAAACGCTTGAGTTAACTCTAGCTCTAAAAGACATGGCTGCAGATGCGTGAGCCAAGGTGACAGGGACCGTCCATACAAGAGGTTCATAGAAAAGCACATAAACCTTAGAAGAGTGGAGGCCTGCAGCTCTTCACTCTGAGTTCTACCATCGTTATAACCAACAATAATTACAAGACTCTCTGCATCTCCTGTGGGCTTTCCTTCTAACCTTCCTCCAAATAGCTCCAAACTCCTTCATGCAAATGGCTTTGGCTCACGGAGGCCTCAGATTCACCTCAAGGCAACGTTGCAGTTTCTGCGTGATTGCCAACTGGCAGACTCTTTTGTCTTTCTTAATATCATTTCCAGAGATAGAAAATCTGATGGGTCTGGTTTTTCTCCTAAAGCTGGGCCATGCTCAAATTTGTTGGACAGCCGGTGCCTCTGCTGCTCTGAAATCATACTCACATATCTGCCTTAATAATCTGAGTACACGGCCTAGATAAACACGATATAAGGCACGAATGGCTATGCAGTAGGCACTATGGGCAGAGCATTGTTCCTTAGATGGGGCTGTGGCGTCATCATCGGAATGGTTGTTGTTGTTGTTGTTGTTGTTATCATCTCTTCTAGAACAAAATAAAAAGGAGAATCCATTTTATTATCATTGTCATGTTTATCAACTGAGTTGTCTTTTGATGTGAGTACTGATGGGTTGGATGTCAGTTCCAATGGTGGTAGGACATGGAGGTTCTGGAAATACAGGCCATATGATTCGTTCTGTTTCTTTCTCTTATCAAGTATTCAATTGTTAGGTAACGTGACTCTTGTTGTTCTCCTTCTCCTCCATCATCTTCGTGGCATCCCACTTGGCCCTCTCTTTCCTCCCTTCCTACCTGCCCCCCACCTGCTTTGCAGTCTTGAATTAAAACAAAAGGAAAATAAATTATCCTCCCCGCACGCTCTAATTCACTGGCTTTGCATGAGGGTTTTTTGCTTTGGTCCCAGGACAGTTTTATGAACTGTTTGTGTCCTTTGATTGTTTTTTAAAGGAGGAAAAGCATGTGAATATTAAATTATTTATTGTAAATGTAACAACCAATGCATACTTCAATTTCGGGGGTTGTCACTTTGCAGCATGGTTTAAGTGTTGAGAGAGAGCAGAGGCCCTGCCTTTGTGTATCAGGACCCACAGATTTCAGCATGTGTGACGATTTAGCTTTGTGTTTGGGTAAATTATTTGTGTGTGTGTCATTGTATAATTTCTTCTGTGTTTGTGTATGTATGTTTGTAGTTTTCTTGGTATGTGTGTGTGTTTCAATGGAACAAGATCACATTGTTTTCTCATGTTGCGCTGTATATTTTTCATTTGTTGCTGAGAATTGAAAGAAGGCCGTTTCTATTTTGACTAAATTGTTGGACTGCGCAAAAAAAAAAAAAAAAGAAAAAAGAAAAAAACAAGCAGAAACATCTCTAAGATTTTGTTGAATCCAATTAGTTCTATGCAACTTGTAGTACAGCTGATTCTTATTACAAGCTTTTGTGTTTTCTCCAGTAAATCAGTTGAAACTAAGTGACTGTGGCATTTGACCTACATAGTGAAGGTGTAGATTTGAATTTGCATGTTTTATTGTTCTCTGTCTTTTACACATCAGTGTTCCTCTCTGAGTACTTAAAAATTATGATGGCATCCAACAGAGCAACACATTTTCTCTCTTCTCTAAGGAACCTTGTCCATTCAAGTTCATTTTAATTAGCTCATGTTTCCAACTCAACTGATTCATTTGTTTGTAAAAGAAAATACTGGCCCACAAACTCAAAGTTGAGAGAAGAAAAAATCTTCAGAAGAGGTTTGATAAAGATCTCAGCTCTGAGCTGTGCCTGTACATGTCTGTAATCAATCCTAGCACTCTGGAAGGCAGAGGCAGGCAGATCTCTGTGAGTTTGAGTCCAGCCTGGTCTATAAAGTGAGTCCAGGACAGCCAAGACTACACAGAGAAACCCTGTCTTGAAAAAGAATCTCAGCTCTGGTTTTCTCTCCCACCTTCATACAGTGTCTTTGTCTTCAAGTCACTTTCTTCTATTGGAACAAAGTGGCCACTATATATCTAGGCCTGGTCCTGTTGTATTGCTTTGATTTAGAGATGGAGTCTCAACTAGCTCAGGCTAGCTTTGTACTCCCAATCCTTCTGCCTCATTTTCCAGCATGGTAGGATTACAAGCAAGTACAAGCACACCAGGCAGACCCCCTTTCCCAATGAAGACAGAATTTATGACCTTAAAAGTACTGAACAAAAAAGCCATTGCTTCTCCTTCTAATTGTATGACTACTTCTGAGCTGAGTAAAAATAATCTTTAATTGGCTCCATTCTAAGTAGAATTAAAACTGATTTTTTTTCTCATGGTAGCAAAATGGCTACTGCAATCCCAGACGTCACATCCATATATCATGCCATTTAAAGAGAGAGAGAGAGAGCACCTTGGTAAACACCAAACTATAAGAACTGAGTTTTACTCAAAGACGCTTAGGTACCCTCTCCATCACAGCAAGTAAGGCAGACCGCTTCTGGAGTCCCTATGTAGAAAGCTACTGCCAATCTCACTGTCACCAAACACAACTATATGGAGTGGACATTCAGGAGCCTAAATCTATAATGCCTTCCAGATCCTCATTTGATTGGCCAAGCCCACTACAGACAGGTTGATACTGTCTTCTTTGTACTCTTTGCTCTTAGGCAGCTATAGCTTTCCAAGGCATAGACCCTTCCTTGAAAAATGCACCCAGTCTTCCTAAGGTACAAGATTATTTATCTATCAAACCTTTACAGCTTTGAGTTGACTGTAAAAAAAACATGTTAGGTCTCGAGAGGCAGAGGCAGATGGATCTCTGTGAGTTTGAGGCCAGCCTGTTCTACAAAGAGAGTTCTAGAACAGCTAGGGCTATTACATAGAGAAACTTTGTCTTGAAAAAGCAAACAGCCAAACCAAATAAACAAACAAAAAAGAAACCTGTTAAGGAAACATCGTTGCTAAGTCACTGCCTTTCCCCCCCCCCCCCTTGAAGCCTAGGAAACTTCCTGTAAAATGTAAGACAGCCTAAGACACAGTTCACCACATGTCCTGTTACCTTGAATATTTTTTTTTTAGTGCTGCTTTTCAAATGTTTCATTTCTACCTATGCCCAGCTCAATGTTCAACACTTTATTTACTTATGTGCTAAAACATGGACCCTGGGAAGTATACTGTAACACCTTCAAAACCTTCCGAATCAGGCGGTGCCCCAGCAGCTATGACTTAGAATCAGGCTGTTGTGAGTTCTCCAAGCACAACTGTGAATTGCTTCCTTGAGCAATCCCACAGGTGCCCAGGAACAGCCCTGGCCAGGAGGCAGGGAGGTGCCAAAGATGGACAAAATGGCAGCCTGCAACAGAATCAACATTTATGTGGGGAAACTAATCAGAAAAGGCCCAGATAAAGCCTTCAGCACCCATGCAACCAGATGCAGTACCTCCATCGCCATTCCCCATGCCCTGCCTCTACCCCAGTATTTTTAGTGTCTCTTCTATTTTCCAGGTACTGAAAAGGGTTGCCAGGAATGCTGGGAAAAAGAAAACATTCCCTCGGCAGCCATGTAAAATATTGTCAAGAAAACGCAAAGGTCTTAGAAACTTTTTCCATTCTTCCAGATCTTCCTAATTATGCAAAATATCAAAACACTTGGGAAACCAGTGAGATTGCTGATGATCTTAAGCTTCTATTTCCCAAGTGGGCCCAGGGGTTGGACTTTCTCAGAGCCCCGCAAGGCTTCACTGGAAAAACCTCTTCCAGACACCGGTTCATTGGCACATTTCTCACGGGGTTCAAGAAAAACAATTACACTACTACTAAAATAAAATATTCTGTGGCAGTTTCACTGCTAAGAGACAAATACAAATATCCAGAAGTGAGTACATACTGTAAGTAATTGTGGAAGATTGACAGAACACCCCCCCCCCCACCCAACTAGCTGATGCCCAAAAGGTGCCCCATACGCTTCTTTCCACTGCCAGGCTTACGTGAGTTCCCTCCTCACTCAGCATCCACCGTGTTCTCTCATTTCCCAGAACAATCCTGCATAATATCTTTCCATGTTTGTTTTGAAAGCTAGAAATGTTGTTTTCTGTATGCTATGTTTCCCACATGGCACGCGTGCGGTGTGGTGTGCAATTTGAAGCTTTTCAGCTAATCCTTCCAGTGCGCAGGTGGGTTAAGATGCTGGAAAACTGCACCCCAGGAGGACGTGTGTTTAAGCAATTCAAGATTTCTGAATGTGGAGATTGGGTCATTATTCAAATTTCCATTTCGGGAGAGATGATTAAATCATCCCATCCCAGTGATTGTTGTGTAGCTAAGTAAACTTCCCAAGTGTCCTTGGTGTTCGCCTAAATTGGTTGTGAAAGGCAGATCTAGTTTCTATTTGTGGAGAGTTTCTTGACGTTTCTTGCAGTCTCGCAAAACAACCCAAAAAGTGGAAAATTAGGAGCAGAAAGCTCTAAAGGTCTTTAGACTTAGAGGCAAGAGCGGTGGATGTGTGCCTTTCATAGAATGAAAAACAACACAACGGAGGAGACAGGGCTCCGACAGTAGGAAAGAAAGGAGGGGGAGGAAAGGGAAGGATGGGCTGAGACGTGGAAGTCCGCTGCTTTAGAATTATGACTGGATTTGTCACTATTTCACCTTTGGGCTTATGCAGCACTTCCATTCATCTGATTACCACAGCAAGGCAACTGAGAACCCACTGGCTAGCAGTAGTCAGAAAGCACAGTCTCTGGTCTCTGCAAGGGAGTGCATATGTGTGTGTATGTGGGGGTGGGGCAGGGCAGTAACTGCACTATGCCCCCCCCTTTTTTTTTTCAGACTTACTCTTCACATAGCCCTTACTCACCTCCCCATCCCCAGGAGTTGAGTGAAATGAGATGCTGATGGAAGACTTTCTTTCCTCATATGCTCTTGTATCGTCGAATCAAGAAGCAACAGAAAAAAGAGACAGCCTCCCATCTCATCCCCTACAAACGAACTCCAGGTTATCATAAGAGAGACTCCGTGTCTCCACATCAGCCACCTGCCACCAAGGCTGCTGGCACACTAACATTGAGAGACGTGGAAGAAAATGGAATTATGAAACAGGAAAAGAACTCAGCAGTCAGTAGCACAAACTTGCCAAAAAGGGAAAGCCAAAACCACCACAGAAGTCACAGGGTTCCTTCCAATGGCCCCTAGAAGATGATGTAACTATCCTCTCGCCTCGCACTTGGATATTTAGGCTTAACGTCTCAGACCTGGAGGGCCATGGAAGACAGAGATGCTGATGCTAGTCCTCTCTCTCTCTCTCTCTCTCTCTCTCTCTCTCTCTCTCTCTCTCTCTCTCTCTCTCTCTCTCCTTGCTCACTTGCTCACTCACTTTCTCCCTCGCTGCAGCTAATTAGGAGAGTATGGCCTTATGGAAGAGGGGAGACCAAGGGAAGCAGACTCCAGCTTCCTCAGAACAGATCACTCTGAACAACTTACTCCTATGGATCAAAATTCCGCTCTGCTCTGTGAGCGACTGCTCCGTCAGAAGCCCAGGTGGCCCCAATTTGAAAGAAATAGGAAAAAGAAACCAATGCATGTCCGCTGAAAGCCTGAGGAACAGGCTGTCCAAGAGGAGGGGGAGACCAGCAAGTACTACACTCCTAAATTTTATAAGGCTTAAAAAGAGCAGAAGAAAATAGTGAAATAATAATTTGGAGCTTTGGAGCTGTGATTGTAAAAGATACAATATTAAATTATAGCCATATGGGATGTTTGCAAACTAAGTTTCTTGATTTTTCTTTCTTTTCTTTTCTTTTTTTCTTTTTTTATTTAGCCTTTAAGCCAGTTAATGGAACAATTACTTGAAAATAATTTGGGCATAAAAATGGAAGCTTACAGAGCTCTCAGAGATTAAAAGTTACAGAGGAGGCAACACAAGTATTGAATAAGATGTGACTTCTGATTGTGGCTTAGACCCTTTATGTCTGCAGGGCAACTACAAAAGAGCGCCCCCACGTGGACTTTGTGAGGATCTGTCCTCCACTGGCGGCAAGTGGGAACAAGGTATTTACCAGTGTAGTTGGAAAAGTGTTCACAAGCTGGGCACTCAGAGAGGCAGAGGCAGGTAGGTTTCTGTGAGTTTGAGGCCAGCCTGGTCTACAGCATGAATCCGGGACAGCCAGGGTTACACAGAGAAACCCTGTCTCGAAAAAAAAAGAAAAGAAAATTGTCCATAGTCTCTAAGGCAAGGACCACACAGTGATGGCGACCATTCTCCCTGTTAAAAAGTAGCTGTGACGGGAAGCAGGAGATTGATTTAGTGAGCCCGCTTCTCTTCTTTCTGTCATGTGGCTTGGAGCTATTTTGTTTTCTCTGGTGTGTGTCCAAGGTAATAGGACCAGTTTCTGCAAATCGCATTGCAAAGACGGCCCTGGGCCTTTGCATGCCTTGAATTTGCAGAGGGCTTGTGGAAGCTGCAACAGGTGGGCCTTATTGAGGCTTACAGAAGCAGTGCTGGGGAGGCAGCGTGCCAAGGCTCAGCTCTGCATCCCATAAATATGCATACATTAGCGCTGAAGATCTCCCGGCAGGAATCAGAGTTCTTCTGTTCTGAGGCACATAAAATTTCATGTGAATTCCACTTTTGTGTGACTTGAACTATACCGCTCACTGACAGTACATTTCTCATCGGAGACCCACAGTAGAATTCATTTAGCATTTAACAATATCATGATTGACTTGTTAATAAAAACTATCCTATTTCAGACGGGTCATAAATCAGACTGAATCTTTGAAGAGCGTACAAACAATAGTTAGGATCCAAGACGATTACATTCCTAGTCTCTGCTCATTTTGCTTCCTTAAGCTGGCATGTTAAAATTTTAGGAAGTACTTTGAAGTGAGTAGAAAAATGTCCATTGGCCCCTTTTACAAAAAAAGAGAAATGAGATAGAAAAAGAAAAGAAAAGAAGAAAGAAAGAAAGATAGAAAGATAAAATTTCAAGTCCATAATCTTAGTTTCTTGTACTTAGTACACATCAAATACACAGCTGTCAACGTTTTCTTGAGAATGAGATAGCATTCTACCTCAGAAAGAAGACACCGAGCAAACCTGAAGAAGAAGCAATCAATCTAGGGGATGGATTTGCCACACTGCAATCCCTCTCTGTGTTTTTAAACATTCTTTAAGAAACAAAGGACCCTCATGACAAAAATAGGTCAATAAATACTATGATAAAGAAAGCTATGGAGCTAAAGCATTTCTTTATTCTTGAGATAGCTTCCAACATGGTTAAAAAATTCCTTCTGGACCCTCTTCTTCAGGGGAGCTGTTATCAGTCATTTCCATGAAAGGCCTGGGTACAAAGAAACGGCATCTTAAACTTAATTCTAGACTTTTCTTTCCATGAGTTTTAAGAGATTTATTTTATTTTTATTCTCTGTGTGCATGTGTGTGTGTGTGTGTGTGTGTGTGTGTGTGTGTGTGTGTGTGTGTGTACATATGTGTGCAGATGCCTCTGGAGATCAGAAGAGAAAGAGGGTACGTGATTCTTCGGAGTTAAAATTGCAGAGTGGTGTGAGCTATTTGATGGGGCTGCTGTGGTCAAGCTCCATTCTCCTACAAGAATTAGAGGTGCTCAGATCTGCTGAGCCATCTCTCTAGCCTCAATGTTTTCATGCCTTTAAGCTATGCTTCCTGGCTGGATTGTAGCCTTTACTCCCTATTGTTATTTGGATATGAAATCCCTGCCTTCTAGGCTCATGTGTTTGTACATTTGGTCCCCTCCTGTTTGGGAATGCTTTGGAACCTTTAGAGAATATGGGGCTTGTGGTAGGAAGTAGGTTACTGGGGGCAGAACTTGAGGTCTTACAGCCTGGCTCCACTTCCTGTTTCTTGACTGTAGATGCAATGGGAGTAGTCACTTCACATTCCAGTCGCTATGCCTTTGCACCATGAGGGACTTGGTCCCCTTAGACTGCAAGCCAAAATAATTCCCTTAAGTAATGTCTTATCAGGAATTTGGTCACATTGGTAGGAAAACTAATACGTCTCTCCCTTTAGCGCCATGCGCCTGTCTTCACTCATGTCTTCCCTCCCCTCACTCTGCTGAGCCCCTCTCAGGCACACGAAGCCCCTTGACACCAGCTTTTTGTATTTCTCCCTCACATGCTTTAAAGATTCCTTTCAAACCATATGGCTCTCTCTCCTTATCCAAAGTTCTGATACAATAAATTGTTCTCTTTTTATTTTCAACTTACATTTTCCTATTTTTCCCCACAGCATTTTAAATCAGCCTGACGTTTCATCCCCTATCTATGTATTTGTTGGCTGTTTTCATCTTCACGTTCCTCACGCTCAAAAGGAAGAACAGAGAAAGCAAGCTGAATGCCAGTGTTTATGCCGTTCTGCTTCCGGCCTATGAGTGTGATATGGGCAACATCCTCACACGCCTGCTCCCATGCACAAACTCCTCAAACCATAAGCCAAGGCAACTCTCTCCATCCTTAAGTTGCATCTTGTTGGGTGGAAACAGCATCAAGAAAAATAAGCAATAGGAATGTCTGCTTTTTGGGTTGAGTTATGAGTTAGACTGCAAGCAAGAAGGTAATGGCTAAGAAGCATGTTGGTAGCGTAAGTGTGTGTGCCGGCAGCTAGATCTGAGAGAGAGTGGGTATTTGGATAGCAGACAGGTAGATGGAATAAATGATAAACTCCTAAGCCTTGCCTGTGTGTGTGTGTGTGTGCGCGCGTGCGTGCGTGCGTGTTTAGACAGAAGTTATAGGCAACATGCTGGAGCATAGAATAGTGAAGGTCAACATGAAGAAAACTGTGTCTTCTGTTCACCTCTGTGAGAAACTCATCTTGATCTCTGGGCTTTGCTTCTTCACTGCTCAGCTGTTAATAGATCCATGGAAAATATGTGCCTTATAAATACACTGGAGTCACTCGTATGAGATAAGTGTGAACATGATCTATTCTAAAAGAGACTTAAGTAGACCTGGGGAGTAAGAAGCTAACAGGTTGTAGTTACAGAACTTCTCAGACCCTTTAGTACATGAACGCACACTAGGACCCTCCACCATGAGAGTTCTAGAGAATGATTCCCCAAGTTTCTTTAATCAAAAAATATTCTTCACATCTCATAAAACACCCCTCCATGGAATACCAGTTTAGGGAGTACGATGAATCATCTGTGAGGCCAATTCACATGTTGGCACAGTCTGACCATGACATCACTGTGTGCAGGATAATCCCTAGGCTGCTAAAAAAAAATACCCACAAGAAAAGAGATTTTAAAAATATTGTAAGACAGGCAAATTGGTAAAGGGGGTGAAGATACCTGCTGCTAAGCCTTCACACCTGAGTTGTATCTCCAGATTCCATGATAGATGAAGAAATCTGATTTCTGGAAACTGTCCTTTGACCTTCATCCATATACCAAGATATGTGCGTATTAGTAAATAAAACAATGAATAATTTTTTAATAGGATGATCTACTAAGAAAGAAACAAACCAGTAAAAGGTGGATTTTAGTACACATTTTGCAATAAACAGATACACAAACGATCAATATGCATGTTAAAAGGTGTAGAGTGTCATCAGTCTTGGGGAAATGTGACCTTAAACCCCATTGAAAACCCACCAGAACCACCATGACCAAAAAGACTTACGACACCCAGTATAAGCAAAGACATGGAGAAACTGAAGCACAGACACATTGTTAGGGCAAAGTGAAAACAGAAAGCTTCACACAGTTAAACCGGGTAAATATGAACCAGGAATTTCACTACCATATCTACTTATGGGAGAAAAAAAACTTGTGCATAGATTTTCATAGCAGAATTATCCAATGATGCTAACACCTTGGAGAATATAAATGCCTATCAACCAGTGAATGGGAAAAAAAGGATATATAAAAATAAATACAATAAAAGGTAACAAATGGCAGATCCGTACAACAGCATGGGTGAGTCTGAAAACATTATGCTAAGCGAAAGAAACCAGACACTAAAACTAATCAAAGCTAAATGTGTATGAAATGTCTAGGAAAGGCAGAATTATGAAGACAGAAAGCAGATATGTGGTCATCTGGGTTGGGGGTATAAGTGTTACCCAACACGAGCAAGAGTGGGAACCCTTGATGGGGTGAGAGAAAGGAAATAGCATTGACTAAGGGGATGACACACACTGAGCAGTTACCACAGCTTGTTGAGCTGTCCACTCACAACATGTGAACAACAAATGTGACATGAGAAGTACATTAAATTCTTCAGCCATAAAAGAGAAAAGCTCTCAGAGATGTTTAGTAAAAAAAAAAAAAAAAAAGAAAAGAAAAAGAAATTTTCAAAGATGCTCGTGTGTGAAGGGGAAACCAGAACTAGGGCAGGTCACACCCATGAAGGGTTTCTGGGTTGCTGTAGAATAGGACCACCCCTTCTACACACTTGGCTGTGTACGTACAACACACATTATCACATGCCCTAAAGGCTCTCACCTTCTTAAAACCCTTAGCACAGGTAGCATGAAAACAGAAATGGGACTCAAAAGCAAATGTACACAATAGTAGCACTGCTCCTAAGCTTTATATACAGATACAGAATGTACGTACGTGTTTGAGTGGAAGTGTGTGTCTCTAAATGTCTCAATATGGAGATAGACAGTGAACAACAGGTAAACCTGCATCTGAAATCGCTCGCTTGTTATTGTTGATGTCGTTGCTAAAATTAAAAAAGGCGGGGCGGGGTGGTCACTAAAGATTCACAGAGTACACATTTGCCAAAGCCATTGTGTTCCTGATTCGGACTTGAAATGTCCCTCTAGGGAATTAATATCTCAGCTAAGAGAGCAATGGTCAGAAACAGGCAGGGATGCCAGGACAAAGAAGAAAAGTATCCCACGGGGAGAGAAGGGCTAGTGCCAAGGCCTTATGGCTGGAGCAAGCTCAGGGCTTAGGGAAACAGCAGACCACGCCATTGCAACTAAAGCTGGACAGACTGGAGGTGACTTTGGGGTCGGGGTGGAGGCAGCTCTATCAAGCTGGGCCTTTCAGACATTGCCATAGCTTGGGACTTTAATGGAATGAAGAGATGAGTGGGGCTGTGTTTTCCCAAAAGCACTTTGAATGCTTGGAGGACGGCCAACATGACACAAAGGAGATGAGCTGAGGGCATACCTAAAGAAAACCAGGGGAAAAGGCACAGCCAGAGCACAGACATGTTTAGAAAAGGCAGATGGCAAAGTGAAAGGATGATAGCATCAGAAACACGCAGATGCTTGGGACATAGAAGGTGCTCTGTAAGTAGCAGGAATGGTGGCGCTTCAAAAGGTCATCTACCAGTTGTGCCATCAACCATGTAGTGGTGTTTGAAGACACATGGAAACCCCACCTTAAACCATTTGAGTGCACCAACAGTATGATGGGCAGTTTCCAGTTGGGCAACTTCCTATCTTTAATATGATCATGGTGAGGTTTTGGGGGTTTTGTATTGTTGTTGTTGTTGTTGTTGTTGTTGTTGTTGTTGTTGTTGTTGAGGATTTCACTGGCATAATAAGGATTTGACTCAACTGGACCAGAAGTTGCCTGCGTAGTCATAGACAACCATTAGCCAAGAGGAGATGCTGATTATAGGTGAGCCTACCAGGCCCCCTTCCATTGGGCAGCACATTTCTGAGGCATGTTCTAAGCATGCCAGCCTCCAATGTGACTGAGCTTCAGTGTTGCAAAGGGACATCTGATCCTGACTTGCCCTTTGCTGTCTTCCATGATTTTCTTCCTATCTGTTTCCTGGGATCACATCTAGCTCCTTTGACCAATTCCCCCGTTTCTTCACATTTGTTTTCTGGAAGGAGTCACTGGGACCTGATCCGTGTCTTTGTATCCATATGTTTTAGAGCAGTGCCCAAAGGGGGCAAATTAACTTTGTGTTCTTGGATGACCTGAGCTGACCCCATCAGCTGAACCTTGGATGATTGGAGAGGTGACTTCCATGATTACAAATCCTGCTTATTTGGTCCACATATCACACAGGTCTCATCTAAGTTTTAAGGGCTTTGGAGAAGAGGGTGTGTCAGGCATGGTCAGGCATAGCAGACAATGGTTTCTAAAGACAGTTGCATCATTGCCTCTCACCTGCCATACACCCTTGCGCAGCACCTTACCAGCCTCCATCATGAGCAGAATCTTCCTCCCTTACTGGAATCCGTGCAGGCTCTGTAACTGCTTAGTCAGTAGACATAATGGGAATTGACCTGGTCCCCATTATAGGTGAAGCAGTAACTAGCTTGATGGCATCACGTTCCTGACTTTCAGAAGTCAGGTAGAGGAAGAGGGCAGCTGTCCTGAGACACTCCATGCAGTGTGAAGCCTCAAGCACATAGAAACCATGTAAAGAGAAAATGGTGCCAGAGTGAGTGAAAAAGCCCTTACTGAATCAGATCCCCAGATTTCTCCCCATGCCCTGCTGCCCCAGCTATGCCAGTCAAGAAGTGACAAGCTGTCCCGTGAGCCATCCATGAGGCCCACCTCCCCCAAAGCCATGAGAAAAATAAATGGCTGTGTGGGTGGGGGTTGCTCAGGCCAGAGACAGCCTGTTACACAATTGCAAATGGTAATAGAAGCCTTGAAGTAACAATTGAAAATCAAAAAAAAATTTTTTTTTAAATTATGAAATGTTATTTCCTAGGATTAGTTTGACTCCGGGAGAAGGTTGTAGATATGATTTCAGAAAATGTGATGAAGGTCCTTCTGGGGAAACAGAAACAATGCAAGCAGAAAGCTATTTGAAGTCTCACTTTTTTTCATTAGCTGCAGAGTAATGAAAACCAGCTACCCTGAATATCCAATTTCCCCCAATACTTTAATTCTTTTCTCTTAGGCTGGAAGTTTTAACAATTCATTCTTTACTACAGCTTGAAAAAATACATAATGATTTTTGAAACGTTTTTGTTTCTGGGCAGCAGACTTCGAAGGTGAAGCTTTAATCACACCCTCGTCTTATAATCACCGCTGGTTTTCAACTAAAGTATTACAAATTGGGCTTCGGTTCAATTCAAATTGCATGGGGGCAAATCCCTACCCTTGGTTATTACGGGCAACTCCCATTGAAGTCATTAGGACTTGTACATGTGTAACTGAGGAGGTAATTTGGCCATATGGGCTTTTGTACCCATGTGTCTCTACATGGCGCAGGCGCAGAGTCTGGGCTGCACGGTGGGACGGCGGGTGGTGGTGGTGGGGGACCATCTTGGGCAATTTGGACTAAGTTATCCTTTTGTCGTATTGCATTCATGTCAACATGATGAAAAGAAAATGCAAATTCAAGGAGAAGCAGCAATTCTTTCCGTAATTTTCAGCATCCTGGTGGTCCCTGGGGGTTCTGACTGTGTAGTCACTGCTCGAACGGTAACTGTAAGCGTAAGCAGGTCCTCCTTGTTACGTTTCCTCGGCACCCTCTTCAGGGGGACCCTGCTCCTTCGACGGCTGGGGAGATGAACAGTTCTTAAAAACCAGTTCCTGTTTCCATTCCTTCCAGAGACAGCTCTCCTCCCTGGCAAAGTGCTCCTATCTGTTGAACCAAATGATTGGTGCCCATACGGTCCAAACCACTGTCTTGAACGTTTTGACGCAGGGGTGGGGGTGGGGGTGGGGTAATGTTAATTTCCATTGCCAGTGTGACTGGATTTAGGAGATGGGCCTCTGGGTATGTCTGTGAAGGCATTTCCAAGGAGGTTTAACTGAAGGAAAGACCCATCCTGAACCTGGGTAACACCGTTCCATGGGCAAGTGTGGGAGAGCGGCTGAATTAAATAGGGAAAAGAGAAAAGCCTGGAACACCCCAGGACTCCCTAGTCTCCAGAGTTGTGAACAAGCAGGCTCACACTCTTGTCATTGTATCTTCCCTGCCACTACACACTGTGACCTTAAATCGTGAACCAAAACCAACCCTTTCCCCTTGACAGGCATTTCGTCACAGTAACAAGAAAACTATCTGCTACAATGGTAGAGACTTTATGCTTGTTCAATAGCCCAGTATCTAAAACAATGTTGCTCAGTCTTTAACTTCCTTGATAATCATCAGCGAAGTTTGTTCAAAGGTAGAGGGCTAGGCCCCTCCCCTACCGTTCCTGAGACAGTAGAACTGGTATGGAGGCCCAAGAAGTCGAAATTCTAACAACTCTGTGGCAAATGCTAATGCCACCGGCCCAGAGATCACATCTGAAAAACACTCACCTAGGGCTGAACGTACAAAACATAAATGCTAGAGGGCCGATACGATGGCAGAGAAACAGTTTGTGGTCACATATGCACTATGAGAGAAAATATAGGCTTCCTGGTGGTCCATGTGCTGGTTTAGATAAAAGGGAAAAGACTGTATAATATTTAATGATCAAAGAAGCCACCTGGAGTGAACATTGGTTGTTTCTCTCTGCTCAGTTCCATTCTGGAACTGGCTATCCCTGGCTTAACATAGCATTGTCAGCATCTGAAATTGAGTAAACATATGATCGAGGCTGGCCAACCACAGTTCTTTTCTTGGGATTGACCGTCGCTAGGAGGGGGAGTATTTCGCTTCCTGAAGAAGCCGAGAAATAAGTATCATGTTTGCCTGGAGCTTCTGCCAAGCATCCTTTCTACCATGTGCAGAGCCAGGCTCAGCGTGAAACCGCCTTTGATAATAGTTTGCAAGAGTGACCACGAGAATGTCTCTCATCCACACACTCTTCTTTGACCTATGAAGGTGGGTCTCCATTTCCTCACCTTAAATTTGTGAGATGCAGAAGTGACACTGTGTGACGTCTTATATTAGGTTATTAAAGGCAGCACAGGATTTTACCTGGCTGTTTCAAGATTCCTATTCATGGGAACCACCCATCACACTGTAAGGAAGCCTAAGAGGCCACACGGAATTGATGTAGGTAAGTAATCTATCCAGCATCAATCGTCATTCATGTAAGTAAATGAACACTAAGCTCTTCCCAGGCTTCAGTTCTCACTAAATCTCAAGTCTTTCCAGAGGAGGTGGCAGACATTTAATCAATGCAATGCGATCCTACTGTGCCCTTTGTGCCTTCCTGACTCACAGAATACCATCAACACCATGGATAGTTTAGGATGATGCTATAGAGTGGGTATGGACTGTCTTCATAAGGCCACCAGGCACATATGTAAGCCTTGGAACATAGCTTGTTGTTTTTGGGAAACTAAGAAGTAGCGAGTGGTACTCAGGTTATTAGAGAACGTTCATAAAGGATCTCCATCTCTCCCTCATCTCTCCCTCTCTCTGTCTCTCCTTCTCTCTCCTTCTCCCGCACCCTCTCCTCTTCCTTTCACACAGATCCATGTCTTAAAAGTGAGTCCTATCACAGAGACCTTTTGCCCCAAGGTCACTGTTGAGTAACCACAGTAACGTAAGGTTGCGCTTAAGGAAAATCCACCAAAGGGCGGGGGGGGGAGGAGGCACCAAAAATAAAAATTCTGGAGTAAATGGATCAAAGCAAAGAAACTATAACTAAAATATCTTTTAAAAGCAGAATTTTGACAAAATTTTAAATATACTATAACTTTTGAGGAGTAAATTATTTCCCATGGAGTAATTTTTTCCACTCTTTTTAAAAATTTTTATCCAGGGACTTTTTAAGCCTTCCAAAAAAAAAAAAACTAGTCATAGTTCCCCCTTTGTGCATGGTTATTCTCTACCACATCAACTATAGAAGCAACATATCGAAAGAAGAAAAAAAGGAAGAATTTGAATCCATGTGGGCTTTCGGTGTCTTGCTGTGTCACTCTCACACAGGTGTCCCGAGAAGCAGGCAAGGGAATGGCTTTGGAAGTTTAGAGCTGAAGGTTGAAGTCCTGCAGTCATCACTGCAGTCTGGGAAACACAGCTGAGTCTGTCTTTGTTAACATGCTGGGTTAATTACAGTGATTAACGAAAAAAGAAAAAAAAAATCCTTTCTTGCACAGTAAGTCAGTTAAAGCAAACGGCTAGGTTCTCTGCATGAAAGAGGAAATGGAATGGTAAATCTAAACCCCCATCAACAGATATATATTCCTTTGGACAAATCACTTAACTTCTGGGAGAAAAAAAATGCCTTCATTTATGAAATCTTTCATCCACCCCTGTGCATGCTAAATGTCCCAAAACAAACAATAACAAAAAAAATCTTCACTAACACTTATTCAAGTTCAAGTTACACAGGGAAAGTCAAACATATTTACATTAGAAGATCTTAACATATCCCATGACTAGCCTTCATCAAATGGAGAAGTAGTTAATATAAATACATAGGCTCACATACCTAAAGGTCACTCTTAACATAAGTCCTAAAAATGTAACTGGAGGCAGCGCTACATGGAACCCTCAAACGAGAAGCACCTGGCCCAGGACTGGAGGAGATAGTTTTAGACCTCTTTTTAAAACACATAAATTGAATTTTTAACTGATATATTAAAAACAGAATTTTGACTATGTTTATGGGACATGATATTTCAATATAAGTATATATAGCGTAACTGTTAAGACAAATTAAACATACCTGTGGCCTCAGATTTGCAATCTCTTTATGGCAGCTGTTCTCAACCTGTGAGTCATGATCTCTTTGGCAACCCAAAATATCTCCAAAAATATTTACTTTATGATTCATAACAGTAGCAAAATTAGAGTTATGAGGTAGCAAGGAAAATAATTTTATGGTTGGGGGTCACCACAACCTGAGGAGCTGTATAAAAGGGTCGCAGCATTAGGAAGGTTGAGAACCACTGCTTTATGGTGAAAGCATCCCCATGTCTACTTTTGGAAATGTTTATCACATTTCATTGTCTATAGTCACCCTCTTATAACACACCAGAACTTGGTTGCTGTTTTCACCCATTCTTGATTCATTTATCAGTTTCTAGGAGGAAAACTTGCCAGAGTCGGTTCTGTCCTTTTTCCACATAGGATGGAGAGAAACCCAGGAGTCCAAACTCACGTCGTCAGGTTTGGCAGCAAGTGACTCCCTGCTAAGGCATCTTGCTAGACACTTAATTTTTGTCATTCGTCCACTTCATGCTGGGAAAATCAGAAATTATATTTGTAATAATATGATATTCATCCAGCAGAGTTTATTAGACTGTCACTCAACAAACTCTGTTCAGTAATTGCAACTCAATTATCTCCAATTGCAATCAAGGGCAAATGGCAATTTTTTTTCAGACTTCAGTCTCCCGGTGGCAGGTGTCTTTCGCTGCTGACTATTCCAAGGGTCTTAATGATGAATTAGACCAAATCATCCATTACAGCTCTACATTTATTTAATCCTTCTTTCTTGAAATACGGCTATCAGCATCTTTTTTACACCCTCTGTCTCCCCATGCTGACTTTACAGAAGATGGTGTTTGTTACTAGCTTGTATTTTAAGTGCTTCATTCAGCGTTTGGACTATGATGAAGGAAAACACAACGGCTCTAACACTTGAAAGAATCCACTTGCAAAGAACACCACCATTGGATCAAAGAATTGTGCTGCCTTTGTTTGTATGGTTTCTAAGTACAGCGGGGTAGGTTTGGGTGTTCTGTTTGTTTGTTTTGTTTTTGGAGGTTTTTTTTTTTTTTTTGACAAGAAGTTAGAAAACACTGATAGTTATAAACACCGATAGTTATTAAACAAAAGCAGACAGTGAGAGGCTCTATAGTACATGAAAGAAACAACTTCCTCTTTGTGTGTTTTTGTTTATTACCGGCCATGGAAGAAATGATTCAATCCCTTTCCAAACTGTAGCAGAGTGGATGCATGCTTAGCTTATTCCCAGAGAGATAAATCTGTACCTTGTTTAGCTCTAGGTATAATGTATCTGTTGAGAATTAAAAATGTGTTGGCACTCTTCGGGGAGAAAACAAAGAAAGAGTGTTTACTGTGACTTTTAGCCTCATATTTCCTTTTGCCAACTGCCAGCCCGATCATTCTTGCAGAGCCTCATCTGGCTGGGGTAGAAAGCTTCATATAAATACCTTTCTCCTGAGCTAGCAGCCTGGCTCTTTGCTCTCTTCCAGCATCCATCAAGCCCCTTCTCCTGGCAGATTTCTGGAGAAAAGATGCCGCCACACGGCCCCACTTCGATTTAGGAAGGGTAGTGTTCAGCATTCCTGGTGGACTAAAGTCCTAGGGAAAAAGGAGAGGATAACGCTGGAGTTTTTACTGCTGTGTTGTACAGCAGCTGCTGCAGCTGAGGAAATTTATGGCCGCAGTAGCTTCCACTGTGTTGAAAGGAATCCATAAAAGGGTCTTAACTTTACATGATGCCAGACACTGGCATTAATCAAAATCACGACAGTTGCTTATCAGCAGTGCAAGTATATCACCAGGACTCTGTCCGAGTTAAAAATAAGCCATTATTCCCATGGCCTTCAGTAAACCACTCTTTCTCCATAAGCTGTTATTTCCTAATTTCTTTAAAAGTTACCTTAAATTCCTTTAGAAGTTCATTTCCAGCACAGAATGCTAAGATTCTGTGACCTAGTGAATAATCTTTACTTCCCATATATAAACATCAATGTTGGTATCTTAATTCTGGAGTCTCTCTTCTCTCTACTTGCAAGGTTGAAGGTGTAAGGAGATCTGATCAGAATTAGTCACTGCCTAGGAACAAAGGAACAACCAGATGTGGAGCAGGACCTTAAACAGAGACTTTATAACCAAAGGCAACCCTGAGAATGGTTTAATGCACATACCATATGCATAAGCGTATAACCAAAATTTACCAAGCATTCAAATTAAGCATATACAACTCATTACAAATCTCTTACACAACCATATCTATAAATAAACGACACATATGTGAGTTTCATTTAGATTACCCATACTTCCCCCAGCTCAGAATTAGAAACAGTCGATAAGGTCTTTGTTTGGCACTGCTCTGCTTGCAGGGGCCTAACTCAGTTGAACATCAAGTCTAGTTGGGGAGCCCTTTGTGCTCAAGATACAGGCAAAAGCATCACCTTCCAGCCAGTTGACAAATATGGAACAAGGAGTACAGCTAGCAATATAGTAGCCATGTCCTGTGGTCCTCGATGGGGCCATTCAAGACGTGCAGAATACATATTTGGAAAACATAAGTTATTCTCAGAGCCAAATTATGAAACTATTTAGATAGCTTGTTCTTCAGAGGGTGACCCGGTAAGCCACACATTTCTCCACCCCAGGCTCTGGTTTTCCTTTTCCGCTCTCCCTCCTGGTAGAAAAGACTACTTACTACCTTCTTAGGAAGCCCAGTTATAGCCTCTGGTGGAAAAGAGAAAGATAATATCTCCAGGAAATAAATTCTCCATCAGGAATATTTTCTAATTCACAGCAACAGACTCTTCTAATCGGATCTCTTAAATCTGATTGTAAAAAAAAAAAAATGGTGTAATGAGGACTGAAAAGATGGCTCAGTGGTTGAAACCCTGGGTAGCCCTTGTAGAGAATCTTGGTTAGTTTCCAGCTCCTAGGTTGGGGTGTTCACACCACCTCTTACTCCAGCTCCTGGAGATTCAACCTCTTCTGGCCTCCATGGGCACCTGCATTCATGTGTCTATACCCACATACACATAGTTTTTTACAAAAAAAAATGAATACATTTTTGCTTAAAAGTCATATGATGAAAAGACTGACGCTCCAACGTTATGAAAACTAGTTTTAGGCAGCTAGGACAAGCAGGAATAAACAGGAAGCAGAAGCTAATTGAAGCCGATGAATTAATGGGCTTTCTGTCTTCATGTCATAAATTAATGACACTTCTAGGGAATCTCAGCCGAAAGCAGAATCATGAAACTGGATTCCGCCCCGACAGCCAAGTCGCAGCAGAGAAACTTACTGTCTGATTCTACTTTGTCATCAAGATGAAGCCAAGCTTCCCAAGTGTCTCAGTCATACAGTTGGACATAGTTCCTGTAACACTCCCAGGGTAGACCTAGAGTCCAGATGGTCAGATTTTCGGAGTAAGGCATTCTGTGCTTACCAGTAAACAACTGGTATTGAGAGTCACAACATTCACACATGTCTGTTATCTCAGAAGCCTGGGTGTCTTATCTGATGCTTACATTAAATGAGATGAAATGAAATAATCACAAGCCAATATCACCAGTGTCCTTTCACAAATATTCCCACTTACATAACAGTGAGCTTTTACTGATGAGACATTACACTTATGCTTCAGTTACAATCCTGTTTAGAAGATAATAAAATAGAAATACTGATTCCATGGGATGAAAACAACACATTGCCTTTGCTGGTTACATCATGGGGGATCGCTTCTTTAGAAGGTTTGCATTTTTTCTATTGAGTTTGATGTGCCAGGTCCCAAAATTGGGAATTGCATCAAGACAAATATTTTTTTAAATAAATGAAGTATTGTTGGTTTCAAGTATGATTGTCTCAAATACAAACAACTACACAAATTCAAAACATGTTGAGTGAAATGGTAGAGGGAAAACAGAGGAAGAGGCAGAGTGAAAATAGAAGCCCTATACACATAAGGGCATGGTGTATGAAGCAGAGAATTTATCCTGGAATTATATGAAGCCAGTGAAAAAGATATCATTTGGAACACAACATTGTACAATTTTAGTCAGTGCGAGAAGCAATCAAAATGTTTCAAGGGGGCCGAATGTTTGAAACATGAGGCCACATATTGGCCCATTCAATACCTTAGAGGAAAGAAAACTATGGGAAAAAAATTTTTTTCCAAGAGTGTATTCGTGAGCCAAATTCTTCACTCACATACTTGTACATGGGACCCAATTCTTCACTTGGATATTTGTGGCAACTTTGCATTCTGCAGACTTAGAGCGCGTGTGAAACAGGAGTTCGGCATATGGCAAACTTCAGCTCACGTGGAGACACAGCTTCTGTAAGCCTTCAGCCACTCATTAGTATGCAATGGAACTTTTTAAAAGGAAAACAACATTAATGACTATACGGCATTTGTAAGCTATTTCAAAAGTTGGAATTTAAAGCAAGATTGAAGAGCATGCAGCAATGTGGCTGTGATCCCCAGTGCCATCCATCACATCCCTCTGCTGGGGCACATGATGCAACCAGGCTCACTTAATTGAAGAAAGCATCAACTTAATTTAGCATCCCGGGTTGTGTTTCATGGGTGGCAGTGAAGCAGACGCACATGGGAAGATCTAGGGACTCCACTCATAACCTTACCCCGTTAGTTAAAAGCTACCTTCCCGTCAGAGATGGGGAGAAGCTGTGCTCTGCTCCCCCTTCACCTCCCGAACAGGGAGAGCTTCTTACCAGTTAGAGAAAGAGCTTTCTCTTCTCCTGCAAATCAGGTTTGCTTCCCCACTTTGTCTACACAGCCAGGATCTTCAGACAACAGAAAACAGGAAGCACCTCTAATGTTAAAACTCAGAAGGCTTTGAAAAGAAGCAGACCACTCCTCAGAGTGGCTTGGCTGTCCCTGTGTTTTCCATGTCACAGTTTCTCAAGTGGGTGGAGTGGTGACACCCGTGGTGTTCCCCTTCCTCTTTCTCTCTCTCTCTCTCTCTCTCTCTCTCTAGATATATATATATAGATATATATAGATATCTATATATATATATATATATATATCATTATATTTGTCCTTAACCTACAAAAAGACATGTATCTTCCGTAGAAGAATGATGGATCTCTCCAGACCTGTTCTTCCTCCCCGCCTCAAAAAGATAATTGATTTGACAACTGTGGAGTATGCAGCAAGCAATGAACAGAGAAGCTTACAAGAAAGCAATCGATTTGGGGTGGTATGAACCACAATGCTATAGCATTTTTTTTTAATAGAATGAAAACTGAGGAGGTCTTCGGCAGTCTTCATTTTGCATTGTTTGTTCATTTGTTTATTCTTAACAACAAAAACAAAAGCACGGAACGTAATGCTTCAGCCGAGACCTACCCCCCCCCAACACACACCAGGGGTAGCAGAAGGAATTGCCACATGTGGCTGAGCCCTGGGCTGGCTGCAAAAGGACAGAGTGTGAAATCAGAACAGAAGCCCAGCTTGCGGTGCTTAGAGAGGAGCAGACAGGGAAAAGACAGTTGTCCACTGCACGACACTAAAACCAAACGCTCTTCACGAAAGACGGGACGCACGTGCAGTAAAAGCATGGGCACAGAACCCCAGAGCCTAAGGGGAAAATGATCCAAGGAGAGAGCGCTAAGCTGCCCCACAAGCCACAGAAAAGCTAGATTATTTACTCAAGAGAGGGAGCTGAAGAGGGTCCACGGGAAAGGCAGTGGGAACAAAGAAACTCAGTCATTGGCCATGCCAAGAGAAATAAGTGGTAGCAACAACATTTTAAAACCCCAATTTAGGGGAGAAAGAAGAAAATGATCGCTTTTAGCCAAGAAAAATAACAGTCCCACATAGCTTCAGCCCTTGGATATTTGTATCCCTACATGCATGTCTGTGGTCTGTGATTCCCAAGTCATTTTGCAAGCGTGAAAGCTGACCTCCTCAGCCTTCTCACTAAGCCACTTTTCTCCTACTGAAATGTGGATGAGGTGTCCATACTCCTGAGCCAGCCCGTGCACTCAGTCTCACAGTGCAGCACCCTTCACCGTGAGGACCTGAGACCCTCGTCACTCAGAGCCATTTTCATCATCGTAAATAAGCCAAGCGGCTGGGTTCTTAGGAAAGGAAAAGTGACTGTCCTTTCATCAGAACAGAGAAAACCCTGAAACCAAACGAAGGGCCCCAAAGGGTATACTTCGAATTTACGTGGAGTTCCACTTCAGTTGCTCATAGTAAAGAAGGACTCAAAATTGCTCTTAAATATCCAACTGCTGAATGGTAGATTTTGTGTATGAATGTGTTGGGGTGGGCGGGGCGGGGGGGCTGGGCGAGTGCGCATGTGCAAATATGCATGTGTTCCACTGCTTGTAGAGGCCAAAAGTCAATCCTTACTCTCATTCCTCAGGCACTACTCACCTTGTTTTCTGAAATAGTGTCTCCTATTGGGCAAATAGGCGAGGTGGGTCAGTGAGCCCCAAGCACTCACGCCTCTCCACTTCC
This sequence comes from Acomys percivali, assembly GCA_907169655.1. NCBI lineage: Eukaryota > Metazoa > Chordata > Mammalia > Rodentia > Muridae > Acomys > Acomys percivali. Next base: position 36,355,839 of record OU015743.1, read on the forward strand.
CAGGCACGTCCATGACAAGCACGTGCTCCACACTTGACTCGTTTTAAATGTGGGTTCTGAGGAACTGAACCCAACCTTTCATTCTTGCTAGGAAAGTCCTTTACTGACTGAGGTGCCACCCCAGCACCCACAGATGACATGAGAAGCCATTGCTCGCTTTATTTTTGGAGTAGTTAAAACTTTTAAAGAGTGGCTGGGCATCATGGCGCATGCCTTTAATCCCAGAACTCAGGAGGCAAAGGCAGGTGGAACTCTGTCAGTTCAAGGTCAACCTGGTCTACATGGAGAGTTCCAAAACAGCCAGGACTACATAAAAGACACTGTTTTTTTTTTTAAAGGGGGCTTTAAAGGTGTATTTTTAAACATTAACTGAGGACTGTAGAGGTGCAAAGTTAACAAAGAGTGTCTGAGGGGTCTATACCAGCAAGGTTATAAGACTGAAAAAAAAAAAAAGAGAGACGCATAGAATATCAGAATCACCAAAAATATCAGAGACCTTTAATTCTGGCCACAAAATGCCATAATGTGAGAAGCAAATTTTATGAATACCAGCCTAGCCTTGTACAAGTTAACCTATAAGAATTTGAAAGGAGAATCAATAAGTTTGGGGGTGAGATGTATTTTTCCCAGGATGCCTTTGTAATTCTGATGCATGAACAGAGTCAACATAGATTCTTATTTGGTGGAAGGTTGGATCTGCTCTCCTGAAATAAACCAGAATACAAATAGATGAAAACAGAAGAACACAGGGCCCCAATACAGGAGAACTGGGTTATAGACCTAAATCTGATAAAAGTTGACATACTTCAAACAATCCATTTAATTACCTTGGAATTCATGCCCTTCTACAAAAAAAATGAAAGAGTAAGAGAAGAGTGAAAGAACACAGAGAGAGAGAGAGAGAAAAGAAGAAGAAGAAGAAGAAGAAGAAGAAGAAGAAGAAGAAGAAGAAGAAGAAGAAGAAGAAGAAGGAAAAGAGGAGAAGGAAGAAGAGGAAGAGGAGGAGGAGGAGAGAAGAGAAGAGAAGGGAAGAGAAGAGGAGAGGAGAAGGAGGAAAGAAGGGGACTACTCTAATAAAAAGGTCCTGACTTTGTCTCAAAGTAAAAGCTGGGAGCAGTTCATCTGTGGTCTATTAATTAGCAGTTTGTTCTGTAGCAGCATTTCCAGTAGAACATTAGACTATGTGCTTCTTATTATGGTTAACTTGTACTGGGTTTACCTCATCAAAGACTAAAGCATATGGCTAATTCTGTTACTACCGCTGTTGCTGTAACAGAAAATCTTACCTTTTCATCGTCGTGAACTCATGAGACAATCCACTGTGAATTAAGGTGGTCAGTTGGCCTTAGTAGAACTACATGTTCTCTGGTAGATAAAGATTCATTTCCAAATTCCACTAGTAAAGGGGGATTCTTATGAAAAGAATTAGTTTCAAAAACAGATACTGTCTTTGTTCATACCTGGGGGAAACATTAAGGATTTGGAGTACAGTACTCATTTAGTCCCTCAATTCTCAGACTCTTATCTACACCTCAAGCCTGTCACCTCCAGGAATATGACCAGTGTGCCCACATGGGCCCTGTATGGATCGTAACAACACATGATTAAAGTAGTGTGTGTGTGTGTGTGTGTGTGTGTGTGTGTGTGTGTGAATGTGTTGTGGGGGGTGGCCAGTTTCATTGGATAAAAAGGAAAACACTTTGGTTTTCTTATTTTACTCAGACTTTAGGAGCCTTTTTCCCCTTGGTGTGTGTAGGAGGGAGACGGGGTGGCTCATGCAAGTTTCTAATTCAAAGGAAAAAAACATGACCTCGAGAGCACATACAAGTCAACATTGTGGTGCCTTGTGACATGACCTGGAACAAATGGATTAGCAGCAGGGGGTTGAGAAAGCTCAAGAAATGCCCTGGGAACTAGAACCGGACAACAGATGAGGGAGAAGGCCTGCCACCGTCAGGATGACAACCTGTTTTCTACACAGATGATAATAGATAGCATCCTGCCATGGCCCCAGCTGGAATCAAGCACAGTCACCTCTTCCACTCTGCTTGACAGAGGTGGCTTCTTGTCCCATGAGACCTGGGGAGCTAGGTGCGGTATCCCAATCAGGGTTTAAGAGTGAGGGACTATGAAAAGAACTTGAATATATGGCCACCAACCCACCTAATAGGACTCAGGAATAAGTCAGGCAGGAATCCAGGAATAAGCACAGCATCACAGAGCTAGAACAGAGCCAGAAAGGATGGCTCGCTGCTGATTCAACTGGGTATAGACTTAGAACCACTAAGTTATCCTTTGACTAAGATGAGGACTGGAGCCTCTGGATGAGCTGGAAGTTTTGACTGAGAGGTCTATCTAGCTGGATATGGTAGTAGATGACTGCAATCCTAGCAATCAGGGGGCTGAGGCCAGTCTAGACTGCCTAGTAAGACCTATGCAAGGCCTAAGTCTCTCCTATGCAAGCAGGCCAGTAAAAGGACAGTCAACTTAGAATTACCTTATTTATGTTTCCTTGTTCAAGGAGGGTGAGGATGAGAAAAATAAAGTGGAGACAAATCTATAGCAAAAGAAAGAATTATGTATGGTTGTTATTTAATAGACATTGAAGAATGTGAGATAGAGAAGACACTCAAGTCAAAGGATTAGAGCTAATGGGGGATTTGTAAAACCGAGGACCAGAGACAATAGAGGAAAAGAAAGATGAAGGAAAGAACACACAGGCAGTTTGGAACCCCTGGAACACATCTATCCTCCCTTCACAATCTGTCCCTTTTGCTTTTTTCTCTAGTTTTTAAATATATCAATTGTGTGTGTGTGTGTGTGTGTGTGTGTGTGTGTGTGTGTGTGTGTGTAGGTCATAGTACAATTTGTGGGAGTCAGATCTTTTCTTCTACCATGTGGATTCTAGATTCATACTCAAGTCATCAGGTGAAGTGCCTTTACCCACAAAGTCATCTAACCAGCCCATAGTTTCATACTTTGTTCTCTGCCTTTCTCGCTGAGTAAACAAAAGAAGACTTTGGAATTGTGGCGGTTTGAATGAAAATAGCCCCCATAGGCTCCTAGGGAGTAGCACTATTGGGATGTGTGGCCTTGTTGGAGGAAGTGTGTCACTAGAGGTGGGTTTTATGGTTTCAGAAGCTCAAGCCCGGCCCAGTGGCTTACTCTCTCTTCCTGTTTGCCTGCTAGTCTGGATGTAGAACTCTCAGCTACCTCTCTAGTACTATGTCTGCCTTCATGTGATCATATTTCCTGTCATGATGATAATGGACTAAACCTCTGAACCATAAGCCTGCTCCAATGAAATGTTTTCCTTTACAAGAGTTTCTACATTCATGGTCTTTCTTCATAGCTCTAGAAGCCATACTAAGATGGTATGTGTGGATTTGTTGGAATGTCTCATAGCCCATCCCACCACACCATATATCAACAATTCCCATACATGCCTCTGAAGCTGGCCTATAATCTCTGGAAACCTCCTCCTTCTCCCCTACCTCCGTTCAGCATCACACGTGTCCCCGTGGCTTCACCAACACGGCAAAGCTCATCAATAAGCCCTTGACAGAGATCATCACTCTAATAGATCCACCTAGGAAAATATCTCTGTTGTAGACATTTAATCCTTGAAAATATGTAGGAATGTGTACAAGTCAAACCAGAAATAAAAAAGACATTTTCTCTGACATACCATTTCAAACAACCACTTCCAGTTGTTTCTATTTTTGTCTTTTGTTTGCATTAGTAAAGAACACAACTCTGCCATTTGCTTGTCTTTCTTTTTTTCCATTTTCCTCCTGCCCCCTTCCCTCCCCTCATCTCCCATTCTCAGTCTCTGACGGGTGCTTGGTATGCAGCCAAGGCTGGCCTTGAACTCGTGATCTCCTTGCCTTGTCTTTTTCCCCACTATTGAAAATACAATGTATAACATCTTATACAGCCCAAAGCATATGCTTTCAACTGGAAGACTTATTTAGGAGAGTCTCCTTAAGCTCTCAAAATAAAGGCAAAGATAGAGGAGCCATGATGACATGGGAGCAGGAGAGTGGGCCCTGCCCTGAGGACAAGGGAGAAAGTGAGCCCGCCCTGCTCTGAGACACAGGAGCAGGAGAGCTGGTCCTCCCATGATGATATGGGAGCGAGAGAATGGGCCCTACCCTGAGGACAAGGGACTGACTCTGATCCAGGACTCTGAGTGAACCTCACCCCAACATCTACCCCATGTATGACCTGCTAGAACATATGAAGGGGCCAGATCTGCAGATTCAAAGATTAAGAATCTCCTTGACACACAGCAACAGTGGGATATCCGACAGCAGTCCCATTGAGGATCCAGTAACGATAGTGTAGGCCTCCAACCAGACCCATGACTCGTAGCAATGAACATTTGAAAGTAAACATAGGTGGACAAAAGGCTATATTGTTTGATACACTACAGCTTCTGTGACAAGATTTTTTTGTTTGTCTGTTTTATTTTACTTGTGTGGGGAGGGGAGGAAAGGGATTTTGATGCATGACATGTAAGTCATAGATATTCAATAAAAGTTTTTTTTTTTAAGGCAAAGAGAGGACAAAGCAAAGTCTTGTAGGTCTCAGCCACACTTGAATTTTTCTCAGCACACACTATCCCAACATAGATGTGGAACTGAAAGGGAGTTGGCAGATATAATCCCCTTATGACCCTTGGACTTTATAACAGCTAATATTAGCCCTGTCTTTCTTTTAACATGTTATTAGCATGTTTTTCTAATTCTTTCTCCAAGCCTAAAGTCCATTATACTGATCTTTAAAAGATGGTGAAAATCCCTGTTTTTATTATTTATGTAGATTTTAACTTGTGTAATGAATTTCTGTGTTATCAACAGGTAAAGTGCATTGCCTATGAGTAATCAGATACATTAAAACTTTTCATATTAGTGTGTGTTTTTTTATCTGATACAGTGCCTAGCCTTAAACTTTCTAATGTAGACAAGGATGGCCTTGAACATCTTCTGATTGTTCTGCCTCTAAATCTCAACTGCTAGGAATTACAGGCATGAACCATTACACCAAGTTTACTTGGTGCTGGGGAGCTTCCTCTGGATACTATGAGTGCTGGGCAGGGGACTCTCCCAACTCAGCAGCACGCTCGTTCTGTGCTAATTCTTACAGTAGACCCTAGTGCATAGTCTAGCCACTGTACAGTGTGTTCTCCCATAACATGCGCTTGAAGTACTGAGACTTCCATCACTTTGAGTAAGGGCACTGCCTGCTTTTGCTTCTGTGAACAAACCATATTTCCTTGAAAGAGCAACATAAAGTTTTATTCAAATTTAAATGGCATCTTCTTTGTTCTGTCCTTAACAAGAATTCGGTGTGTCTGACCACCACCAGCCCAAAAGTCTCCTCACCAACACAGAGGAGCCAGCTTTGGTGGAAGGTAAGCGCTAGGCTTTCCTTACTCCATTCTAACAGCATCCCCAGTGTCTTAGTTTGGGTTTCTATTGCTCTGAAGAGACACCATGACCACGGCAAATCTAGTAATGGAAAACACTTCATTGGAGCTGACTTACTGTTTAAGAGGTTTTGTCCGTTGTCATCGTGGCAGAAAGCATGGCAGCACATAGGCAGACATGGTACTGGAGAAGCAGCCAAGAGTTCTACATCAGGATCAGCAGGCTGCAAGAATAGAGAATGATGCTGAGCCTGGACTGAGCTTGTGAAACCCCAAAGCCCACCTCCAACAAGACCACATCTACTCCACCAAAGCCACACTTCCTAACAGAGCCAATCCCTGTGAGCCTATGATGGCCATTTTCATTCAAACCACCACAGGCAGGAAGAGGAAATTGCCTTCCTTCTGCATCTCTGTGCTGGGCTACCTCTGGAAGTTTATCATAAGGAAATAATATGGACATTGATTACAGAAACCAATGAACACATAAGGTTTAAAAGATCAAGAAACAAAATGAAATCAATCTGCACTTAAATCCAGTTTTAATTTTTTCTCATTTTAAAAGCTTCCTAGAGCTCCATAAAGCCCAGAAGACTTATAGAAAAATAAAATAAAATGTCAATAAGAAAGACAAATGCATGTACATACACAGATACAGATATCCAGGTAAAGAACACTGAGGACAAATGATAAGCCGAAAAGGAATTTGCCATCACATAAAGATTTTAACTCATAAGTAAGAAAAACGTGACCAGCCCAATAGACAAGTGAGCAAGCACTATCAGTGAAATCTAAGTAACTGATAATTGTGTGAAAGGAGTTTAATTCTCTCCTTGGTTAACACATGCAACTCAGAGTGATTACATTCGTTTTAGTTGAAAAATAAACATTTTAATGTTTAAAGAGTTGATTAAAATGTCATGTCTCTGATGAGGTCACTGATGTAGGTTGTTAGTAAATATACCAAATGGTACAATAGTTCTAGAAGTTAATTCACTCATAGAAGCCAAATTTTAAATATCCAATCATTTAGTGCAAATCCACCAAGTACTAATATGGTCTTCTAAATAGACATATGTACAACCCCAAATTAGAAACATAAATATTTGCGTAAAAGAATTATTATGCTTCTACACAGCAGAATTCCAGGAATCAGCTAAGGATAGAAATTGATTTATATGTGCTATTTTGGAATATGCATCTAATATAAAGAAGTAAGGCATGGGGATATAGATATATATGTATGTTCAAGTTTGATCCCCAGCACCACAAAAAAAAAAAAAAAAAAAGGAAAGGAAAATGAGTCTTGGGGAGAGAAGGGAGGGGAAAGGAAAGAAGGAAGTAAGAAAGAAGGGAGGAAATGAAGGGAGGAAGGAAGGAACACTTCAATCTTATTTACAGAAACAAGAAAAAAGTAAGTAGATAGGTGAATATGTATGTACATAGATATAGTTATGCATATATATGCATGCATTTACTTGCATTTGCACAAGAACTTTCTAGGAATGGAAAGGAGCGAGAGTGTTATAGATCTCTTTCCAGATAAGCTATGGTCTTTCCCTCCTGTGTTCGGCAGGGCTTGAGGAGAAGGCTTTCCCTGGCTTTTCAAGCTCAAAGATAGCAGAGGGCTATCTAGAACTGTCCCCATCACCTAGAGAGAAATTGCTGCGATTTGCACTAGTAGTCTTTGTGACGATCCCTTTCTGAGGATAATTTCTATTCCTACCAGTTCTAGGTGACAACAGAAATAGGTTATGAAGTTCACAGATTCCTGTGTCAGGCACTAAGCCCCCAGATTCTCCAGCAACTACTGTTGTAGATATGTAGGAGGGCGTGTCCCCCAGTGACCTGGAGATGGACAAGGCAGGAGAGAGGACACTGTCTGCATTTTGCCACCATAGACACGGTCCAGTCTGTGCAGGGCAAAGGCACAGAGTGTACACAAAGCCTATCACTAGATGTGCTCATTAGACACCATGAGCCAGTTTGAGATCCTAGACGCTATGAGAAGGAACTAAAGACCAACCAGAAATGAAACAGCCCAGCTCACGAACCAAGACCATGAGCTGCTTTCCTTGCCTTTATTGATTACTCGTTACATTCCTCGTTCTTCAGTTACTAATATCCAGCTCCTTTCATTTCCCTCACCACACAATCACATCCTACGTTTTCACTTTGAAAATAGTTGCATCTTTATCCTTTATCTACATGTATGTATGAAGACTCCTAGTGGGTAAACAATTCTAATTAATGTACATACGTTATGGAAATTAACCTTGAACAGTTGCTAGACATATTTTCATGAAAAAAAAAACTTTATGTTTAGATTGTGTTCTGTCATTATTCTCAGGCTAACTTTGTTAACTTCGCACTCAGTAATGGGAAAATAACAGTTGGTTCGTGCACTTTAATTCATGCCTTATAAAAATGCCAAAGATAAAGAATTCTCCAAGCTGGAAGGCTGATGACTAAATCAGAATTTTCTTTAAGAAGACTGTTTTCCAGAATTTGCAGAGAAGCATTCCTTGAAGGACTGAAAATTTTACACAGCATTAATTTCACTGCACAAGGCTATTTTAGGTGCACGTTGTCAACAGATCTCAGTGGCTAGTTTATTTCAAATGCACAGTTAGCATACTTCACATACTAGGAATTAGTGCCAAGAGAAATCATAACCCAGTCCACAGTCTCAAGACCTAGGATCCAGGAACTGAAGAGCTCAAGTTAGAAAGCAGATGCAATGTGGTAAGGTGAACACATGACTGCAGGAGTCTAGAATTCCAGGGTCTAGTCTTAGCTTTGCCTAGAATGCTTTCAGACCAATGATGCTCCAATTAAATACTCTGGCCTTCTCCAGACAGTGAAGGAGCTTGATGAACTTGGAGGGCTTTGCCAGCCTTTCAGCCTTGTGGATGTTGACATAGATGCTACTAAATTCCATTTTCCAATAAGATCTTTTGCCTCAAAGGTTTATTTTATATTTAATTATGTGTATATATGTGTTTCTATGTGTTGGCATACGCATGTGAGTGCAGTGCTCACAAAGGTCAGAAGAGGGTGTCAGATCCCCTGCAGCTGCAGTAACAGGCAGTTATGAGCTATTTGGCCTGGGTTCCTATAACTAAGGCCTGGTCCTTTGCAAGATCAGTATACTCTGAACTTCTGACACCCACTTCTGCCATCCAGTGGCACCAGGAAAACACATGGTACATACAGGCACATCAGACACTCATACACACACACACACACACACACACACACACACACACACACACAAATAAAATAAAATCTTAAAGAAAACAACAAGTAAACAAACAAACAAACACAGGAAGCCCTTGGTAGGTGAATTGATAAAGCACAGTGCCTCTATAATATTACTCAACGCTAAGGAGAAATTATATAAGAAGCCATGAAAAGAGATAGCATTAGCCAGGTATGCTGGTCCATGCCTTTAATCCCAGCACTTGGGAGGCAGAAGCAGGTGGATCGCTGTGAGTTCGAGGTCAGCCTGGTCTACAAAGTGATCAGGTCTAGGACAGCCAAGGCTACACATTGAAACCCTGTCTCAAAAGGAAAAAAGAGAGAGAGAGAGAGAGAGAGAGAGAGAGAGAGAGAGAGAGAGAACATTAATGCATTTGCTAAAGTGAAAAGATCTCATTTGAAATGGCTACATGGGCTTTATTTAACTATTCTGGGAACAGGCAAAAGTACGGATGCACTTAAAAGATCAAGCAGTTCCCATGGGGCTAGGATGAAGAGAAGAGATAACTACATAGAATACATGGCATTCTTAGGCACAAATAAATCCTGTCTTATGGTAGTTTCATAATGGGTACGTGTTGCCACGTAGCTTCCTAAACCCAGAGAATGTACTCTAAGTGTGCCTTAAAGTAAACTATGGCTTTGGGGGACAGCAATGTGTCTGAGTAGCCTATGTTCTTTCTCCTCTAGTGGGGACTGATAATAGAGGATACATCTGCAGAAATATGTACGAAGTTTGTTCCTACCCCTTAAATTTGCTATAAGCCTAAAACCCCCTCTCAATAAGTCTTAATCAAAAGAAAACTTCAAACACATTAATCTGTAACAAAGATTATACATATTACACACATCTAAATGATATTATTTATGAAAGCATACCTATTGCCACCTTGACCTAATTTCAGAGCTACTAGTAATTTTTAGTAAATTAATGAAAGGTACGTACAGAAAAGCATGTATAACCTTCATACAAGCCAATGAATGTTCGTGAAGTGGATGCCTTTATGTAGCCAGTAACCAGTAAGAGTCAGAAGGACAGCCCAGAAGTGCCCTCGTGCTCCCATTCAGAATCTAGGTGCCATCCCTAAGGAAGCTTCTGTTCAGAATCTAGGTGCCATCCCCAAGGAAGCTTCTGTCCTGACTCCTCTCACCCCATCAATCATTCCCTCTGGTTATGAACCTTATACACAGCCTTGTACCCTCTGGCTCCCCAAATGCTAGGTTCCTCTGTTCACTGTTATGAGAGTCACCCATGCCAGTTCATACACTCATAGTTAATTCTCAAGCTGTGGACTGCCTCATCTTCTGAATTTATTCACTCTGTTTTAAATGGCATTTGTTTTGTAGTCCAGTTTTCCACTATGGACGGTTTGGTGTGTATCTTTTAAGACATGTCCACATAGATTGCTATGGATTTATATCTAGAAGCAGAACAGAGGATGCACACACCTGGCTTGAGTGGATTCTGGAGTTTTGTAAGGTGATTGTTCAAATGTAAGCTCCCAGCACCATTGTATGAGAAACCAGGTGTTTCGTGTCACACACACACACACACACACACACACACACACACACACACACACACA
>OU015743.1:36366126-36402311 GCA_907169655.1 Acomys percivali
ACACACACACACACACACACACACACACACACACACACACACACACAATTGATTCCACTTTTCTTTTAGCCCTTGGAGGCATGAGATTTTCAACTTGCACTTGGAAGAGAGAGAGAGAGAGAGAGAGAGAGAGAGAGAGGAGGGAGGGAGGAAAGGAGGGGGGGGGGGGGAGGGAGGGAGGAAGTTGTATTAGTTGCTTCCCAGTGCAGAGTTCACTGAGACAGCTTGAAAACAAGAAACTGCCAAGCAATGCTATCCACTTTAATTGACATATACAATTAATGCCTATATGCATACACATATACTGGGAAAGAAAGAGCTAGCAACTTATAATTAGAGGCCATTCTTAGTATGGCATGAAGGAAGATTTGTAGATGTCTTACTTTTGCTCATACAATGAGCAGTTAACCAGCCTTAATTGTTCTGTACATCCTGCACTCCTCATACAATCACAATGTTAGAGCTTTATAATGCTTGTGAGAAATTATGTTTTCAGAACAAAAGAACTGGACACCAAACCTGGATCAGACCTGACAGGATTCATTCCTCTCAGCAAGCTGGATGCTGACATCCTGCATCCTCCATGTTCCAGCCCCAGGCGCCTCAGTTGCTGTTACCCATCAGAACAGGACAGCTTCCAGGACAACATTGTAGAAAGCTTCTGATCCCAATTGGTCCAGCAGTTCAGACTGACCCACACAGGACTCCTAATAAGCCTGGAATTTCACAACTTTTACAAAATGGACCACAAATGCTATCCCTGGCTTACTTAACCATTTTCCACGATTTGGTTGCGGGGTAAGGGGGAGCTTCAAAGTATTATTTTCCCTAAATCAGCCTGAAGAAACCTTAATAGAACAACTTCCCATTTCCTCTAAGGGGGATTGGATAGGTTTCTGTTTGCTTTCTTGGTCTACAGATGCTTATTTTCATTGAGAGTTGGTTATAAGTATTATTGGTCTTTCACAGAGAGCAAACTAGGTTTGACTCAGAGATGTCTCTATTTTTCTTTATCTTTCTTTTGTAGGTAAATAGCTAGGAGCTGAAAAAAAAGAAAGGGGGATATAGAAATATATAGAGAGGATAGAACAAAAGGTAGATTATTGACTCTACTCCTCATCTCAAGACCTTAATTATTACTCACAAATAAAGTTATTTTTTAATTTAGTGGTATTGAATTTTGTATACTGATGGAAATCATGGTCATGTAAAAAACTAGTCTAATTTTGTCACAAGAATATATATTCTAGGTCTAATAAATAGATATGATTCTATAGATATATAAGGTAAAATAGTTAAATAGGTCTTCAAAGGCCTCAGAGACCTACAGAATATGGCATTTAAAGATGTCTTTATTATTCTAAAGATTCTTTGACAAGACAAGTTAACTTGTGGCAACCCTCAGCCAGCCTCAAAGAATATGATGAACAACAAAGAATCTCTTTATGGAGTTGGCTTCAAACGTGGCAAACAAGCCACTGAGCAAAATGTCCTCATTTCTGCCACAGACAGAATTCTGCCTAAAAATAGGCAAGCTTAGATGCAGGCAGAGTTGACAGGCGAACTTTGTCTGCCAAGACAGGGTAAAAAAGTCCTCAATAGTTCCTGCCTCAGAAATATGTCTGTCAGGGATATTGGGGCCAGAAGCCTTCAAAGTTATAGTGTTGGGTGACTGTTCAGGCAGTAAACTGTCTCAGTCATTTTTTTTTTTTTCATTTTGGAAGCTGCTAACCTGCACTTCTTGTTCACTCAAGTATTTAAGCTTTATTCCTTCTCAAACCTCTCATGGAGTTGAAGACCATAGTTTAGTCTTTCAATTAAGCTTAATAGGTGAGGGGTTAAGATGTTTTTAGATCAAGATAGATGTTTTAAGTTAATAGAGAGGAGATATGATAGACATTGATCTTCATTCAGAAATTTAGACCCAACAAGATAGGAAAGATGTTTACTTCAAGTTTGTCAAATACAAATAGCCAAAACACTATGGATGTAACATTTATATAATTCTTCATTGTTCGGTGGTTCTTCCTGCTGTATGTAGTTTATTTTATTCATGTGTAATAATATAAATACGTACATTAAAAGGGAAACATAATAAAAAAGATACAAGCTCCCTCCTCTAGGGAATTCACCATCTTCTTGCCTGCTCCCCCATCTCTATTGAACACTTCACATGGAACATTCCACATTCTATTCATACGGAAGAGATGTCTTTTTGTCTTTTTATTGATTCTTTGTGAATTTCACATCATGTATCCCAATCCCATTCATCTCCACATCCCTCCATATTTAGCCTCCACCCTTGTAACCCCTCCCCAAAGAAAACAAAACAAAAACATCTTGCCATGGAAACTGTATTATGACACGCAATATAACCTTTGTCTAAACAGCTTAACTTGCATATGTTCATTGCAATGAGTCACTGGCCTGGTTCGAGACCTTTGGCTTCTGCTACACTTTCACCAGGATTCCTCATAGATATTCTATTGCCCTGCGTCATGGAGATGCTGAAGCTTTGGATCTATAGGGCGAATCCTTTCACATACCCCAGCAGGTCTTGATTTAGATGTCTTCCACCACATAAAGAGAGGGTGAGAAATAGGTGGAAAAAGAGATGAGAGAGAGAGAGAGAGAGAGAGAGAGAGAGAGAGAGAGAGAGAGAAAGAGAGAGAGAGAGAGAGAGAGAGAGAGAATGACTTTTTGGTTGACAATAACCCATCAGTAAAATATGAATGTTTTCCATCAGATAATCCTTTCCTAGTCACACAGTTCTCACTGTATCAAAAAAGTTTTGCTTCTTCTTTAACAGTATGGTGAGCCATATAAACTGAGCAGGTTGTATTTATATATTCAGGAGTGTGTGTGTATGTGTGTGTGTGTGTGTGTGTGTGTGTACATGTGTGTAAAACAATTGTTAAAGAATTAGAGGCCATGAATTTGTGGGAGAGCTAGGGTAAATGTGAAGGGCTGGGGAGGAAAATAATATAATTATATTTTAATCCTCTAAAATGCAAACATTTAAAATTAAATAAATTGGGAAGTTGGAGTTGAGCTTGGTGGTACACTCTGGGAGACAGAGGCAGGTAGATCTCTGTGAGTTGGAGGCCAGCCTGGTCTACAGAGTGAGTCCAGGACAGCCAAGACTGCACAGAGAAACCCTGTCTCAAAAAACAAAAAGAAGAATATGAAGACAAAGAGGTTAGGAGGAGATGTGTTGGAGGCCATATACTGTGTACTTGTATGACACTTTCAAATGAGAAAAATATTATTTAAGAAGGAAATAAAAATAATCAAATACAAAAAAGGAGCTTAAAATATAACTCAGACATTAGTAAAAATCAAGGAAATATGAAATCTCAGCAACAGTAGGAGCCATCTGCTCTATTCAAGGTTCTGTTGATATGACAGTGGTTACTAAGTTTCCCTGGTCCTTGCTCCATCAGAACCCAAGTTTCTAAAGAAAGAGAAAACATCCAGCTTAGAACATCTCTACCTCTTTAACTTCCAAGGGAAAAAAAAAAGCAGACTCCTCCCAGAAATGAAACCATCCACATGGAGGATGCCCCAGAAATGGCCATTGGGAATTTTTAAAATGTGATACTGGGATAGGCATTCTCCAGTTGAAAATCTTCCACAGGTCCTGCAGACTTCTGGTCTCTTTTGTTATTTGTACATGGAGGGTCGTGCAAGATCTCTATAGGCTTAATGGGCTACAAAGAGACGAAACCAAGGAGGGCAAGAAGTTCAACACAACTTAGTAGTTGGCGTTGGTTCAAACTTCTGGAGTCTGACCCCCAGTACCCTATTTTAGGCCTATTTTAACACTGCACTATTTGGTGAAAATTATTCTGGTGATAATTACGTCAATCTTGCATGCACAACAATGCATATGTAAATCTCCTCAAGGAACAAAGTAAGCTAAATACAGATCAAATATGACTACATTGAAACATTTTGTAAAGTCCATAAAGATATGCTCTGTAGACTGACTGAGAAAACCAAGCTACTGATAAGGGTCTTGGGGAGGGTCCGGTGTTGGAAAAGTCTCTGGCCGTACAGATAAGCACAAAGGTCACCAGGTCAGAAAGCACTTTCACTCCAGCCTTCTGGGCAGATAGCAGGTATTTCATTCCTTTCCTGGAAGGAGCAACCCTGTGTGCTTGTCACTCCAGGGTTCTCTAGTGTCCACTTGTGAGCTCGAAGACCTCCGTGCCTCCTATAGGCTTGAACTCAATAGTAACGTAAGACTCCTTCGAACCCAAACAGCCTCTGTCACCTGCTGTCCTGATTCTTCCTGTGACAATTAGTTGTACCCTTGAAGGTCAACGTAAGAGGCAGGTGCAGACAGGGAGCATCTACCCAGAAGTGGAAACAAACACATGTTCCCTGGAACATTGTAAGGGGAAAGTGAGAGCTGGGGAACGGGGTGTAGATGAGTTGGGGAGAGCACTCTTCTAGAGCACACACAGCTTTCAATACAATTTCCAGCTGAGAGGTTTAAAGTCGTCAGTGGCTACACCTACACGGCAAGTTTGAAGCCAGACCCTGCAGAAAGAAGAAAGGAAGACAAAGACCGAGTGGAGTATGGAGTAAGGGAAGGAGGGGGAATTGGGGAAAGGGAAACATTCTACAGATGTGTCTCCTTGTTTATATCTGTGTTCTCAAGAACCATCAAAAATTTTTGTAATTCAATGCCAGGACACAGTGCTCCATCCTGACTCTTTTCAAAAGGTTTTCTCAAAGCTGCCTCTGTTCTTGGGTCTCTTTTATATCCAAAATATTTGTTTTCTGAACCCCAAGTAATTTTCCTGAACTTTTGGCCAAATCCTCTTCTACACGGCCTTATGCACTTGAATCATGCATCTGACCAAAATCTACAACGCTAGTTACTGATCGAAGTTAACTTTTCCACGCTGTTTGTGTGCTTTCTCCTTTAAAAAGCTAACCTGACTTTCCAAAGTTAACCATTCCAACAAAGCAAAGCTTCCATTTTCTTAAACTTGCCTTTCTGCGTTTCATTTTCAATTCTTATTCTGGATTTTAAAACTCTGTTATGACCCTTGTCACAAACCATAACTCCAAATTAATACTTTTCATTAATTTTTGTTCTGTCCATGTCTTTAGCAAGAGCTCCAGGGGACTCCCAGTGCCCACTCCTCGTCCACACAGCCCTCTTGTGTCCACCTAGCACTTTGACCCAGAGAGCAGAGCCATCTCTCTGCTGTTTGGGTTCCCCTCCCAGCACTCTGAATAGCTGGCCCGGCATTCTCTGGTGTTATCCACGGACTGTCTGTGTTAAGTCCTATTTTCTTTTTCAGGGCTGCGGTTCTTTGAGCTTTAATTATGGTGTCTTGGATTCCTCAGCCGCTTTTATGCTCCTGAATTTTATACTTCCTCTTATTGCACCTTGCTCACTAGATTTCTTAATTCCCCAAAATTTACTCTCTTGAAATCTGACACCTTTGTATAGCTGCATTGTTTGGGGCCTACATCACATTATTCACTTTCTGAGTCATCTGGACACGGAATTCCCTTTGCCACCTATCGTAGCTACCTATCTGTTATCTTAGCATAATGGTCTTTATGCAAAAACTACTGCCCCAAAGTGATATATATTATCTTTTCCCAGCAATTTACAATTTCTAAGAGCACTTGAACTTCTAGGCTATTGTTGAATCGAAATATTTTTCACTTGTTATTAAAATGTAGTAACTGTAACCTTTGTTGGAAATATTAAGCCAGAACTACCTAGCACAGGCCTTTAAATGGTTAGCAATCATTTCGTTGATGAGACATATCAAGGCTAGAAAGAAAGAAATATATCTACAATCCCACTCCCTGAATCAATGAGGCGGAATTAGGAGGAAGGCTAGGTTTCCAGACAACTCGAAAATGTCTATGAAATGCACACACCTCTATCTTTTCAAAGCAGTTACAGATTAATACAGAATTCGAACATGGGAGAATGGAGGTTAAAACCACTTCCTGGAACAAACTTAGTTCTTGGAATTCTTTTGGCTCAAATGTGGGGTTATTATCGTAAAACTGGTTATGTAGTGCAACCCTGTACTGACTTCAAAGTGAAGAATCAACAAAGACGCTCACTCTCAGACAGGAGAAAAGAGCATCTGGGAGCCAAGTAAATAACACAAATTCTCATTGGTTTGCATAAAAAGAGAACCAGTAATTGAGAAAAAGGCTTTAACCAAAAGGATTTCAGTCCATTTGATTAAAAGTATTTTTAAAAGTCTCACATAGGCATACTGACTATTAGAGTCTCTGAGGTTTTTGCACCACTAGTCATTTTCCAATTAACTGTACATCCTAATGCCCTCATCCTAGCTCAATGGTTTCAGGCACTGCAAGTTTTTTTTCAGAACAGATATTTAATGCTGAAGCCTTAAGGCTGTGATTACTGTCATTTTGTTGGCTGGGGTTTGCAGCCCCCCCCCAAAGATCTTGTATTTCCTCCAAGCCAGCATTCTGACATCAGGTAGCTCCCATCAGGTGTATTTGAGGACATACTTGCAGATCTCCTGATAGGATTTCTCCAATTCAATCTGAAAATGGTTCACCTAACCTCTCTGTGTATTGTGACCATCCGTGTGCAGTAGTTAACCGCAGCTCGTGGTCCCTGAACATAAAATATTGCACATACTATTTAATGACTATTTGACAAAAGAGCTATAAAACATATGATATGGTGACAAATTGAGTTATAGTCTACTTAGAAGGAAGAGGGGATGTTTACTATAATAGAAAACAATGTGATTATTAACTAACATAAAGGATAAGGGAACATGCCAGGTAAAAGTAAGCTAAAAAGAAATGACAGCAGAATACCTCAGCTGACCCTAAATGGGCCTATATTCAAAGGGCCTTTTGCAGGAAGAGAGGCCGCATAGTAATGGATCATTAGATCAGATTATAAAGCTGGATTCTAACAGTAGATTTTATCGGATCCATGTAATTTTATGAAGTTGATAGCTGTACTGTGATTATATGAGAATATCTCTATTCTTTGGAAACACACACTAAAGTGTTTGCAAAAAAATGCTATGATGTATATAACTTAGTTTCAAAGACACACACACACACACACACACACACACACACACACACACACACACGGGGAAAGCACACAAATAATAAACCAAGTGAGATAGAATGTTTAAAATTGATAAATCTTGGTAAAGGGCAATGGGAATTCTTTTTATTTTCTTATATTCACACTTTTTGAAATTTTAAATTAGTTTCAAAACTTTAATGATAGGTTAGTCAAAGCAATAGAAACTTACAATATATTCCTACATATTCTATTTATATAAGCTTTGATACCAGGCACACATGTATAACTAGGTGTTAAAATTACAAAGAAAATAATCAGTTATGAAGGTGCACACCTTTAATTCCAGCACTCAGAAGACAGAGACAGGCGGATCTCTGTGAGTTCGAGACCAGCCTGCTCTACAAAGTGAGTCCAGGACAGCCAAGATTACACTGAGAAACCCTATCTCGAAAAAAAGCCAAACCAAACCAACCAACCAAACAGCAAAGAAGAAGGAGATGATGCTTACTGTATTTTGGTGTGATCCCAGACTAGGATATCACAATAGGATCACAGTCCTTTCTAGAAGGGATGGGGAAGATTACATAAGGAAGGGGACAGATGGGAAGGTCAGAGTGCTAGCAGTATTTTATTTTGCATCTTGCATAAAGACAACATGGATACCGATTGCATCATTACTAAGTTGAACCTTAACACTTTCTGATCTTCTTTGTGTAATTTTCTTTCTCTAAAAGAATGAGAGGAGAATAAGAAGGGGGAAAAGAGGGGAGAAGGAAGAAACAAAGAGAGGGAAGAGGACAGAAAAGTACAAGGTCTGGATCTGCCTCTGTGCCTTCTGTTGAGTGTCCTAGCCACTGATCCCTGGATCCCAACAAATGCTGCCCCCTGCTCCCGGCTGCTCGACACTCTAGGACCCCAGAGCTTCAGGACCGGTTTACATCTGTTATCACTGCAGGAGTTTCCACCAGCTCCAGAAACAGGCAATGCATAGGAAGGAGCAAGGTTATTAAGGTTCAACCTCAGCCCTGGACCAAGGCAAGGCAAGAGAGAGGCATGCCATGCTGCGGAAGGGAGAAGACAGAGGCAACTGTGATCCAAGCCAGAGCTCCCCACATCTTCACTTTAAACAGTCTCTCTTCCCCTTGGTCAGCAGCTTGACACAAGCTTAGAGAAGTATCTTCTAGCCATGGGACACTGTCAGCACATCCAGGAGACATGTGGTCACCTTCCCAGCTGCAGCTGTGCACACATCACCACCACCCTGCCCTGCCCCATACTCACAGCTGTAGGTCCAACATACAATGTCCGTCAGTACCCAAGTGAACAATCCTCTCTCCTGACTCCATTGTACTTTCTCTGCCTTGGAGCTGCTCATCTGTCAGGTCACCTGACAGGCCCAAATGGAATCAAGATTCCTTGTAATATCTTCTCATGGCCTACCAATGTTTTCCCCCATGGCCTTTGTCACTGTTTCTATTTACTTGTGAACCGTGCACTTTCCCCCACCAGCCTGCTGTTCCTGAATGCGGTGTATCACTTACTTGCTAGAGCAGTTTTCTTCATTCCTAGCACCTGTCAGGGTGAAACGCTACTGCATTGGTTGACTCATTGAGTGAGCAAATGAATAACACATGTGGCAATCAGTCTACCTATCAGTTTCTACCTTTTATCCCATGGGTAGCAAAATGGCCAAACCAAAGTCTCCATTAAAAACTCTTCAGTGGCTACAACAGGTTATCCATAAAAGTGGAATTGCCTAGAAGCAACTGACAGGTTTTCTTCCACTGGGCAGTTGGCTGCCTCATAAAACACACACTGGGTGCCCAATTAATCTTCTTCAAACAACTGAAATGTTAGGTTCTTTAACCAATTACATTTTTAATATACTTTCATTTGTTTAATGTGAGGGGAGGGGTGTGCCGGCTTACCTATGGAGGTTAGAGAACAGCTGGCAAGAGTCAGTTCCCTCCTACCATTGTGTGGATCCCCAAGATTGGATTCAGGTCATCAGGCTTGGCATCAAGTGCTTTTACCTAGTGAGCCATCTTTGTAGCCAAAGAATTACATTTCTAAGGAATATTTTAATAGACATGTGAACAAGAGAGGAGCCTATGTAGACAAAGTGAAAGAAGGAAGTGTGCAGCTTATACTTTCCCCATACGTAGTCCCCCAAGGAGCAAAGCCCCTCAAGTTCTCAAATGCTATTTAGAGGAAAGAGGAAGGGACATAGACTGTTAGTCCAGGGTTAGAAGGCCCAGGCTCTTACACAGCCTACAAATCCCATTGGCTTCATTGATCTCCTGATTACTAGGAAAGCTTTTCTTTACAACTTTTTAAAAAGGCTATTCAACTATGAAATTAAAATATTATGGATGTGAGGGCGATCTGGCTGCCACATCTGTCACCCCATTGATCGCCAGGGTTGATCCGGCTGATCTGGCTGGCTAGGCAGATGTCCCCTTCCTCCCTAAATGCTCCATGTGCTTGGGACAGATGTGAGGACATCCTACTGAGACTCTAGGTAAGAGAAATATAGGGGGTAGGGAAATAGAAGGACCCAGAGGGTCCTAGAAACCTACAAGAAGAACATCATGATGGGTGCATCAGTGCCCGGGGTGGGGTGGGGGGTCTGCTCAAACTATTGCACCAACTAAGGACAATACAGGTAGTAAATATTGAACCCCTACTCTGATCTACCCAACAGACAGGACATTCTTCACAGTTATGTGGAGAGCGGAGATTGACTTTGACATGAACTCTGATGCTCCATATTTGACCATCCCCCCCCCTTGGTGGGGAGGCCTGGTGGCACTCAAAGAAAGAATAAGCAGGCTACCAAAATGAGACTTGATAGCCTATGACCATATAGTGGGGGAGGAGGTCCCCCTTGGTCATAGACCTAGGGGAGGGAAATAGGGTGAAAGTGGGAGGGAGGGAGGAATGGGAGGATACAAGTGATGGGACAGCAATTGAGTTGTAATCTGAATAAATTAATAAAAAATTTTTAAAAAGAAATTAAAATATTGTAACCAGGAATCATTTCTCGAAAGATGATAGGAAAGGGTCTGGGAGGATAGCTCAGATGCTACAAGCATGAGGACTGGGGTTTGGATCTCCGACCTCTAGATGAAAAGGTAGACACACTAGGGTGCACCGGTTATCCTGGGGCTGAGAAGGCAGACATAGGAGAATCTCTGGGATTTGCTGACAAACCAGACTAACCAAGCCAGATAAGTCCAGGCTGAGTGAGAGATCTTGTCTCAAAAATTAAGAGAGCAATTGAGGGAGAAACCCAAGATGAACCTCTAGCTTCCATGAGTGCACACATAGACATGCCTGTGCATGCACATGTGCATTCATGCCTGTTTGCATAGGTGTACATGCACACACACACACTCACACACACACACTCACACACACATACACATGCACACACACCAAGACAGAGAGATAGAGACCGAGATTATAAACAAGAATCTAATATATTCAATATTTGGATGTAAAACCTACCTTTGGGAAGTTTCTACCTACAGTTCTTGTATAGTAAATGAAAACTATCCTGTGAGAATATCTTTCATGATTTTGCAGATTTATGTTTATAAAACTTGTTACTAGGAGGAACTGATTGAACACAGTCACCTTTCAATGCAGGCATTTGCCCTGTCACAATGACACACACACACACACACACACAAAGGTAACAACACGCAGAAGAAGCAGGATTGTTTTCCAAAAACTGCTGTCTGGCCTCCTCTGCATACAGAGCTAATTGAAGAAAGGGGTTCAAACAAACCAAGTGAGGACTTATATTCTAATTTGTGCAAATGCATAAAGAAACCATGAAATTCATCTGTTCTGCATTGGGTGTTGCCCAAATCCCTAAAATTTTAAGTACTAGATTGCCAACATTTTTTGAAATTATATATACATGGCACACAGTTGGATGACAGGTGTTCTGCTTACTGACTGGTTTTAGAAAATATATTTTCTGGCTTCAGTTTAAAACAAGAATTATGGGCATTTCTAAGATGCAGTCTTCCCAGTAAGGAAGAGTGACCCACTTGGTTTAGTTCTTGCACCATCTGATGTGTAGTTGAGCCAAATGTCAGAGCGAAGGTCGACAAGATGTCTCACTCACTCATGGGTCCACTTCACTTCTCCTTGTAGGATCCTGACAGCACCTGGACAGGGCCCTGAACGGCAGCACATTTGTACTAGAAGGATTCTCTTAGTCAGTACTCAATGATAGCTTGAAAGCAGCTAGAAAAACTAGACTTCTATCTTTTGTGCTTCCAAGGTGGAGCATGCTGGAGTGTGGTTAGTGAGTGAAGATTCAGAATCTAATATAAGAAGGAAAACAATTTTTTTTTTTGCTAAGAAATCGAAGTAGAGAATTTGCCTACCATGTGCAAAGCCCTGGGTTCAATCCTCAGAACTTAAAATAACTTTTTGAATACTAAAGACAGTAATCTGTTTAGTAGGTATAGCTAAATCCATATATTCAATATTTTCAAAGTACAAAAATCTGTGACTTAGCTTATCAAAGTGATCAAAGCTAAATTATTCTACTTAAAGACTCAGTGACATTACTTATGGTTTTTGCTTAAAATTTTGTAAATCAAAGAAAAATGTATGTTTTAATTAATCTGTATGTGGAAAGAGGTGGGAAGATATTTTTCATGCTCTCAAAGGTACTGATTTCACTGATGGTGTGGGGACTGGAGTATGTTCTCAGCATTTTAAAGACTCTCACATATCAACCTATGGTCCCAGATAAAATGAAGCAGGCTAACTTAATAGCCACATTCCTAAGCTTTGGACCAGGTTCAGTTCAATGCAGTATTAACCATGATCTCAGGTGATCAAAAAATCTAATTGGGAATCCCATGTACCCTTAGTTTATGAACATGCTTTTAAAGCTGAAAGGTTGACTGTCTCACCAGGGTATGTGCTCCCAGACATTTGCATTTCCCATAACGTTGCTACTGTGCTATAAAAAGAGGGAGAAAGAGGCCAGATACAAATCCACAAGGAAAGTTCATATAAAGTAACACTACACAGCTATAACAAAGAACAGGGTAGATGCAAATGATCATAATGAGTGAGTTAACCCAGAAGCAGAAAGACTCAAATGGTATATACTCACTTATATCTGCATACTAGCCCAAGGGGCATGTCCCACGAAAGCCTTCACTTACCAGGAAACTGGGACAGAGGGGAGGACATCCTATTGAGACTCTAGATGAGAGAAGCATGGGAGAATAGCAAAGTAGAAGGATCCAGAGAGTCCTAGTAAACCTTCAAGTAGAACATTATGATAGGCAGATTTGGGCCCCGGGGTCCCGCTCAAACTAAGGCACCAGCCAAGGACAATACAGGCGGTAAACTTTAAACCCCTACCCAAATCTAGCCAATGGTCAGAACAGTCTCCACACTTGAGTGGAGAGTGGGATATGACTTTCTCATGTACTCTGGTGCCTCACATTTGACCATGTCCCCTGGAGGGGGAGATGTAGTGGCACTCAGAGGAAGGACAGCAGGTTACCAAGAAGAGACTTGATACCCTATGAGCATATACAGGGGGAGGAAGTCCCCCTCAGGAACAGTCATAGGGGAGGGAAGTAAGGGGAAAATGGGAGGGAGGGAAGAATGGGAGGATACAAGGGATGGGATAACCATTGAGATGTAACAAGAATAAATTAATAAAAAAAATTAAAAAAAGATATAAAGCAATTGACAGAAAACATGTATGATCTAGATCCTAAATGCCTTAGAGTATCACACAGTTTAAGCATGTTTGGAGAGGAAGGGATGTGTGTGTGTGTGTGTGTGTGTGTGTGTGTGTGTGTGTGTGTGTAAACAGGTCTATGCATTTCCTCCATTTTGTTTAAAAAAAAAAAAACAAAATCTTCTGTGCTGATAGCAGTGGATGACAGGAAAAGAAAAAAGGTTAAGGAAAGTTCTTTTCATTTTAAGTCCTAGCATAGTTTGGGTTTGGGCAATGATCCCTCATTGCTTTGACGTTTGTGTTGTATTTCTTAGTAAATGTAGGGGAGTTGGTTGTTTGGCGAACTTCCCCAGACATGAACTCACTACAGAATAAAAAAGTAGCTCTTCGAGCTGAGCTTTGTGCGGACATGACCTCCCACTGTACAACTGCACTTTGCCCCCTGCTCTACCTGCCAGTAATAAGCTCGTGAAGAGTTTCCAATGCTCTAGTTCCTGATGCCAGGAATCTTCCTCAGACTGCAACTCTCTTCTGCAAAACTGAAAATACTGCAAGGCATGGTGAAGTGAATAAGACTGCTATAGCCAGAACATGGAAACAGCCTAAGTGTCCCTCAGTAGAAGAATGGATAAAAAAAACTGTGGTACATATACACTATGGAATACTACTCAGCTATTAAAAGCAAGGAATTCCCAAAATTTGTGGACAAATGGATTGAACTAGAAATGATCATAATGAGCGAGTTAACCCAGAAGCAGAAAGACTCAAGTGGTTTATACTCACTTATACCTGGACACTAGCCCAAGGGACATGTCCCATTAAAGTCTTCACCTACCAAGAAAGTGAGATAGATGTGAGGACATCCTTTTGGGACTCTAGGTGAGAGAAGTATGGGAGAATGGGGAAATAGAAGGATCCAGAGGGTCCTAGAAACCTACAAGTAGAACATTATGATGGGCAGATCTGGGCCCAGGGGTTCTGCTCAAACTATAGCACCAACCAAGGACAATGTGTACAGAAAGCATTTAACCCCTATCCAGATCTAGCCAGTGGAAGGACATTCTCCACAGATGAGTAAAGAGTGGGGACTAACTTTCACATGAACTCTGGTGCCCCATATTTGACCATGTCCCCTTGATGGGGAGGCCCGGTGGCACTCAGGGGAAAGATAGCAGGGTACCAAGAAGATACTTTATACCCTATGATCATATACAGGGGGAGGAGGTCCCCCTCAGTCACAGTCATAGTGGAGGGGAATAGGGTGAAAGTGGGAGGGAGGGAGGAATAGGAGGATAGAAGGGATGGGATAAACGATTGAGATGTAATATGAATGAATTAATAAATAAATAAATTTTTTAAAAAAAGATGTAGTGAAGTGGTGTGACCACCTGAAGGGAACAGCATGAGGAAACACCTGGGACCATGGTTCTGCCTACTTGAGACCCAGAAGCAGCTGTTCCTAGACAGGAAGTTGCTACAAAACTTCCTCCATGAGGAACT
The DNA here is from genome assembly GCA_907169655.1 of Acomys percivali. NCBI lineage: Eukaryota > Metazoa > Chordata > Mammalia > Rodentia > Muridae > Acomys > Acomys percivali. Next base: position 36,380,424 of record OU015743.1, read on the forward strand.
GAGCATCTAGGCCATTCCTACCGAAGGAAACACAGATCGGGGGCCTTCCATCCCTGTAGAGGAAGCATCTTGCTTTCTGCTCAGCTCCCCCACAGTACCATAGCCCAGACCAAAGCATGAAAGGAGAACTTCATTATTCTGACTTATCATGCCCCTGAGGACCCAAACCCTTCTACTTGACACTGACAGTCTCCCCCTTGCAAAGATATGTTTCTTAGAGCTGTTCAGGATGGCTAGTTCAGAGTGAGTTCAAAATGCTGCTCAGTGATCCACTCAGAGAAGAGGGGATGGCAGAGCCTCTTCTTTTTTTTTTTTTAAATTAATTAATTAATTAATTTATTCATATTACATCTCAATTGTTAGCCCATCCCTTGTATCCTCCCTTTCTTTCCTCCCTCCCCTTTCCCCCTCTACTCCCTTCCCCTATGACTGTGACTGAGGGGGACCTCCTCCCCCTGTATATGCTCCTAGGGTATCAAGTCTCTTCTTGGTGACTTATTATCTTTCCTCTGAGTGCCACCAGGCCTTCCCATCCAAGGGACATGGTCCGATATGGGGCACCAGAGTTTGTGTGAAAGTCAGATCCCCTTCTCCACTCCTCAAACTATGGCACCAGCCAAGGAAAATATAGCAGTAAACTTCGAACCCCTAACCAGTCTAGCCGATGGACAGGGCAGAGCCTCTTCTAACTCCATCTACAGTCAATCCAAATCTTCACTCCAAGTTATCTTGGTAGAATGGCAGCACTGTGTATGTGTGTTTATACTACTTCCATCTAAGCTAGACAAATCTGGGTCTATGCCACTGGCAGGATAGTCAGTTGAGAGGAAGACTCCATATGAGTAAATAGACTGAGAAAGGAGAAGGTGAAGTAAAGCATCTTCCCCGTCTTTGTCAAGACTCACCTTGCAGCACATCAAGGGTGCTGAGGAAATTGGGTGAGCACCGCATTCAGTTAGAAAACCCAAGCTTAATCACACAGCCTGCAGGTGGTTGGTTACACGGGAGTTGAGGGTGAGATGGGAGTGGGTTCTTACACTGCAAAGCAAATTTGGTGTCAACACAGAGATTTTTTTTTTCTTGGACACTTCCACATCTTTGATGTCTAGAGAACTGGTCCCCAAAGCTGCACGTGGCACACTAGGACGTGTGGCAGATGTGGCACACAGCTACCTAGAATTCTTAGGAGTTCTTAGACCTCTCTGACAAAGATTCGCTGTAACCTTTCTAATGCACCATAATTTTTGAAAGTGGAAAGAAACGCATAAGAACTCATTAATATTTATCATATTGATTATATATGGAAACAACCATCTCTTTCATATGTCAGGCTAAGTGAAATATTATTTAAATGAGTTTTACCTGCATCTTCTTATGATTTTAGCATGGCTACTAAAAATGTAGAAGTATCTATGTAGTTGTATTCCATTCCTACTGGGCAGCTTTGACTCAGACTTTGCCTGACGCACTATAGCTGTCCAACACGCATTTGAAAAGGACACAGGCACAAACACTGGCCTCTTGGCCATGACATTGAAACTTGCTGACTCTCTCTCTCTTCTCTCTCTCTCTTTTTTGAAATCTTTGCTGTGAGAATTAAAATATCTATCCCGTGGGACTTGTAAAGACTAAATGAGATAGTCCTGCCCAAAGGCAAAAACACTACCCAGAGATACGTTTGTAACATTTAAAGTTCGTTGAAGGTTTGAAGAATGGGGAAAACAGTGCAACTGAATAATCCCCTAATTGTTGGGGCAGTGCTATTATCAGAGCATGTAAACACTGAGAACAACTACCATGAAAAATGAGATTAATGCCCTGAAACCACACTCATTATCCATCTTACACACTCAGAAAGCAGAACTCAGCAGAACACAAAGGGTATGCCCAAATTATGGTGGAAAACCAGATTCCTCCGACAGCTTAGAGAAAATGCAGAGACCTGGTTGTTTCCACTTCTAAGTTTAGTTGGTGCAGGTGAGCTTTTGGGGGGGGGATGTAATTAACCTTTTGATTTACTAAAATCCACTTTCATACCAAGTAAAAAAAAAGAACTCCTTCAAATGGAAAAATAACATAGGGATAAGGAATATTTTAATCAAACTAAGATGGTGCAAACTGACTAAAGAAAATGCTACCAAAAGTAATTATATTCTTAGCTCTTTCGAGTGCAATTAGGATACCTAATTTGGGGAGGGTGCGGGCGGTAGAACCAATAATCTACTGCCTCTTTTCTTATTCCTGGTCTAGGCCATTCAAACACAAGTGCTTAAGGTAGACAAAATGTGCCTAATTTGCAATCCAGTTTGTATCACATAAGGCTCAAGGAAAAGTGGCTTTTAATCTTATTTCATGCTGAAATTTTAATCAAATGAATCTCATTCTTAAATACTAACCCATCAGTCTTCTTTAAGGTGTGCCCCAAATACTAGGTCTGTGTTTTATTGTGGAGTTAGAAGACTCACTTCTTCTTCTTCCTCTCTGGGTTACTCATGTCTGCACTGCAGGACACCTCACAATGTCTAGAAATGTTTCCATCAGCAGATGGTGGGAGCATGCAACTCACATTTCATGGATAGATATTAAAGACCTCACCAAATATCCTACAAAGCCAATCATGCCACAGTTGGCAGGCACTTTGCTAAAATAAAGCAGGTCTGGAAGATGTCTCCTGAGATGGTGTTTCTTTTTAAGTGTTTTGTGCTTTGCCTAACTAAAGGCTAAAGAGAACTGAGTGCATCTCTCATTACCTATTGTATCTATGGACACGTGATTGTAAGTCAACAAAAGCAAGGGCATTCCGCTTACGGTAAATAAGTTAACTTGTTATAGAAAAATTTGGTCATAAATCAACTAAGTGCAAACCAACAGACTATGGAAAACCAGGCTGTTTTCACTGACACTACCAAGAATAGCCATATATAAAAATCAGTATTTAGGAATGTATCAAGAAAAACGTGTTGCTGGTGGGAATTTTAATATAACTGAAGTGCATTTTGTAAGAAAGCTACTTTTGTGTATGTGTTCTTTTATTCAAGGGTCTCCACTCACTGAGGCTCTGGAATCTCAGAGAGCTGTACTAAGGCTTGGGAATAAAATAGAAATAGAAAAACCCCATTGTCATTGTCACAACCTGCAAACTTCAAGAATTATCTCTTCAGTTAAAACCTAGGTTCAGTTTAAAACCATAGAAAATAAAAATCCAGACCTTGGAATTGTCATGGGATAAGCCAAGGTTGGAATCAAGGCCTTCTCTGGGATAATGCCTTAACCCCCTGGGCCTCACATTTCTCCAATGTGAAGTGGGGGTGATAACACCCACTTGGTGAGGCAGCTGTGCAGACTGCATGGGATTAAGAATGCAAACTATCTAGTGTGGTACTCATATCGCAGCGGTTACTCTTTAAATACCACATGCTTCCTCATTCCCCTGGTGGAGGTTTCTTCTTAACTATAGCTGTATTATCATGGCTAGGCAACGTGAAAAGAGAGGCTTCCTGGAGGTATCAGAGAAACACTTCTCTCTCTCTCTCTCTCTCTCTCTCTCTCTCTCTCTCTCTCTCTCTCTCTCTCTCTCTCTCTCAGCAAAAGCAAACTTAAAGCAGACAAACAAATATATCACTAACTCTGAAAGGCTGTTATATGAAAATTAAATTGAGAAGACTCTACAAGGCTGGTTACACTACTAATGAATGGCACACATTAGATGAACAAGGAGGTTTTGATGAGGAGAAATTCCCAGTTGAAATGTATACTACTTAAGAATACAAAATACTTAAATTGTGTAAATGAAATAAGGCACGATCTGAAATTTTAGAAAGATTTTGATGCTACAGGTGAGCAGAAGTCCAGAGCTAGTACTTGACATCCTTCAGATTAAAATTCATCTCATACATTCATATAAGATCCATAGTACAGCCACAGACATCCAAGAATTTGAATCATAGATTTAGATTTGAAAACTAGCAAATATATTTACATCTCACAAATATCCTTCTTAATTTCATGAGTAGTACCATCAACAACATATTTCTTCTGAAATCTGTATTTGCCTTTGTTATCACCCTATACGATAAATGGGTCAGGAATTAATAATCCCGTTTTGTTGGTAGGGCTGTGAAATTAGTTTGTAGGCTTGGACTATAATCTAGTGGCAACAGTAGTTCTGGCATCCTGAATCATCCGTAAGGATTCTGGTCATATGGTAACTCTTTCTCATCACACCACTCATTGCACTTGACTACTGAGGATCTGGTCAAACCGAAGTAAGTAATCCACACTCCATGCTACATAATTACAACCCCAATGTACCCAACTTCAAAACTCAGGGTGACACTGACATGAGAAAGCACAAGGATGCTCTGTGCATTGAAAGCAGAGGTGGCATCAGGTAGGCGGGAAAGCAGAGGTGGTGTGCCAAGTAGGCATGGATGGACGTATGAGCAGCATTTTGACAAGAGGCACAGAAAAAAGGGATCTGTGGGAGACTAGAGAACAGAATACTTGAAGGCAATTTCAGGGATCTCAGAGGAAAAATTTGGCTGCGGCATGGGCTCCATATTTCCAGGAAAAGTGGTAGATTAACATGGAAAGTTAGATTGATTCCATATTGTGAAAGCATTTGAATGCCTGGGTGAGGAGCTTGCATTTAATTATGTAAACGCTGTGGAAACTTGGTAAAGTGGGGGAGATCAGTTCAAATTTCTACAGCACTCTGAGCAGAGGGACAGTCCTGCCGGCTCTGTCCCATTAAATTCTGAGAGTAGCTCTTGGTACATTGGTTGTTTATGCCAGCTGATTTTGACATCCCTCAAGAACAAAAATGGCATCAAATTTTGTTGCCAAATCAATAACAAAAATTTCAGTGACAAGGCTGAGCTGCCCATCACACACTAAGCATCCATCCACAAAGGTCTCTGGAATACAAGGAGGTTCTTGGATGGATGGTGGAGATGAGGAGGTGAACTTGGGAGGGGACAAATGTAGGGGAGAAATGCCGTGTGGGGTCCTGATTGGCTGCGTGGCAAGCACTGGAGAAGAAATCGTCCGCATGACTTGATGTTTTGCTTTAGGTAACTGGATGAAAGATGGCTCTCAAAACCTGGAAGCTGGGAGAACCGGTTTAGGGTAGGAGTGGTAAAGGCAGGGAGAGCATCGTCAAGTTCCATAGGAGTGCTTGAACACTGTGAATTGTTACAAATCCAACCTGGATCAAACGTGTTGTGAGAAACAACACTACCAGGAATATGGTATATTCTCTGAAGGGGCAAAGAAATGGGTTTTTTTTTTTTCTAAAATTGTCCTTTGATAAAACCAGGGGTTTTAGGGCCATAACTAATCACCTGTGACAATGTGGAGCTTTGAGAATACCAGGTGTCAGATTACTGTCTCCCCGGGAGTCAGGATAATTTATCTTTTTACCAGCCCAACAGTAGGAGCAGAGCAACTACCAAAGAGGGCCAGTGCCCAAACAGTACTGCTCAGTTCAATATGCCAGAAAAACAACCTGATTGAACCATGTGCCAAGCATAGTCAAGAGATGCTTTTCAGTGCTTGAATGAAGGAATAGATGGATTGATATTATGACAAGAGATCCTGTCTCAAATGAGGTAGTAGGTGAAGTGAAGGTTGATACTCAAGGTTGTTTTTTACCTCCATATGCACGCTGTGCTACATATACACTGGCAGAAGGCTTTGTTGAGGCCATTAAGGAAAGCCTATTTTCTCCTGGTAAAGAATAACTATCTTTCCAGGTTTCAAATTTTTACTCATTTTTTTTTTTAACAATCTGTCTCTATATCTCTGTCTGTTCATCCCCTTTGTTGTGTGCACATGCACACACCTTAGGGCTTATGTGGAGGTCGAATGATAAGATATAGGAGTACTGTTCACCACTCCTTCCACTGTGTGCGTTCTGGGGCTTGAACTCAGAATATTAGGCTTAGTGGCAAAGGCCTTTACCCACTGAGCCATCTGGCTCTAGATCACTCTCTTCTCTAACTTACATCTTTTTTTAAAAAAATCAATGTTAAGTGGTCCAATTTGTGACCACTTAAGCAGAAAGCAAAACTAAAAGCTGTAGCCAACGCAGATAAACAGGGTTGAAGGGTCTCACAGGACCACCCACCAAACTTGTTAAGGCATTCCCAGCCACTTAGGTAGGGCAGGTATATGCAAATGAACCCAAAGAAATTGGATAGAATCACCCTGTATCAAAGCATAACCTTTGTAGAGGAAATTTCTTATAAGCAGCCTATAGAGTTGCCATGCTAGGGGATAAAACAATGCCACCTTCAGCTTCATATAAAAGCTCATTGCTGTAATTTGTTTTCCATAATATAAATATAGACAGACATTTTTGAACTCTCAAAAATAGAATGCACTCAGACATGCCTCAATGATTATATAGTATTGTTTGTTTATTTGCTTGGTTTTTTTTTTTTTTAAGTTCTAGAAAGAGCCAAAAGAGTACAGAAAGCAATTTCGGATTAAGGTTTTTGGTATGACAACATTGTCATTTAATTGGATGAGATGGGTATAAACCTGCTCATGTAATTAAGAGTTGCAAACAAAAGAATGTACAGCTGTGGGTGCACATGTAACTGCAGCTAGTATCTCGGCTCGGTTCTCCCTGACTTGTATGCCATTAGACATGGATGCATGTGCTGCAGAGTTCTTGGCTGAAAAGATGGTGATTCAACAACTCTGCCAGTTACACAAGGGCCTGGTGGGAATTGCAAAGCAAGTAACTGAACAACACACGGTGGTGGGTTTGTGTTGGTATTTGGACTTCATGAAAAGAGAAACTGCAAAAGGTAAAGAGAGAGAGAAAGGTCAAGAGACAAAGGTAAGAGAAAGAGAGAAATTGGGGAGGAATGCGAAAGGATAAAGATTGGAGATTTCAATAAGTACATGAAATGTTTGCTTGACATGGAAACATGGGATCCTCAGCTGCTGGGGTCAAGCCACTAACGTGACAAATCAGATGCGGAGGCATGCACAACACCTGTAATCCCAGTGCTGGAAAGTGGGGAAAGTGAGAATCTGTGAGCCCTCGCTCAACTGGTGAACATGAGGCTCAGTGACAGAGTCCATCTCAAATAATAAGGTGGAAAGTGTGGGAGGAAGGTTGATGTCATCTGACCTCAATCTCTGGCCTTTACACACATGCACATGTACTCATGTATCCACATGAGAGCACACATGAACACGTGCACAAGCACGCATGCACGCGCACACACACACACATAGTTAGGGGATATGGCTATAGATCTGTTGGTACAGGGCGTCACCTGTTGAGCTCAAAATCCTGGATTAAATTCCCAGCACTGCATCTACTAGGTACAGCAGGGGATCCTTGAGATTCTAGCACTTGGGAGTTAGAGGTAGGCCAGAAGTTCAAAGTCATCCTCAGATAACAAATTCGAGGTCAGCCTGAGATACGTAAGACCCTGTCAATGCAATAAGAAACAATTAATAACAACAATAAAATCAAAAGGCACTGCTGAGTGGGTATTGAATTTTAAAGATACAAACTCTTACCATTGACTTATTGATCCTACAAGAACACTTGGCATAAAACTGTACTGTAACCCTGAAGAAGGGGATAATTGGCCTACGAGTAAAACGAGAACTTCACAGAACCAAATGTCTAGATGTCAGAGACCACAATTCCACAAAATGAAAACTGGCCCAATCAGGACATAAACTCAAACCTAGTGTAGCTTAGGGCTTTGTATGTTTGTTGTTTGTTTGTTTGTTATTTGTTTGTTTGTTTGGTGGGTCTTGGGGAGCCATTCCGCAGTTCTACAATGCTATTCCACCTCACCGGCATTGGGAAGTTTCTGTACTACTCAGAAACGGAAGGCAAACCAAGGAAGTCTCTTTGTTGAATGGCAGAGGCCGATCACCCTAACCACTTGGCTTCTTCCCACTTAGAATTTTCACGAAAGGTCTAATCAAGCAGACACCAGCTGCCTCGGCATCCTAATTGCTGTAGATAATCATGGGGAGCTTAAAGGCGTTGTGTGTGCATTCGAAACATTTGCTGGGGGCCTGGTTCCCAGGCAAGAACGTGAAAGCAGCTGTTCCTCCGGAGTCTAAGCTCTATGGTTAAGGGAATATGCTATTAGCAGATCAGATGAATCAACTTCTAAACCAAAACTCGTCCTTCTGTAGTTACACAAAGTGAACGCTTTAATTAGTTTTGATCAAACCAAACACTGCAGATAGAAAGAACCTCAATCAAATCAAAGTATGCGAGTATATACGTCCCTTTGCATTTCTCTCTCTTTCTCCCCCCTTCCTTTCCTTCTGTGTGTGTGTGTGTGTGTGTGTGTGTGTGTGTGTGTGTGTGTGTGAAAGAAAGAGAGAAAGAAGTGTGAGGAAGGAAGGAGGCCAGTATTTCATTGGTTTTAAGCAATTTTGTGATGCTATTAAATGTTTTTTTCTTTTTTCTTTTCTTTTTATACTTTTGCTTTGAGCATGTACGAGAGTGGGGGCACGCCACAGCACACATGTGGAGGTCAGAGGACAACTTGCTTATAGGAGTCAGTTTTCTCATTCCACTAGGTGAGTCCCAGGGATGGCACTCAGGTCTTCACACTTGACAGCAAGCACGCTCAGCTCCTGAGCCATCTCCCTTCCCCTTTTCATGTTTCCTACACTTGGTGTTTGTTGCTCTTTCACATGTATGAATTTATAGTTCTCCTCACTTTCGAGAGGTTTCTAGTAATTATTTGGCAGATACATCTTTTCTTGACTCCGAAGCCCCATATCTTTTCCCACAGTCACTATAGCACACGTATGTTTGTCCCACAGCCCACTGATGCTCTTGCCTTTCTCTGTCATTTTTCATATCATTTCCTACAACTATTTCTTTCCATTTATTGTTCCTTTCCTCTATAATGTTGATTCTTTGTGGTCTAATCTAGGATATTTTCTTTTATCTCAGACACCATGGTTTTAGTTGAGCTATGTATCTTTTCTATCTGTACTTAACATGATCAATCGCTGCTCCAAGATTCTTGACAATATGAAAGGCAATAATGATAACTTTTTAAATGTTCTTGTCTCTTAACTCTATAGTAGGCATCATTCCTAAGTCCAGTTTGATCATTTGGTTCTCACCCTGTTGGGGTATTATTGGCTTGCTTCTTTGCATGCCTAATAAATTTTTATTTGATGATAAACATTCTGAATTTGCTCTTGTTAGGTGCTGACATTTTTATACTCCTGTAATTATTCTGTGACACAATTGAATTATTTGAAACCGGTTAGAGCCTTCTAAATTTATGTTTTAACTTTAGTCTGAGTGGAAGTAGCATTTACTCAGTTGATTTTCCCCTATAATGGGGAAAGACCTTGCCCCAGTGGAAAACAGAGCAGCTGAGGACAGCATGATGTGAGATCATCAAGGACTGCTCCTTCCACTCCTTTGGAATGCTCCCGTACCCCCTGGGGTACCCCTCCACTCCTGGGTGCCAATCATAAACACACTGAACATCAGAGACGTTCTACAGGGCCCTGGACAGCCTCCTTTCTTGGCCTCCTGCTCTACCACCCCTGGCTGTCTCCTCAACTCGTAGCCTGCTGGAATTCCCTCTTTAAGCTGCAGCCTGGAAATTTCCCAAAGAGAAAGTAATCTGGGTGAGGTCTCACTAAAATTACCTCCATCCTTTGTTTCCTGTAGAATGTGAGTCTCTAGTCTTGGTTTGCAATATCTCCTATAGTATCTTGAGTTTTGTTATTTTGTTGCCTAGTTTTCTAGTCATTTTTAATGTGAGGGGAAATCCTATCCCTTTCGGCTAGAGGTAGAGTTCCTCAACTCCTGTCATAGGAAGTGCTAGTTAAGGTATATAAAGTAGCAGATGCTGACTCTGTCAGTAAAGTGCCTAGCTCACAAACATGAGGACCTGGGTTCTATCCCTAGAGCCTATGTATAAAGCCAAGCATGTTAGTGCATGCTTGTAAGCTCAGCAGTAGAGATGGAAAGTCGAGACAGATTCCAGGAGTTATCTTAACCTATTTGGCAAAGTCCTAGTCCCATGAGAGACCCTGTTTCAAGTGACAAGGTAGAAAGCTTCTTGAAGAATATCAGACGTTGTCCTCCAACCTCCATGTCCACAGTTAAACAGAGGGTAGACACACACACATGAATATACACACATTTAGCAAGTAAAATATATCAAAGTATAATGAAAGTTTGGAGGAGAAAATTGCAAGTGAAAAGGGAAACGAAATCTGCTAAAAGAACAAATCTGAAAAAAGTTGTCATTGTTTTAGTTATTTTTCTATTGCTATGAAAAACACCATGACCAATGCAACTTGTACAAGATATTTGATTTGGTTTATGGCTTCAGAGGGTGAGAGTCCATGATCAAGGAGCAAAGGCATGATAGCATGAACAGATGAGAGCTTCCATCCTCATCTGTGAACAGCACAAATCTTTTGAAACTTCACCCAGGTCACATACCTTCTCCAGAAAGGCCACATCTGCTAATTATGCTCAAACAGTTCAATGAATTGGGGTCCAAGCATGACCCCAATCTCATCCCAACCACCACAGTCATCAACTAAGAAAGCTTTCTGTTATAAAAATAATTAAAATTTAGAGCTATAGCGTGCTGTGACTTTTGTGGTCATTCTGTGACTTTTATAAAAGATTTGCTCCCTCTTCGCAGTAATCTGGAATTCTAAGCTCTGGAAGGTCATACGAGAAACTTCAAAACTGTGGCTTAGTTGTCAGCTTTGAAATGTAAAAGCTGAAAGACTATGTTCTACATAAGGGCTCGTCTCCACACATCAAGTCCATGCGCAAGTATGAATAAAAACCAGTAAGTGGCTTTCACTTACATTCATTATCTTTTTATAAATCTAAGATACAGGCAGAAAATATTTACCTTCATTTTGTATATGTAGAAACTGATGATAAAGAGGCCAAATGGCTTGTCCAAAATTTTACACAGTAATGAAACAGAATCATAACTATTATATCAGAGGCCTATGCTTTAAGATAGGACGCGAAGATCCTACGGCAAGCGCTGTTGGTCATTTCCAGTCACTGATTATTCTGAATCTTTCCCCTTGCTAAAAGAACCCAAATTGTGTTCATTCTTAGCCATCTCCTGAAAAAAATCTCCTGGAAAAATTACCCCTCTCAGCCCCAAGAGTTAAATTAATCTAAGCCAATTTTGCTAATCCACCCCTCGCCCTTTCCAGTGAACTTGGTCTACAAACCGAGTACATCTTAACCAAGGAAACGCAAGAGGAGCTTGCTGTGTGTGGAGCTGTGTGAGGATGTAAGATTTGAAACAGTGCAGATAATTTTACAAACACAAGAATAAATTGCCAAGATGAGGAAGGGCTGTAATATGGGGGCTGGGGTCCTCACTGATGACAGAGATGAACCCAAATGAACAAACCAAGTTATTCCCTAGCTCTGAACCTCTTACAACTGAATCCTAAAAATCTCACTATCTCCAACCCTCTCATCATGTGGGACTGCAATTGCCCTACTGTCTATCTTCACCAGATTTTCTGTGACCACACCTGAGGCCATTCATCCTAAATGCCAAACTGGCTATTTCTTACATTGTTTAATATCATTTTTCAATGGAACATCTATCTAGTCAATATCGCTGCCATTTTTTTTCAGAAGAGGCCTTAAAGCTTTAAAAATTCAGTTGCTTTCCCAGGTTCATGAAATTAGAAGTTCTAAAATGAGGCTTCAACCCCACTGTGTCTGACTCCCAAGCCCAGTCGTGTCACGAGGGAAGCGCTTCTCTAGACTCCTTCCCCAAGGCAATGACTCAGCCCCATGGGATCTTGCCACCAGTTTAGCTGTGGCTACTGGAGAATCAATGGCTTTTTCTTTTTTCTTTTTTTTTTTTCCCCAGCCTTTAGAAATAGCCCTTCAGGGTGAAATGCTTGGTCCTTGGTACTCAGCATTCTATTCCATCATTCCTTAAAAGCTAAGGGAGGGCTAATCTTTCCCACTCCGGGGAAAGGCTCTCTAACAGCCAAAGATTACAGAAAAGCATGAGGGGGTAGTCAGCCCTCATTTGTGGGGCTGTGTAGGAAGTGCAAGGTTGCTGAGTTGTGAAGATATGGCAACAACCTAACAGGTAGCTTGGCAAAACATGCCAGTCTCAGGCAATGATGTTACGATTTCAGACAGCTCATCTAGCTAGCTATGAGCAGTCCCTCTTCTTCATCTCTCAGAAGACTGAAGGAGTGGGTAAGATCTCAACCTAAGTAAGTTCCCACTGATTCGACGAGCAGATTAGTGTTTTAGAGTTTGTCTGTCATTGGGGAGCCATTTTTGTTTTTCAGTTTGAACATGCCACTTTGTCCCATGCAACCACTTTGCCAGGCAGTCTCTATACACAAAAAACTAAATGTGTAATAGACACCCGTTCTCTTTGAAGACTTAACACCAGCTTACTTGATCTAACCCATGCGCACAAAAACTAAGACAGGAGACAAGTCAAGTGGAGTTATTTACTAGTAAAAATTTCTGGGGAAATTGGATACTCCTTAATAAGCCCCGGAGAACAATGGTTATTTTTCTTGTTCTTGTAAAGAAATAACAAGTGGAAATTTTTAACATGTTTTAATCACTATTGTATTTCATTGTGATTGTTTTTATAGAACTCTTCTGTGTTTCACTTTGTATCTGTAGAAATAGTAACAAAACTACCAAGGGGTCCACTTATCAGATTCCCAAAGGCTTCCTAGCTTAGTATGTGCCTTCTACTTGAATTTCAGAAAGCATTTACTTCTGCTTAGCAGATACACGTCAGTGTTTATACTTCCTGACTCCTTCTTCATTTGAGTTTTGGGTTTCCAGGGTCTGAGGACACCTGCATAAAAGGTGTTCAGTGGTATTAAACAGAACAGGGCTTTGAAGAGGTTTTCCCCTACACATCCTCTGCACCATATTTTTTTTATGTCCCTTCCATAAATGAAAGGAAAGTAGTTACAAGTTTTGCCCCCCTCCCCGGCCCCCGCCCCACCTCCCATAGCCGCAGTGCTCAGACATGATGCATGAATTCACCATGTCTAGGGTCTGGAACATATTTTCTGAGTTTTGGGAGTCTCTCCCCTGGAAATGAGTTTCTTCCTGCCACGAGAAAAGGCATAATCTTTCTCTTTCTCTTTTACCTTCAGCTCCCTGAGCACAATTTAACCTCAGTGACCTCAGTTCTGGGATCAGGTGCTTGCTCTTTGAAGAACTATGGATCCTTTATACACAAAGCAAGTTAAGTCCTCTTATATATAAACACCTTGTAAGGCACTCATGTAAAACTCCCCCCCCAAGGCATAAAGTTTGCATTATTTCTTTATGTTATGTTTGCTTAGTCCCAAATTAAATGTGAGATGCATTTTATTTCAAAGAAATAACATCAAAAGATGGATGTTGGCCATTTAAACCCAGGCAGTGGATTCAATTTTCTCCATTAATGATGGTACCTAGTATTTGGAGAAAGACCAAGAAAATTAAATATAATGGAGAATATTAAAAAGAGATGACCACAGTGCTTCTTTATTTCATGTGATTTTGGGGGGGAAATAACTTGAAAATGACACATTCAGAAAGAATTTTGGATGTGCAGGGTGTTTTAAATTTGTGAATTTTATAAAACTCTCCCATTACAAACAGCCTCAGGACACATGTAGCACTGAAGAAAGAAAAACAAGAAACTGCTCTGAAAAGCAGTCTCAAAAGAAGTTGAGGACCAAGCATGACATTTTAGGATAAAAATTTGGTCAACAGATCATCAGTTCCCATGAGCGTCCAAGCCATAACTTAACTATTTCTGACTTGTCTTTCTGGCCATTAGAAAACATAATCTTTAGTGAATAGTGAGGAAAAGAATGGAAGTTGCCCCACCCAAACTTATGGCTGCACTTTTTCTTTGCCTGTGGCCCGTCACGTGAATCTTAACAGAGAGGTGATGCGGTTTCAAACAAACGCTTACTTCTTTAACGTAAATGAGTTTGGGCCCCAAGTACATTTCATAGGAAATTGATACTTGATACAGTTGCTCTGAAGATACCCAGCATTGATCACACAGAATGTCTCCTACTACATAGTTAGATAATATCATTTCTTCCAGAAAGACTTAGTTTTGCCTTGACATACAAGTATTTTAATCACAGACACTTTTATAAGCCCAATGTGAATGTGAGGACTTGGGGCAGCCAGACGCGTGCTGTTTCCAAGACATTCTGATGATCATCACAGTCTGGTGTCTCCTCCAGGATTTTAAAAACATATCATACCAACCTTCCCCTCCCCCCAAAAAAAACCAAAAAACAACAAAACAAAGAAAGAAACAAACAAAAGCAAAAGAAAAAACCCTAAGGAAGTTGCTAGAGCGGTTATGACTGCGGGATTGCCTTCATGGCTTAGCGTTCCTTCTAAAACAAGAAACAAGAGTCTGCCTTGAAGTCCCTGAGCCTGGGTGGAGGAGCCTCTCACACTGGCTTATGGAGACTGTGAGATGTGATATGCTAATGACACGCATGGCTAATAGAAGGTACAGGGAGATCCGCAGCAGCAGCAGCAATCCGCGCACACTTAATTGACCTGGAATGTGGCTGTGGTTACTACCATGAAATTCTCTGAGGATGAGTAATTTCCATGGCGACACTCTTAAAGCTCACAGATGATTTCCCATTTTGAGGAGGTGAAGGGGAAAACACCTAAGAACCCCACTCCCTCCAAAAGTTTACATAACGCATGACTTTGGACACAGAAAATGGTATTTTTTTCCCACTAGACTTTTGTAGCACACAAAATACAAAATGAACTTATCAATAAAAGTTAATGCTCAGAGACTAAAACCAGATTTAGAATTCCTAATAACCATGCTTTAAGGCAGAAATCTCTAGTAAAACAGGACTTCGTATATTAAGCATGAATTTTTGCTTTCTACACAAGAAAGGTGCTGCCTATTAAACTAAGACTAACATTAAAATCTTTCCAAAGGGGACGGAAACAAATTGTTTCAAGCTAAAAGGTTAGCCTGAATATACTTTGGGTAGCCCCAGGAGCTGTCACACAGACAGCATGACCTGGAGGCTAGAAAACCCTTTAAGAATATTGTAGAGCAAAGGGCCCAAGAAGACATATGCTGTTGATAATTGTGAATTTACGAAACAGCGGAGGACTCCTAGCATTGTATGCCCCCAAAATAGTTTAGTTCATCTCATTTTAAAATCAGTTGTAAACACTAGAGTTCTAAGACACAGATCAGAATTAAACTTTCACTGTTGGTACCAGCAGGCTACTGGATTTTCTAGGCTTCTTTTTTTACTGTAAAATAGAGCATGTTGGGTCTACTTGTGGGGTTGTGTGAGAATTAAAAGAGCAAGCACCCACAGAGTGCTCAGCAGCCCTCCTAGCATTCGGTAGTATGTAAGGACCCAAAAGGGGGCATCTGTGGTCAGCCTATATACCTTCTCACTTCCCTTTGATTCAATAGTGTGCAGGTGCACATATAACACAACATGCTCAAATGTAAATCAATGCACAAGAAATACTAGGATGAGAGAAAGAATGATTTGCCAGTCAGAGACCAACACTCAAACTGTGTACTGTTTGTCCTTTCTTGCATTCCCTTCACAAATATTTAATGAAGGCTTACTGTGAATTCCTCTCAAAGCTGTACATCACAGCCATGGATATGAGATAGGTAGCCTGCATTTATGAGACTCACCGGTCATGTAAATTAAAGAAAGGTAAAGGGCAGAAAATTGACCAGTGACAGACACTGACAGGGAAACTCTTAGGGTGAATTTTCTCACTTGGATTCTTGACGGCACATATGCAATGTTGTTAGGAGCACAGGATGCAGTGGTTCTTCTAAGTGATGGTTAAAACAGGGAGAACTGATGATCTTGTGTAGACATAGGCATGCATGTGTACACATGAGTACAAATCTCATGTTTCATCTGATGTATCTCAGGGTGATGTCACAGGCTCAGGTTAGCCTCCACTGGTCAAGGTTGGACACCTTGCATCACCTGTCCTACACTGAGGGCTCTGTGGCCTGTCATATCAGTCTCCTGTGTCACCCGAGGGAGGGGCAGAAGTCCCTGGCATTCTGGTTTGGCTGTAACTCCTGCCTTTTCTTACTACCTGCACTCACATGCAGCATCTTGGGAAATCTGGCAGTTTACAAAATCCAGGCTAAACAGTTTAAGGTAGTAAATTATCTGGTCCTAACTAAATTGTGTAACCAAGAGGACCCTTGAATTAAAAAAAAGTATGACAGAGAGAGTATGCCTTGAAGAGGGCACAAGAGGGGACAGGACGGAGACTTTTCCTGTCCTCACTGCATATAATTATCCGTAAACACAAAAGAACAAATAGTCAGAAAAGGGGACAACCAAATTAGTCATTATTAGAATTTTTCAAACTGTTCATTTATATCTACGCCCTCAGTGACCTCACCAAAGTAAGTGACACATCCTAAGATACTGCCTAATGTCTCAGATATTGTCTAAAGGTGGAGCTTAGACACTGTGGCTAGCAGGACATTCAAACCCTATTCCCTAAGAACACGACATCCAAAAGGAATACTTTCCCTGAGCAGTTTTTTAGTTTGCATAGCAGTCAGGGCTCTACAAGTTTTCACTGAACTCAATGGGAAGGTTCTGAAGGCATGTTGACATCTCTTGTGTAATAGTGAAAGATGCACATGCAAAAAAAAATCATTGTCTGGCACAAACAATTCCAGGCTAAGAGTACAGAGATATCATTGCACTTAAAACTCCTCCCAGAGCTATTGGCTATTTCATCAAAGGACTGAAGGCCAGGAATACACAACGTTTCTTGGGTCACCATCCAAAGTGCCAACCTTCCCAAAATATAACACTTTAAAAATTAAATTAAATTAAATTAAATAGAATTGAAAAACTACTTTCTTCAAGGCAAAGCCGGAACAAGGCAAACACCTGTAGACAAGCTGATGTGGACAGGGGGTGGGAGCTCAGAGGGCCCCAGCCCTGCCCAGAGAATGGCAGGCGCAGTAAGGAATGCTGAGTGTTGGGGAAACAGCCTTCTTCAGAAGGGCACACCAAAACAATATGGTCGGCCCTGAAAGCATGCATACAAGCATCAAGCTTCTGAGGATAAATTCAAATGAGATGGTGAGGGAGGGGTTGGAGGGAGGAAAAGGAAGAAGAAAATGATGTAATTATATTCTAAAATCTGTTTAAATTATTAAAGATAACACTTTTATTATAAGAAGGCTCATCAAGCTTTTTGTCATGAGATTGGAATAGCAATAAAGTGTCTGGGTTCCAAAGAATTTCCTTGGTCGTATCTTAATTAAGTGATATTTAAATTTTCCAAACTTAAAAAAATTGTACCTTTTTCTCTTACAATGACAGAAGTGTTCCCAACTTGCCCCTTCCCACCCTCTGCCAATTTATTTTTATTTCTTTCTCCCCCCCCCCCACCCCATTTTTTGAGACAGGGTTTCTCTGTATAACTCTGGCTGTCCTGCAACTTGCTCTGTAGATCAGGCTGGCCTCGAACTCATAGAGATCCACCTTCCTCTGCCTTCCAAACGCTGAGAGTAAAGGCGTGCACCACCACGCTCGGCTCCCCATGCCCGTTTCAGTGATGGTTGGCAGCTCTTGGTTCTATGCTGCCTACCAGGTTTCTTTCTAGCTAGTCATTCATGTTGCATTTAATTCTTCCAAAGGAATGGTTATAATTTATCAGTAATTTGCATTGATCTCAGAAATTAACTCAAGCTTTACATTTCAAGTATTTGAAAACAAAAGCTCAGAAACTATTTCCCTTGATCTGTGGCTAGCAGAAAGGAAAAGTACACATCACTATAAAACTTCTGTTTTAGGCAATTCAGTCTGGGAAAGAACTTTCCAATCTCTCGAGTTCATCCAGATGAAGGTATTTCAAGTCAGGTGTTAAACGTTTTCAAATCTGATGTTGTTTTGAGACAAGATTTCATCTAACCCAGGCTGACCTCAAACTAGGTAGGTAGCTAAGGATGACCTTGAACTTCTGACCTCCCCCCCCCCTCACCCCAGGTACTGGCCATGGGCATGCATCACCAAGCCCAGTGTATGCTAGCTATACTGGGATCACTTAACTGTATCCCTAACCCCTCACCTGATTGTTCTGAAAAGAAAGCTAAATAACGTCAGAGAATACAAAAACTTAATGGCCAAATGCCACTTCAAATGTTGTAGGACTGGCAGGTGAAATTCCTAAAAAAGTCTCAGAGTTTAGAAAGCACAGCTGTGGGTATGGTTTGTTGTTGTTGTTGTTGTTGTTTCAAATTGATGACTTTGAAAAGGTATTACTTTCAGCTGTGAAATGGAAAGCTGCACTTGGGTATGGGCTTTCAAATGACTGCTTAAAATAATGAGCATTTACATTCCCACTGCCCTTACACTAATGAATAAGAGTGAATCGTAGTGCCACACCAGTGAAAACAAAAAAGTTACAATACTCCATAAGTAGAGTTTTGTCTATTGTAGATTAAACCAGTCTCAAATTCTACCACTAAGTTACATCCCTTGCTCCAACCTTCTAAGATTTATAAAATATTCCTTGTTACTTCCTGAAAAACATTCTAAAATGTTCCATTTCCATTCTTCTGTACATTGTACAATGCAGAAAAATGTGTGTATAGGAGATATTAGATCAGCTATGTAATTTTTAAATATATGTGTATGGAAACAAACATTGGGGAACATGAACATTTAACGATGGGATTCTCAGGTGAAGTGAGGGAGAGAGGCAGCTAATGCTCCTCCAGGGAAGCATGTCTGAAAACGTGATATGTCTGAAGCCTGCGTCTGGGTCAGTGTGGTGCTGGCTTATAGGTGAGAATTCTAGAATTTCATTCCAAAACTACTGATTCAGAATATCTGAGATATGGCCCGGGATTTTTCATTTTAAGCATATCTTCAGGCATTTTACCTGCGTACGATGCTTAACAAGCTGGGGCCTCGAGTCAAGAAAATCATGCCAGTGTCCAGGCCATCATGCAAATACCCGGGCTTCAGAGACAGTGGTATGCTAAGGACCCTATCTAGGCATGCCGATAAGTCCACTCATTGCTCTCAGAATGAGAAACATCATTTCTGGAGAACAAGGCAGTGCATGGTTTGGAGGCAAAAAACATATCTCAGAAACTATTCCAGGAAAGCACCGTGTGTCTTAGAAATTGTATATAACTTCTCTGGGACATTTTATCCCTACAGTTTATGGTATTTTATGGATATTAACTTTTTTAGCCACACAAGTCCCTGTGGGATAGCCCAGAGACAAGACTGTGAAATTCTGAATATAAGATAATACAGCAAAGAAATGTACCCCCTTAAGTATGAATTAAAAAATAAAAACAACAACTAGCCTACTTCTGTGGAAATTACACAAGAGGGAAAGTTATTTTCTATGCCAAAATGTCAGAAGACTTACAAATACTTGTTTTGGCTATTTTACAGATAGACAGGGAATTGCTTCATCCACACAAATGGAGGCACAGAGATTCCTTGGCTTCCTGAATGCCACCCTGGCCTTTAAACCACAAGGCATCGGGGCCCTTGGATCTTACCTTAAAGCTGGAAGGACCATCTCAGCTTTCCTCGTCAAGCAAGAGCTCTCCACATTTTCCAAGTCCTGGATTGTGTCATCTGCCTGTCAGGAAGGCAGTTGTTTGATTGTTAATTGCTCTTGTTTTTTATTATAGAACACATTCAGATTTGGGTAACATGTTCCTCTTTGTAATTAGATATAGTAGTTAAAATATCTTTCAATTCACCATGGCATTTTCCTTTAATCAGCACATCAGCCAGGCTGTACAGAGATGTTGGAGTCATATCTGCAGTTTTACTACAGCAGCACACTGCTCGAAGAAAACTGCCCTCCCAATACAGTGGACAACAGTAAAGGAAGCGAAAGGCAGTAGATTTGAGCCTGGAGGCTGGAAATGTGTGAAGCCAAGCAAAAGTAAATGGTGCCTGTTTCTGTCCTTTGTATCACCAAGTTTCAATTTTCCCCCCACAGGTCTTAAGACATTGCTAGGTACAATCACCTAGGAATCATGTCCGGAGAACCCATTACAGAAGGCACAGGCCAGAGTTCTCCAGTCAGCCCTGTAGAAAAAACAGGAAAGCTGCACAGCAATGTCTAAATTGGTATGTGATTAAATGGCCAACGGCACGCAGCCAAGGGGACACAGAGACCCAAGCACCAGAGGAGATAACACCTTTTACGTGCTTTTTCATCCAACCATTTTCAAGGAAACTGTTGCTTGGTGTAGTTTACGTAAGAATTTAGTATTAGAGAGGTACTTCACCCGATATAAACCAGAAAAGGGGGTGAGCCAAGCCTAAAGCGGAGACATCGTTCCATGACAGCGCACAAACCAGGGCTCCGTCACCTCCTCCATGTTCATCTGCGAAGCCAGTCCCACTCCATCTTCCTTTGACTTGTATCTACCTGTGACTGAATCAGCCCAGAGAAGGCAGAAGATGGAGGCACTGGGGATGCAGTCAAGGTGTAACGAGGTGTAGAGTCTGACTCCTGAAGATGAAAGCCGGGGATTTTTTTGTTTTGGTTTTGGTTTTTGGGTTTTTTGTTTGTTTGTTTGTTTCTTTGTTTGCTTGCTTGCTTGCTTTAGTTTTAGATTTTGGTTTCATTTCGTTTGGTTTTTCAAGACACAGTTTCTCTGTGTAGCCTTGGCTGTTCTGGATTCACTTTGTAGGCCAGGCTGGCCTTGAACTCACTAAGATCCACCTGCCTCTGTCTCCCTGAGTGCTGGAGTTACAGGCGTGTGCCAGGTTTTAACATTCGTTCCTTGTGTTTTCTTGGGTATGTACTTTTTCTCTTGCGGGGGAGGTATATATTGAGGACGCGGGTGCTGGAACACTCACTGCCTAAATGAAATCGTGGCTCAGCCTTGTGCTTACTGAGAAGCCTGAGCAGCTCCTGTATCTTTGCATCTCATGTTTCACACCTATAAAATCAGGTCAGTGGTACCAAGTACACTGGCATGTGGAGTGGATAAAGCAGTCTAGGAGAAGTGCCTAGAGCTCAGTCTTGCAATAAGTTTCCAATATTCATTACCAATTACTCTAATACTCATCTGCTATCTGAAAAAAAAAAAGAGGTTAGAAATGGGTCATACCAGTTGAAGAGGTCACTCAGTGATTAAGAGCCTGTATTGCTCTTGAAGAAGAATGGAGTTCAATTCCCAGCAACCACACCAAGTGACGTACAACCACCTATAACTAGCTCCAGGGCAGTGGTTCTCAACCTGTGTGTCTAGACCCCTTTGGAATCAAGCAACCTTTTCACAGGAGTCACCTATCAAGTATTCTGCACATCAGATATTTGTATTATCATTCATACCTTAGCAAAATTACAGTTATGAAGTAGCAACAAAGTGATTCATGGTTGGAGATCATCACAGCATGAAGAACTATATTAAGGGGTCGTAGCATTAGGGAGCTTGAGAACCGCTCTTCCAGGGGCTTCCATGCTTTCTTCTGGCCTCTACTGGCACCATTACTTATGTACACTCAGCCCCCTACACAATATTTAAAAATAAGGTTCTAAGAAATAGGCCATTGGGCTGGATAGATGGCTCAGCAGTTAAGAACACTGGCTGTTCTTCCAGAGGTCCTGAGTTCAATTCCCAGCAACCACATGGTGGCTCACAACCATCTATAATGGGATCTGATGCCCTTTTCTGTCATGTAAGTGTACGTGAAAATAGAGTACTCATATACATAAATTTAAAAAGTTCTTTAGAAAATAAAATAAAACAAAACTATTTATTGTGAAAGGAAGAAAGAAAGAAAGAAAGAAAGAAAGAAAGAAAGAAAGAAAGAAAG
>OU015743.1:36402321-36419883 GCA_907169655.1 Acomys percivali
AAGAAAGAAAGAAAGAAAGAAAGAAAGAAAGAAAGAAAGAAAGAAAGAAAGAAGAGAAATAGGTCATACTATGTGAGAGAAGGAAACTATGTGGGGAAGAAAAGCCTGAGTAATAAAAGTAGAAGAGTTAGAGTGGTTGGTATCCATAGCACATATATGTAAAATTGTACAAATATTAATAAAAACAAAGAAATATTTTAAAAAGAAATAGGTCATCTCATTTTGGAAACCAAGTGTGAATGTGAGTGCAAAGTGCCTTGCTGAATATGAAATGCTTTCATCCAGTATAGAGATTAGCTGTTCGTTCAGAGGCATGTAAGACCATGAGCTCTCCTCTGCACTGTGCTACAGCATCTGACATGGGGCAGGTATCTGTGTATGGACACAGTTACTTCTTAGTACACACAACCCAAGGCCAATGCCTCTGACAGAACTGTGAGAATGATGCACCTCCTAAAGAGAGAGTCAGACTCCATGGACCTGAGTGTGAAGAGAGAGTTTTGAACACAGACACTTCCCTTCTTTTGTTACATCTTCTCAGGCAGCAGAAGTAAACTCACAGGACCCAGGGTAGCATCTGGCTTGCAGGTCGGAGAGAGCCTATTTTTGCATACCAGCTTAGAACGCCTTTTACAGATGAACACTGACAATCGATTTGATGAGCAGGAATGCTAACTATGAACCCCAATTAAGTGAAACTTTATCCAGCCCCCAAAGAAATCCTATTTTCCTCAGTAGACCTGCCTTACACTGAACACAAGTATTCTTCTTATGCACAGAAGGACCTACAGAATAGTCTCTGCTTTGCCCCACAGCCAAAGAAACCCAAACTCCACTCTGGCCCTTTGCAGAAGAGTCTCTGCCTCAGTGGATCTGGCTTGATGGCTTTGCATTTTCAGCGGCTCATTGGTGGGAACTGACTACCAGGCCGACTTTCCACAGATGAGGCTATTTTGCTCTTCAAAGAAGGAAGAGGCTATATCTTAGGACGTTTCTCAAATCACAGGAGAAAATAAGTTCTATGCCTTGGAAGACAAAAACAGTATCCACACAGATCCTGCCCTGCCCCACCAACGCGCGCGCGCGCGCACACACACACACACACACACACACACACACACACACAGCCGTGAAGTGTATTTACAAAGGCATGTGATCAGAAGTTCTATGCAGTCTTTTTCTGGACGTGGGAAAAAGGATCCTCTTTCTCCTAAATGGATCTATTCTTTAGGAAGAAGTTATCTCATATCACATGGTTAAAGCCAATTTCTAGGAGCCTCTGTGAGGGCTCTGGAGGAGACCTCTTTCTCATTTATTTAAAAAACAAACAAACAAACACAAAAACAAACAAACACAAAAAAAAGCTACACCATTTCCTAAGAGCTCATAAAAGTACACATTCTACCTCAGTTTCACACTGAATTAAGACATTTGGGATCCTTGACATTTCCTAAATAATGAGATGTTTTAATTATGATTAAATTCTGGCCTTAAATATATATATATTATATATAATATTCTAAATCAAGAGAGTACAAGGAAGGCAGAAATACAGAGACAGACAGGCAGGCTCAAAAGCTTTGTGCATTTTTTTGTTGTTGTTTTGTTTTGTTTTTATCCTGAGACACCCAGTAGGACCATCCAGAAGATGCCACTGATGGCACCACACACAGCACAGTCTGACCCACAGATAACTAGGGAGCTAGCAAACATTCCCTTCCAAAATAGAAGCTTTCGCTTGCAGAAGCTGTAAGTTGTGACCTCCTGGGTCCTGGCCTTCTCTTTTAAAACTACCCTCCACTCTCTGCCTGCAGGGTCCAGGCTGAGAAAGGAAACAAAGAGGTTGTAACAATCCTTTCAAAGTGGGAGACTAAAGAAATGAAGCCTTTGACATCTCCCTCTTTCTTCCTCCCCTCCCACTTCCACCCTCCTCTTCTCCTTTCCCCCTCCTCCCCCTCCTCTTCCCCCCCCCCACTCATTTGGGAAGTTGACATCAGATTCCATAGATAGCAAATCATGGACAAACAATGAGTGTGTGTAAGCAACACAGTAATTGGAGGGACATAGGATGTCTCTTCTACCTTATCTGCATTTCTTCAGAAAGGAAAAGATGTAACTTCTAGCCACACAAGGAAAAAAAAAAACACAACGTACATTTGAACTAATAACATAACCTGTCAAGGGGCAATTAATGACACTTTCCTTAATATGCCGTTAGCTTTCAGTGCTAAAGAAGGACCCCTCCTACTCCATCCCTTCAATAGAAAGTCTCACACACACACTCAACAAAAAAAACTAAAAAGAACCCACAGAACTGCAGATCTTTTTAATTTTTTATTTGCTTTTCTGTGTATTTAGCATACATGTATGTGATGTGTGTGATGTATGCACACATGTGCGTGTGTGGAGGGGGGGTGCCTGTGAGGAGGATACAGAGGCCAAAAAAGGGTATCTCATGTCCTCTGCTATCTATCCACTTTATTCCTTTGAGGCAGAGTCTCTCCCTGAACTTGGAGCTTCTGCTTTTCAACCATGATGACAGGCAGCAAGCTCCAGAGAGCCTCCAATCTCTGCCCTCTGCAAGGCTGGCATTAAAAGCACATTCAAGACCACAGCCAGTTAGTTATATGGGTTCTGGTATTCTAACTCATGTGTGCAGAGGCATTCTTAACTATTGAGCCATCTTTCCAGCCCTAAAACTGCAAGTCTTACTTTGAAATATTAACTAATCCATCGTTCAGTTGCTCCCAGTACCCGCATGTATTCTACACCACAACTTATAGAATGGACTGTTATGTATTTATGTCCACATGTACATGAGTGCATGTATCCAAATCAGGGGTCAATCTCGAGGGTCTTTCCTAACCAGCTGCCTACCATGTGTTTTGAAACACTCTCTCACTAGAACCTAGGGTGTCACCATTAGGCTATGTTAGATAGCCAGCAAGCCCCAGACATCCTCTGATCTCTGCCTCCCCATCTCTACCACCCCAAGGATTTTATAAGTCTTATAAGTATTAAATTCAGATCCTCATGCTTGTATGTCATAAATTTTACTGCCTAAACCCACTCCCCACCAAATACCTTTAGTTGTAAGCATCAAAGTATGGAAGCTTTTCTTTTGTATTGTTTTTGGTTTTTAATTTATTTTTAACTTATGTATTCACTTTACATCCCGACTGTAGCCCCCTCCCTCCTCCCCTCCCAGTCCCCTTCCACCCTCTTCCCTCTATCTCTCCCATTGTCCTCAAAAAACAGGAGCCCCCCATCAACCCACCCACCCCAGCACATCAAGTCTCATCAGGACTGAACTCATCCTCAACCACTGAAGCCAGGTAAGGCAGCCCCTTTAGGATGAAGTGATGGAAAACTTCCCAAAAGTTGCAACTCATGTCTTCTTTGAAACTCAATGCTTGTTTACAAATAAAAGTAGCCACTCTCCCAGGGGCTGGAGAGATGGCTCAGTGCTTAAGTGCACTGGTTGTTCTTCCAGAGGTCCTGAGTTCAATTCCCAGGAACCACAGTGTGTAATGAAAAATGGCATGATCGTCTCAAAACTCCGACACACACAGATCACACAGATCTCAGTAATGTGCATGTGCATCCACGGGCAAGTGCATGTGCTTCTGTTTGTGAGGCTTACACAGCCTATAGGTGTGATGCATGTAGAACATTCAAATCTAGAATTTGCATATGCATAAGACGTGAAAATACTTGGCATGCAAACCCAGGTTGGAAGTCCATAGGCACAGTGGGTGTCATGTCCAGATTTGTGTTTCCCTTTGTTGCTAAGGTACTAACAGACCAAGCCCCAAAGTCTTCTCTTGAAATATCTGCTTAGCCAGAGGAGAGGCACTGACCCCCAAATGTCTAGTTTATAGCAGCTTGCACAAAAGGCTTGCCCACTTTCATTATGGTAAGCCAACTGGGAGAGCACAGAATCATTACAAACAAACCCCACCCCAACCCCTCTGTTGTTCCCACTAGAAGACTGGACTAAAGTGGAATGCACAGGAAAGGAGAAAAGATGGAAGGGTGGTGTCACAGCATGCTTGATTTGGGAAGACGGAAACTCAACACAGCTGGCTGGAGTGGACGGGAAAAGGGTGGGCAATGGTAGAAACCCAGAAAGGGATTCAGGAAAAATTGTGTAAGCAGTCTAAACGAGACTGCGCCAGGACCTCAGAAGAAAGTGATGTACCTGTCCTGCCAGAAACCACTCAGTCTCTGCCTCTCTCCTCCAACATCTGACTTGTTTTTGAAGTCTCAAGTAAACCTGCTTAGACAACTCCAGATCACTAAAGTGGTGGCAGCAAGCATAGGTCCCCCTGAATCCCTAAACACAAACAGAGTGACTAGAAAGCAAAGCCCAAAGCCCATTGGACAAAATATACACAAACTATGGTATATTTTTGGTGTATTTTTCAGACCATAAGACACACTTTTCCCCAAAAAAAGTCAGGGGGGAAATTAGGGTGCGCATTATGATCTGATTCCTGTTTTTATTGTTTTACTGCTCTAAAAATTGGGTGCATCTTATGGTCAGGTGCATCCTATGGTCCGAAAAATATACTCCAAAAATGGAATATTAATAAATATTGCATAAGAAGAACAAATCTTTGCTATAGATTGGAAAAACTTTAGAAATAATAAGTGAAAGAAACCAGGCACATAACATTACATATTGCATATATCCACTTATATAAAATGTCCAAAATGAGTAAATCCATAGACATAGAAGACAAATTGTTGGTGGCCAGAAGCAGAGCTCAAGGCTAGTAGGAAATGGCTGTTGAAGAGCTACAGAATTTTCTTTCCGAGTGATGAAGTACCTAAGAACCAGTTAGAGGCAGTAGCCATGACATCATAAACACACTAAATGACCTGATTAGCTACTTTAAAATTTTAATTTTGTGTCACATAAATCACATCTCAATGACTCCTACAAGTTGTCTTCTGACTTCTGCGTGCACCACAGAATATACACGCATACATACTTGCACACATAGACATTTAATTAATTAATTAATGAGCTAATTGTTTAAGTGTAATTTTACTCCAGCTGGTGGTGGTACAACAAGCTGTGACCCAGACAGCTGTAAGAGCTTGGTCCAGGCAGCACCCGAACACCTGCAGACGAACTAGGCTACCAGGCCACATTGAAGGACAGAGCCCATGTCGAAGAGCAAAGTGCTAGGAGATCAGCTAAGACTGGACAGAACAGGGACAAGAGAAATGAGGCAAAGAGAGGTTTCAGTGTTTGGAAAACTAAAGGGAAGGCGGTCTTGGGTGCTGGCATGTTCTCTGAACTAGTACTGCCTAAGAGTTTAGGAAAGCTAAATTCGTTCAAAAGTAAGTAATGAGAGAGCACTAAGATTAGACCCTGCATAAAGCTACCACCAAAACAAAGATAAAAAAGATTAAATAAAAAAACCTACAGGATGAAAGCTCAGCAAATATTAACGTTAAACTCTCAGAAGAAATGCGACAGAACTCAAGAGAGAGTTAACAGTAAAGGGAGAATGATTTCAGAAAGGACTAAACTAGATGAACACAGACTCGGCAAACACAACAAAAATTCTTTATGAGAAACAGAAGGGAAAGAGGGAAAAGGTTTCTTATGTGAATCAAGAAAAAATGAAGTCAAAGGTTTTTAAAGCAGCTATTTAAAAAAAAAAAACTACCAAAGATAAGCAAAGAAAGTCCAACTATGAGGTGACACAAGGCTCTGAAGAAGAAAACTGAAATAAAGGGGTGGAAAGAATATTCTAAAACTATAATTCGGCAAACTTGCCTGATCGAGAAAACCTGTAGGGTTCCCAGGAAACATGAGCCTATTAAAGCAGAGACAATCACACATTCCATCCTAGTAAAACGTCTAGTGTTTAAAATAAATGACTCCTGAGTGGAGTGGCGTGTGAGCCATTGGGCATGCAATTTTTAAGTGAGAGGAAACTAGATTATCTTGCAGTGTTTTTAGCAAAGACATTCATAGGACAAGAAAAGGGACTGGCATATTCAATGTTCCCAGGGAGGGAAGAGTGGGTTAAAGATCTACCGGGGACCTACACTAGGTTTCAAGTGTAGGAAGATCAGGGGAACTGTTCCTAACACCCAAGGGGAGATAAATCCTAACGAATCTGCTAGAAACAAGCTTGAGACAAGCAAAATAGATAGAGACCTCAGCCTGAGGCTGGGGATGGTACGACTGACAGAACAGGGACTGATGAGACCAAATCCATGAGAGAAAGATGGCCACGCCAAGTGAAAATGTGGGAGACCAAAGATGGGATATTCTACATCATAAAAATAACTGTTTTCGGTCATTAGAATTGGCAAAAGCTTCGTTAGTGTTGTTCTTATGAGATCCTTGTGTGAATAGTGGAGGAAAAGCAAATGAATATTTATGAGATTCTAATTCTGTCGTCTTCTGCATCCGCCAGAATTATGGTTCTTGGTAAAGAAGAAAGAAACAGTGAGAACAGGGCGTATCACACAGCAAGAGTTAATATATGACATGGTGAAGGTCATAACTGAAAATATCTTGATATATTTTAAGTGTTGAGCCATAGCATGTGTGTAGGTCAGAGAACAACTTTTGAGAACTGGTACGCCTTTTACCCTGGGGGTGTTCTGGGATAGAACTCAGATCACCAGGCTTGACAGCAGGCAACTTCTAATGACACGTTCAAGAGTCTGTTCTCTCCTTATACCATGAGTTCAAGAAACTGGGCTGTGGTCATCAGGCTTGTTTGGCAAGCAATTGAATCAAGCCATCCTACCAGCCTTTTCATTCTCTCTTTGTCTCAGTAATATTGGTAAGAACTCTGTCTCCTAGAATCCTTATGACAAAACAATGCAAGAAGCTTTTTCCCAATATAGGGTCTCTTTGTGTGAGTCTGCCAGCCTTGAAATTGCTTTGTAGACCAGGCTGCTCTCAAACTCAGAGAAATCCACCTGCCTCTCTCTATCTTTCAGAAAGCTGGGATTAAAGGCATGCGCCACCAAGCCTGCCTAGAAGCTTTTGTTATCAGCTTTTATTCTTTATTTCTAGGAACTTCATATGTGCTAATAAAATCAGCATAGCTAACTGAAGTTTGTAACATCTTTTTCTATAACAATAAATCCATGCATTTGTTGAGAAATTGTCTCATAAGTTGGTTGCCAGCTGCTCATCTTAGTTTTATAAATCTATTTTGCCTCCTCTTCCTCCAGACTAAGTCTCCATATTTGAAATATGAATATCTTAAGCTGTACTGAAAATCTAACTCATTATAATGCACTGCATTAAAGAAATAAATACTCATTTGCACACTAAAATAAGACTTGTCGTTAATGTGAGTGGCCGTGTACAGTTCTGCAGCTCACACTAAGATGAACTAAACTGAATTTAGGATGGTCAGCAGAACTGATCCACAGATGACTGACTGAACAGAACTGTCTGATAAAATTCTGCCTGTGCCAAAGCTGGGCAGTCCCCAGTCTCAGTCACCAGCATATCTCCACACAACAGCCAGAGCAATAAAAACCAAAAGGGTGCTGTGCTGATAGTATATGAATGAGCACAGCTGCCTCCCAAAGATCAAAGTGTTCCAGCACCTTCCTTCAATGTTTAAATGCAACCCCATTACTCTTATTGACCCACAAAGCCTTGTATTATCTGGATCTTCCCAGCTTCTCCAAACTCACAGCCTACGAATGTCTCTTCCTTTTCCGTCCTGTATTGCACAGCTTCTGGACCTTTCACCCAGAATCTTCTTCCCCTGGATCATCACGTAGCCATCCCCTTTCCACTCAGGCAGCTGACACCTCTCACAAGCAGGCCCATGAGGTCCAAGGGCTCCTTTACAACAGCCATGACAACCTGTTCATCTCTTGCTTAATTTGTCTTCCGATCTTTGTAACCTGACCTGACAACCATGCCTTGTCTGTATCAGGCACTTGAGTACAGATTGCACGTGAGCAATCATGTCTGCGTCACAGATCTCTGTCTCTGTGGGTCCTAGAAGAATATCTGACTTATAGTAAATGACTAACAAACATATATGGCTTTGGTAAAACTGGACCCAAACAATGAAAGAGTAGGAATAGTATCACAGATGGGGAAGGCATCCAAATTCACTAATATCTACAGTATAAGGTTTGCTCGTACCAAATGTGATTCTCACAACTCCTTCGAGACTGACGTGCAAACAAGCACAGAGGACCTCTTGATTGCTCACCAGTCTCAAAGAAGTCATTCTCTTGGTGCATTTTTGATATTATAATACAATACAATTAGCTAACTGGCTGTAAATAACAATAGTGTTTCTTAATGCCCTGAAGGGTATCAAAGTGCCAAGAGACAGCCCCACTCTGGGCTGATAGACAGATGCCTTCTCACTGTGAGGACGATAGGGGGTAGGACCTCTCTGGACTCTCTTTAGTAAGGATGTTAGACCCACCCTGACAGTCTGTCCTTTTGGTCAAAAGACTTCTCAGAGGCCCCACTTTCTGTTACCTTGTGACTTTAACATGTACATTTTGAAGGGACATAAACATTTACTCCACTGAAAAAATAAGCCAAAAAATTAAAGACACTGTGAATAAATGCATATTAAATAGTCCATGCCATTGCATTGGCTTAACTTGTATTGAAAGTGTACTTTTGTGTTTTCATAAGAATAACTTGTATCATTAAATGAGCACCAATGAAAATCAGGGCAGCTCTGTGTTAGAAGATTCATGAATATTTCCAAACCATGGAAAGGAAAAATGTCAGCTTTCAACTCCCAGCCCTCTGTGAAGGGACGGAACACAACACTGTAATTATGCTCCGCAGATGCTGCGCTAATAATTTTCCCATTGCATGTGAATTCAATTGGAGAAATAAGCAGGACAAGGGGGGAATTGATCCATTTCCATACTCAGTAGTATTTGTTCATAAGAAGATTAAAACGTGTTTGCTGCTCTGCACAGGCTCTCTGAGCTAACTCCCAATGAAAGCAGAGATCCACAGTCTTTGCGGCCAGATACTATCAGAAGTGACAAATTCCTTTGAACGGTTCACACTCCTGATTTAAGTTATTTTCCCTTCTTGTTCTGCCTATAACTCAGAAGAACATAATCCAAAAGAAATATTACTAGTGCCCCATGATACATTAGTGCTGTGTTAGTTCCAACCCAGTCTTCTCCAAGTTGCAGAATCAAAGCGGGGACCACATAGACTAGGCTACTGCTTCATGTGCCAGCAAAAGTAAGTCAAGACTGCTTTTTGTTTGGCTTTTTGAAGTTGATCTTTGTTCCTTTTGCTTCAGACACTACCTGCGTTTGAGCAGTAATTTTGTCCTATCAGTCTGGACGTAGCTAAATAAGGTGTTCACACTCCTCCCCCCTAAGATAGGCAGAAGACTTCTACCTGTCCTTAGCACTCGTATTTGTTTTTCAGAATTCAAAGAATCCTTTCCTCTTCAAAGCAATAGTTCTCTGCCATGAACTGGTCACATTCTTGTTTCAGTGTTTATTCTTATTAAATTCCTATTTTTAAAAAAAATATCTCTTTGAAACGGCTTTCTGCGAGCAGCCATAACCCTACAAGACACTTGGTGCCAGGAAGAGTAAAGCAACATGACAAAGTGAACAGAGAAATAAGACGTCGTCATATGGTTTGGATTTCGGCTTTTCTCTCTTCTGCTGCATTTTTTGACTTGGCTTTCCCATTTTCTTTCCAGTAGTTTAGAAGTCCTGAGAGCTGCCGGGGTCAACTTTTCTAGGCCATGCTGTAGCTTCCTGGGAGAGTCCAAGAGTTACTTGGTCAGAGCATTCCTCCTAGGGACACATTCTTCTCTGGGATAAGGATGCACTCCCAAGTCATAAGAACACAGCAACAAAGTTTCCATTTCCAAAGTGAAACTAAAATGCCTTGCAGACGAGAAACACATTTGCATGCTCTTTGCAACCTTACTTAAAATGTGTCTTAATAACAGAGTAACAAGCAGGCTCAACTCCAAACGTTTCACCAGAATAGTGATAAAGTTTAGCCTTACAATATAAATAACTTTCAAACAAAACGCTCATCTCATATGCTTCTTGGTGGAAAATAGGAAGTATAAAAATCGTATTCCAAAATATTCAGAAGAGACTCAAAATTTCCTATTTTCACTTCAGTTCTCAAACAAGAGCGTTCGTAGCCCAACATTACTCACAGGGGAAAGCGAGCTAGTTTTTAGTTCTTCAGATGCTAAAATCTCCCACAGTGTTGCAAGTTGACAATGTGGAGAAATGTCAGCGTTTGGTGTTTGTTTCCTTTATCTTATTGTTTGGCTTTCACTTTCTGGATTTTTATTGGGTTGATTTGGTTTGGTTTTGGATAGTTTGTCCTAAATCACGCACCCTCACTTACTATTAGATGTCTGGTCTCCCATAGATCCCAACTTCTTGTTGTGTTTTGCCAGCAAGACTATTCCGAAGTTAATTATTGTTTGACACAGTCATGAAACCCTATCACAGCGACAAACATACTCAAAGCACACACACATCCTCCATCTTTGAGCGAATGAAAATCCCAGCTGTTCCTGCCTATGACCCTGGTCCTCGTGGCCAAGCACACCCCCCTTTGAAGTGGAGCGCACCTCCGCGACCTGCGTGTCGTTCACTTGGTACTGTTTCTCTAAGCCTGACCCTTGAACTGATTGTCTGATGACTAATTCACATGCTCGAGCAAGGCAAACCAGTATCAGTGACCTGCCTGCATTTGTCATTAAGGGTTTGTAGTAAAAAGAAAGATGAAAGAGAGAGGCGTAATATTAGACCAGCAGCCAAACGTTGTAGGATGTGTTTTGAGAATGTGACTTATAAAAGAAATGGGCAACTCGCTGTAAATAAGGCTTTCAAGTTATGAGAGAAGCCTGGGTACACATTATCATGTATAACTTCCCTGATTCTTCACTCTTCCCAGACCTCTAGCTACAGGAGATGAAAGTCTACCAAGCATGGTACAAATCTCAAAATCATACAAGAAGGATTTAATAAAGATCAACTCTTTAAAAAAAAGTCAGCATCTGAAACTAGGCTGGCCTGCTGCCACCCTTACTATCACAAACCCTGGCAACCACACTTAAAGTGTGTGTATTGACACTTCTGAATGAAAATCTACGTGAACTGTTAAAAAAAAATCATTGCCAGTTTTACAGAGTTTAAGATAACCTTACTCGTGTATGCAGAAAATAAAAACTTATTGCAAGAAGCAATTTAGTTACACATTATTTTGTCAGCAAGATTTGCATTCTATTAATACTACGAAAGGCACTCTGCAAATACCACAGTGAAATTCTTTAAGGAAATAGCAAGGCCTCTAAATGTGGATAATGGATCTTTGAACAGACTCTAAAGACTGACTTCCATAGACTGGACCAACTCTTTTAAAGCAATACATAATGAAAAGTCAAATAAATGGGGTGGGGCAGAATGGTAAGATTAAAAAGAGAGTAAAAGATTAAAAGAGGGAAAGAATATAAGGAAAATTCAAAAGGAAAAAAGATCAAAAAGGGGGATTAACCATGTTACTTGTTGTTTTTCAGAAATTAAAAAAGTATGGTGGATGAGGAGTTTGTTTCCTTTTGGCCCAAGAAAAATGCCAATTATGGTAGCTAAACTGCCCGGATCACATGTCAGCATGCTTTGGAAATGTGAGAAATGGATGGGAAATATAAACACAGGGCAATAGCTTACAGTTATGTTATGAATTAAGCCAGAAAAATATCAAGATTTAGTCACTGAATAAGCTGCCAAGGTTAATTTTCCCTGATGAATTTGAGCAAGATCAGATAGAAACAATAGCACTGGGAGTCCCAAGTTGTATGTAGCACTCCCCTCGCCTTCTAGAACCCAGTTATTCATTCGCTCATGGAGGGAAAACAAAACAAACAGTCTAAGAGAATACAGCGAGGAGTAATGAAGTCTTGAAATCCACCCTTCTTTCTTGAATTCATATGACCAATGCCCTGGGTTCTGAGGGCAGATCTCTGTTAGTAAGATAAAACCAGACAGCCAGGCCTTAGTCACTTAATGGTGGCTTTTATATACCATTGCTTTTCTTACTATACACTTTTGATATGAGGCATTAAACTAAAATGCTCTTCAAGATACATAAAATGGTCTGGATTATATTTATTAACCAACCTGATAAAATTAATGTGACACATCTCTGAGTGAAAAATAGGCTCTTGGTGTGTGTGTGTGTGTGTGTGTGTGTGTGTGTGTGTGTGTGTGTGTGTGTGTATGTATTTTGTTTAAGTCATTCATGGTCATTCATTTATTTTTTTAATTTGTGGGTATGGGGTTCTAGGGGTGCTGGGGCTAGAATCCAGAGCTGCATACATGCTAGCCAAATGTCCCACTACTAAATGAAAGCCCAAGTTCTGGTATTTTCTCTTTATGGTTTTTCCCCCCTCATCCACATATTTTCTTTGGGGTCTGACTTTGTTCTATTTTTCATTCCAGTCTGTCTAAAACTAAAAATTCTTTAATTTTCTTTTTAACAATAGATCTTTTTGATTCCCAAGTATTTACTGCTTGGAAATTAATAAAACTATATAACTTAGAGGAACTAAAAGGAAAAGGCAGTAAAATAGAAATCATGGAAGAGAAAAAAATAATAGGAAAAAATCAGAAACTACTGAGCTGAGGCTAAAAGGAATCCAATAAAAGGCTAGATTTGAATGCTAAATTGTCTTCTGGAATTAATTTTTTTAAATGCCCACCTGACTCTACCATTTAGATGCTCCAATACATACTGAACATGATCTCCATGAGCTTTCAGGGTGTATGCACCCATCATACCGTTTCATGGGACTTTGAGAAGCATTTAACAACCACCGAATTTACTCTTTCTATTATAAAAGATGCAAAACCTGGTATTTGACTCATGGGTGCTTTTACTTTTCATTCAAATTTCTCTAAAAAGAAAGTAACAGAGCCTACTGTCCATAAAAAGCATGTGTATTTTGTATTAATTGCTCCCCATTGTCAGCAGTCAAAAGGGGCAAGCTATCTGCCTCAGCAAGTGTCTCTGTAAACAAACAATTACTTTACCTCCCATCGTGCTTGTGTTGTTAGCCCTCTGTGGCCTGGCTGGGGAAGGGAGTCAACATGGACGATGCTAACGGAAGAAAGAAGATAGCTTAAGGAGGTGAGCGTAAGGCCCAATGAAAATAAGGTTGCTTTCCACACAATTCCACTTCCAGGGGAACATGACTTAAGGAAATGGAGGCGGCCACATGCAAGGACAAAGAGCAGACTGCAATCTGTTCACGTCCAACCAGAAATGACACAAGGGAGAAATCACAAGCCAATCTTTTCAATATTGCGCATCAAATAGATAAAATGCATTGGTGAGTAAAATACTAACAGGAATGGCTTGTTGGTGTATTTATATCTACATAAGTATTCTGGGGGACCAGACAGAAATGTGCAGACACCCATTTTTTCTTAATGTCTCTTTTGGGTTTAGTGAAAGTAGAATGGAATGAATATTCAAT
Organism: Acomys percivali; assembly: GCA_907169655.1. NCBI lineage: Eukaryota > Metazoa > Chordata > Mammalia > Rodentia > Muridae > Acomys > Acomys percivali. The sequence goes on from OU015743.1 coordinate 36,415,839, forward strand.
GTATCGTAAAAACCCAAAAGGATACAATGTATGCACTTTCTCATTCATATTTTTTAAACAAACCTTTATTCAAGAATTTACTATTTTGAATGGACCCATAGCATCTTTGAGGATTGACAAAAAAGAATGGAGTGAGTGAAGGCTTTCATGTCAACCAGAAAAAATAAAGTGGCAAAATATCTAGTTAGTTAGTGATTTAGGAAGGACAAACATGGGTCGCAAACCATAGTTTGGGTAAGAAAGGCATACAAATCAACTAAAGCCTTGACTTACTACTTTGGCTACTGTGTGGGAAACAGGTTGAGCAGGTGGGATGGGGCGAGAGATGAGGTGGTGGGGGCAGGGATGGGAGCTGGAGCTGGGATGGGGGCAAGAGTGGAAGCCAATTTCTTTCTGGAAACAGTGTAGGGAAATCTAAGAAAGATGGACTTCTGGCTCAAATAGAATGCCAGCAGCAGAAGTAATAGAGGTTATAAGACTTGAGATACATATTTCAATGCAAAGTCAATAGAAAGCAATGCTATTTTGTACGGGGCACAGCTTGCCCTGATCAATGAGGTATACACAAAAGCAAAGTGTATTACTCAGATAGATACACAAATGTGAGTGGCACCTTGATCTTCATAGTCACCTAGTAGAATTCAGAACAAAAAGAAAAAATTTGGGGCATTATTTTTCAAACCATGTATCTTAGCCCATTCAATAGGTCATAAAATTAATACAAGGATCATGACCAGCTGTCTTTTAATGAAAAATTAGTGGGATGGGATAGAACAGGATAAAAAATATAGAATTAGGGCAGAAAAGAAACAATGAAGGGGATACCGACCATATATACACTTAACAAAATCTACAGAAATAAAAACCTAAAACCAATTATGATCATTTATTTGAAAATAACAGCAAAAATATGATAAATACAAGTATTGATAAATAGTAATTAATAATTGCTTATCTGCATCCCATTTGACTTGCCAGTGGGTAATTTTCAGTTAAGAATTAGGAAATGGAAATAATAGTGTTAAGCCTTAAATAACAATCTAATGCCAGACATAGAGATTTTACACCACTTCTTCCATAGACTTTGTGTGTGTGTGTGTGTGTGTGTGTGTGTGTGTGTGTGTGTACCCAAGAGCCCTCATGATCAGATAAGTTTGTACTTTTTATCCATACCTCTCTTCTCATATTTTATGCCATAGTAATTTAACATCATGAAATCAATAAATGACCATTTTCTGCCTTAAAATTCAGGTTAAGTGAAACTACAAATGGTAATGAAGGAAGCTGGGGCAATGGCTCAGTGGTTAAGAGCACGCACGGCTCCTGCACAGGGCCTGAGTTCTGTTCTCAACACCCACATCAGGTAGCGTCAGCCACCGTGACTCCGGCTCCAGGAGCTCATGTATGCATGCCCACACATGTTCACACATGTACAGATACACACAGATCCACATAATTATAGAAAACAACTAAATCTTAGAAAGATGAAAATACAAGAAGACGGCGTCCATACATTTGAGTACTTGCAGAATATTGCTTCCTCTCATAACGAGCTTGATGTGGCAAGCCCTATATCCAAATCCAATCTCTCGACACAGTCACACAGCGAACTTATCCAACAACCGTTAGGTTGTAAGCAAAAATATTCTCATTCAGTTCTCCTGGAAAGCTTAGAGGGATGAATTAATAGTTTCATTTTATCACTGAGAAAAATCAAGGCTCATGAGGTTTAATGAGTTGCCTATTCAGCTAATCAGTGGGCTTTTGGATTCCAAAGCAGATCACTGTGAAGCTAAGCCAAGCTGGTTCTTGTTACACTCCACCACAATTGCTTCCTCTAAGTGCACTGTTCTGCCTGCCTTGTTCATCAAAGGAGGAGAGTGCCAGCACCAGGCCCCTCTCTCAGATAGCAAATGGTCCTGAGAATTATAGGACGTTTGGTAGATGAACACAAACATGGAAGATCTATAGAATATAACACAGAAAGTTCTCCTGCGTGTACTGTGCAGAAATAAAACAGTCTAACAACAAACCCCAGATAGACTAGTGTTTACTCAGTATTCTATTTGAGCAGCAAAAATCGGGGTACATAGAGGTCTAGCTACATACATACTACGCCTGTTTACATATGAAGAAAACATAGTGAGCAGAGAGCCTGGTATGGGGCTCCTTGTGGACAGATAAAACAGGAGGTAAACGCTATAAAACAAAATTACTTTTTATACTTTTCCACAGCTCTTAAGCTGTGGTAGTCCCCTGTGCTACAGTTCATGTAATTCCAGATTCTCCCTGCTGTGCCCTGAGAATGTGTTTCCCCCTTTTAGCCTGTGTGGCTTGCTGTGGTCTATAAAAAGTAAGATGTGCTATGTGGCATGTCCGGGGCTGAAGCTGCAAGAACTAGAACCCAACTTACTACATCTCCTGCTCGTACCCCAGTCACACTGAACCACAGATATTAACAAAAAGCTTCACCAGCCAGGGTACTTAGTCACTATAATGAGCAAAGCTCGCCTGGAAGCACTATACATGTAGAGACAGTGGCAAACGGTTCCTTGTTGTCTGGCACTGCTCCAATAATGGGTTGTTTATTGTGACAGTATTGCCCAGGCATCTTGGCTGATGGAAGATAGAGGAGGAAGTCTGCTAATAAAGAGAAATACAGGACAGAAATTATATTAAAACTTTTTTCCACTCTTTGCTGCACATTAGATTATTATTGATTGTAAGATATTTACGTTTAAAGATAAATACTGGATGGGCATTGATGATGAGAATGGTTGGTTTTGTATGCTAGGTAATATTTAAAAGAATCTCCAACACTTTGTCTCTATGGTGTTTATATATTTGTTTTTTAATTGGTAGACTACTATTGACCTTTATTCTTAAATATAAAAATATTCTTAAACATAAAAATAACTACTCTATATAAAAAGATGCAAACTACTGCTATGAAAGACTGTTCTGTCTCCTAAGATGCAAGGTGTATTACAAAGGTATAACTCTTAAATGAAAATGACTATATAACACACAAGAAAAATTTTTTTCACATTTCTAAACATTAATGTGCTTTAAAATGATGAATTAATAAATTTATTTATTTATTTATTCTCTTTACATCTTCATCACAGCCCTCTCTCCCAGTCCTTACCCTTCCTTACTCTTCCCCCATCTCCCCCAGCCCTACTTCTCAGAAAACGGGAACCCCACCACCACCAACTCACATTGGCTCATCAAGTCACATTAGGACTGAGCTCATATTTTTCCCCCTGTGACCTGGCAAAGCAGCCCTGGCCAGGGCTGGGGGAAGTTATCAAAATGCAGGCAACACAGTCCATATCAGAAACATCCCTCACTCACCTTACTAGGGGACCCACATGAAGACCAAGCTACTCATCGGCTACATCTGTGTAAGGGGCCTAGGTCCAGTCCATGCATGGTCCTTGGTTAGTACTTTAGTCTCCACAAGCCCATCTGGGCCCTGGTTAATTGGTTCTGTTGGTCTTCTTGTGGAGCTTCTGTTACCTCCAGGTACTTCTATCTCATCCCCCCCTGCACCCCACTTTTCCACAAAACTCCCTGTGCTTTGCCCAATGTTGGTTGTGAATCTTAGCATCTCTTTTGATCAGCTGCTGTCTGGAGCCTCTCAGAGGACAGCAATACTAGGCTCACATCTGCAAGCATAGCAGAATATCATTAATAATGTCATGGGTTGGCTCTCTCCCATGGGGTGGGTCTCAGGTTGGCCAGTCATTGGATGGGTATTACAAGAATTAACTGAGCAGCTAATATGTCTTTTGTAGTTATAACCACAAAGGAAGTACCATTATATATGACAGACAAGGAGCTAGAGAAAAAGTCTCAGTGGCTAAGAGTACTTACTGTTCTTGCAGAAGAGCCAGGTTGGTGTCCAAGAACTCACAAGGCAGCTTATAACATCCTATAACTTAGTACCAAGGGCCTCTGGCCTTCTGGCCTCTAAGAGCTCTTGCTTCCATGAATGTGTGTGTGTGTGTGTGTGTGTGTGTGTGTGTGTGTGTGTGTGTGT
>OU015743.1:36419893-36453977 GCA_907169655.1 Acomys percivali
TGTGTGTGTGTGTGTGTGTGTGTGTGTGTGTGTGTGTGTGTGTGTGTAGAGAGAGAGAAAGAGAGAGAGAGAGAGAGAGAGAGAGAGAGAGAGAGAGAGAGAGAGAAACAGAGACATAGACTCAGAGATAGAAAGAAGTTCAGACAGATGTGCACACACAAACACACACATTGAAAATAAGTGCTTTTACAACATGTTTTGATGAGGTCTTTACTATCACATCAGCAAACAAATTAGGAAGAAGATAACAGATAAGGATGTTGTGCTCTCATATAGTCCAAGCCTCATGATATCACTGGGAGGAGCCAGATGCATGATGGGCCTAGAGAACCAGAGGGGCCTCTGGGAAGAAGTTACTGCAGCGTGTGGTTGCAACTCTGCTGGTAGCTCTAAAACCACAAAGAAGTTTCTTTAAGCTTTCCCATGGCCTCCAAATTTTTGCAAGTGAGTCTATATTTCAATTTCAGCAGAATAACGCCATAAAAGAATAAGTAACTGGGTGGAGAGGGAGGATAATAGAGTACTCAGTTAGAAAACCCAGGAGGCCCAGGCTTCCTCCAGAAAGGGGAGGGCCATATTCAGTTACACCTGCAGATGGAAATGATAGAGGCCTAAGTGGATGCAGAAGCGAAAGTTGGCACCTCTGTGAGTAGAGGAGGTCCCCCAATTGAAAAGTTATCCCATAAAACATCCATCAAGATAGCAGTAAAAGGGGTGAAATGTGTACACACATAAAAGCAATTGAAAACACATTTGCCTAATTATACAGACAAAGATATCACGATGAGTGCTGAAAGGGGATGAAAACCTAGGAAATTCAGAATCTCCATTCAAATGGAACCCCACTCCAGAGCTGTCAATATGGCCCCAGGCCCAAATGCCACCAATTATGAAAACATTAAAGAGTTAATAAGTCTGTGAAGCACATGCAAAGGACGGGCGGGGATCTGAAGGAGGCAAAGCCACAAGTCTGTTTTTATCAGCAATGGCTCGTTCATATTTCTGTATGAAACTAACTTTATTAAATCACTCGGCAAAGGTCAAGTGGGATGTGACTTTTCTGAACTTCTTTCCTATTTTGTGACACAGACTGAGAGGCACACACTGTATTTCCAAAGACTGAACGACATTGATGTCCAGATGTTGATTTCCTGTGGGATGATATCAGTCATTTGGGCAATGGAGTTTTACACGATGCTATGCCAACTTCTAGCTAAGCCCTTCAATACCCCCCATCTTAATCGAACAAAGGGTTTGAGATTCTGAATGGATGACCAGTTCAAAGGAGGATCCCAATAATTAAATTCCTATCATAAAACATTTCACAAATAGGACCTCATTTTTCTTTTGGCATGCCTAGCAAGTAGCTAATGTCAGATTTCACTATTCTGGCACATATGATTATAGAGAGAAATTCAGACAGACAGACAGACAGACACACACACACACACACACACACACACACACACACATTGAAAATAAATACTTAAAAATATGTCAGTGTAGTGAAGGAAAGAAAACCAGAATATCAGTTTTTGTGATTTTTTTGAGTGAATGCTGAGAGGTGTTTTCCCTCTTGCTGTCACCAGCACATTGGCCTCTATGCCTTATACTGTACCTCATTAAGAAGCATGACATTATGCCTTTTGTCTTTACCCAGTTGATAGGAAAGAAAATCGATACTTGTTGGAATCTCACATTTCTAGAATGCTTTTGAAACACACCAAACTATCCCAATTAAACTTTCCACCCTAGGGGTTGAGACTATTCTCAATTTCTAATTGACTTGAAAGTGGCATCGCACAGAAGCTACTCTCTAACAGAATATGTCAATTAACAGCAAATAAATCAGAATCCAAACCTTGTCTGGCTGATTCTAAAGCCAACACATGCAGGTCAAGTTTCCAAGTGCCAACTGCTTGGCATTCCCAGTCCTGCCTCCCTCCAGTGCTATCGTCCATGAAGGATGGAAGACAAATGTCTCTCCTCTACTTGGAAGACTGCAGTCAGTTTCCCATCTCATATAAAATTAAATGCAAGTTCCAGACTATGCCTGGCATTAATGCAGCCTGGCCAGCCTCAAACAGACCAGACACAGGGTCCTAAGTCCAGTATCTCAAACAAGCAAAACTGCACCTCAAATCCAGCCACCATGCATGCCGTGCCCCCTGTCTAGGAAATCTCTGCATTTTCAGGTTCCTTTCCTCCTCTTCCTCCTCTTCCTCCTCTTCCTCCTCCTCCTCCTCTTCTTCCTCCTCCTCATCCTCTTCTCCTCCTCCTCCACCTTCTTCTTCTTCCTCTTCCTCTTCCTCTCCTCCTCCTCCAAACCTTCCTTGATCTGACAAGCAGACCTCATCTTTCTCTCTCTGCACTCTTCTCTTCCTTCCATCACTCAGCACTAAGGCCTGTGCTTCCTCCATTTGTAGCTATCTTTATCCATGCCAGCCAGCGTCAGAAGCTAGAAACCCAAGTCTGGTGCCAAAACATCCTAGTGACATTTAGAAGGATTCTTTTCCCAGTAAGGTCACAGTTGCAAGTATCAGGAATTTGTACATGCCTTTTTGAAAGACACAATTCAAACCACAGCCATCATCCATCTATCAACCTATGCGCCCCCCCCACCCCACCCCCGCTTCAGCACACAAACATGGGTAAGTTGCTGCCATCCTACAATAATAAATGCTTGCTTTGATTTTCCAGTCACGTGACAGCCAAACCAATCTCTTAGGCCAGGCATTACCCCTTAATAATGTGTTTATCTCATCCCCTATTGTACCACTCTGCTGGGGAATCCCTGAGTGGCTTCAACATCTCTGGGTCAAGTCAAGAAAAGAGTAATGCCTCCACTCTATCTTTTCCCCCCCACAATCTGTTTTTCTATAATGTGATTGGCACATCCACCATCCAGACCATCAATTCCACTACCCAAGTGAGAACCCTGAAAACTGCTCTAGACCCTTCTATGCCCTCACACTGCACAAGCAATCTACCAAAACAGCCTCTCATCAGTTCACCTCTAAATATCCCCCAAGTCCCTTTCCTTGCCCTGTGGTACTTGTCTGAGCCCTCCGCATCTTTTTATTTTAAACTACCATCATAGTTTCTTGCCTCAACTCCATGACTTCAATTAAACCCACTGACTGGACTCTCCACAGTAGTTTGAATTCCACATTTAAGGCATCTGTTTCCTGTGGAACAAGGCGCACTAACCTCACGTGGAAGCTTTCAGTTTTATTTTGATGTTTGTCATTTTTCTTAATAATAATGTATGCATGATTAAGGAATGGGGACATATGAAGAAGCTAGGAACATGAGTCTTTAACACAGCAGGGAAGTCAAGGGGCTGGTGAGATTCCATCCCACTGACCCAACAAAGCTTGTCATGTGACTTTGGGGAGGGTGTTGAAACTCTAGGATTATACAGTCTTACTACATGTCTGAGTTGCTGTGAAGGTGTGGAGATCACATGTATGGTCCCTTCAGCAGCACGGGGAAATTATTATTGGTAGAAGCTCATTATAATATAATTGTAACCAAATAACAGACAACAAGTAGCCCAAGGGAGGAAGTGTTGATTGGTGCTCACAGTTTATGAAGCGTCCCAGTTTGCTTTTCTGTTGTTGTGATATTTCAACAACTTCGGGGAGGAAAGGGTTATCAATAAAAGCTGAAGGGGCGGGGACCCTGGGGCAGGAGCTTTACACAATAAACGTGAAAGAGGACTGCTTACTGGCTTGCTTCTCCTGGCTTGCTTAGCTACCTTTCTTTTAAAAAAAAAAAAAAAAAAAAAAAAAAAAAAAAAAAACTTTTTATTGATGCTTTCTGAATTTCATATCATGCACCCCAATTCCACTCGTCTCCTCATCCTTTCATATCCATCCTCCACTCTTGCAACCTTCCCCCATCACCACCACCGAAAAGAAAAACTAAAGCAAAACATAGAAAATAAATCTTTGTGGAAGCTGTAGTGTGTCACACAGGGAACCCTTTTGTCCACACATCTTTACTCACAAATGTTCATTGCAATGAGTCATTGGTCTGGTTCCAGGCCTCTGACTTCTGCTACACTATCAAGACTGTATCCCCACCTGGACTCCTCTCAGATTTCCTGTTGTTCCCCAGTGCCAGGGAGGCCGCTTTGGATCTGCACAGCCAGCCACTTCATGCGCCCTAGAAGTTCATCGATGTGGTAGATGTTGGGGTGATCCAACTCAAAGGCCTGGATCTGGGCCTAGGTAGCAGCTAAGTTAGTCGGTTTAACAGCTCTCCCACACCCATACCAGCTGGCAAAGCTCTCCAGCACAGTCCCGGATAGCTCACCCACTGCTGCAGCCAGCAAATGGCAGGGACAGCTCTCTGGCTTTCATGTCCTCAGGCTGGCTTATATAGATCCCAGGCCTACCTGTCCAGGGTTGGCATTGCAACCAACATGAGCCCTCCTGCACCAATCAAAAATGAAGAAAAATTCCCCACAGGCCAATCTGATAGAGATAGTTCCTCAACTGAGAGTCCCTTTTCCTGGGTATGTTTAGGTTTATGTCCTGACAAAACTGTGACATGAAGGTACAATGTACATCACGGTGATGAAGGCATGGTGGTGTGAAGCCACTGGCTGTATCTCCACAGACTAAGAAGTACAGCCACTGAGCTGCACTCCATGAGACTCCTCCCCTCCCCCATTCCTACTTCCTCCAGCTAGAACCTACCTCCTAAAGGCGCTACAATTTCCCAAAATACATCCGTTAGCTAGGGACCAAGGATTCAAGCACACTAGCCCACGGGAAGCATTATAGTTGAACCATAAGATGGGAGTAATCCCCTAACCATGACTCTATCATATTTCAGTGGCAAACCCTTCCATTTTAACAATGGAATCCAACTATAGCAGTGTGGTCCAGCCTGAGGTACTGTGTGTCTGGCCTGGTCCCACAACAGTCTCATGCAAAGGTGCCTCACAAAGTACGGGCAGCTTTCCATGGCATCTCACCTACCGCAGCCTAGCTATCTCCACATCTTCTTGGGTCATGTTCAGGTTCAGGATCTCTCCAGGTGTTGCCCAAATATTAACTTACTTGTGTGTTCATTATTCTGTCATTCACTTGTTGAATTTAAGGAAAGGCTTATGCCTGAACCACGGTATCATGGACTCTTGAGGTTCACATGTAATTCAAAATCAAATGACACTGGAACTCCAAAAAGATGCATCCGAATTACAGATGTGGACTTGGTGTGTGAAGCTGTAAGGCAGCAGGCAATGCTGAGGAATCCCTTGCTGTAAGGGGGAAGTGGTTAGGTACCTCCTCCAAATACCTTCATTGGGGTGGGGCGAGGGGCCTCCACCGCTGTATCAGGTGGACTACCGATGTTAATTTATCAGTGATTCCAGTGCACTTCGGGCATCCCTTTCTCCCATCATCATGGCTTACCTCCATCCCCACCCACATCCCCATGCCCTCTTCTATAGTTGAGGTGAGGCTATGGGTAACGTTAACGCTGCGCAATCAATCCCAGCTAGCAGAAACTATCTTTAAAACTGACTCTGTGTTCTATTAAGTCCATAATGATACACAAGCCCTCACAAAACTCAGAAAGCCAGTTTCTCTTATAAATATAAACAAGGTGGGCAGAGTTCTGACAAAAGCAGCCACATATTTAGAGCTCACTGAAGATACAGTCTAACTGAGGCATGGTTTTATCAAGAGTCTACCAATACAAAACAACCATAGAGGCCTTGTGCTGTATCAAGTCTCAGTGTACCGTTCATTTCTAACATTAAATGAGAGAGTAAATACAAGGAAGTAAAAGAAATGGATGAGATAGGAGCGTAAACACATACATCAGTGTGTGTGTGTGTGTGTGTGTGTGTGCACGCACACACACACACACACATGCGCATGTACGTGTGTCTGGATATGCTGAGTTTGGGTTTAACAAATCATTGTTTCCTGTTTTGGGCATCATGAGCACAACATTCTTGAGCATAGGGAAGAAGCAGAGTAATTTGTAATTTGGACAGAATCATGAAAGTCACCAGAACTATTAAAATTTATATTGGGCACATAGAAAAGTGATACAAGAGCTGACATAAGTAGCAATTTTGCTTCTTTCAATGATTTTTCACTTAAAAATTGAAATTTGATCAGCGCATATAAGCACTCACTGGGAAAATAATAAAGGCCCAAGTTCAATTCCCAGGCACCCACTAAAAAGCTAAGTGAGGTAGTGCATGTCTATAATCCTAGCACTGGCAGGGCAGAGGTGGGCAGATGCCAGAAATTCACTCTCCAGTCAGTCTAGCCAAGCAGTGACCTCCAGATTTAGTGAGAGACCACAGCTCAAAGGATAAAGTGGAGAGTTACGGGAAAAGTCCTTGACTTGTGCCTTCTCCACACATATGTAGATACACATGCATATGCACAAGCATGCACACACACAGACATGTACACATGCACTCACATATTACTGAAAACTCATGAGTATCTTTTTAGAATTTTTTTTAAAAAGACTTCCAGGGTTCCTAACACCAGTAGGATACCATTTGCTAAGCTGTCTCCAAAGTAGTAGGGTTGCCTTTGTTTAGTTTTGAGTTTTAGTTTCAGTTTTGGCATTTCTGACACAGGGTCTTACTGTGTGGACATGACTGTTTTGGAACTCTCTAGAAGGTCAAGCTAGCTCTGCTTTGGTCTTCCTCCTGCTGGATTCAAGGAGAAAGCAGAAATCTGGGCTTATGGTCATGATTTTCTTATAATTGGAATAAAATCAAACTGATGAAGCTTTTATAAAAGAAAGAAGCCTCATTGTTATCAAATATGAAGTAATTTAAGCTACCAATTAGTGATTGGTAAATAGAAATGTCTGTAATTCTTATTAACATATAGAGTCCTCTGACATATAGTTATTTATAACTTCATTTATTAGTGATTGCTTTTATGATTTTTGCAAGCCTGATTTTATAAAACAAGCTCTGTACTTTCTGCATAATCATGTTTCACTGTAATTTTTTTAGAGAGTCCTTTCTTCGTTGTTAATACAAAAGTAAACTAAAATTTAGCTTTCATCAAATGATCTTACAAATTATATTATAAATTCATCCATAGATCAGAGCCACTTGAATATAAGAATTATGATCTATTTTTTTTCTCTTTTTCCCTCTTCAACTTCTGGAACCTAAAACAGATGTAGTGAATTAACCAAAGTCCTAAATAAGTGCCTTTTGTGCTTTTTCAATTTTAAGAGACCATTTATATCACAATATCATAAAACCTTAAAGACTAAAGCACACTGTTATAGAACTTAGTGTTTAGATGGTTTGCCACTGAAAACAAACACATCTACTCTACTGAAAGCATACTGTGCCATATCTGGTGTTCTCCCTCATAGATGCATATCCTGTCTTTTAATGTTTATATATGTTTGTGGGTGTGAGTGTGGTTATATAGGTCATGGAAATAGAAATGGAGCCATGAGAGAGGGCAGGGAGTTATTGAGAAAGACGGGATGGTAATAGAAAACACATACTGTGAATATGAAAGTGGAACAGAGGCTATGTGGTGGAAAAGTATGAGGGGGCAGGGAGGTGGGGAGAAGTGAGAAAGAAGGCCATCCAAAAGCAGATTGTGCTTCAAAATCCCATAACCGAACCTAAACCTAATATTTTGTATGCTAATTAAGAGAACAAAATGGATAATATTTTTTAAAAAGAATCACGCATGTGCTGCACAATAGCCAAATGTAAATGGCAACGATTTTATTCCATTGAAGAAATGAGTCAGGCAATTTGACAATTACCATAATAAAATTGAAGATGAAAAGACTTGGAGAAAGAGGAACAAACACATTCAGATTACAAAGTAGAAGACTTTAATCTGAGACCAGACTCTTCCCCTTCCTTCCCTGATCTCCGTGTAGGAACTGCTGTGGGGTGAAATGTTTGGTTCCTCTGCCCTTCTAGTACTAATCAGATTCAGCCAATAAAGACCCTAGCAAAAGAGAGCAGGAAGTATGAGTGAGAATCTCTTTCCCTTAGATTCCTCCTCATTCTTCTTTTTTTTTAATGTTGTGAACATTTTATAGATGTATTTACTTTATGTATATGGATATTTTGTTTGCATGTAGGCCTGCACATCAGAGGATGGCATCAGATCCCATGCGACTGCAGTTATAAAGAGTTGTGAACCATCGCCATGTGGGTGCCAGGAACTGAACCCAGGACCTCTGGAAGAGTAGCCAGTGCTCTTAACTTGCTAAACCCTTTCTTTAGCCCCTGGCTCCATCTTTCTGAGGCTTCCTTGAGGTATCTGCATGCTTCCATTGGAGAAGGATGCTCTCTCCCTCTGTTCTTCCTTCCCTTGTTCACTCTCCGTAAGTACAGTCGCACTCCTATTATGACCAAGTTGCCCTGTACCCCTTCAAATTTATAAATAGTCACTCTTTGTTTATTGAGATGCCCAATTCAAGTTCTTTGCCCAAATCTGTACTTTCTAGAAATAGATTAGCCTCTAGGAACTACTCTTCCAAGCCCATAAGGAAAGCATTGATAGCTTCAAAGTTAATATAATCTGAACTACAAAACACCTAAGGAAGAAAGAAAGCCTTCTATATCCAAAACCGCTGCTCTTCCTCTCTGTATACAACTCCATGCTCTTGGCTTTTCTTTCCATTTTACAATCTAGAGACTGCTAGCATGTGTATGCAGTGAGGATATGTACAACTTGTCCCAAAGAAGAATGTAAAGTTGGACTTCAAGGAGACAGAGAAAGAGACAGAGACAGAGAGAGATGGAGACAGAGAGAGACAGAGACAAAGGCATAGACAGAGGCAGAGACAGACAGACAGAGGCAGAGACAGACAGACAGAGACAGAGAGAGGCAGGGAGAGAGAGAGCATGGTTGAATATAAAGGTTGACAGAGAAGTCTCCACAGCTGGGTAATTGGTATGAATGGCTATGCTGGTCAGCCTAGACCAATAGGCAGAGGTGAGGAAGGACATTGCATGGTAGCAAGCAAATGCCAGTGGTATCATGGGGCAGCTTGGAGACCTCCTGCAATGAAAGTGCAGCTGGCCCACAGTGAGCCAGTATTACATCTCCCCATAGCTTTGGGGATCAGTTTAGGACTGTGATAATGACAACACATATATGTTCTTTCCTCCTGTTTTATTGTCTGACCTTGAGACTAAAGTGTTTGATTATTTCTTAAGAAAAAAGACACCCCATTTTACCTCATCTGAGATGCTCGGAATCTAAGCCACTATTGATTTTCATAGCTCTCTGGCTGTAAATTCCCCAGCCCCAGCCCCAGCCCCAGCCTCCTTATCTGACTTCCCTGGCTTCTTTTGTACGGAGACTCAGAAGCTGGCCTGACATAAAAACACAGCCTGCCCTTCGCCACTGTGCCTGCCCATGTCATTTTTTATTTACCCTTAGAGATCCAGCCTCCAGAGCACTTTCTCTGAAAATCACTTAAGTATCTTGTGAAATTTTAGCTTCTCTTTGGGTTCCATATAAGATATTGCTCATACATTATTTGTATCTGAATTCTTCTTACTGACCTGGCTCATTCTACCCTAGAGTCTTCTGCCAGCAAGAACTGTCTTGTTTGTATTAAAGCACTGACTCCTAGCATCAACTCAGAGCTCAGTAAATATACAATGTATTCATCAATAGTTGGGAGACAGGAATCACTGCCTGTCTCCCACAGCATGCAAATAATAAAAAGATCCGGCATAGGCAGCATCTTTTCTGAGACTCAGGTATTGTGTGAGTCCTGGGCTATATGGAGTGTGGGAACCAGATGACCAGGACAATTGTGTGCTCAGAACTCTCCAGAATGCAGCAGGGTCACAAGATCCCCCCACACCTCTTGGAGAAGAAGACAAGCAGGACCCATGTCTAATGGATAAGCTTTGCAAGCCTCTGACTGAAGAGGCTGTCGGGTGAAAAAGCACAGTGCCAAACAGCTTGGCTCCCTCAGCCATCCAACTGCACTACATTATCTCGGGCACCATCACTGGACTATCTGAATCTCCACACCCTGCTCTCTGGCTTAAAAGGAGAAATGAGAATAAGGGCCCAAGGGGGAAGGTATGAGACTCCTGGGTCTCCATATTCTAAAGTGATTTCTTCGACTCAGGTGTGCCAAGGAGGTAAATGTACAAGACCACATGTAGATGAGGCTTCAAGGCTTTATTTTGGTCAAAGATGGACCTAAGGACAGCTCTCTCGCTCTCTCTCTCTGAGTGTGTGTATGTGTGTGTGTGTGTGTGTGTGTGTGTGTGTGTGTGTGTGTCTGTCTGTCTGTCTCTTTGTCTGTGTCTGTCTGTCTGTCTGTCTCTGTCTCTCTGTCTCTGTCTCTCTTTGTCTCTGTGTGTGTCTGTGTATGTGTGTTTCTGTCTGTGTGTCTGTCTGTCTGTGTGTCTGTCTGTCTGTCTCTCTCTCTCTCTCTCTCTCTCTCTCTCTCTCTCTGTGTGTGTGTGTGTGTGTGTGTGTGTGTGTGTGTGTGTTTCTTTTAATTCCACAGATTACTATACTGCCAGGTCTGAATAGACCCACTTTTCTAAACAATAAACCAACTAAACCAGTAGACTATTTTCTAAATCTCCACATGGCAATCCAACAGATTCCCTCTAGGACCTTCAATGTCCATCAGAAACATTATAATAGGGGATGTACTGGTTTATTAGGCCCCCTGTCTCTTAATCCTTCTCTTGGTCTTTGTACCAATCCAACCTCGAGCCTTTGGTCCTGCATGAACCAAGTGTCCCCTTGTCTAGAGATCAAGTGCAGACAGAATAGGAGAGTCATACATCATTATGTGTTCATTCATTAACTGGTAGGCTTGGAGTACCTATTATGGGTGAGACTCTGTGCTAAGCTCCCTGGCATGAGGTGCTCAACAAAATGGAGAGGGCTCTACAGAAAGGTAAATGTGCCTTAGGCCACTGTTGTAGTGAGAAACCCCATAGAAACACTATCTCTTGCATCTCTATCATACATCAATCCAACACTAACCTTTAGGTGTGTCAGTGCTTGTCCATACCCAGGGTCTACCAAAAAGCCTGCATCTTAGCACTAGTGATTTTCCTTGTTTGATACTAGTTTTATTTAACTATGAAGTGTTTAAACCAAAAATACTCACTCAGGATAACTGAGGCCCAATTCCTTATCCCCAGAATCCGTTTCCTTCTATAGAAACCCTGGTTCTGGTCCTGTCTGCTAATTTTAACTCTAACTGACACAATGTGAGAACAGATTCTTCCATGCCTTACCCACACAAGTCATTCATTCACTGGTGCATCCTTTCCTCCATGTCTGAACTCATCACCATGAACCAGTGGCTCTGCCCATCACCATATTTCTGGATGCCAGAATGCGATGCCTATTCTCAGTGAAACTGCGTGGGAGCAACTCTCAGCAAGCCGACCACAGGATGTCCACACTTGGACAGTCTTTAATTATGCTTTGTAGTTTTCACTTTTAGCCTTTCATGGTGATAAGATCAAGGAGGGAACTTCACGAAGAAGCTGGGACAAACTTAGTTACACGTCAAGGGTTCAGAGTCCTCAGTGTGGCTTGTCCCAAAAGATGAGAGTAGGGATCCCAGGCCAGGCTTTCCTGGAGATTGCTTAGAAGAAGAAAACAATTCAGGGGAAGAAGATCTATAAAACTTTGAACATGAAAGCTTCGAGCAGAGCAATAGCTTCGAAGACACCCAGAAATAAGAGAAGGACATGAAGAAATATATCAGAAAGAGAGCTGAGCCGCACATGCCAGGGCCTGAGATCAAGAGGCAGGTGGGAGAAGGCCCTGGGTCGACTGGGCTTCTGTTGTGAAGTCTGAGGCCTGGCGGCACACCTCATGTGCGCTGAGAATGAATTCTGTCTCGAACGGCTGTTTTCATTGGGTTTGGCACAGGAGTAGGTCGGCCTAGTGACATGGACGTCTGAAGCAGCTTTTGGAGAACACAACTCTGCAGCTTCTATTGCCATATCTGATAGACGCTGAGCTCTGCATCTGCTGGTCCCTCCTGCATGTAATATTGGCCCAACTCAGGGCCTGGGTCCACTCATCTATAAAGTAGGGCTAATGACACCCACCTCACAGGAGTTCTGTGAGGACTGACAAATGTTAAGCATTCCGGGACAATTATCTTCCTTTCCTACAACTAACTGCTTTATTTATGTATTTATGTATTTATTTATTTTTGAAAAGATAGGAGAAGAACAACTTGGTGGATGGGAAGGGCAAGCAGAAGCTGAAAAGAGAACAGACATTTTTAAATTTAGGAAATTTTTACCTACCATATGTTAAATCTTAAGATCTGACATGTTTTGCGTCAGTTGACTAACAGAATTCTCTACAACAAAGTTCCAGAATATTCTACAGCAATTCTAGCCAATACAGCAATTTCCAGCTGTAGATGGCTGTGACGTAGTTGAGATGACATCACATGAGACATTGGGAGGAATAAGTGACTGCAGGAGCTTCAGTAGGTACTGTGATTAATTACCTCCTAATAACAACCGTCATGATGTAATGAAACAACACATTCAGCACCCCCTCACACCTCATCTCTTTGTGCTGTCACAATACCAGTGTCTAGTACAATGCGTGGCCCATCTAGACTCTCACAAAGTTAAGTGCAGGAAGCAGTAAGGAAAGAGGAAGAGGAGGAAAAGACTGAGGGAGGAGAGGAAAACAATGCAAGAAACAGGCAGTCCTATTTGCTTCCAAGGCCAAAATGAGTTGCTAAAACCAAAAGTCTTTAAAAATAGAATTTTCAAGGCAGAGAAATTTTAGAGGCTGGTGCACCAAGACCATACTTATAAATGATACTAAAGAGATTTGACATCCCTGAGAGAACCAAAAAATGGTAGCTAGATGGGGCTGAGATCCTTTTCTAGATTCCACACGCTGGATATTGTAAACTCAGCCCTGTGGAGTGTGTTTAAGCCAGAGTCTTGTGTTTCTATGTGACACCTTTGTCCATGTCACAGTCCCATGTACAGCAGAAGAAATGCCCCATGGTGTTCCTCTTAGCCCCCTTTTTCATTCATTCTATAGTCACCAGTCCCTCCCCCCCAAAAAAAATCAATGTTGGACACATTTTCATTAACTGTTTATTCATTATAAATAGTAAATATTTACTGCACTTTTTACATGAAAGACATTTTTACAACATATCATTGTTGGTTGAGGCTTCAACACAAAGATACTATGTCTCCTGTTCCATCACCCATGCCCAACGTATAAAATAACTCAGTTCTATGTCTAGTCCACTAACGCACTACTTCATTGTTCTTAATTCTAAAGGGAATGTATTTGTGCCTACCTCATTCATGGTTCCAAGGATAGAAAGAAATAAATAAGAGCACCTCCCACCTCCTCCTTCCTCCTAACATTTCAAAACACAGATTTATTGACATCCTAAATGTCACCAAATAAATGTATGTAAACCTCTGTCCCCTATCATCCTTTAATATTGGGTATTATTGTATAATTTAGAAGTACATGAGAGCCACGTGGACATTTCTGCTCTTTGCCCTGCCTTTCATAGAAAAGAGATGAATGTAAACTACGTTCACTGTAGAAAGCATGATTCTAGGACATGGTCTCTGAGCAAAAAAGGAGCAAGCAGGGCGTGGATTGTTTGGCAAAGAGCAAACACCACTGCATCCTACCATGATGAGTTATGGGCTGCAAAAATAAGAACACCTGCAAAAATATAGTTCTGGTTTCATTTCTATCACCTTGGCCATTGCCAAAGCATCTGTGAGGTACACAGTATTGCACGCTGAGAAGCAGATATGTTATGGGTGTCAACGTCTTCTCCACCATGCCCTTCCCCCCACCCAGACTGGCTTCCAAATCACTATGACTTGGGAAGTAAATACCATCCAGCTATCCCCACAGCGGAAAACACTCTTTTTCTTCTTATCCCACATCCTTTTACCAGACACGTCTGGGACATGGGTTGACAACTAGGTTACAAATAAGGGCATGATAATAGTTTATTGGGGAGATTCTTCACATCTAGTCTGGCTCCCTATAAAATGGTGGTGTCGATTTTCATATCAGTTCCAGTGTGTCAAAGTCAAGGATTCCTCCATTTCCAATTCATTACATAAGCACTGTGAATGTCATAAACTTGGTCAGCCTTGGACATCAAACTGTTACCTTTCAAGAATTCAACTGTGATATATGGGAACATTCTGCATCCTCAAAGCAATCCATGAATATCAATCTTCTCTCTCTCTCTCTCTCTCTCTCTCTCTCTCTCTCTCTCTCTCTCTCTCTCTCTCACACACACACACACACACACACACACACACACACACACACACACACAAATGGAATGTTTTAGCTTCTTGATTGACAACAGAGTTAGGGGGACATTTTAATGTGTAGCCAGGTTACGGTTACGTCACTGCCTTAAAATGGTGCATTTTATATCTCTGGGTCTTTCTTGCCTCCCCTGCTTTCTGTCCAGTATGTTCAAAGAATCTGAAAAACAACTACTGGAGAAAGAAAATCACTTTCTTTTGTCTCCACCTCCCTCAAAGGCTGATTTTTTTTTATTTTGTTTTGTTTTTGTTTTTTGCTTTTTTTTTTGTTTGTTTGTTTTTGTTTTTGTTTTTTCTGAGAAGATTCTTCATGTCTAGTCTGTGGAGGCTGGAAACAGGGCCAGTTTAGCTCCAAGTAGACAGTTCACTTACGCAATATCTGGCTTGAGATAATGAAAGGCACCTGTAAGGAAACACACGCAGCTTTTTAGGTCATGCTGGGACAATTCACAGTTAGGGGCAAGATCAGCTACAGGCTGACAATGTCATATCTAATACCACGATATCAAAGGATCGAGACTAATATTTTTATTCCTGAGACAAGTTTGACACAACTCTGTGTCCCGGGCTTATCCCCATATGATCCTGGCGCTGACCTCATTAAGAACATGTGTTTCTAATGCCAGAGGTTATTGCATTTTGGCCAACCTCTGTGTTTTACCTACTGACGATCCGGTTTTACGTCCCAGCAATTAATAACTGCAAGATGTTATTGACATCAGTTAAGAAAATAATTACACAAGGAAGCCTGTGCTGTAGCAATCAGCTGGCCTTGCCACAAAACTGATACTGGGATGAAAGGCTTAACCGTGCCTCCAGATCCCCTTTCTCAGACAAGAGGTGATCTCTCTCCCTTCCAGGAGGAACTGCCCCCTAGAACGTCCAAGGCTTACTTTGTCCATACTGCCCATACTGGTAGCCTGTGACAGGGTCCATACTGTAGCCTGTGGTGCTATAGGTGGGAGGACAATAGGGCTGAGATGTGGGCAGACTGTCCACATTCTTCATATGTTCCAGTCTCTGACTGCAGCTGGCAGACACCGTGGTCGTGGGTTCCAGGCCCCCAGTGAGAGGGGAGAGAGCATAGTCGGTCTGAGGCTGGTGTGGTACCCCACCGTGGTTGGTCAGAAGTCCCATTACCTGCAATAACAGGCAGAGTGGAAGAAGTTAAAAGCGTAGGCAGAAACAGATGGCATCCCAAAACCAGTGCGAGATCTTGAAAGGCCAACTTTTATGTCTGTAGAAGTCTGTTGAGGAGTTGTTCTGAAGGATTTGACCCCGATTCAAAGTGGCAGCCCCATGACCTCACCCAGTGATAACATCTGACTGCAGTTTCAGCCAAAGGAAGGGGAGGGAGAAGGAAAAGAAGGAAGCAGAGGAGGAAGACAGAGAAGGAGAGATTACACCATGTCCGCTACGATAACATCAGACTGGAATTTCAAAGAAAAGTAAAGAAGCGACAGAGAGGAGGAGATGTCCTATCAGTCTATAGAGGAAAATGTCTAATATAGTACATCTGGACACCTAAGTGATTATATGTGTGTGTGCAAGTGTGCATATGTGTATGTGCTTGTGCATATGTAGGTGTGTATGTTTCTGGGGATCAGACTTAGAAATTATACATGCTGAGCAAGTACTCTATCATACAGTTACATCTCCAACCATGCAGTTAAAAAGTCACTTGCATATATGTAAGTGTGTGTGTGTATACACATATGTATGTCCATACATATATGTGTGTATACATGTGTACATGTGTATATGTGTGTGTACATATATGTATGTGTGTATGCATGTGTGCATGTATTAGAAACTGGAGCTAGAGCTATAACGGTGGCAAAATGCTTGCCTGATATGAAGAAATCCCAAAGTTCAACCACCGCCCCCCAGCACTGCAAAAATGAAAAGATAAATAAATCTAAGTATCCTGAGACCTCCATGTCTTTTTTTTCCCCGCCATGTTGCAGCTCAAAACAGCTTCTCTTTGGCCCATCAGTCAGCAGCTAGAGATCAGCCCCCAAGCCTGTGTCCCCTGGGCTTCCCTCATTGGGTCCACCCTGTCATCTCACTTTGCCACTTTGATTTGTGAAGCACTAGAGAAGTGAGAGAGGCAACACCTGCTGCCGTCCTACCCCTCCCTACTGCTGGGAAGCTAGTAGTGACAAACAAATGGCCAAAGACTCTCCAAGCAGGCAGGCAGGCTGCCTAAGGGCTGCATTCCAAGGGCGCAGAAAGTTGAGGCAAAAGGATTGCCCTGAGTCGGAGGCTAACGTATGCTATAATGTGAGACCCTGTCTCAAAACGCCAAAGCAAATCAGAAGACCCTCCAGGCATGTGCTTCTATTATCTATCTATTCCTTCCTTCTCAGACCCACGTTTTTCATAGAAGAAGAGTTAAAAGGGACATGTGTGGGTTTTTTTTTTAAGGTTATAAATGACCCCAGAGAATAAGACACCTTAACAAACACAGTAATCACAGAACAAAAACTCTCAGATCAAAACTTTTTCCAAACTCATATTCACTGGCCCTTCCTACCCTTTCATCATGGAATGCCAGTGGGTAATTAATTCAAAGCTAGAAAATACCCACACAAGAAAGAAAGTGACTTTCCCCCCAAGAAGCAACCGCAGAAGAAATCTAACAGAGGAAGAATCCCTCCCTCCTTCCCCACCCCACCCCCCAAAAAAACACAGTCCTACTAAAAAGGCATTTGAGTGAGACACCCCACAGATGCATAGCAGTTCATCATGGCCCTGAGGAAATCAAAACCAACCGAGAACCACAGTCCTCTGCAGTAAGCACAAAGCTAGATTTACACGTAGGCGATTCAGGCAACAGACTCCTAAGTCTAAGAGTTCTGTCCCAGTGGGGTTGGAAGCCACTCATACACACACTCCCCCATAAAGCTCTCTTTCTCAGACTGGAAAACAAGATCCCATAACTTCCTTTGGGGAAAGTTTGCACCACCTTTGAAGGAAACAAAATCTTTATAAGGTTTTAAACCGATCCATCTTTTAGTGGGCCATACGATACCATCCCAGAGACATGCTTACTGCCTCTCCCCATCCAAAGGGCCACTTCTTCTCCCTACTCTCCCATCCAGCATAGCACGGGATAGGACCTCAGACAAGAAGGTTGGAAAGAGATAGCCAAGAAACACAGTGAGTCCAAATCCCAGGGACCTCACTGTGTTGGCGCTATGTGGAAAAAAATGTGTGGGGGGAAAAAATTCATTCTAATCTAAAACTAAATCATCAGTAGCCAGGCATAGTCTTACTGAAGGTTGCAAGAAAGTGACCTTAAAAAATAAGGTCAAATCAATAGGCTCGCAGCTACAGAAAGACACTTAGAGAGCAGTGATCCTCAACCTTCCTAATGCTACGACCCCCCTACCAACCATAACATAGTCATAACTGCAATTTTGCTATTGTTATCATAATGTAAATATCTTGTATTCAGGCTATCTGATATGTGACTCTTGTGAAAGAATCATTCAACCACAAAGGGGGTCACGGCCCACTTGTTGAGAACCACTGCTCTCAAGTATGGCTTCTAGTAGGATCATGCCCAAGTTGATTTTCTCAGTTGAAAATATTGAATGAAACTAAGACTGTATTTAATTTATTTCCTGGATGTCTTCTATCTCCGTCCACAGTTCCTCCTCCTCCTCCTCCTCCTCCTCCTCCTCCTCCTCCTCCTCCTCCTCCTCTTCCTCTTCCTCCTTCTCTCTCCCCCAACCCCTTTCCTCCTTCGAGCTTATATAGACAATTTTACAGTGTGTACTCGGGAAATTCATCAACTTTATTGCTACACTAATTTGCAAAAAACACTTTATTTCAATCCAAATTAGGAGCATCTATTTCTAAAGTCTTTAAAATAGAATTTGCAGCTAGGTGTAGTGGGCACAAGCCTGTCATCCCAGCACACGGAGGCAGAGGCGGGAGAACCCAGAGTTTAAGGCTGATCTCAGTTACACAGTGAGTTTGAGACCAACCTGGGATATGTGAGATATGTCTCAGAGAAAGAGAGAGTAGCCTTACTCGATTACCAAACGAGAGCACTCCTTTCAACTCAAGATGCACATCTTGAGCTGGCAGTGATGAAAAGAACAGACAGGACAAACAAAAGTGGGGGAAATTTGATTTTTCTTATGAAGGAGGGTAATGATAGGGAATGGGGGAAGGGTGTGTGCGCTGTAAATAAACTGTGTTCAGTTAAACAAGCATTTAAGAAAGACGATTTTGATTCTATCAGTCCTGAAAAAGAAAATATCCAGTGGTATCAGGTGAAAAGAAATTAAATGTTAAATGAATGGTGTTCTTCAGAAAGATATTTATTTAAAAACTCAGCTCACCTTATGTGATTTAAAGAGAGTGACAGGATCTATAGGTATGGTCACAATTTAAGAGCTAAGGAACTTGGGGCAGAATTCATTCAAAAAAAAAAAAAAACATGATCTTCCATGAGCTAAAGATGTATATTTTGTGGCAAACTTTTAAAAATCTCCTGCCACACATCTACACATTTCTTGTTGCATAACTTTCAAGGAAACGGTAATAATTTTTTTCAAGGGGGAGGAAACAAAATGGCAGAGTTTTTTTTGGTTTGTCCAGAGTCTTAAGCAACTGGAAACAGCCCTTCCCATGAACGTAAACAGCAGTTTATGGCCCTGTTCATGCTTCAACTTTTTGCAGCATTTGTGTTAGGGGAAAAATTAGAACAAAATTTCACTTTATGAACTTGGGCAGTGGTTAAGAACACTGACTGTTCTTCCAAGGGACCCAGGTTCAATTCCCAGCACCCACAGACCAGTTCACAGCTGTCTGTAACTACAGTTCTAGGGGTTCCAACACTTTCATACAGACACATGCAGGCAAAACATCAATGCATATAAAATAAAAATAAATAATTAATTTTTGAAAAAGAAACTTGAATTAGCTATTGGAAATAGAGAAGTCACAGCTATATTCTAGGACAATGGATAGACTGCCTTTAAGTCTGTAAAGTATTTTCAGGGTGAGGTGGTGAACACCCTTAGTCCCAGTATTCTGGAGGCAGAGGCAAGCAGATCACTGAGTTCAGACCAGGAAGTCTGGTCGACATGAATTTCGAGCCAGCCAAAGCTACATAGTGAGATCTTGTCTTATACAAGCAAGGACGTAAATAACGGCTTTTGCCCTAGGAATGTCCTTAGCTCCACAGCCTGGTGACTGGTGTGAAGGAAGAAAAGGAACTTGAGACCAGTTGTCCTTAGTCTCTTTCACTCCCTGATGCAGCCCAAGCAGGTAGCCTTGTGACACAGATGACCCTCTCATCCTAAGGACTGGAAAACTAGGACTGGTAACACATGTCTGAAACCCCAGATCTCAGGAGGCTGAGGCAGGAAGATGCAAGATTAAGGCTGTCCTGATCTAGAGAAACCCAGTCTATACAGAGGGAGGTAATCCCTCTGAGGAACAGTCATAGGGGAGGGGAATAAGGGGAAAATGGGAGGGAGGGGAGAATGGGAGGATACAAGGGATGGGATAACCATAGAGATGTAACAAGAATAAATTAATTAAAAATAAATAAATAAATAAATAAATTTTTTTAAAAAAGGAAAAAAATAAAAAAATAAAGAAATAAAAAAAGAGGAGAAAGAGGGGAAAGAGTGGGAGAAAAGAAAGGGGAGAAAGGCTAATGAATAATTATCATTATTTGTCTCAATAATTCATATTGCAAAAACTTGAGACAGTCACCACTTTTATAACCTGTCATTTAAAAATTAAAAAAGAACTCTGTTGTGCGGGGGGTGGGGGAGTAAATGTATCAATAGAAATGGTATTATTTTCCCTTGACATGATTCAAAGCCTCAAATCTCTGCGGAAGGGGTCCATTACTCTTTTATGTATGTTTCTTTCAAAGCTATTTTATGCTTCAAGTGGTTCAAGGGGAACTATAGAAACTTTCTTTTTATGCACAAGAGCTTAGGAAATAAATCTCTTAGCCCTCCCTCGATATGGTCATGGAATGCCACGCAGCCCTCGTCTCTGTCTAAGAACATTGGCAGCATGTCTCCCATATTGCTTTTCCTATAGCCATTGGTTGTTCAAAGCCTAAAATAAAATCTTCATTTGTTGTAAAAATGAATCCTTGCACCCCTCCACTATTCCATTAATAGTCTATGTCTACTACAAGTCTGACTTTCTTTTTTTTTTTTTTTTATTTGAGTATAGGGGAAAGCACAATTGCTTTGCTTTCAAAAATAATTTCAAAGAAACCAATTTCAAAGCTACTCGATTCTGCCTCTCAGATGCTGACCACATTTTTAGCAAATGACAGGTAAGTGAAGGAGATTAACAAGAGGGGAAAGTGGCTTCCCTAAATAAAGGTTCTATCCTGGTAGGGAAAGATGAGCGTCTCTTTGACTGTTTGCTGGTATGTGGGTTGACATTTGTGTCCATGCACACGTGCATACAAGAAGATGCATGTGTACGGGATGGGATGATGGGAGTGTGCCACACCGTGACTATGAAGGTCAGAGGACAACTTGCATGAGCTGGTCCTATCCTTCCACCATGCCCATGCTGGGGATGGGATTCCTGTCGTCGTCGGCTTTCATGGCACACCCCTTTACTCCCTGAGTCATCCCTCTGTCCTGTGACTCTTTATTTTGACATCCAGTTATGTAAAATGCTTAACCAGGCTATCAGAAGAAAACACTCTAGTAAGCACATTTCTGAGTGGCCCCTACAGTGTTGCCCAGGCGCTACCTCCAACTCGCTTTACAGGTGACCTTTAAAACCAGATCCCAAACCTGGCAGTTCTGCGCTTTCACTGCCTCTGCCCACTCTCCCAGTGCTGGCTTTATTAGAGACATTTTCTGAAGATCTCTTTCAGCCTGTTCTCAAGTTTCAGGACCCTGAATAAGTTGTTTACATCCTGATTGGAAGATTACATGGTTCAGAAGAGACCAACTCTTTACAACTGTTTCATGCCGCATTTCTCTTGAATTAATTTCCCTATTGTAAGATTAAAAATAAAAGATTTAAAAAAAACTATGGGCCAAATTAAGATTTACATTTAAACCGATGTGTCTGGAAAATATTTGTCTTGGCACAAACATTATGGCTTCGCCGGCATCCCTGCCTCAAAAGTGCTGGGAGCTTATCAGAAATCTAAAATGACTAAGCAAATTAGGAGGGTGTACATAGGCGCTTCTTTTCGCCTTAGGAGGAATCTGTGTTCCTGTCTTTAGTCTCCTTCTTGTTCGCAAGTAATCAGATGTTCTTCTGATTTAGCGTTTAACAACACACATTTAGTTAATTAAAAAAAAAAAGGTTCAGCAAATTAGTTGTATATGATACACCTGGGTTGATCCACTGCCATTGTTAAGCCTTTCAACCTCCCCTCCAAAACTCTACTGGCAACACATTTTCTTTCAGGTGTAATTTATTTCCAAAATCAAACAAAAAAATGAAATATCTATTGAATGCCTTTTACCAATCCAAGTAGTCCAGGAGTCCGTGATTGGTTAAGTCTTAGCAAGTATACCTTTGAGGCTGCAAAACCTCAGTTTTAAATGACACACGTGTCTCAGATTCAAATGCCTTCGGAATTATTCTGCAATTGATTAGCATCTAAATAATTAGATTTGGGGTCCTGTCTGTTTGAAAGCTGTAAGAAAGAGGGAAGTTGCCTAAAGGCGGGAGTTTCTCTCAGGGTCTGTGTGGTGACCTTCTCACCCACTCTGAGAATTAACACAAAAGGGCCAGGAGGACTTCTAAGTAATTAGAGAGAGGAGTGTGTCATCTGCCTAGCCAGGAAAACGTTGTTCCAAAATGTTTAATCCTTATCTCGCAGGTCACAGGTATCAGTGTTTAACTCTGGGTGGAAAAGAGAGTGAGATCCATACACGAATAACTCCTGTGCTGTGCAGTAGGATCTGTCGTGACTAAACTCTACTTCTATCCGGAGACTTTTCACAGAAATCACCTCCAGTTTCTCAGTTCTTTCCAGGACTTGATTATTGGTAGAACTACATGATGAAGTTCACAGCCAGGCACTTCTTAGTGGTTTTCTTATTATTCTCATTGTTTTGTTATCATTTCATTTTTGGGTTTTCTGTTTGTTTGTCTTTGTTTTTTGTTTGTTTTTTGTTTTGAAGGGCTAGGAATCAAACCTAGAGCCTCTTACATGCTAGGCAAGTGCTCAACTACTGAGCTACATCCTCAGCCAAGCACAGGTCTCTAAGGACTAATGAATGAAATAGAAATCAAAGCAATTGGTCTATAAACTGCTTGCAATCGGTACACATACATACAAATTGTGCATATGTGTGTATCTAGTTTACTTCTAGCCAATGATGAACTCTTATGCCAATGTCTACCTATCATGACAAAAATAATAATAAGGCTTAGCCTACATAGATGAGAAAGTCTGCTTGTTAAACACAACAGACACTGGACTATGTTAGACCTACCATGGACATAATAAAATTCTCATATGTTTTAATTCATTTACGCATGCCTGCATTTAATATGCTTTGGGACCATGTCTATAATTAATATGATTTATGAGAAAGGAACACTTCAATATTTGGGGATAAGGCACATGGGTTTTTTTCCTTCTATGAATGAAAAATATAACAAAATAGCTCAAGGAAAAATTGTTGGCCCATAGCGTTTAACGGTGGACTGACAGAGCCCTGAGTAAACTTGGGAAGTTAACGATATCCTCTTATCTGACCCTGACACATTCGCAGCATGTAATTTACAGAAGCTCTGTCCAGGGAATCTTGACAAATGTTCCTGAGGATGTCAGGGCAATGTTCCATTCTAATGCAAAACAGATGTGGGTCAGACTCCCTCATTCATCACTTACCACAGAGTCTTTCCACAAGGAATAGCATTACCTGCTGTTAGCTCTTCTCCTTTCAGGGACTTTCTCACAATCACAGTAGCCCTCTAAAGAGTATGCACTCAAACCCACAGCCACTTCAGCAACCTGTCTGAGAACATGACTGGGAGAAATCAAACATACACTAGCTTTGGTCTGTGACTGCTTGAGGATATGTTTGCTAAATGCTAATTGACCCTTTGGGGCTTAGAATTCTAACTATAGAAAGGAAAACCTCTATGCTTCGGCACCCTCTGGCACTTTAATGAGATGGCAGTCGGGAATGTCTCTCTCTAATTTCCCATAAACTAAATGTGCACTTAAAGAAACACAGAGCACATCCACCCTGATAAGCATCTACCCACGTAGGGCTTCACCTCACGAAACCCTAACTGCATACACAGCTCAGCCTGAGACTCACAAATAGCTTCCAATAAACTAGAAACACTGCCCTGCTGCCCTGCAATGAGTTCAACTCCACCTTAACAAGAAAAGGAAATGGGATGTGGCACACTCCCTTCTCCCTAAACTGTGCCCCTCCACCCAGATCTCAGACAAGATGTACGACAGCTTGAGCTCCAGTGGTTTTGACCTGGGGGTTCCTGTTTAGAGGAGAGAATTGTACCGAAACTGCAGCCAAGTGACTCAAAAGGACCCCTTTCTTCCCTTTGCCCTTTCTCTGCCCTAACTAAATATTAGTAGAGAGTTTCTAGCATTTTCTTTAAAATTAGTCATGCCCCCCTGCCCACCTCCAAGTTCTTATAGAGAGGACTGAGATTGTGTGGAGGTGGAGGACATCTCCGGCATTAACCAAACACATATTCACCTGAGCAAGAGTGAGCTGTCTTAACTATATGCGAACCATGAGTTGGATTTCCATCTGAGCTATCCATCACTCATTACTTCCTCAGAAATGTTCCTTTAAATGTTGATAGCTTGGTATTTAACTAGTTATAAATATAGTCATGTGACATCCACAAAGGCTCAAACAAGAAATCCTGCCTAAAAATCAGAGAAGGGTTGACCCTGAGCAGGGTGTTTTCCCACAGAGGTACACAGGCAGGGGCATCAGCTCAACAGGGGCCTTGTATGTATCTCAGAACAAGTTATAATAGATTAACTACAACTTTATTTATTTATTTACTCATTTATTTATTGGTTTTTCAAGACAGGGTTTCTCTATGTTAACTACAACTTTTAAAAATGCAAGGAAGCTGCTTCAGAGGCACGAGAGTATTTTGTAAGAGAAAGAAAATGAAGCATTAGTTCCTTAAATGACCCTCACTTCTGGTGGTTCAGCACTACGGATTGGCTGCAGGGTGTCTCACAACAAAATATTCCCTTTGATCTAGAAATTGAATCTACCTAGAAATGTGTGATTCTGCAAAGCACACTGTGTGTGTGTATGTACAAATATGAATGCACAAATACATGGGTATGTGGGTACCTGTGTATTCTCATACATCTAGAGGCCAAAGGATGATTTTCTCAGTCACTTTCCGCCTTATTTTCGGGACATGGTCTCTCATGGAACATGAAGCTCACAGATTCAACTAGACTGGACGGATGGCCTCCAAGTCTCAGTGATTCCCCCCCCCCCCCCCCCCGAGCCTCCGTAACTCCAGCATTGGAACTACAAGCATCCAATGCTGTAGTGTCCAGCTTTTAACATGGGTGCTAGGTATCAGAACTCAGATCTGCATGCTTGTACAGCAAGCACGTTGTCAACTGAGCCATCTGCCCATCTCCAAACTGCACAAGCTCATATAGTAAGTGAAAGAAGCCCAGATTCCCCATGTTCTAACCTGCAAGTGGAAACTTAAAATGCATATAAAAAGTATACGGAGGAGGAGGACAAGGAGGAGGAGGTCCAGGAAGGTGTGGGAGAACGGCAGGGGGACAGGGGGCTGCAGAGAGGGTCGATTATGGGTCCATGAGTCCAGTTTGATATAAAAAGTAACAGAAGGTTCTAATTACAGTTGTCAAAAAAAAAAAAAAAAAAAAAAAAAAAACCTGAGTATTTCAAAGCCAGATGTTCCCAATTCAAAAAAAAGATATGTCAAGGTGGTGGAAAACCAATTACCCTGATCTGAACACCACGGATTGTCTATATGCACTGAAAGACCACACAGTGCTTCATAAAGAAAAACATGTTTTTCCAGTGGCGCCAACTGAAAAGGTCTCCCAACTCGCTAGCTACCTCTTCCACTGGACATAGGGCTATTGGCATAGCTAATCTCAGAGACTCCAGTTTACCAACCTCAAGCTTAATGCCAATAGCAATTTTTAAATATTGCACTATACACTGAAAAATATACACCTCTGATGAAACCCAGACAGATTCTTTAGAGGAGGCGGGGAAAAAACACAAAAACAAAACACAGTACACAACTAATGACTGAATCAAGTCTTCTATGTTTGCAACACAAAGCATACATTCAGCCCCTAATTGAATAAATATGCAAGTATTCAGATTTCCCTAGATATTGCCATTTTGCAAATGCAGTAATAAATTAAAAGCTTTGCATTGCATTCCAGCCGCATATAAAGGGTGGATTCAGTCCATAGGCTATGCATGAGCACATAGCAGGGCTTTTCTGTACACTGCTGACCTCAGCAACAAGCTTTTTATTCTAGTAGCCTAGTTATAAACTAAGCAATCGCAGTCAATTTTTCTTTTCCTCTTCAGTGGCTAGAGGAATCCAAATGAGCCTAAAAGACCACAGGCCACTGTCTAGTTTGTCTAGTGCACAGAAGGACAGAGCAGACAGAATTGCGATTCAAACCCACTCAGTGCACACACACAACGATAAATTCACCAGAAAAGGTGTGTCTGTGGCCCTCTCTTCAGGGTCAGGATTCCTGAGGCTGTCAGTAGCTGCTGTGTCTTCTCTGTCTATGAAAAGGAGGATTGGGCCGACTCCTTGTTACTTTCACGACAGTCCCCATTATAAATAAGCCAAAAGGCCACAACTAGAGTTGACCTAAGCCAAGGTGCTCCTTATGCTTTGAAGGGTAGGGACCGCAGTCTGTAAAGCAAAACTCAAGGTCTCAAGTCAGTGACAGCCTCTATGGATTTAACAAAGGAATGAGCAGCAGTCTATTCACTGTGGAGCAGAAGCCCCCCCTATCCCCCCCCAGCAGAATATGGGTGGCTGAAAACATACAAATGGCCCAGAGCTCTTCTGGTGTAGCTGAAAGGGGCTCATTTACGATCGTAAACAGCCTTGAGTCTTCATAAACATATGGGGCTTCTCAAACCCTGGGAATGAGCCCGTGGCCCACCTTAGAGAAGAACCAGGAAGGTGCAGAGGCTTTGGAGAGCAGCCGCCTTCGAACGGAACGTGTCTCCATCCCAGCTTTGTTTGACACCCAACAAATCTCTTTAATCAAAATCACTCCTCTTTCTTCCACAGATGAATTTCTGGAGAGCGTGGGAGGAAGGAAGTGGCTCCTC
Source organism: Acomys percivali (assembly GCA_907169655.1). Classification (NCBI taxonomy): domain Eukaryota; kingdom Metazoa; phylum Chordata; class Mammalia; order Rodentia; family Muridae; genus Acomys; species Acomys percivali. The sequence continues at coordinate 36,446,570 of OU015743.1, forward strand.
TGGGAACTGGGTTGGTGTGGCAGACCACCTGCTTGTCTGCCTCTGAGAGGCCATCGAAGGTAAGCTGAGGGCACAGGACTGGCTCAGCAATGTGCACATTAAATGCGCCAACGAAATGGCTTATCAGTAATATTAGCCCCAGATAGCTTCTGAATGTGTACCCAAAATGTCCAGGAAAAAAAAAACAAATAAGCAAACAAAACAACAGCAACAAAAACAGCTCTCTTGAAGTGAGAGCTGGCTACACCAATAGATCAATCCTTACTGCGTTTGCTTGAAGAAACAGCACAAGGGGGGGTGTGAATAGGGTGAAGTTTTTCCATACATGATAGTAAAGATTTTCATTAAAACAGATGAAACAGAAAAGCACCCATTGTAACTATTTTTAATAGCTTATTTTTAGTGGACAAAATCCATCCATATAATAAGCTCATCTGTGGCAAAATTTTCCTAATATCTCAATGGACAAGCCACTATTATCCTGCCTTTGCCAGTAAAGAAGGTGAGATCATGCTTAATGCTATGGTCAAAAGGAAAATCCAAAGCAGTCTTGACTTTAATGTATATATATTAACACTTAGCAGCTTCTCCCTAATTAGTTTCAGCATTGACAAATGTTTGTCAAAGGAAACTATACTGAGCGATTGAAATCTAATTTGAAATGGGACCACGACTGTCTAATACATATATGCATGAAACGGAGAAACTGCCTAATAAGCGTAGCTGACACCAAATATGCAATTTACATACATTACACACTAATAATCTCAATTTTAATATTATTCTTTAAAAAGCAACTGGATGGGAATTTGAGGTAAAGGCTTTCTTTTGTGAAATGTGACTAAGAACAGAAGTCAATCCCGCACCGTCAATCACCATCTCGTTAGTGTAGAGACTCATCAACTCTCTCTGGTTACATTTCAGGCCTGGGGATCTCAACACTACAAGTGTGTGACGGTTCAACCAGACTTAGACGGATGGTCAACAAATCTGATGAGATCCCCAGACTGACTCTTTCTTCCGGAGGCTCTGAGTCCCGAGCATTTTCAAGCTGGCACACAAATCTTTATGAGAATTTTTCCCCTTGGTAGATTAGCCATGAAACAGGACAGGTGTATGGGTTATTCGATTACATCTTACCCAAGACCTGGACAAAATCTGAAAGACAGATTCTGTGCGTAGCTCTGACCTCAGATATCTGTTAATAACAGTTAAATGCTCTCTAAAACAAACTTTTTTTTTTTTTTTGGTAATTTAAGCTTATTTTCTTATTTTGTCATTGGCTTCACTCATAAGGCAGAAAGAAACTCTGCCCATGTGCTCCAAACATAAAATGTGCTCATAATGACCCAGATTTATACCAAATGTCGTTTTAAGTGTTGCTGGATTGAAGGGGTCTCAAAATTTATAGCCTCTGAGGTTGCAAAGAGGACTTCCTCCTTTTAAGAAGGAGAGGGCTTTAAACTGAGTGTAAGAAAGCCTCTTGCATATCAAATGGCTCCGTAGGAAAAAAAAACAATGATATAAGAGTAAATGAATCAAAACCATATGGATCAAATGTTCCCTAAAATACACAGTTTGAAAAATTAAGGAGAAAAAGTACTTGGCAAAAATGTGTTTTCGGTTTTACCAAACCCAAAACATTTGAAGAATCATTTGCAATTGTTGATGAACCCTAAATGCTGCCAAGTTGGCCTATTTTCATATATGACAGAAGAATAGAGAATTTCCCCAGATCCCTTGTAACCCACTGATAGTATGTTTCACTCAAGAGCTTGTTGGAAGCTGTTGACAAATACTGCAAAGTTTATAGAAGTAGGTGGGGGTGGGGCATGAAATTATAAAAGTTTGTTAATCTAATTGCCCGTGTTGGGGGTATTGTCTATGTGTGTTTTGGGGGTGGGGAAGCACTGGGGGCAGCACTTCATGCAAAGGAGAGTTAATTAAAAGAGCATGGGCCACATGTTAATGAGCCTCATGTCTTAAGCGTGTGGTAATATTTCCTTGCAGTCCAACTTCCAAGTTGGTGTCCTCTGTCTGTCCCACATATGTAGTGAGAAACTGAAAACAGTGTCTGGGAGTGATAAGGGATAAAAATTATCTGTGTGTGTGTGAGAGAGAGAGAGAAGGGGGGGGAGAAGGCAGGCAGGGAGGGAGGGAGGGAGGGAAGGAGAGAGAGAGACAGAGAGAGAGAGAGAGAGAGAGAGAGAGAGAGAGAGAGAGATTGGGGGAATGTCTGTATTGTCCTCACAACAAGAGAATATAACCTTTCAAAGGAAGATTACTGCTACCAGAGAAAGAGTTCACTAGAATGAGTTGGGTGGTCTTCTCAGGGAGTACTGGAGCCTCATTCTGAGCCCTGCTTCCTAGAAAGCTTAAATATGTCAGACAGCCATTTGGAAAATAGAAAATATCAAGGTTTTAACCTGCCCTGCCCCTGTCCATCTTTCAGACTCTCGCCTCAAGTCTCCTGACAGATCCAGCCTTTTCCAGCAAATGGGAGGCCAGCCCTCCATTTGCAAAGTCATTTGACCAGGCTCTCAGGACAAGCAGTTCAAGGCCCATTATGAAAACATCTTACCACATGATGCTTCCCTTGGCAGAGACCAGCAACAGAAATGTGTGACTCATGGTCACAGAAAAGTAACAAGGGGAAGGTGGATGGAGAGAGGGTGGGGACCATTTGGAAAATGATGTGCCTACTACTTTATCGAAAAGCTAAAAATTGGCCAATCACAGTGGCTCATGCCTGTAAATCCAGCATTGGGACACTGGGGTAGAAAAATTGTTACAAGTTCCAGGCCCACCTGGTATAGAGTGAGACCTTGTATTAGGAAGAAAAGAAACAAACAAAACACTAGAAAATCCCATTACACATTGGTTCCCATACTAGTTTGAGCAGTCAACAAAATATCAACATCAGTGATACTTCAGAAAATGCCAAATAAAATACACAAATAGCTTAAATATGCACAATAGACTACACCAAAGACAGCTACAATGAATTAGCCACAGAATTTTAAAAAAAAAAATCCTATCAGATGGAAAAATCTATTGGCTACCACCTATCTCAATTTTCAGAAAGGCTTAATAACAAGAAGAAAAAATAAATAAAAATAAGCCAAAATCAATGTATAAAAATGTCACTAGTGGTTGTCCTGGAAAAACTTGTATACAATCTATGTGGAATATTTTTATTACTGGTAGAAATTAAAAAGATGAGTGAGAATTGGTCAGGCCTATCAAAAAATTCTAAATTAACCTAAGCTTAAAACCTAAACTCAGGGGCTGGAGAAAAGGCTCAGTAGCTTTGAACACTGATTGCTCTTGCAGAGGACCTGGGTTTCGTTTCCAGCATCCACATGGTGACTCACACGTGTCTGTTACTCTAGTTCCAGGGGATTCAACGCCCTCTTCTGATTTCTGTAGACACAAGGAATTCATATGGCGCACACACATCCATGCAGGCAAATCACTTATACACACAAAATAAAATGAATAAATCTAAAACCAAAAACTAAATTCAACCCCCAACACTGGAAAGAAAACACACACACACACACACACACACACACATCACAACTTAGAAAACTAGTCTCTGCTAATATTTTCAAAAGTGACTAAAACTCCTGTCTCTGCTTTGTTTTGAAGTGTGTTTCCTTTCTACTCAATAATAGACTAGACTCCAAGGCAACAGCCAAGAATCCTGGATTCTAATTCCAGCCCCTTTACACTGATGGTGGAATACAGTCTCTGGTCCTGCCATTGAATTGTCTGCTTCACAGATAGCAAGACGAAGGTGGAGAAAGAAGAAAAGCAAGTGACAATCACACCAGCTCTGCTTTTTAGGGTCACATGATCCAACCAAAGTGACAATAATGAGATCTCTGTAAAGCAGAAACTACAGGACCACCACTCAATTTTTACTGTCTCTTCATCTAACAGGTAACCCAAGTCATTAGAAGTGGGTTTGTTAGCCGGGTGTGGTGGCACATGCCTTTGCTCCCTCAAGGATGCAGAGGCAGGTGGATCTCTGATCTACAAAGCAAGTCCGGGAAAGCCAAGGCTACACAGGGAAAGCCTATCTCGAAAGAAAATAAAATTGGATTTGTCTTAACTTTCCTTATGCTAATTTCTAACAAAGCCAGACAACCAAACCACTGTAGGCATCTTTTTACCTCAATAGAGGCATTGAAAAGCAGCAATCGATCCCAGGGGTTGCAGAAATCTTAGATCTAGTCTCAATTTTCTCCTCTGTTACTTTATAGAAAACGTTTGGATACTGCAGAATCACTTACTCCCTGTCTTGCCCTCAAAGCTGCCTGAGGGAGTCTATTCTCTTTTCTGATTCATTGGGAACACTGTAAAAACTATGATGGCATGGAAGCCTATGTGGTGGTCTACAGTAGAACCACAGAATGCACTAGTTATTCATGAATGTAAGTGTGGAACTGATATAATATGTAAGGTGAAATAAAGAAATGCAACCAGGAAAGTGGAACAGAGGGGAGGACATCCTATTGGGACTCTAGATGAGAGAAGATGGAAGAATGGGGAAATAGAAGGATCCAGAGGGTCCTAGAAACTTACAAGAAGAACATTATGACCGGTGGATCTGGGCCTGGGGGTCCTGCTCAAACTATGGCAGCAGCCAAGGACAACATGTGCAGTAAACTTCGAATCCCTACCCAGATCTAGCCAATGGACAGGACATTCTCCATGGTTGAGTCGAGAGTGGGGACTGACTTTCACATGAACTCTGGTGTCCCATATTTGACCATGTCCCCTTGATGAGGAGCCCTGGTGGTGCTCAGAGGAAGAATAGCAGGCTACCAAGAAGAGACTTGATACTCTATGAGCATATACAGGGGGAGGAAGTCCCCCTTAGTCACAGACATAGGGGAGGGGAGTAGGGGGAAAGCGGGAGGGAGGGAGGTATGGGAGGGTACAAGAGATGGGATAACAACTGACATGTAATATGAATAAATTAATAATATATTATTAAATTTAAAAAGAAATAAAGAAATGCAGAGGAAATCGCCTGTGGGATTTTTTTTTCCATTGCTAGATATGGAATGACTCCACCCTGCCATCAACTTTGAAGTCACTGATAATTTTCTTGAGGGTGAGTATTAATGGCCACCAGAAGATCAATTTCTAATATGGCCACTTCTGCTATACTTCTACAGCATTACTCCTTGACTGTTGCATACAAGAAACTAGCCACTTCATGTGCAGAACTGGCAGTCCTGTCATTTCATTACAACTGAAGATGGCTCAGGTAGTAAGAACACGGGCTGCTTTTCCAGAGGACCTGGGTTCAATTCCCAGCACCCACGTGGCAGCTCGCAAGGGATGCGACTCTAGAATCTGGCATCCTTACCCATGCAGGCAAAAACACCAATGCACATAAAACGAAGAAGAAGAAGAAGAAGGAGGAGGAGGAGGAGGAGGAGGAGGAGGAGGAGGAAGAGGAGGAAGAAGAAGAAGAAGAAGAAGAAGAAGAAGAAGAAGAAGAAGAAGAAGAAGAAGAAGAAGAAGAAGAAGAAGGAAGAAGAAGAAGGAGGAGGAGGAGGAGGAGGAGGAGGAGGAGGAGGAGGAAGAAGAAGAAGAAGAAGAAGAAGAAGAAGAAGAAGAAGAAGAAGAAGAAGAAGAAGAAGAAGAAGAAGAAGAAGAAGAAGAAGAAGAAAAGGAGAAGGAGGAGGAGGAGGAGGAAAAGGAGAAGGAGGAGGAGGAGGAGGAGAAGGAGAAGGAGAAGGAGAAGGAGAAGGAGAAGGAAGAAGAAGAAGAAAGGCTGTTCTCTGGCCTGCATGTGACTGATGTTAAAACTTGCAGAGCCTTTCTATGCTGCTTGTAAACTCTGGAAGAAGTTTCTATATGAGACTCTTGAGTGTTAAAAAGCTGGCTGCTTAAGTAAGTCTGTCATTGTCATGTAAAATCGCATCCCCAAATGCCAGTACTTGGAAATCAAAGGAGCTAATCGTCCTATAGGAAGGCTTTCATTGTTTTCATGTTGTTATTGCCCTGCTGAGGTTTAAAGCCACCTCTTGCTTTTTTTTTTCTTCCTTAAGCCCAGGATGTGCTATAGGAATCTATAAAACTTAATTACATTTACTGTTACAAAAAAGGATTTATGAACTTTTGCCTTGAGGCAGAAATGTTTATTTCATTGCCTTTGCCAGCCAGTCTTTTCAACTCCTGTGGCTTTGAACTTCTCAGCTGCTCGGAGTTATCACCACTGCACAGAGCCCGAGAGCTCCTCTCCGAAGAAGCACACCACAAGTTAAAAAAGCCAGAGAAGGCAAAGATATATGAGTCGTTATTTTGGCCACCCTTTGTGCCATTAAAATCTCATTTTCTGCCTATTAGAATGCCCTCTCGGTGCTTAGGCAGCGGTGATAGCCCACGATTAGTGTGTAATTGGGTATAATTGTCTTTTCACTTTTCATTTGTGTCATTCGGAGCTTCTCTCTGTTTTTCTCACCACCAAGAGGAAAAAAAGAGGTAGAGAAAAGATAAAGCTGTTAAAACTCTCACTCTCGGCCCCAAAGAGATCCAAGATTGCAATTATAGATTGCAATCCCTTTGTGACATTTCTCCAAATTTAGTGGGTGGCTCTTCTCCACCACCTGGGCCAAGAGCTCTCTAATAAAATCAAGCTATCTGTATTTAAACAACTGCTAATAATGTCAAGTTCAGACAGATGCCACATGTAGGAAATTTAACCATCCCTCTGACATGCAATTATCAGGGCAATTTATTACTGCAATCTCCCAAGAAAAGCTCATAGTCCAATGCAAATTAGAAAAACAATTACAAACGTCCAAATATTTATATAGTCCCAAAGACTAGCAATTCTCCTAATTTGTGTGCCTATAACTCATCCACTGCAGGTTCTTCTCTCCTCAGCTGGGCCTCTCTCTCTCTCTCTCTCTCTCTCTCTCTCTCTCTCTCTCTCTCTCTCTCTCTGTCTCTCTCTGTCTCTCTCTCTGTCTCTCTCTCCCTCCCCCTCCCTCTTTCTCTCCCTGTCCCTCCATTCTCTGCCCCCCCCTTCTACTCTCCCATGCCTCCCTTTCTCTTTCTGCCTCCCCCTCTCCCTTCCCTCCCTCCCCCTCCTTCTGGTCCTCCCCCCCCTCCGCCCCCCTCTGTCTTCTACTCTTCCACTCCTCCTCTTCTCTTTCCGCCCCTCCCCCTCCCTCTTCACTTCTCTCTCTACACAACTCATCTGCTTCCTCTCCAATCCTTCTGTTAGGTCTTCGGTGTTTTCTGACGAGGACTTTTACTCAAAATTCAGTCAGCTGGCTCACCAAATACTATTTGAAACATTCGAAATTTTGATTGTTTAACTGAAAAGAAAGGAAAAGAAAAGAAAAGAAAAGAAAAGAAAAGAAAAGAAAAGAAAAGAAAA
>OU015743.1:36472172-36489712 GCA_907169655.1 Acomys percivali
CACACACACACACACACACACACACACACACACACACACACACACACACGTCCTTTTGAAGACAGATGGCAAAGAAGAACCAAAATAGGAATTCAGGTGTCAGTCATTTAGCTGACAGCCACTTTTGTTACCATTTCTCTCAAATTTTCAAACGCTGCCTGAAACAAATAAAAATTTACAGAAAGGGTATTGCTGCACTACTGTTCTACACCAAACTGAAGACTTTCCTGATGGAATTCAGTTCATCGAAACCTTGTTGAGTTCTTTAGAAGTTCAAGGTCTAGTTATTTAAAACAAAACAAAACAAAATTCTTAAGAAGTGAAGCCATTTTGCCAAGATATTGACTAGATGTAAGACGATTAAAATGGTTTAACCTTGCAGGCTCCTTAAGAGCCATCACAAACTATTTCCTGGGCCTAACTCCAGAGGCCACTTGGAAGCTAGCACTAACCACAACCAGTTGAGGGGATTACTCATTTTATATCTCTATTAAAGTCTTCTTTGGAGAGGTTTTTTTTAATGTACTGCATGAAAGGCTATCAAGATCTGTATAGTTCTTCAGCAAAAATGAAAGAATAAAAAATTTGAAGTATATAGGGACAGCCATAAGTTATTTTAAAAATAAAAACAAAAAGGCAGGACTTTTGGAAAGCAATACCCCTGTCTGATAGTTGGGTGTTTAACTCGGTATTTGTTTGGTTGTTGTTGTTGTTGTTGTTGTTTTTTCAAGACAGGGTTTCTCCATGTCACCTTGCCTGTCTTGGACTAGCATTGTAGACAAGGCTGGCCACGAATTCACAGAGATCCACCTACCTCTGCCTTTCTGAGTGCTGGAATTACAGATGTGCCACTGAGCCAGGCTTAGCTCAGTCTTTTATTTATATAATAATGTCTTTGTCTCCCTCCAGGTAATTTTATATTTTCAGAGGCAAATTTTCAATTACCCTGTTGATTTTACATTAACTCCTAAGATTGTGCTTGGGGAAATGAAGGTCAACACTAAAAAGAATGAAGGGGCAGGAGGGACGAGCAGTTCTTCCTTCGGAAACAAATCAAACTGGGAAGGGAAGGCGAAAGTGTTACCACCAGTGGCCTAACCGTGAAGTTTAATTAAAGACAGAATTAGAGAATTAGAGAGTGTGTCTTTGTCCCTTAGCCTCTTATGACCTCTTCTGTTGCCTCAGGAAATATTTCATCCTAGTTAACACTATTATACATGAAATCTTGCCTCAATTTTATAGGGATTTAGTCACGTGAAATTCTGTAATTATTGGTTTTCAGACAAATATAATTCAGAGATGAGAGACAGAGAGAGACAGAGAGACAGAGAGAGAGAGAGAGAGAGAGAGAGAGAGAGAGAGAGAGAGAGAGAGAGAGAACAACTACAAAACAGTAATTCATAGGCATGCAGTTTGGCACACTATCTTGGTCCTAAGCAAGTCTTTTTATTTGAATAATTAAAGACTCCAAACATGACAGCTTTTTGAAATTCTAGGTTTGCCCTAGATATGCTACAATGGGATTTACAGACAAGGAAGAAGGTGGGGGCATCTCTGGAGGCCCAACTTCCTAGCCATCTTTCATTTCCCTAAGACGGCCCCAGACCAGACCCAGCAGGCTTTCCCTTGGCTTCTATTTTTTCAGGACTAAACTTGTCCCTTTTTTTAGTCCACTGATAAAAGGACAAGATAAAACCAAGACTCCTCCCTGAGAGCTCCCTGAATCCTTTCACAAGGTTTCTGAGGCTGACTACAGTATATTCTGGAAAATGGATTGGCTCTAACTTTGCTCCACCTCTCTTGGCTGATTGCTGCGTCGTCTCCTGTGAGTTTTACCGCTCCGTGGACCCGCGAGCGGTCCTCTGAGCAAGGAGCCCCTTCAAACTGAGAGAGATGTGAACGACCTCTCCCGTGTTTACTCGGGTGAAAGTCAGGAACGAAGCAAGACTGATACTCCCTCCGCGCACCCAGAGTAAATGACAAATGACATTTTCCCTTTGTGATCTTTGAAATTTTTGTTGACTTATTTGGAAGCTTTTGTTGGATCCCAAGAAATGGCCTGTGGCTGAGTCCTATTCTAGCGATTTCCACGCTCCATCTGTGGAATCCATCAACGGGGCATTTACCCTCATTCAGTGTTCTGACACCTGCCTAGCGGGGTGCAGGAGACACAAAGAAAGCCAGAGTGGATGAGAAAGGGGAGGTTGGGTGTTTTTCTTTTCTTTCTTTTTTTTTTTCTTTCTGTTTTTTTTCCTAGAGAGGGGGGGGGGGGAGTTTGAAATGGATGCCCAGTAGGGGTTAATCCAAGCCAGTTTAGAGATGTCGGCACCTGCAGGCTTCTTGTCCACCACATTAATTCACAAGCCACGAAGTAAACCAGGACATTGTTTTTAGTGTTTTTAAACTGTACATATGTTAAAAAAAAAAAAAAAAAAAAAAAAAGCAATCATTCTTCTGAAAGGAACAAACCAAAGATTTGCCAAAAAGAAAAAAGAGAGAAAGATGACAACAACAAAAACACCCTCAGATAGAGCGAGAAGCAGTGTATGATTAACAAGCCACTAAGCAATAATTATTCTTTTCAGAATTCTTATCCCAGGTTGGAATTCAAACAGCTGACTTTCCAAAGGTTTTCTTAGCTTATATTAATTATACAGAACAGCGAGTTTCACTGTATTTCCACACATAATAATGTATTTTGATTTTTCTCGCTCCCCCCCCCCTCCACTCCCAGTTAACTCTCTTCCTCTTCCAAGCTAGACCTCCTTCCGTGAGTAGACTAAGTGCAATCTTCTCAGCTGACAAACAAAGAGAGATGGTTTAATAATGGTTCAGGTGTAAAGAGTAATGGTTGTTTTGTTTTGTTTTGAATTGCGTCTAATACTTCCATCCCAAATGTGATAACAAAAGGATCCTTGGGGGAGGGAGGGAGAGAGAGAGAGAGAGAGAGAGAGAGAGAGAGAGAGAGAGAGAGGGAGAGAGAGAGAGAGAGAGAGGCTGTGCAGGACTTTCTCAAGGAAAGATAATGTCAAGAACACTAAATCTAATTAAGATCCTGCGGTCTGTTACCTATCCAGGTCCTGCCCAGTCCCTGGTCTTTTGGCTTGCAGAAATGTTCCTGGACCCCCTTCCCCTCAGACCCCAAGCACTTCCCTTCAAAGCTGTCGCCTCCCAGCATGAGGTCATTAGAAGGAAAATAAGCTCCTGCCAGGTTGGTGCTAATCAAAATAACACAAATAGACCCTGACACTCAACAACTCCCTCAGTGCCTGATGCCCTGGGAGGAGAGTACAGATCGGTTATGAATATGGCCCGGTGTGCATGAGTCTGGCAGGCCCCTGCTCATCTCATGGGGAGAGATTTCCAAAGCACAACACAAACCCTTGGGTATTTGTTTAAGATAAGGGTTAGCAAATGGACTAGCAGGATCGCCACGTGCCACGAGGCTCTGAGCCACAAGGTTCCAAATACACCTGCATCCCAAGGTTTCCTAACATGATTTTCATCTCACGTGCCTGAAACACCTTTCTCTAGGTGGCAGTCTCCTCCATGCGCTATCCTTTGCCAGTTAGGCACTTAAATGGCTTCCTGTTACACCACTGTAGGATAGACTTATGCTTCCTTCCATTCATTCATTCATCTGTGGGTTTTGATCATTGGATGCTCTTCAAGTGACATTTTGCTGAAGGGAGCGGCAACTGGTCAACCTGTACCTATCTGTGTTCGCACTTCCTTTCAAGGGTTCAAAGCAAAGGAAATGTTTTTTCTTGGTTTAGGAGACACTGACACTGACCCAATTAGCCCAATATCTTCTGAAATCCTTTTTCTTGAGGGATGTGGTAGTGATGGTGGTGGTGGTGGTGGTGCTGCTGCTGCTGCTGTGTGTGTGTGTGTGTGTGTGTGTGTGTGTGTGTGTGTGTAAAAAGAATTCCATTAGCAGCATGAAACCAGGTGCCTCACAGCAGAATACCACTATTTCCTACACACAAGCCCACAGGTGATTTCTATATGCTTTAAAAAATAATAATAACTTTTAAAATTCCGTGGTAACTGCCACTTGAGCCTTTCAAAGAGAAAAGTGAGACCAAATCCCCCAAGAAAAATGTGTTGCTATTCAATTAAGAAAACTGATTAGTTAACTAATTAATTGGCTAACAGCTTTCTCAGAATAGTCTCCCTGCCTGATAAGAACTTTCCCCTCCAGAGCTTAAAAGTCAGTCATAATTAAAACTGAAAGCTGGGGCTGTAACGGGCATCCAGGCTCTCTAAGAGGCTCTCTAGCTCTCTAGCTCATTCTAGCTAAGAAAGGTAATTTGCACGCTGACGGGGAGGGGGCACGGGACAGGAAAATGGTACTTCTGAAAGGCAAAGGGCCAAGTGACTTCTGTTTACAATTGCCAAGAAAGAGGCCATTATTGGCCATATGGGCCACAATTGCCCTCTTATCACAGGCTGGCCATCGTGTCCTTTGGGAGCTGTTAATGAACTGGGTAATTGAGCTGCTGACATGTGTTACCAAAACAAAACAATAGGAAGAAGAGACAAATGAACATTTTATTTGCCAATCAGAGTAGGTTCAGCTTTTCAGTGAGCCGCAGCTAAGTGACTGGCTAGATGCATAAAACAGTGCATTGAAAGCCAGCAGATGCAGGCACAAGAATAGTTAACTGACAGCTTACGGCCCATCTGTGCTTAACATTTTGTTAAAGAAATTACTTGATTTGCTAAAGAGACGATTCGTACAGCTGCCCCCAAGTACTGCGTTGTAAGAGATAAATCATTAGCTAAACTGTTTCATGCTTAAAATGATAATGCTTATTAACAATTATGTCGGGACATTTTGTCAGCACAGCTTGATGCAGTTATTACTGACTAAAATGTGACAACCCATAGATATTCGACAGAATTTATTTGGGAAAAGGGGGAGACACAACACTACAAAACATTGGAACAGCAGACATTTTTAATCTTTCACAAATACATAGGAACTTATAGTGTCACAAATGAAATGCTAAACTCTGTGACTTGGAATGTAAAACCACGCTCCATCCAGTTTCCCCCTTTTTCCCCCCAGAACATCTAGATATTAGAAATGGTCTCATTTTTGATTGATAACCATTAATTCCATCGTTGCTATGAGAGAAAACAAATAATCACTTAGAGAGGCATCACTTTCTCAAACATACTTTCTTCCTTTGGAGAAAAAAAATTTATTTTCTCCCATGGAGGGGGGAACCATGTTGCAAAGGACTAGTTTCAAAGGGGATTTAGCTTTTGCTTTTGTTGCTGCAGCCAAATTGAAACCACATTTTTTTTTTCAGTCCAAGTGTGGCTCATTCCTTGCCATGTAGGGCACTTTACCTCAGAAGCCATAGTCCACTATAAACTGTTTAACTAGAGGTAGAATTCAGATCTCAAAACCCCTTTCTGTGATTGTTTCTTTACCAAGACTGGTAAGTTGGCACCTTGCTATCTGGCCGTCCCCTGTCATGCCCATAGACAAATCCTCTGTGCACACCTTCCTTCATCTTTGTCATCCCCAATCTACAGATGAGAAAACAGTGGGGTCCAGAGTGAAAACCAAGGCTACCCTAGTATAAAACCTGCTTAGCTTTGTCATTTGGGTGAGTAAGGAGTTAAAAAAAAAAATACTATGGCCAAAGTCATAATTTTTCTCCCTTCCTGGTTCACAGGTCTTGACTCAGAAATTAGTCAACCCTGGAAATCAGTTGTGAAAACACAAACAAGAAAGGTGAGGGGTAAGTTCAGCAAGGTTTGGGGTGTGTGTGTGTGTGTGTGTGTGTGTGTGTGTGTGTGTGTGTGAAGACTGGGTTAAATACAGTTACTAAGACAGAACTCGACTATGAAAATTAAGCCTAAGTTATGTTTACAGAACTCTAAGTAAGACACAGTGTGTTCAGTAAGGCCAAGGGCAAACTGACAAAGACAAACAAGAGCCTGGCCTACATTCGTATTTTCCACTATCAAATACTTTTGCCGTCGTGGGCATAAACTGCTTCAAAGTCAACAAATAGATGAAGGTCCCATAGATAGACTAGGTAGCAAGTCACACGGAGAACCAGTCACGGGGTAGAAAACAAAGGAATACTTTTGCCAACCCTTATTAAGACAAGACTACCCAAAGGCACACAAAACCCCGCAGCCGGATCCACACGTAAGCTTGGCCAGGATTAGCATGACACAAGATGTTTGAAAACTAGAAGAAAAGACAGACTTAAGAAGAAAGTTAAATACTACATCAGCTTTGTATGCCAGTGCTGGGAGAGCTGTGCAAAGTAAGAAGATAATAAGTAAGTGAACTAAACTGCAAAGTGCATCTTTGACAAAACTACAGAATTATTATAAGAAACCCTGAGGCCATCTCCTTCTGACAGAACAAACGGGGTCACTCCCAAATCACACATCACTCAACAAACATTTATTGGATGTTAACAATGTGGCTGATAGCCTTACTACCAGGGATGTAAATATGAATAATGTATTGAATCTAAACTCAAAAAGTGGTATACTTTTTTCCTTCCACCCTTCCCCAGGGCCAAAGAAAGAGTACATAGAAGAGAGAGAGAGCAGAGCCATGCCCTGGGGCAACAGAGAGATGAAACAGTCCTCTCAGGGCTGAAAAACCTAGATACATTGTTTATTAAATAACACAGTTTTAGACTTTGTGGGCCTAGGATCTTTAATATAGAGATCAAAATAACGTGCCCTTCTGTCACTGACATATCCCATATGGCATTTTAAGATTGGCTCTTCGCTTTTCGTTTTCTCTTGGGTTCTGGAAAGAAGAAAGGGCAGTAGGCACAGAGCTTGTTTTGAAAATCCAAATCTTATCTGGGTCAATTATTGCTTGTTGATAGATAGCAAGAGTTAATAAGCGAACATAAATAAAAATAGGAAACGCTCTTCCTAGAGGAAACAGAAGAGGCTCAGCTTAATCTTCGGTGGCAGAGGGATTTGTAACAACATCAATGTCATCATCCCAGAAATCCTGCCTGGGTTCTGCACTGTGAGGGAGCACTTCCCGAGGGGCAAAGATGGGGGCAGCGGAGGGGGGGTGGGGAGGGGGGGAAATAAGGAGTCAGAAGAGAACCAAGGGCCCCTCCAGCATCTCCTGAAAGTGTCCAATTCCAGCTAGGAGGTGGGCTTTCAGACTGGTGTCATAGTCCACCAAAAGGCTCTTTAGAAGACCAGGAAAATCAGGCAAACTACTAAATGGATAGAGGGAAGGACTTGGAACCAGTCCAAAGTAGGACTGGCGGCTTTGAAACATTGTCTTTTCTTTGTAACCATGCCACAGGCAAGGTGATGCCGAGGTGTAGAGTAAGGGAGACTTCAGATCACGCTGGCAAACTTATCTGGTGGGACTCAGGCAAGGTAGTTCAAATAGGCTCAGAGCAGCCTCTGCTCTAACATGGGGTAGCTTCTTAGCGATCTGAATTAGGTTTCTTATCAGTAAGATTGGGTTTCAAGCGCCAGTTTCAAAGGCTGGCTATCAAGAATGGAGAGTCTGTGAAAACATAAACAGAAGTTTCCCCGTGTGGTGAATCCTCAGACAAGCCCCTCAACCCCTTCCTGATGCCCTTCCTTACCAGAATCGGAAAAACAGCATGAAGAAAGACCTTCCCTAAAGCCCAAGACTGACAGAGAAATGGGCACAGAACTTTAATGGCATGTGTTGAAGATCCCAGGTTTGTGAAATAAGCACATTATCCGATTTGACGTCATTTCCTCTTCTGAAGTCCTGACCATAGACAACCAATCCGTACCAATGCCCAGTTCATCTCAGATCTAACTCATTCACTAATCCGACATGGAAGCCAAACTTTTTAAAATTCATCTGTCCTGGGCCAGACTTCTGTGCTTCAGGGTCCTGATTGATGAGGTCGGGGGAAAAAAAAAAAGTCCCATTGCCTAGATACCCCAGGACAAGAATTCTAAACTCAAGAAAATGAAAGCAACCACCAGTCTAAGACAAACTAGGTATAATTTCTTTTCTGCTGATATTTGGTTTTGTCCTTATGGGAAGGAGCTTTAGGTTTGGTAGTAGTTATATTATTGCTTTTATCTTGAACATGTTGCTATTATTTTTAGTTTTCAGTGTATTTTTTTTTAGATAAGTTTTCATCTTATGTTTATTGAAAAAGAGCAGTAGCGACAAAATGAAATGCAGTTTCGAACAATTTCTATCTGATCATTCTGCTTAGCCACTGCAGCCACGGTGATGGGTCAGGTACCCAACTCCAGAAGGTAGGGTAGGGTTAAGACTGTAAGTAGCAGCCTTTTCTGTGATGCTGGCAAGTTCATTTCTATCTGCGCTGCCCTTCTAAGACACATCTAGTATAACCAGAAGGAAATGGCTATGTGGAAGAGGGAAAAAGAAAGCACAGGGACAAGAAAGAAGAAAAGGAAGGGGTGAAAAGGGAGGGAGGGAAGAAGGGAGGGAGGGGGATGAAAGGAAGGAGGGAAAGGAAGAAAAGAAAGGGAAAGCACATGAAAAAAGAGAAGAGAAAACTAGAGTCAATTCTTCTTTCTACTAAATAATAATAATAATAATAATTAATAATAATAATAATAAGGCAATAAGCAGTATAGAGTAAGTAGATTGACCACAATGTACTGATCCAAAAATGGTCCCACCCATCCCCTCCAGGGATTTACAGTCCCCCAGGGGTATGTCAGAACAGAAGTCAGGATTCAGAGATACGCTGTGTGGTGCAGTTTACACTCTAGTCTTATTATTCACCTCCTAACCGTAGCACACTTCACTTCTAGTATAAGTGTCTCAAACAAAATTATAAATTATATTGTTTCATTAATTCTGTTCCCATATTATCTTTTTTTTAAGCATTATAGAAGGAAACCCAGGTAGTGTCTAAAAATTAGAAACAACAATAGCAGGGTATAAAATAACCACTATTGATTTTAAACTAGATAATTACGTCACATAGATGAGTGAGTGGGTGGAGGGATACCAGAACCACACTTGGATAGGGTCACACTAAACTACTGTGTTTTATCCTACTCAAACTTTGCTGTTTTGTATATATTATTAATAACATGTAAGTTTTTAAAACTTTCATGACAAGGGGCATGTCTAAAACAAGCAAAAAATCTTCCAGCAACCAACAAGAGAAGTGATCTTTGTTATTTCAGTAATAGCCAAAAAAACGTGTCTTAAGAGGAGGCTAATGCTCAAAATTGTAACCTGAGTTTTGAGACTGTGAAGGACTCACTGTTCGCCTACGTTCCCATCACCTACAGTGGCAGTTAATGTATGAATGGAGTACGTACTCACCCCTGTATGAGGGTCATGACAAATAGGTTTACATAATACAGGTATGGAACCCAGCCAAGGGACCGCTGAATCCTACTCAACTCTTTTACCCTGCCTAAGCGTAGGACACAGCTTTAAGAACACTTGCCAAAGGCCTGAGTCATCAGAGGTGGCTGTTAATTATGGCCACCCCTCCCCATCCCCCATTTCTAGCAGGGTTGCAATTAAGTGGGAGGAGTACTCTGCAGAGGCTTTCTTCTTCAGAATAGAAGAAGACAGCACAGGAAGAGTGTGTGAATGCCTGAGTGTGAGCTTGTGCCTAGTGGCTGGTGAAGAACAGCCAGCTGACTGAGATAAAGAAAGACAACAGCCCCGGTAATTAGCTACATAATTAAATGGCAGGAGGAAACCCATGAACTGACCACTATTTAAAACTGTTCTCTACTGCTCTCTCAATACACTCCTGCTTTATCCCGAAGGCCGCTTGTCCAAGAACTTTAAAAGTCGCTTCAAGGACCATCAGGCTCTCTTCTGAAATTATACATAAAGCCACAATGTGGAGGTTTCGTGAAGTGAAAGAGATCCCTGTCTCCTGGTTTGCCATCAGCAGAGTGAAATCTCCCACGGAAAGACCTTCAGATTCTAATTTCTAGCTGTTTCCACTTTACCTCACAGTCAAATCAGCATTTCCCTTGGACCCCATGGAGAATGGACTTCTGATTTCCAATCAGTGGTGGTAACTAACCCCTCTCACCAAAGAAGCCCTGAGCACAAAACTTAAGGAAATAAATCGAAGTGCATTGCACTCCACTGGGCCCAAGGGGGAGGGGAATGAATATATATATATATATATATATATATATATATATATATAGTGTGTGTGTGTGTGTGTGTGTGTGTGTGTGTGTGTGTGTGTACTTTCAATCATTTCAAGAACTAACCTTTATTTATATATCAGGCTTGTTTCTTTGTGCCCTACGGTTTCATTTCCTATTAGACCTTATATAGCTTTGTGGGCTGGAAATTCTCATCTTTGGTTTTTAAAATAAAGTTGATACTTGGTGAATTTTAAAAGACTTGCCCCAAATCTCAACAAGTCCTCTAGGTGATAGAGTTACAAAAATAAACCATCTTCACTCAAAACTCAGCCAGAAAATGATCTGGGGTCCTCTATTACTTTGTATCAACCACGGGTTTGTTTGTTTGTTTGTTTGTTTGTTTGTTTCTGCCTCTGGTCAAATAATTATTAATAATAACCAATATTATAAGAAATAAAAATTAACGTGTGCGTATATCAGCTTTAAAATATAGAGGACTTATAATTACTACAAAACTTTGATATGGTTTTATCAGCAGACTAGAACAAACTGACTTCCAGAGCCTATGTGTGACTGTCCAGATGGCCAAGGCCTGGTCAGATCTTGGCTCCCAGCCTGCTTCACTGTCTCCCAAGCACAGAATTTCTTTCTGCCTATCCATACTTAATGCCATATGTAGCTCCAAAAGCCTAGTTCCACCAAGCTATCAAAGGCCCCTTCTCCCTCCTCCTGTTCTTTCCCTCCCTCCTCCCTCCCTCCCTCTCTTCATCTCTCCACCCTCTCTCCCTTGCCTGCACTGCCAAAAACATGAGTACTTCCGATGTGTCTGCCAACTTCCCTTCCTCACTGAACTGTGACTAAAACTTACATGTCAACCCTTGATGCGACCAGGTTCATTTCTCTGATTGGCCACTTCCTTGAATTTGTACAGGGTTCGCTGTGTGTCCCAAGGGGGCGCTTGTTTCATTTTCAAGAGTCAAACCAGTCAGAGGTCAGCAAAACAACCAGAAGTTTAGAGATAGATTTAAAAAAAAAAAAAAAAAAAAAAAAAAAAAAAGCACCGAACACCGCTTTCCTGATAGCAGGTTTGAATAGTTTTGCAAAGGAGGGAGAGAAACCCGGGGTCATTCTAAGAGAAATGGCTTTGCATATCAAGAGTTCTCTGGTTGTTTTGACTGTACACTGCCAGAGAATTCCCAGAAGAGAGACCAGCTGATGGTATCATATGGCGTCAGAAAAGGGAAGTCATTTGAGTGCATGGAGGGCATTCTCCTCCGATCTTTCACAGGATTCTAGTTAATTTTAGAGGCAACCCAGGTTATTGATACAGACACTCCTCTTCGTTCAGCTGTTGCCAGCGAGGGGGAAATGGGACAGTGTTTCTATAACCTTCCCAGAAGATGCTTCTCCATTACCACCACGGCCACATCGCTATAACGCTAACGGTAGGCACAGGGCGGAAAAAGTCAACAAACTCCACTTAGTATTAAACTAAAGAGGAGTTACGTGAGCCTTTATACTGGACAGAGAATGAAGACACGAGGGGCCCAATGTGGCAGAGCACACCTGTAATCCCAACGTTCGGGAGGCAGAAACAGAAGGCTCCCGAGTTCAAGGTCACACTAGGCTACCTAGCGAGCTTGAGGCCAGCCTGAGCTATAAGACCTTGTCTTAAAGAGAAAAAAAGAAAAAGAAAAAGAAAAAAGAAAAAAAATCCCTAGGGGATTGAGATCTTCTGACTAACTTCAGACACTCTCCTACTTTGTCTAGGACTTGTTTTTTCTGTCTTTGACTAGGAGAGATACCAATAGAAGCATGTCTCCCTCAGCCTACCAGCTCTTCCCTTGAGTTCCTGATCTCCTTCTCATCTTCACTTTTAGGTCTTAAGCATGTTTTTTATTTTTGTTTTTGTTTTTGTTTGTTTGTTTGGTTGGTTGGTTGGTTGCTGGTTTACATCAACCTGCAGTATCCTACATACCTGTCAACAAAGATTTGTTTCTTCTCCTATTTCGAAAGGGGTTGAGAAAGTTCCAGTCGGCTGTCAGAAGGCAACCACGTTTTGTGTGGGGCCTAAAGCTTTTATAATTTCTGGATCCCTTTTCAAGGAGGTGAAAACTAGCATCTGGCTCAGTCTCACCTGGACGATCTAGCAGAACCCTGGCACAAAAGAAATAGCAAAGCAATTAAAAGAAAACAAAACTGGATCCCTTTGGCGTACTATCCGAAGGTCCATGACAATGTGATGCATTGTGACAGGCCTTTGCAGGAGGAGTTCAGAAGGTGCCTTGGCTCATGACAATCCCTGACATTTCCTCTTTTCTTTTTCTAATTTATATGGGTGTTTTGCCTGCACATATGTCTGTACACCACATGAGTAACTGGTGCCCCAAGAGGCCAGGAAAGCGCACTGGACTCCCTGGGACTACAGGTGCAAGCAGTTGTGAGCTACCAGGTAAGTCCTGGGACTTGTAATCTCTTGAAAAGTAGCCAGTGCTCTTACCCACTGAGCCATCTCTTAAGCCTTGACATTTTTGTTCTTCATCAATTTACTTATTTGTTCATTTTACATCCTAATCGCAACCCCACACCTTCCCTCCTCCCAGTCCTATCCTCCCACTCACTTCTGCCATACCCCCCCCTTCATAATAATCCTACCTCTGCTCCTGAGCCTCTGGGGATGCCAAATAGTCCACAAGAAAATCAATTCCCTATGTCATGGACACTGTGTAAAATGTCCCTAAACAGCAGGAATGGCAGCCAGACTCTCCTGAACTCCACTTCCAAAGAATAAATACAACTGTGATCATAACTGTCATAGAGCCTTTCATAAGAGAATGTTTCTTCTCCTGTTCATCTGAAATCAAATCTAGAAGGTGGCCACCACCTTGGCCCATGAATAATGAAACCGCATAAGCCACGGATAGTTCATAGTCGTAATGAGATCTGGGAAAGCTTAGGTAGCCTTACAAGAAGGTGTGGGAATTAGGAACAGTGTAAGGAACACTTAGGTATACTGGTACGTTCCTGGAATAACCCCCGTGGGCCTGGTTCCTCCCAGCAAGCTTTCTCGGGTCTCTTTGATCCTTCCTGGAAATGTAGCTCAGCCAGGCAATCTGGCATGCACGTATGGCTACAGCTACTAACAAGACTGCGGCGAAAGGATTGACCTTAGTAGCTCAGCACTATCATGGGCAATATAGTAATATAATATTTCTAAAGGAAAGAAAAGAGAGTGGCAGGGGGCAGGGGAAATATAGCTAAAATGACCCAGGGAAAAGTTCTGTTCTGTTTTTTTTAGTTTGGTTTTTTTTTTAGTTTGGTGGAGTTTTTGTTTGTTTGTTTGTTTTTGTTATGGTGGTGATGGTGGTGGTGGTGGGTTTTTTGTTTGTTTGTTTATTTTGTTTTGTTTTGTTTTTTGTTTGGTTTGGTTTAGTTTGTTTGGTCTTTACTTTTTTTATTTTAGCAGAGTAAATTCAACATTGGCCAGTATATATAATTCTTTTGTATCTAAAAGTGAAATCCTATTATCCCTCCATACCTGAAAATAAAGTAAGACTGAGCAAGTACTTAAGCAGGCATGATGACCTGAGTGCTAGAGCAACTATGGTAAACACTAGGCAAGATTCTGTGAATACCGTTACTTCACAGCCATCTTGCACAAGAAATATTTACACCAGATGAATTTGGGAAGTTATTATGAAGGAATATGATCAGACATTGACCAGACATAATACTCTACAAAGTGACAAATACGAAATGGGGCAATTAGACAGTTACAAGAGAAAACATTATTCTTGGTTAAACGGTTGGCTGAATCTGACGTAAAGGACTTTAGAATTACACTTACTAATTATGACTGTCTGTGTCTCCTTGACTTGCATTTGAAGGTATGGAATTATTCTTGTTCCTCCGGCTCTGGAGTGCCAGTAACCTTATACATCTCAGTCCCAGACTACTGACAGGAGCTCAGTGTCTCCACACAATTCCAAGCTTTCAGAAGAAAATGTATTTATCATTGAAATCCTGAGCTGCATGGCCACCCTGAGAACACTATATTCCAGCTACATACTCTAACCCTTCCACCATCCTCTGAAGTGTCCTTTGTGGAGATTGGCAGGAAGGAGGAAGGCTGTAGGTACCCATCGAGCCCCTGGGGGCTTTCTGACTTTGCTGTAGCACAAAGCCAGAGGCAACAAAGAGAACTCTGACAGCCATTACCCCAAACATGAATATGCCACCGAAAAGAAAATAATACTTTGGAATTGAACAGGTTAAAGTACATACCACAGATCAGCCAAACATGGCCTATTGCCTGTTATGACATGTCATCCATGCGTGGTCCTTACATATTGCAACCGTCAAGAAAGAATAACAGTAATCTATCAAATCTTAGTGCCCATTAAGAAAGTCCACTGACAGACAGACGCTGCTGCTCATATGTGCATTTCCCATAGCCATGTGCTACAACAGTAGAGAGCTATGTAGCTCTAAGAGACCAAAGACCAGAGTGTATAAAAATACTCACTCTATCAGTCTTAATGGAAAACATTTGCTTTGTCTATAGGATGACGACATTTTGAGTGCTTACTAATCAACGCCGTGAATCACACCACACGCCTTTTATGACTTGCCTTCATACTATCTTCAAGCCAACGTTAAGATCATTCGATGCATATAGTTATGTAATCATGTAGTTATTACATAATGGAAGTGAAAATCGATATCCAATCCCTGTTCAACGGATATTTGTGGATTCCAGAGTCATTCACACTCCCTCTCACTGCAGAAGCCCAGCCCTGCTGCCATCATCCCACAGCAGGCAAGATATGAACTCAGATTCACCTCATCAACAGCACAATACAAGCCCCATACTGTCTCTAGTAGATGCAGAGAGTATACAACCCTGGCCCTGCTGCCCCTGTGTTCTAGCAGAAATGAAACCACAGAATCAGCTTGGATGTTTTTTCTCCCATGAAAGATTAAGTCTCTGTGGTGTTACTCAACTTAATTAAGGAAGTACAAAATTTAATTTATGAATTAATTATAGCCGATATTTGTATTATCATTCAGTTCAATATCATTCTACTCAATAATACCTCCCTAGGTGGTGTGGGGGTCTGTGGGGTTGTGAGTCCTTCAACTTCATGCTAGCTTCTTGGCTTTGATTTCAGAGCCTTGAATTATCTTGGAGTTCAAGGCCACAAGCTCACTGGCCTTTTGCATAGACCGTGAGCCACATACACCCCAGAAATACCAAACTAGAGTTGTCACTTCGCTGCCCCAACTCTACACCCTGATATTCCATACGGTATTTTCTATCACTTCTAATCAAACAGCCAACATCAGGCCAGCAAGCTTACCTCTTGGGTTAACACGAAACCTAAAGGAAGCAAGCAAGGAAGAATTGTGATTCTGTTCCTAGGATTCCATTTTCAAGCCAGTCAGTTGGGGAAGTTGCCTAAACTTCATGGCTCCCAGATTCCCCAGCTCTGAGGGAGTCATAACCCACTGGTAATCATGAGAAATTGCTCCCTGGGTTAGGAATCACCTTTGAAAAATGCAAAGTATCAAAGATATAAAATAAAAGTAAATTATAGAGCTAAAGTATAAAGCATATATTCTGGGTTGACATTAGTAATTTAACTTTGTCGAACCCGATAGACATTTTAGGGTACGAATGAGGATCTGCAACTTTGTGCCGACAAAGAGTTCACGTACATGAATGACCTAGATGAGACCCAATCCAAAGTGCCAAGAAAACAAGCTCTCCACACTACACCCAGAGTCCAGGGAGCAGGACATGACACCAGACATCAGACGCAATTTAAAGCATCTGTTTTCACCCCCAAAAGACTGGAGCAAGGAAGAGGTTGAGCTATTCATTGACTCCACTGTGCAATTTGTCTCTGAATTCAAAGTCATCTACTCACTGAACTTCTTATTTTGTTCTCATTTCATGTCCAGTTCTGCACAGAGCAGTGACGTAAAAAGCTGAGCATCACATAGCCCATAGTCTAATCAATATTGATTTTTTTAAAAAATTCCAACAGCCAACTTCCGGGAGATGCCAATTGCAAATGGTTCCCACCCACCCCCCTAGTGTGAAGTTCTAAATTTTCAGTCAGACCTGATAATTGGGGAACCAGTCAGTACTGTGTTATTTGCCTCAGTGGGAGTGGTGACTTAGTGCTACACTTTTTTTTCTCACCTAACATTTATGTTGGTTTTGTGGCATGGGTGTGAATGTGCTTCTCTTGTGATCAGCATCTTCCAGTATTTTGGACATATAAAACCACCCCGGAGCTGGAACTCAGTACATGGGTAAGCAGGAAGAGCTTTGGAAACCTAACTTTCCCACAGTCAACCCCGTGGACTCATCTTGGATCTTTCCCTCAAGTGACATCTCCATCATTTTTACACATGATACAAGAGAACACTGTGGTTCAATGGGGCTGCTAGATGGTGAATTTGAGAGTATGACTGAGCTTTTTCTTTTATGTAATGTTTATTGTGGATGTTGTTATTATCATTATTATTATTATCATCATTATCATTATTTAATGTTTATTTACTGTTTATCTATTTTATGTGTCAGAATAATTTGGGGCACATGTGACACATCACAAATGCAGAAGTTAGAATGTAGCTTGTAGAAGTCAGTTATTTCTTTCCATGTGGTTCCTGGGGATTGAACTCGGGTCATTGGGTTTAGCACAAAGTGCCTTAACCCACTGAGTGATCTCCCTGACCCGTAGAAACAGTATTTTTAAACAAGTACCTCAGACAAGAAGATATGCTACTGCTAGCACTTGCCTGGAACCTACCAAGATGATGTTCTGTGCATTTACACGTGTGTGTGTGTGTGTGTGTGTGTGTGTGTGTGTGTGTATGTGTGTGTGTGTACGCGCACGCACTCAAAGATCTCTCATACAACTCTTAGGTCCCCACAGTTCATGTGACACTGGCTTATCTAGATTTTGAATTAAGCTGCCTGTAGGTCCAAATTCTGGATCAGGGCTAGAGAGTGTCAGGTCAGTGGTCACAGGCTAGCCAAGCATATTTGAGTTTAGTTCCTGGCTGGACCCATCAGGCCGGAGCAGTCTGGCCATGATCAGTTTAATGTATCTTACAATGGGCACCAGCATGCACTTAAGAAAACCTGTACTTTTGGAGTGGGCTGTGGTGATGCACACCTTTAGTCCCAGCACTCAGGAAGCAGAGGCTATGGATCTCTGTGAATTTAAGGCTATCCTGGTCTAAAGAATGATTCCAGGAGAACCAGGACTACACAGAGAAATTCTGTCTTGAAAAACAAACCAAAAAAAGGAAAGAAGAAAGAAAGAAGCAAAGAAAGAAAAAAGAAGGAAGGAAAGAAAGAAAAAAGAAAGAAAGAAAGAAAGAAAGAAAGAAAGAAAGAAAGAAAGAAA
>OU015743.1:36489722-36545027 GCA_907169655.1 Acomys percivali
AAAGAAAGAAAGAAAGAAAGAAAGAAAGAAAGAAAGAAAGAAAGAAAGAAAAAAAGCTTGTAGTGTAATAACAGTAGCGTGCCAAGCACGTTCATTATCTGCAGTTGTCCATGCCTATCTTTAGTAGGTGCGGTCTATTCTCTTTGGCTCACACTAGACCCTGTCCTTGTTACATTCCAAAGAGGTTCCCAGGCCAGCCAGCAGTTCCTCTAAAGGGCTTTCAGAGTTTGCTTAGCGTCCATTCTGTGCTCATAGAAAA
Organism: Acomys percivali; assembly: GCA_907169655.1. NCBI lineage: Eukaryota > Metazoa > Chordata > Mammalia > Rodentia > Muridae > Acomys > Acomys percivali. Next base: position 36,489,982 of record OU015743.1, read on the forward strand.
GCATTATTCACCCCAGCCAGGTTCTGTGGTTTGTTCACTGGCTAATCTGTGGTCCTTGATGCTGAGCAGGATTGCCTCAACCTCCATCTAGAAGACCCCTGAAGTCCTTGCTTCCTTGCCCAGGGCTCACAGTAAGCAGCCACAGCCCTTTCTGATCATCTTGCCCTCCCCACTCCCACAGAGACATTCCCTCAGGCCCAAAGACCCCCTCACCTCCTCCAAGTCCTTCACCCCAAGAGACGCTTTGATTCCTCTACTCTAAGGAATTAACCTTTCTTCACTAGTAGCCTGAACGTCTCATTTTCTCATGAATATAAAATTAAATACTGTCTAACAGAGATTTTTAAACTAACAATGTTTTTTAAATTTCCTTTTTCTAAAAAAAAACCTCAAGTAGAAATGAATGTGGTATTATTGAGTGCTACACTTCCCCACACAGCCTGTTTTAAGAAAACTAACTTGACTCTGAGGCAAAAAACAGCCATTGAAGAAATGGCTTCCTGCTTTGAAATTTCCCAGGCTGTCCCCAAACCTATTCCAACTCTCAAAGGACACATATGGCCACCCCATATGATTCTTAAATTTGGCTCAGCCTGCATCATTCAAATGCACCCTGCTGTTATAAAATAGTTTTGTTTACTAAAACTAATTTGAGATAGTAAACACAAAGGATTCAATGGAAAGTATTTCCCCAGGCATGCCATACAATAGGTTCTTTTATGGTAGGAGAACACAGTAAAATGAGAATATGAACTTCTCTTTGGGATACTTTTTTTTCTGAGACAGAGTTTCATTGTGTAGCCTTGGCTGTCCTGGAATGTGCTCTGTAGACCAGGCTGTCCTCGAACTCACAGAGGTTTGCCTGCCTCTGACTCCCTAGAGTGCTTAACAATATGTGCCACTGCTGCCCTGCTACCTTTGGTATATTTTTAAACTGCCTACACTTTCCTTAAATATCTCTAGAATGACCAGCTCACTCTGGGCACATAGGAAACTCCTGAAACTTGTGTCTAAAATTCCCATGGCAACTCACCGGTAGTCTGTCCATCCTTTGCTTTAAGTTCCTAGAACCAGCCATGAATGGTCAATTAATAATAGACCTTAATGTTTTATACATGACAATTATTTTTCTTGTCTAGCTGCGGTGACATACACCTTTAATCCAAGCACTTGGGAGGCAGAGGCAGGTGGATCTCTGTGAATATGAGGTCAGCCTGGTATACAGAGCGAGTTCCATGACAGCCAGGGCTACGTAGCGAGAACTGATCCCAAAAAACTGAGGGGAAAATATCATTATTATTTTGTTGCCTCAATACTGACTGAAAACTTTGGAACTCAGCAGTTCACAACATATTTTTAAAATAACTGGTTTTGTTTTTATCATATTTATTACAGAGACTTTTATTCTCAGTGGCACCCACTGAGGAAGTGTCCATTTTCCAGACAGCACTTCAAAGCTGTCTTTTTCATTCTGTGTAGAGAAGAGTAATTTAAAGCAACCTCTGTTGATAGTAAAATAATAAACACAAAAGTTAAGAAAAACAAGAAGCAAAAAAGAAAAAAGAAAAACAAGAACAATCCAAGAATTGGCAGGCTCCCTTGTTCTGAAAACAGCGCAGACATCAGATGGCCAGGGTGGGATGGGTGCTGCTAAGGCTCCGGAAAAGGGCTGTTCTGTGTTGGTCCCTGGCAATGCACTTATTGCTCATTGACTCTCACCGTGCTGCTCCTCCACCACTGTGAGAACCTCCAGATGAGGGGACGGAGCACAGAGGAAAGACAAAACTGCCGAAAGGACAAAGAGTATTCTAGAAATCTCCCTTCTGTCCTAAGCCTGACTTGATTTTCAGGAGTACTGTCAGGCACAACACTAGTCTAAATAAAAACCCACTTTAAGATTAATTCGTAACACACCACTCAGCATTTGGTTAGGGAGGATTTTTTTTTAGGAGGGAACTATCATGCTGGAAAGAACAATATGCCAGTATATATAATATATATATATATATATATATATATATATATATTTTTTTTTTTTTGCTTCTCACTGAAACCTTAGAAGAGGTCGTCATGCTTCCAAGTCTGAATAATTTCATCTGCAAAATAGGAATACTATTTACTTCAGCCTTGTGGTGAGGGTTAAATTATATAATGCATGTGAAATTTTATTTTTATTGCCTCTTATTAGATTATTATACATGAGAACATTTTTGTTTTTATTATTAAATAATATTTAACAAACCTCATAAGGTAATTTGTGTTTCTATCTGAATATTATTAAATAATATTTAATAAGCCTGATAGGGGAATTTGGGTTTTTCTAACCTGAATACTTGGCTGCAAATGTACTTCAATACAGAGCTTATATTCAGAGCTGGAATGACCCCACCCTCTTCTGTACATATGCACTCCTTTTCATTGACCTAGAGATAAACTTTGACCCAGGTGTTTGATAATCACACTTTTTCTGAAGAAGTCTTGTTCCTTTGAAGAACAGCTTGACCCCAGAATCAGGACACTGAGACACTTCAGTCTATCCCCCCTCCTTCCATGCCAGCCAGCAAGCGTTTGCCCTCTCTGGACTTGAGTCTTCAACCTTGCATACTGTCTGCAGTGAGATGACAATTGGGGCCGATGAACAATTTCTTTATTCTGAGTTGTAGCGGGCCCTGAGCACATCATTCTAAATCTGTAGATCTGAAACTCAATTCTTTTAAAAATATCACCTTCCTAGTAATGCTCAGATACACACACACACACACACACACACACACACACACACACACACACACATTCTCTAGCGTTAAATCAAATCTGAGATTGACTGCGTGTCCCTGATTTAACATCTATAAAAATCTCAAACTGAAGCTGACCACAGAGGTTGCAGCTCTACCAGTTCTGGCAAGAAAACTAGAATTCACAAACAGCTTCCCCAGAATTTAAATCTGCGGCTTCTGTTTGGTTTTTAAATCAGTTTTAATGTGCCAAGTTTTCTAAACAAAATGCATTTCATATTTTACTTCATTTACAGCAGCTCAGATCTAACTTCCAAGAATGACCTTCTGTATGAAGAAAAGCCTTTTCTTCCCGGTTAGAAACAAATATGCACACACATGTATGCACGCGCGCGCACACACACACACACACACACACACACACACACACACACACACAGCGAGCACACGCAGTACCTGGAAGCAATGAATTTAACTTGTCCAACAGAACATCATTGTTTGAATCTGCCCATTCCCCACCTCCTGATACATTCTGAGGTGGAAATTCCTAGTCCCCAGAATCCTGTTTCCTTAACAGCAGTGATCACATTGTTTCTGCCTGTTTTATATCCAGATCATAAGGTAAAACCAAGAGTTTGTACAAACCAGATAAGGACTTTACAGGTAATACGTGATCTAGCAGTCGTAAAGAGCAAACACGGTATTATACAGCAGTTAAGAACATCAAATTGAGAAAGAAGAAAAATTGCAAGCGGTCATATACTCTAGAACATTTCAAACCCAGTGCTGAGTCTAGAGAAGTTAGCTGTTTTAACTTTTCTTTTCCTTTTATTTTACATGGAGTAATAGTTAAAATTTTCCACTGAGTTTTGCTTTAGCATCGGAAGGGCGGTGGTTAGAAGCCATCCATTCGCTTTCCTTGTGGAGTGTGAGCCTCTCCTGCCAGCCCTAACCTCTCTTGTCCTCACTTTCTTGTGTTTAAAACAGGGAGAGCAGTGTCCTTCTGCGTCCCACCGGGCAGGTCTGCATGGAAAAGAAGGACTCCGCAGGAAGAGCGTTAAGACAGCAAAGTGTGCCGGCTTGCAGCAGCATATGGATGATTTTTCTGCATGCCCTTCAATAAATAAACCAAGCAATCTGGGTACGATGGTGCATACTTTTTCATCCCAGCACTAGGAAGGCAGAGGCAGGCATATCTCTGAGTTGGAGGCCAGCCTAGTCTACATAGTAAGTTCCAAGACAGCCAAGGCTACACAGAGAAACCCTGTCTTAAACAAAGAAACCAAACCACTTCTCATTTGCACTACACATATCTGTATTTCAGTACCCTAAGGTCACAGTTGAGGAATGAAAATTTTATATCTGACAAGGGAATATTTAATCAGCATAAAAAAGTCTTAATCATCTAGACTTTGTATAGATAATTAAGATGGGCTTAGGTTTTAGCCAGATATATTCAGCATCACATCCTTTCTAATGTAGAGCAGTTTCAGGACAGCGTTCTTAAATTTATAACAAATCAACTGTAGCATTAGCTGCTCGTCTCAACGCACAGCTTTAAATGAGTACTCAAAATGATAGCAACAAGCCACCACCCTGCCAGAACCAGCCTGGACTCGGCAGCCTGCCAGGATGTACCCGAAGCAGCTGACACCCTGTTTCCAAAGGCCAAAAGTTTCCTACGAGGCCTTTGCCAAGTTTGAGTCTAACTTATTGAATCCCTGATAGTATCTTAAGCTCCTTTTCTTTAACTCTCATACTGACTTTGTCTTGTTAAGTTTTAATACCTGGTCAAGTTCAGCAAATTAACTGGGCAGAGCCAAACAGTCCTATGTAGAGCATGTGTCATTTGCACAGAACGTTGACTGCGAAGCTGCAGACAGAAGAGAAGGAGCTGTGATGACTGAACCATCCATCTCTCTAGCTATCCTCCTCTGAGGCGGGACAGCGGCTGGATTTCTTCCTTAACTTAAACAAGGTGAAACCAAGACATCCTACCTTCCCGTTCCCTCTGCGAGTTCCTGATATGGCAGCTCTTCCATCCCCAGCCAGAACACTGCCCTGAAGCCTTAGAATACTGCACATTTGCAAATGCTTTTGAGAGTCCAAGTGCTTAAAGCTTTATAAATTAAATAAATGATATAAAAGCCATGAGCAAGCTAGCCTGTCCTTTATGAATGCACACTAAACATTTGGTGTATGCCTTCCTTGTTCTCAGAGAGTGACTTTGACCACTGCATGACAAATGAGTAAAGCCGGTTAAACACGCGTGGTGATTCGAGATTTCTCTCTGGTATACATATCACGGCTTTGCTCCGCCTCTGGAACTTACAACCAAACATTTTACTACAAGAGAGCACTTACATTGGGGGAAATACTGGTAATAGAATGACACCCCCAATTTTGTAAATAATTTCACTAATTTGAAGATGATCAAAATATATTCATTTTATCAGCACACACATTCAAAGTTTTCCAAACTCTTTGGAAGTAAAATAAACACACCTTTTTAAAAGTAAGCGGTGGAGCCGGTGAGATGGCTCAGCAGGTAAAGACGCCTGCTGCCAAGTGTGATGATCATTGTTCGATCCCCAGAACCCCACAGAGTAGAAGGAGAGAAACAGCTGCCCACTGAACTCCATATGTGCACTGGAGGACAACAAGCCTCCTCCCACATACAAATCAATTAATTAAATATAAAAAGAAAAAAAGAAGTATAAGTGTACTGTGGGCTGGGGCTCAGTTGTAAAGCATTTTCCTGGCATGTGTAAGCCCCTAGCCTTGATTCCCCAGCACTGTAAAATTAATTATTTAAAGTAATTGTATACAAAAAGACCTTTTGTAAACATAAACAAACTAAGTCGAAAACATAAGCAGAAAAGCAAAAGCACTAGATTAGCTAAAAGCGAGTTAGAAAAAAGACAAGTACAGGGAATGGAAAGATGGCTCAGTTAAGAAAATGTTTGCTGCACAAACCAGAGGGCCTTAGCCCCATCTGCAGAACTCATGTGAAAAAGTTAAGTGTGGTGGCATTTTCTCATAACGCCTGAGATGGAGAGCTGGAGGCAGCAGGATCTCAGAGACTCAGTGGCTCACTGTCCTAGCCTACTTGGCAAGTTCTAAGCCAGTACTATTAATAATAATAATAATAATAATAATAATAATAATAATAATAATAATAATAATGGACAACATTCTTAAGGAACAATAGTTGAAGTTCTCTGGCTTCCACAGGCACTCACATACATGAACAGTGCACATGTGCACGCACACAAACACACACACTTTTCAAACAGGAATAAACTTAGAAGAGTCATATTTCCAGAGACAGAAATTGAGCCGACGGAACAGAACTCAGAGCCCAGAAGCAAGCTCAAGAAAGCAAGGCTGGTTAGTTTGGACAGAAGTGCAAGAACGAATTTATGAAGTAACAAAAGCACTTCCTATACACAGCAATGAAACAGAGACCACACTCACAAATGCACACACAGAGTCTGCCCGGGGCCTAGCTAACTGCACACCACAGTTTACACTGCGTAGACTTGAAACCTGTGTCATACAGGAAATTTCCTCAGAGCCAGGGCTAGGGAAAAAAAAAATGCTTAGATGCATAAAACCACAGCCCATAAGCCAAAAGTCAACAAGTTAGACTTTATCAAAATGAAAGTTGAATTTGTTTTCTAAATTTCATGATTATTATTAGTATGTATCTACATAATGTGGGGTGGGCTCGTGCCACAAAACTTGTGTGGTGGTCGGAGGACAACTTTGTGGTGTTCTCTCCTTCTCCTTTCACACAGGAAGGATCAGACACAGGCGAGCATGCTTGTGTAGCAAGCACCTTTACCCTCTGCGTCATCTTGCTTGCCCTTGAATTCATTTTCTGCTCAAAGGATGTAAAAAGAAGGAAACAGACTAAGAGGACTCACTTGCAAAGCACGTATCTAATGAAGGACCCGGAGTGGGAACACAAGGACTCTCAGAACTCAACAACACAGGCAGTTTTTGAGTGGGCAAAAGAGCTGGGCACTTTAGTGCACAGCTGTAACCCCAGAACTTGGGAGGTGGAGGCCAGAGGGCCATGAGTTCAAGGTCAGCCTTGGGCATATAAGTGAGTTTAAGGCCACTTGGGCACCATGAGACCACGTCTCAAGAAGCAAAAATTAAAAACACAACAACAACAAAAGCGAACATATTGACCAAGGTTTTCACAAAAGACAGTGCAGGACAGCACAGGAGATGCCTTGCATCGGGATTCGCTGGGAACCACAACTACCGCCCTGTGCATGTCCAACTGGTTACTTGGGGTTAAAAATCATTGAGAAGAGTAGGGCTTGGTGCTGACACTGTGAGCGCCTGCTAACAAAAGGCAAAGGGCCTAGCTAGTTAAAAAACAACCACCAGGTTTTTTTTTAACAGTTAACGTGTGTCCTGAGGATGTTTACTCCCAAAAGGTATATTTACATAAAACCCACACATGGATCTGCATGGTGACTATACTGGCAATAGCCTCAAATCATAGATAACTCATATGATCCTTTCAGCTGGTCAAGGAAAAGACAGGCCGGGGCACATCCCTAGAGGATAGAACGCTAGCCAGAAATTGATAGGGTGCAGTGTTAATGCAGGTAACAAAGTGGACAGATCTCAAGGCAGCTGTACTGAGGAACAGCAGTCAGTCTCAGAAAACCATATATGTTATGACTTACTTCTTCCCATACACTTACAACCAAATAACTCTACTGGAGAACAGAGAAGCTATTTCCCAGGGGTAAGGATGGAAGGAGGGTTCAATAGGATGGGACTGTTCTCTCTCTCTTCTGATTGTGATAGTGGCTCCTGGAATTCATGTACATTAGGGGGGAAAAAGTGATCTAAGTTGATAATGACAATATGTGATGGAGATTGGTTTACATTCAGAAACTTAGATGCACCAAGATAGGAAAGATGTCTTCATCAAGGCTATCAAATACAAATAGCCAAAACACTAAGAATGTAACATTTATATAATTCCTGATTGTGTCACTGTTCTTCTTGCCATTGGTAATCTATTGTATATATGGGTAATAATATAAATGTATATGCACAAAAATAAAATAATTAAAAAAAACTTAAGTGTATACATAGTGTTCACAGCAACAACATTCATATTAACTCAAAAGTTAATAGCACAAATGTCTACCAACAGATGAATGGATGAACAACTTAGAATCTGTAAATACTATCCAGTGATGTAGCACTGGGCCATAAAAAGCAATGAAGGACCGATGCAGGTGGCGACGTGAATGAATGCCTGAAACTTCACACTGAGATGAACACAAGGGATCACATGCTGCCTGGTTCTATTTCTGTGAGAGCATCAGGGTACTTAAGTTCTTAAGAACAAACACAGATAGTTGTCGGGGACGAATAGGGAACTGGGAAACAACTGATTAAATGGTGTGAGATTTTATTGTGAAGGACTAGAGCTACTTTAGACTTAGGTAGAACTCATGGTCTACAGCACTGTGAACATACAAGATGCCTGGGAATTTTTAGGTTTTTGTTTTGTTTTGTTTTGTTTGGCTTTGCTTTGCTTTGGTTTTCGAAACACAGTCTTGTGGCCCAGGCTGACCCATAATTCTCCCACCTCCACCTCCTCGGTGCTGAGACTGCAGGCATTTGCCACCACTCACAGTTTATGCAGAGCTGGAAACTGAAGCCAGGGCTCTGTTAACACCAGACAAGCTCTCTCCTACCTGAGCTACATCCGCAGCCCTGGTTGTCCCCTTTCAGATGCTTGCTGTCCTACGAATTTGACTATACTACAATATAATCCAAGAAGCCCATTTCACTTTTGAAATGTAATCATTTCAAAATAGCAATTTAAAGCCATGGGAAAAAACGATAATTAACAAAATTTAATGTTTGTGACCCCGTGATCAAATTAGCATCTTGAACAAAGCACAAGACAAGAGAGGGAGTTGTCAAATTCTAGGGGATTTCTCACTCAAAAGAAAGTTCACCATCTCCCCAGAGTGAGAGACATTCTTGACCCAATTTTTTCCCATTATTTATTTATTTATTTATTTATTTAATCGCTTTACAGCCTGATCCCATCCCCTTCTCATCTTTCTTCACAGTCCCACCCTCATGCCTCTTCCCACCATTCATCCCTTCTCCTCCTTCTCAAAGAAGAGGAGACTCCACAGGGGTACCAACCTACCCTGGTATCTCAAGTTTTCATTGAGACCTAACATGGCAGCCCAGCCAGGCGAAAGGGATCCAAAGTCTGGCAACAGAGTCAGAGACAGCCCCTACTCCTACTGTTAGGGGATCCACAGGTTGACCAGCCTGCACATCTGCTACAATATGGTAGGAGGGTCTAGGTGCAGCCCATGTGTGCTTTTTGGTTGTTAGTTCAGTCTTGTCCCGATTTTTAAAAATTAAAAGAAATTAGTCTGATTGTGTGGATCTGTAACCTAAACTACCTTAAAGGCTGCTACAGGAGCATCTCAAGTTCAAGGCTAGCCTGGGCAACTTAGAAAGACCCAGCTGGAGTGTAGCTCAGTGTAGTCAGAGCACTTGCCTGACACATAAGGGGTCCTGTGTTTAGTCATCAGCACCACAAAATACATATTAAGTTGTACCTGCATGTACTTGTGAGATCTATTTTCTTTTCAAACAGCGCTTGCTTAATTACAAAGATTTAAAGTTGGAGATCCGCTTTTGGAAGGAAGAGCGTGCTTTAGAATGCACCCCAGAACAGAACACAGTCCAAAGACGGCTGTTGGATTTATTTTGAAGCTTATCCTGCCTGTGAAGATTAAGAAATCCGAGGACAACTGTGTCTTTAGTTTCCCACGTAGACCAGGGGCCCCTTGAACCGAGTCTACTCCGTTGCTATCCCCTCAACCTGGGCTGCCGTTTCCTCCTTAGCCTTTCTTGGCCTGATTAAATCCTGACGGTCCTCTTCTCCCAGTGATGTCTGAGATCTCTTTCTTCTCCCTTCTCTGGACCTGAGAAGAGGGTGTGGCTTGCGCTGCGTTCCCAGCGCTCTAAGAAGTACTAAGCCACGAGATGCTCATGAGATTGCCTTTCCCTCCAGGCCAAGGCAGTAGGAGGGAAACAAAGCTCATTCATCCAGCAACTGGCATGGAGCAGGCTTTCAGTAACAGCGGATGTGGCTCTCCTGCACCTTTATTAACACAGTGGGTGCCAGCATCTGAACCCAGTCTCTCCTGGACACACAGCTTCTACTACCGTAGCTTTAAGCTAAACCCTGGATCACAAGGTTCTAAAACTTTCTCTGAAGCTCTAAGTTAGCCTGCCGTGTACCCTAACACTCCCAGCAAGATTCTGCCTCTCTTTCAAAATACTGAATGTTACAACACCCAGCAAGCGAAACCTCAAATAACCCTCAAATAGTCTGGTAGATACGAGTCACTCACTCACACACAGAATCAAACACACCAACTAGAACTCTCCATTAACGCCTGTAAGAAAACCACACTCAACCAACCACCCCAGTCACTCATCAGAAAGAACTCATCTCAATAAGCCAGGCAGTACCAACCTCAAAGTGCTGGGGACAGCTCGTGGGAGAGGCAAGCGTTATTTATTTGGCTGGAACCTTATTATCATTTGGGGGGAGTCTAAAATTAATATAATTCACAAATGCAAACCAGGTTCAAAAAGTGAGTATTTGGGACCTGCAAGATGGTTCTGCAGGAAAAAGCATTTGCCACCAAGCCTGATTACCAGAGTTCAGTGAGAAGAGCTTACATGAGGGAGAACTGATTGCCACAAGTTGCCCCCTGACCTCCATATGTACTCCAAAGTATACATGCATATTCTCTCTCTCTCTCTTTCTGTTTCTCTTTCCCCCCTCTGCTCCCTCTCTCCCTTCTTCCCTCTCTCCCTCCCTCCCTCTCTCCCTTCTCTCTCATGTTTCTAAAAGAGAAAGAAAGAAAATTGAAAATTGAGTATTTGTTTACAGTGAGAGAAAGCACACTACACTGTCTGAGCCGTTTTTCTGTATCTCCAGAGACAAACTATTAGGAACGTGCACTCTGAAACACATCCCGGCCACATCCTGCCTTCTCCTCCCATCTAGGAAACTCCACAGCACCAAACAAATTCTCAGTATTCTTAAGGGCTCACATGTGCAAGAGCCCCCAGGTTGAATCTTCATTTCCTTCCTGGGAAATTCACCCACCTCTGATGCTTTTGCCTACAAAGTTCCCTGGCATTGCTGAGCGGCTTTTCATGGCCCTGAGAGCTGATCTGGGGTCTTTTGCATAACTTTCCAGACAAATACCAGGAATTGCTTCCCTTCATGGACCAGCAACACAGGTATACTCCCGGCAAAAGGCTTTTTAATGCCAACTGTCTTCCCAGAGGCCACCAGGCAATTATCTCATGTGACAGTAAGTGGTGCACTTTCTATAACCAGGCACATCTGTCCTCTGCATCCCATCCCACTCTGCCTTCACCAAGTGTGGTCATCAGCCTGGCTTGTCTTCTGTTTCCTTGGCTGTGAAAAGGATCCTGCATCGTGAGAGTTGTCACTTGTCACTAGAACGGCCAGGCCGCCAGACAGATCAAACAATAAACTTATATCTGAGGGAGATAAGAGATAGAGAAAGCCCTCCCCAACTCTGATTTGAGAGAACCATTAAAAACATAAAACCCCAAGGGCGAACAGATTCAGAACTTTCTCATGCACTCACAGTGAGCCATTTACGGAGTGGGAGAATTGGCTTGTCTTGTTTAAAATCCATGATAACACATGACACTGAACCTTTACATGGTAGAAATTGCATGTGGCAAATACCAAGTAGGCAAATATCGAGACTCTACTTGACGTCAGTCTCTCCTAAAGAGAGTTCATCCTTTCAGGCGTCAGTTGGGGGAAGTAGGTAAAATGTAACAGAGTGTAGAAAGAAGCCAAGTATTCTTATTAGATCTCCCTCTCACACACACACACACACACACACACACCTCCTTACAACAGACGGTGTTGGTTTGTGTGGGGGAAAATGAGTAAGAAAAAAATGAGACAGAAGAGTAAAAGGTGACATCAGATTGCAATTCACTCAGGAGGAGCAGAGGGAAAACTGGCGAGGCCACACCTTGATTCCCACGTTGCGGATTGTGACACACGCACAGTGCACGCACACTTTCAGTGTCTGAGGAGGTGGGTGCTTCTGGTCTTTCCAGATGTTATATGATCCTCCATCATCCTTTAAAACAGGGTGGGGGGGGATGCGTAAGGGTAGGGAGGCTGGGAATATGGCTCAGTGGCAGAGTGCTTGCCTGGTACAGCACGGTCCTGGATGTGACACCACCCCACCACCGCCACCCCTCACCCTGCACACTTTTGGTGGTAGGCTAGCAGAAGTAAAAGAAAAGACCATCAAAACGAGCCCTGTGGGTTTTTTTTTAAACACAAATAAAACAAATTTTCTAAATTACTGTTTAAAAAGTAAGCAGGCTGGTGGCGGCACACTCTTTTAGTCCTCGCACTCAGAAGGCAGAGGCAGGGGCATCAGCCAGTGCTACATAATGAAACCTTGTCTCAACAAACAAACAAATGTATTTTTCTAAAAATAGAGCTTTCTATGCTCACTAGCGAAAAAACTATCCTAGTTTATTCTATGTCTTGTAGGTTAATTTCCTCTTATTTTATACCATATTCTTCAGCATTGATTATTCTAGATGTTTTGTAACACTTTTCTCCCCAAGACAGGGAAGGAAATTTTCTGTGCTGAATAGTTGATTCCTGGCTGCTTCAGCAGCTACAGGTCTGGAAAGTGACAAGAGTCGCATGTTCTAGTCCTGTTCCCTGTCTGTGTTAAATGGGGGGGGGCGGGGGGGGCGGTTGGGAACATGTATTGGCCTATCCTACCAAGCAGCTGAAGTACAAAATTGTAAACGTTGTTTTCATTATTTTGTCATCAATGTATACTGAATGACCCTAAAGTTGGGAATGTTTTTAAAAAAAAAAAAGGATCATCGCAAACTCTTGCATAAGGTGTGTAGGTGAACATGCAGACCATTGGGCTCAGTAACACATTTTTCCAAAGGCCAGGACTTTCACATTAATAGCTACATTCTGGTCTGTCAAAAGCTGCATAGCACATCCCTCTGTTCTATTACTGTCCCTCCAAACAAAACCCATTATGCACAAATGTGACATCAAACAGCAACCCCTAACAGCCAGTCTGCAAGTCATCTGAAAGAAGTCTGCAGGGGCCTCTTTAAAAGCTGCTGTGGTTTGCAATTACAGAAACACACTCGACTTATCTGCAGACATTTGTAGGGGCACTCCAGTTTTGCCCCTGTCTTACCCATACACCCCTGGGGAAGTCTGGAAATCATTTCTGAAACTCTGCTCCCTCACACTCTCAAGGCAGTGCTGGGTTGAGGCTGTTCTTTTGTTTGTCATAATGACCAATAAAAGCGGAATGCCAAAATATCCTCTAAGAGAAGCCAATCAGATCTCAGTCAAGGCCCCAGCCGTCCTTTCTCCCCACCCCCATCTCTAGGTCAGGAAAGCAAGCTGCTCACTTGCCAGAAGGGCTTTTCAGCTGCCTGGCCCCAAAGCCAAGCACAGTGAGCAAGCTGGGACACTGAGTCACCAACTTCACTCCACATCTCTCTGACACTATAGCAGAAAGAATATAGTCACCAAGTCCATTCTATGATTGGAGCATGGCTCTTTTTTTTTTTTCTTTTTTAATTAATTTGGATTTATTATTATTATTTTTATGAAAGAACTTTTCTTGATGGGTAAATGCGTTTGTCTTTAAGGATTGTTCCAGCGGACTGTGCACATTTCAACCAGCTCCAGATGAAGTTGAGTTACGCTCTCCTCCGGCCTGCTAACATTTGAGGGTGCCATCCTCAGACCTAGGACTAGGGACTTCAATGCCTCCTCGGCCTCGGCGCCCTCCCACCCCCTCCCACTCCTTTATGTATATATGTTGCATAATTATAGAGCAGTGAGTATTTGTCACCTCTTCTGGGCAGTAAGCAGAAAGGCGCACAATACCATTACTTCCAGCTACTGCCTTTCCCAAGATAATTAGGTAACGCAGTGGAAGGAGCCTCGTAAGCCTAAGGCTGTTCAAGTTAAGTGATTGACATGGCTCTGTCTGGCTGCTCTATTAACTGTTTCATTTTGTTGCTATTTGCAGTTTGCTTGGCTAATACTCCGAACAAATACAGACTGTTTCTTTAGCCCCTTTTTTCTCTTTGACCTTCTCCTGCCCATTTTCTTTGCCTCTCTTCAAACTGCCTTGAAAAGGGGGCTGTTGAATGCGCAGTCCATCAGAGGCCCAGGTCCGTCCCTACCCTTGCCCTGAATGCCTTACTTCAAAGATGGGCCGCATTCTTTAATTGGCCTTTGAATTAATATCAAAGGGTCACAATGCGAGTGCCAAAAAAGAAAGGGGCTTTAATGAAGCAAAGAGCTGCCATTCACTTGCAGATAAGCACGTTTTTATGCCTGAGTGGTCACCATGGCTAAAGGCTTGGTGAAGTGAGGCCGAGAGGACTTTTCCTTAAGTAGTGATTAGTTCAAACAAACAAGAGTAAACAATTTTTTTAAAAGTCTACAAACAGAGATAACGTAGAATAAATAAAAAGCCGAAATCCCAAACCGCACATCCCCTCTCACAGATCCATTCAAAAAGGAAAAAAGGCTCATTAGCAAATCCATCCACCATTTTTAATCCCATGTATCAACAGTGAAATTCCAAGAAACAGGCCTGAAAGTATTGTCATTCTGAAATGCTGAGCTGTGAGTAACACAGAGAAAAACGTTATGTCCTTAAAATCTTGAGAAAATATAAATTTTTTTAATAACAAATATCCCAAGGTCCAAGACATAGTGATTTTTTTATATGAGCAATTATGCTTAAACTATTCGCACTTGATTCTTTTATACAGAGAACTTAATTTAAGCTTAAAATACTAAAATGTCTGTCTGTCTATGTATCTATCTGTCTAATCTATCTATCTGAGCCATATTTTCTGTTTCTTGTAAGGAAACCAGCAGTTAGTGGCCACTGTCATCCTTGACCCCCGGTGATACTGTAGTCGCAACTGTACAAGGCCTGCAAAAAACAAACCCACAGCACCAGAGGTCAATGTAAGGTCAAATTCATCTCCAATCATGATGATTACAGAGTGAAATAGTAAGCCAGCCTTCCCCTCCCTCATCCTCTTTCTAAAGACATTGGTGATTAAGGAAGGAATCCAGTCCCAGAGAATTAGCTTAGCCACAGCTTGAACCAGCATCCTGAGAACCCAGCTACACCCAAGTTGGCCTCTTATAGACATAACACTGAGACTGACCAAGGCTTAGACCTTTGTCCCTTCCCTGGACGGGTTGTAAAAAGAGTTTATATGACTCTCAACGATGCACAAGGAAGAACCTTGTTTCAATACTTCAATCCATGATCAAATGTACATTGCCAACTTCAAATCCCGGCACACCAGCTTTCCAGTGTTCTGCTAAAAGAGAGAAGAGAAAGAGAGAAAGAAAGCTCCCTTATCTTAGGAGAAATCAAAGCCATTTCTTCCTCAGTGGCTCTATTTTCCACGAGCTTGTCCGTCTGCCTCAGAGTTGCCAAAATGGATGGAGAAAGGACAGCAAATAAATGTCAGAGAGTCAGCCAGTCAGCTAGTCTCCAACTTTATCCCAAGAAACTCCTTCCTGCCCTGCTGGGCCTTCCAATCTTTTGACATGAGCCAACAGGCATCAAAACAATGTACAAATCAAAAGGCTCATTTTGCCCAAATCTAGACTCTCAAAGGATATTTCTCCCATCCCAGTGTTCTGCAGGCTATGCACCAGAGTACTGCTTTGAAATAGAGTGCTGCCAGCCCCAGCTCCAAGGTCCCATCTGTGCAAGACAGCGAATTAGTTCAGTGTATTTTGAACTGACCAGGGGAAGAGCTACTTAACCCTTGTTAAACTGGACTCTGAGAATGTATGAATGTCAGTCAGTCAGTCAGGGTCCAAATCCTGTTTCATAAAGGTCAAAGAAACAACAAATTTCAAGTAAATGATAACTCAGATTTTGTCACATGTCCATGTTCACAGACACATCACAGTAATGTCAAAGGGCAGGGGAATGAACACTGACAACTGAACCCTTGGGGAGTCCAGCTCACAAGGGGCAGTGACTTCCCCCTGATCCCACTGCTAGTCAGAGCATGAAGTAGAACAGAAACTAATCTCAAGCCCAGACGTTCATGGTATCAGAGTTCCATTCAACGCAAAAGTCAATGCAAAAGGCAGCCTGATGTTCTGTGGTTTCTCGACCAAAATCCACAAGTGGCACAAATTCAAAAACTCTGCAAATCCAACTTAATGAGACAAACAAAAAAGTATTTGGGCAACATATTTACTGCTTGCCCAGAACAACATTATCATCGTGTATACATGACATGGCCATTGATAATGGCAATTCTGGTTGATGCTGATTAGAACTTCTGTGAGTCTGTCTAGGTGCAGGCTTCTTTTTCTTCTTCTTCTTCTTCTCCTCCTCCTCCTTCTTCTTATTCATCTTTTTTCTTTTCTTTTTTTCCCTTCTTTTCTTTTTGTGAGATAGGCTCTCATGTAGCCCAGGCTGGCCCCAAATTCAATATGCAAGTAAGGATGACCTTGAACTTCTGGTCATCTCATCTTGCATCTACCTCCCAAGTCCTGGGATGACAGCCACAAACAACCAAACAAGTTTATTCAGTGCTGCAGACCAAACCCATGCACATTGTTAGGCAAGCACTCTACCAATTGAGCTACATCCCCAGCCCTGGAACTTAGTATTTTTTTTTCAAAGTGTCATATCCCATATCTGACATCATTTAGAGTCACTGAGTTGAGAATAATAATTTTTTCACTTCAATGTCAAGGGCCGAAGGATGGGGCAATATGGTTTGATATCAAACGAAATAATACGAGTTAAAGTTTGTGAATCTGAATAGCACACTCAGAGAAACTACCCGAATAATCTACTTGTTTCTGGTATGGTTATCAATAAAATTGAGGGGCGTTTGCTATCTAAGGAAGCTTTAATCATTCCTGGTGGTGGCTGTATCTCCTCCAGCTGGCTTCCAATTTGCACCTTGGAAAGGGCACTTCTGAAGCTCCATGGGAAATAACCCTCCCTGAGGCTCAACTTGCGGCAGGAACAGTTCAGACTCCACAAGCAGCCGCTGGAGGAAAAGACTCTCTGAGATTTCAATGCAAGCCTTGTCCATGCATCCGCTGGACCTTTCATAATCTGGACTTTGCTCTCCCCACATTCCTGGGTCTCAGGATGCATGCTCACCTTGCATGCGTGCACCGTAGGAGACTGTCCTGACTGGGGTCTGAGGAGTCAACAACTACGGCACACTTGATTGCCCAGGGTTCCTTTCAGTTAGGATCCCGAGGCACACGCAGAACAGCCTCTCTACTTCCATCACAAACAACAGAATTACACTGGAATTTGTACACTAACGGAAGTTGTACTGGCCCAATCCTTTTAAAAGGTAAAGCTTCCTCCTCTAACCTAACCTCCACGTCATCCGAACACCGGATGGGTTGTCCATCACGGAGTAAATGTTACATCAACTAAAGAGGCTTAAAGGGGAAGAAAACACGAGTCTCTACGAAGCTTCAGGAGCAGGCATCCTGCTGTAGGCTTCAATGGACAACATTTGTTATGAAATAGTAATAATTTGCATAATTTTGGGGAAGACTTTGTTTTCAAAGCCATTCTCTCTTTCACCTGCTTAGGCCTCTACCGTGTATGGCTTTGGTTAAGTTTTGTTGATGGAGGCTCATGTTTAACCAACTGTTTTTAATTTACAAATTAAACTTGTCAGAAGTAGAAATCCTTCCTTGGAACTATTCCAATATGTCAAGAATTAATTCTAATGAAAACGGCATTGCCTAAATGCAGGATGGCCAGCCACTTATTTTATTTACACAAAGTCCTTCTCAGTTTCTTTGATAAAAGCAGCTAAATCTTTTTCCTCTTTCATGTTTTGTCAGCACTTGATTCCTTTGTCCCTTGGCTATTTGCCTAGCTGTGGACAATAAGGAGAGAAGAATAGAAGCAGATTGTTGGAATGGCCCTCAATAAACCTAATTATGACATGTTGACTGCCCTCACCATGACACGGTCAGGGGACCCAGGCTTATTCAATTACCCTCGCCAGGTTTCTCTTTCAGACCTAAAGTTATCCTCTGACTGTTTGTATTTCTGAACAGTATTCATGTTCATTGTGAAAGAAAATCCCCTGGACTTGGAGGGGTTTTAAAGTTGATGCTGTTATTGTAGCTAATTTTTATTAACGGAATGATAACATGATAAAGAAATGGACCTTTGTTATGTAATAAGAACAAATCAGGGTGTGCTTAAAGTTACACCTCTCTTTCCTTTCTCTTGAGCCAGCCTAGCAGGACAGGGAAGCAGAAATTAATAAACAAAATAATTTCTTCAACCTGCACGTCCTCTGCACGAGACAAACGGCGCACAACTGTTCCGTTATGATTCTTTTTAATTTCAAACAATAATAATAGCCACATGACTTTGGAGTGTTGCAGGGTGGGGAGGGGGTGGGTATTTTTTTCTGTCCTTCTCTTTAACCACCAAGAGCGTCCCTTGCCCCCTTAACACCAGAGAACGTAAGTTCATCGGTAGCTTGATGCCAACAGCTATTTCTTCAGCTGCTTGAGGTACATAGGATGGACAGTATTTAATTAAAACTCTGGCCGTTGGTTAGAAAGGCTCTTCCCTCCTTGAACAGACTGTCCGGTGGTCACGACAGAGGTGCCTGCAAAGCTGGTGTATAAAACGCTGGGTGTCAAGTAAAAGAAAAGAATGTGAGGGGTGAATGAAGGAATGCCAAAAGAACAGCCTCTGACCTATCCTAGCTTTTAAGTCCACTCATTCTCATAAAATTAATATTCCATTTTAGTTATAAGAATGCAAAGACAGCGGGTATAGAGTGCCAGCATTTCTGAATGATTTTTTTCCCTTATTTGTTTGTTTGGGGGGTCTCTTGAGAACCATATTGTCCTGTGCCCTTAAGATAGCTTGATGTTTTTTGAGACTACAGCAGAAGAAAAATGCAACTTCAATAAACCAAAGCAGGTGCCGGGAGCTTTTAAAAAACGTGCTCCTTGATTCATCTCCCTCGCTAAGCGGTTCCCAGCATTCTAACAGAAGCCGATCTAAACTGTTTTATGCCCTGCTAGTGAATTCAGAGTCTGGTATTTGTTTGGTTCCTGTGGAGAGGGCCCTTTAAATCTGATGTGAGAAATCTATTTCACAAAAAGGCTTGTGAGATAAACTGTACAGAACCCTGGGTGTTTGGAGAACATTTAGAATAAATGATGGCCACCGTGGGTTCTATTCTGCTGGTTCATTTTCTTCAGGCCTCTCTTATATTCAAAAAGAATAGTTGAACAAGATCTTTACAAATGATTAATATGATTGACTTTGATGAAATATATATGATATCATATTTATTTACTTATCCCAGAGTGTTTCATCCAATAGTCTCATTGAGCATTTTCTGACTTCTTTAGTGAGTAAAAATTTATATTTGCATTTATAATTGATTGCAAAAATAATTCTCATGGTGTACACTCCCTATAAAGGAGAGAGAGAGACAGAGAGAGAGACAGAGAGACAGAGAGACTCCTTTAACAGCAAAGAAAGTAGTACAAGCTTTACCATTAAAGTGATCTCCCCAAGAACTCAGATTACTTTAATCAGAATATAACTCCTGTCTAAAGAAAGAGGGGAGGGGAGAAGAAAAAGAACAGAAATAAAAAATCTGCTTTTGCTACTTTAGAGTGGAAATGTTATTAAAATATCCAAGATGTCTCAATATTTTAACTTGAAACATATGTATTTTTGCATTCCCTAAAATGTTTTACTGTTTTTATATAGTTAAACAGAATAACAACTCTTCTTCGAATCTCAACTAGCACTTCCCTAAGAAAACATGAGAAAAAAAATAAGTCAAGGAAATCAAATCCTCAGATCAAGTACCGTGCGCCACCCGAGATTTGGCACAGAATTACGAATGCCGTCATTTTAAAAGTTATATGGTTACTTTGTTATTCAAACTATATTAGACAAATTTATGTCCTAACTCTCACAAATATGACTTCTATCAACCTGTTGGAAGCCAGTCCTCATATCAGTGTAAGGCAGGAACTTGCTTGTGGATCAAAAAGGGGAGTTCAATACATTTGATTGTTTTGATTTGTATGGAGTTACTTAAAAAAAAAAAAAAAAAAAACCGAGTCAAGCATTGGCTAGAAGTGGCTAAGATCAGATTTCTTCTTTAATCTAAAGGTCGAGTGCTGCCTTTCACTCTTATCAAATAAAAAAAATTTAATTTGCAATTGAGAGCTCAAAATTGCAATATATTTGATCTCAGTACAGGATAATCAGTAAGAAAAATAGAAATAAACTCTTTCGTATGGTAAACGGTAGTACCTATTATTCTGGTTGTACAAGGGGTATATTTTCTCCTAATAGTCTCATTTTATAACATTCAGCCTCGATTTCAAAAGATTAGTAAATACAGCAACATTTGCTTACATGTGTTTCCACAACCCTACATAAGATAAAGAAATCTACAATGAAACTTGAAACAGATATATTTGATACATTAAAAAGTTATACGTGTAAATATTAAAATTTCAGAATGCATCGTGTGTTGTTAATTTTATCATTCACTCTTTTCAGTGGAGGATTAAAATACATGAATGAATTTCTGTCCATTTTCAAAATATACAGCTTAAAAGTCCATATGTTAAATGTCAACTGTTGAAATAAATTTCCATAAAAACAAAACAGCAAAAAGGTAGAGGGGGGAAAAAACTTAATAAAATCTCCTCTTGATAGACCATGACATTGTGCCTTGTGTTGTTTTCATTCCAAAAAGAAAAGGTCTTACATTCTTTCCAAGTTTCTAAAATGCTCACAGCAAGTCTAAAAAGGAAAGAAAGAAAGAAAGAAAAAGAAGGAAAGAAAAAAGAAAGACTTTTTAGACTTTAAGTGGTTTCTTATTAAATCTTTACAAAAATTTTCCCAAATGGTTTTGTATAGAAAATGTTCGTTGACTCAAATAAGACTTTCAAATAATTTTTGGATGTGTATTTATGTGCCAACTCAAGGCAAAATAAGAAAAGAAAACCAGAGGAAAAAAGAATAAAAGGTTTCTTTGCCCAATTCTGTTTCTGTCAACTGCTTAGGGCCAGATGTGAGGCAGTTCAATTGCTTAATCTACACTCAAGATACTAAAACACACAGTGGGATCAGTCAGAGTAAGTGATGTACACTCATCCATGTCTGATAGTCATATTCTCACTCTCTCTCTCTCTCTCTCTCTCTCTCTCTCTCTCTCTCTCTCTCTCCCTCTTCCCTCCCTTCCTCCTTCCCTCCCTTTCCTCTCTTTTAAGATCATTGCAAATACTGACTTGGTCAGTGATCAGAAATCTCCATGTCCCTAGAAACAGAAAGAAATCACTGCCATTCTGCAGATGGCAGTAACATTTTTATATAAAGACAGATTTTTATACAGCCTCCAAACAACACTTCACACTTTCCTAGCGCCTTTTGTAAGGCAAGCTTTGCCAGCAAGGACAAGAAAGCATGCATCCCTTGTGTGGAGAGAGCAGAGTTGTGTGACCTGTAGGAACATACAGAGCTGTACCGTCTAGGCTTCTGATCCTACCAGCCACCCTCTGGTATCTAAGCCATCCTGGCCCCCACCTCAAAGATGAAACAAGGCAGGACAGTCACTTGCCAAGGACATTAAATCATGGTCTCTCCACCCTTGTTCCAAATGTTGAGATGCCTGTGGCTCCTATGCTGCCTAGGGCTGCTTGAATTGCTGATGGTGAGACACAAGCACTGCCAGCCAGGGTTGAAGGCTTTAGCTTTCAGCTTACCTTGTATGTGCATGCTCCAAAGGACCAGAGACTAAGGCTGGAGAGTCACAGGAAGCTGGCCACAGAAATATTTCCAGAGACTTACTAGAAGCATCTACATAGCACTGCATGCCACTTTGACAATGGAGGGAACTAAGGGCCTGACAAAGTACAGTTCTGCCTGACTGCCCTTCTCCCGTGTGTGAAGACTCTGCATCAGCTTGCAAGATGTCAGTCTCAGATATTTTTGTTTCTGTTTTTGTTTTTCTTCTCTCTCTCTCTCTCTCTCTCTCTCTCTCTCTCTCTCTCTCTCTCTGAGACAGGGTTTCTGTGTGTAGCCTTGGATATCCTTGACCAGGCTGGCCTCAAACTCACAGCGATCTGCCTACCTCTGCCTCCCGAGTGCTGGAATTAAAGGCATGCACCACCACAGCCCAGGCAGTCTCAGATATTTTTGAGGGGTTCTCTATGAGCACCAAGGATGCTATGTGGTGGAGAGATGTGTGGTTAAATGGCCTGATTCACACTTTGGCCTACCGTATTAACAACACAAGGCACAGGATAGAAAGAGCCATAGTGAAAGCTCATGAGTCCCAAGCACACATGGAGGGGACCAGAGCATCCACATTGAGATTAATCTCTTCTCACGTGATACTGGAGCCATGTTCCCATTCCACACACAGATGCTTGCCATCTCACCCCACTGCTCCTGAAGACTCATGGCAGAAACACAGCTTTGTGAGACCTGCAGCATTTGAGACTTAGAGACCCATCCTGAGAAGGAAACCCATCATGTCTTAGTTTTTGCACAGTTGCAAAATTCTGAGGAAATTAAGACATTCTTGGGACCCCTGTCAGAGCCAAAAAGAAGCTTGCATGGGTGCAGCTCCATAAGCTCACTAGCTCTGTGGAAAATCTACTTCTGGGGACTGAGCATGTGACTCAATTGGTAGACTACCTGCTTAGCATGCGTGAGGTCCTGGGTTCAATCCTCAGCACCTGTAAATCAGGTGGCACATACCTGTATTCCTAGCACTCTGAAGGTACAGGCAGGAGAATTGGGGTTTTGTGGTCATTCTGGGCTACACAACAAACTTGAGGCTAGCCTAAGATATGTATGTAAAACCATGTCTCCAAAACAAGAGGTAGAGAGAAGTGTCCCTCCTAACAAAGTCTTAAGTCTACTGACATAACCCATATTCAAAGAATACCAATAGAATCTAAGTGCTGACTTAAAGATCCAATAGAAGCCTGTGATAAATGTAACAATACATAAACTAAAAACAGACCAAATAAAGCCCAGCTGTTCAATTCAGAGCCTCCTGGCTTGTGTCCTCCAAAGTGATGTGCTTCTGAGGTTATCAAGGGCCCCAGAACCTGAGGATGTGGCTCAGTTGGTAGAATGCCTGCCTAGCATGCATGTAGCCCTGGGTTCAAACCCCAGCACCACGTAAGCCAGAATCTAGACTCTAGATTCAAAAGGCTCTGAGGATTTGAGGCCTCTTGGCTTCTGCATCCAGGAAGACTATCCCTCACATCTTGGGTCTTCCGTGGGAAGGCAGATGCATTTCCTCAGACCTCTGACAAGTGTCTGGAGCCATTGAAAGGGTGAGAGCTCAGAGCAGTTTGACAGCATAGGAAAAGATTTCAGCTCAGAGACAAGATGACCTCCATACCATGCATTCCTGATCTATGGCTCTGAACCTAAAAGACCCTGGTTGCTTTTTTTCTGCCTGAGAAAAGCAAGGATGTTTTGGCAGAGAAGCCCAAACCATCAAAACCAAGGCCCTTCCCTGACACAGAAGAAATGGGAGAAGGAACACCTGAGTGGAGAATTCTTGAGAGCCAACTTGACTTCATCTCTTCTTGGGCAGCTCAGTGGGGCACCCTGCCTGCTGGTCCTCCCACTAGCAGGGAGGGCTCTCCTGGTTGAACTGATCCTGTCACCACACATTCAAGACAGGATTTGCTGGGGGCTGATGGGAGCAGCATAAGAAACCTATTCCTAGCCTCCTCCAGAGGCTTGCCTCCGTGGACTCCTCTAATCTCATCTTTCCTCTATACTAAATTGGCCAGTCCTAAGATCCCTTTGCAAAGTGATAATGCTTCTTACAGAAGAAGCTGTTGAGTTTCTCTATGGACAGGGGCAGGCTGAGTGGGAGTGGATATGTGTGCGGTGGGGCTTTCTAGGAGAAGGCTGGTAGAAGCAAGTAAGAGAGAGAAGGGAGAAGAGACCAGCCTGGAAACTGACCACTCCCGCTACCCAAGGCCACTCCATAAGCCAGTGGAATGGAGGATGTTAGAGGACAGGCGGATTCCCAAACATGCCTGTGAAAAAGCTAAGCTTGTTTGTGGGACATTATTTCTTATAAAGAACTCTCTGCATGGCAGTTGATTTTATTTTTCCCAAAGTTTTTCCAAAAGGATTTCCCATGTACAGAAATGTCAGTGTGTAAGATAGGCACTGTCTTTCTTCATGGTTTTAATGTGGGTCTTTACATTTAGAAAATAGAGAAGATTCATTTCAGGGCAGGGGAAAAATGTAACATTACATTATAGTAATTGAATAAAACAATGAAAGTTATCCAACAAAGACACAGACAAAATTCAGTTCTGCATATTATTTGTAACAATAGAATGATTCTTCTCCTATCTGACCAAGGTATATACTTGTTCCTCACTACAAACTAAGCCTGGCTTCTGACCCATGCAAGAACTGTTTCCCTACTCTACTGACCGCTTATGGTACCTCCTACATTCCAAGTAGCCACTGGCTTTGTCTGCAAGGATGCCCAAAATAAGATCAGCACAGGCAAGGGCAAGACACAGAGAAGCCAACCTTTACTAAGTAAGCAGAGAAAAGCCTCAAAACTGATCCCAAATAGGTGAGTGTTTGTGCTACCATCCTGGCCTTCTACAGGAGAAATGTCTCCCACCTAACTGCATTTCTCTCAATATTGGGACATCCCTCTTACCCCAGGCACACTGAAGTCTAGTTCTTTGGGATTTCTCACTTGACACGTTATCCCAAGTCATGCATTTGCCCTCTTCTTCCAGACAAAGACTCAGCAAGTATTCAGAGTTTGGCAGGACCAGTGACCACAAACAGACATTGGTTTCAAGTGAGAAACTATAGAAGTTGCCTTTCTAGTGCTTTGTAATAAATGTGTGTTACACACAGACACATGCCATGGCTGTGTCCTGTCCGCATAAAACCAAGCAGTCCTCCACCTGGAGGGCACACACGGCTGGACAAGCTCCCACGTGCTATTTTGCCTTAGCAGATTACTAGTCCACCCCAGGCATTGTGGGGATCCCGCCATTTCATCTGTTCTTCCTGGAATGGATTCCCAAGCCTTTTAGAAACTGTCTGAGAGGATGTCAGATGGTCCTAAACATTCGAAAACAGAGCCAAGAGTTCCAGACACCAAGATCTCACCTACTTAGTAATAATGAAATGGAAGATGGAGGTGCAGCCCCTCCCCGATGGATTCATGAGCCCCTTCCTATTTTTAAGAATTTCTGGGAATAGGGATAGGATGATGGCTCAGGAAATTCGAGTGCTTGCTTTGTAGGCCTGAGGACATGAGTTTGAATCTCCAGTTCCTACATATTTTTAACAAGCCAGGCATGGCTGCACATGCCTACAACCCCAGCACTGGGGGAGAGATGGATGAACCACAGAAGCTTGGTGATGAGCTGAAATGGTTGAGCTTCTAGTTCAGTGAGAGAACTTGTCTCAAGGAAATAGGTAGAGCGTGGTAGAAGACACATATATGTCTTGCTCTGGCTTCCACATGCACATGTGTTGGTGCATTCACCTAAACACATGTGTGCAGCATGTACAACAACACACACACACACACATACACACACACGCACACACACTGGAAGTTTACGAACTGAAAGTGAAAGAGTGCCTCTCTCAGGGCTGGAGAGCTGGCTCAGTGGTTAAGAGCACTAGTTGCTCTTGCGAAGGACAAAGTTTCGGTTCCCAGCACCCACACGAAGGCTCACAGCTATCTTCAACTCCAGCCTCAGATCATCAGGAGCTTTTTTCTGGCCTCTGCGGGCACCAGGCACATATGCAGTGCACATACATACACACAGGTAAAACACTCATATACACAAAATAATCATAGATTTTTTTGTTTGTTTTTTTGAGACAGACCTTCTCTATGTAGCATTAGCTGTCCTTTACTCACTTTATGAACCAGGCTGGCTTTGAACTCACAGAGATCCACCTGCCTCTGCCTCCCTGAGTACTGGGAGTCATAGGCATGCTCCACCACACCTGGCTAATAATAAAATCTTAACAATAAAAATCTTAAATTTTAAAAAAAGTAACTCTCCCAAAAGGCATCTGTTCAGGGCTATGAAGCTAGTCCCCTCGAGACTCACTCTATCTGCTATCTCTCTTTACCAACAAATACAAGCATTATGGTCTAAGTTTTGCTGAGAACAACATTGCCGTGACATGAAAACATATCAGGATCTTCCTTCTGGAATTAGCCACCCCTAGACTCTCCCTGATGTGTAGGGAGCTGGATACTCTTACAGGTATGAATGAGATGCCACAAATTACAGGCCCAATTCAATCCAAATTATGCACGGGGCTGGGAGAGGGAAAAGAGCCGCTTTTGATTCTTCTTGGCTCTAGCCAGCTGTCTTTCACACCAAGCCTGTTTATACTGTCCAACTGACCACTTTAGATCTCACAGGCAAGGCAGGGAAATAGCAGAAGGGGGTCCAGGATGCTAACAGTGTCTCTCTCAGTTTGTAGAGCCTTTCAGCCTTGTACTGACAGACTGTGTGCTGAGCTGCTTGGGATGGCCACAAGAACAGTCAAGAAAGAAGTCTTTTTTGTTGTTTTGTTTTTGTTTTTGTTGTTTTGTTTTTCCTGGGTTTGTTTAGCCCATTAAGACATTAATTTCAGAAGTCTTTTATTTCCCTAGCTTTTTATTTCTCTTGCTATGGGTCAGGGTGGGGGTGGGGGGGAGGAGCTGTTTCTAAGGAGGGGTATTTGCTTCAATAATGTCTACTGCTATCACCTCTCCTGATCGCTGGTGATTGGGGGTGGCTTGTCTTTCTTGTATAGTTGGAGCACAATTCTTTCTGGCTTGGTTCATACTCTACCTCCTGATTTAGGTAAGCCAGGCCTTGGCAACTGATTTCCCAAGCATCAGGTTTAAGGGGAAATAGGCCAAAATGATTTGAGAGAGGTAAGGTATGTGGAAAAATATAAGAAGTCTTTTGTGCACAGAAGGGAACGGATACATACTCCATTGAAATATGCAACGCTAAAAGTCAGCTATTTCTAACTGAAGAAACCCCAAGCCAGCACTTTTCAAAGTTAGAATAGAACACGTGATGTTCTGTGACTTCCTAGTTCAAACCCAGCTTGAGGATCATTGGAAGACAATTTCTCTTTTATAGCTTAACAGAATAGGTTGCTCCTAAGTTACATAAACTGCCCCTAATGGCTCCAATACAAAACAAAAATAAGCAAAAAAGCTTAACACTGGGATACTGCTTCAGATAGGAGTGAAATTAAATAAATAGTAAACAAAAAAGAATTTTAAAAGGACCTAGTAAGTAGAAGAAAAAACATTTGCTTTGAGTTGGAAGATGTTCTAGTTGAAGAAACAATGGAATCCTGGACACGTTTTTTAGAACGCAGTCACTGTTGTTGAAACAAGGCTTAGTAGCAATTTCAAAACTCCCACCCACAGACTGTGACAGAGAGAAATGTGCCGGCCTCATAAACCACCCGCCCAACAAGCCAAACACTCCCCCACCTCTCACATGTTCAGCCCCTCCACCATTTGCTCTCCACGCAGAACCCAAATTCCAGCAAAGCCCTCAAAATCAAAATGCCATCCCCTTATTTTATAAATAAACTCCCATTTGTGCCAAATGGTGCTGTTACATTGGAAATGCTCTGAATGTAAAATAAACCACCCTCTGCCAATATAACGGAATACTATGCAGCTATATAAACAGGGCTGAGATTAGCCCCGCTGGAGAGTGATTTGTTGAGACATAATATAGAGTTTAAACTGGAAAAAATAAGGTAAAGATAACTGACACAGAAAATCACCATTTCTACAAAAGGTGAAAAGAATGCATATACGCATGTATATGTATGTGAGAGGGATACTTTGGGTTCAGGTTAATTGCATGTTTGTTCATAGTTTCTAGAAAAACAAGGTATTGGTTGATATATAGTAGACAGGGAAAGAAAACATGCTGTCCTGCTTTGACTTATAGCTTTTGAATTTTGTACAAAGCAAGTGTTTTATCCACCCAAGAATAAATATGGTGGTTTGAAAACTAAAATTGACTCAGAGTCTACGTCATCTGAGTGTGAACTTGTTGAAGATATGACCCTCAGAGTGAAAGCCCGTCCATGGAGCTGAGAGTTGACCGGCAGAGCATAGAAGTCCCCTTGCATCTGAAAGCCTTCAAGGGGATAGAGGGCATCCGGAGAGAAGGTGGCATGCTCTCCAATAAGTTTTTATCAGTTTACTGGGGCCCGGGCCAGGCAAGGAGCAGAGACTGCCTGCTGTGACGCCTAAGCCACAACAGCTGCGTAAACGGGCCTTGCCCCAGCTTGACCTATTTCTGACACAGGTCAGGTGCATGTGGGGATAAGAAAACAACCTTCCATGCAGCCAAGGCCTGCACTGTCACATGGCTTCAGCCAGAGACAGGGGCAGGAGGTCTGGGTCCCCAGAGGCTCATGAGCAAGCTACTTCCATTTCACTCACAGTGCACAGTGCATGCCAGTAATACAGGGTGCGCGCACACACACACACACACACACACACACACACACACACACACACACACCCCACGACGATGACCACCACCACCACCACCACCACTTTTGAGGTGGGGAGACTACATAGAGGAAACTCAAATTAAAAGGTCATTGTAATTTATCCTCCAGCTTAAAATGGCTACTGTAGAAAGTTTCCTCAACACTCCTAAGCTCCAGTTTTAAAAAGGATCACACGTGAAGAACTGAAAATATGTGCACAATCTCATATGCAGAACCGTGGGGACATTTAAGAATGAGCAAGCTTAAGAATATGAGAATAATATGCGGGAATTGAGAAATGGTGGAGAAGTCACTGAAATAAACAAGTTTCCGAGTTTTAGGAGCAGAAAAAATACATTGAGACCAACTTTCACAGAGCAGTTTGACCCAGAAATACAAACAAGGAAACAAATAAATAAAAGTTTTGCAAACAATATGCTCCTCTAAAAGAGAATAGAGATAGTCTGGAAGGGGAAAGGAATTTGAAAAAAAAAAATCCTTTGACATTGAGTGAAATTGTAGAATTTTATCATTTTTCAGATCTATGAAATCAATGAAGTTTTCCTTCTAGATAGCTGTCTTGAGCACTCAGGTTTCTACCATGAGGAGAGTGGAGTGTGTATGTGTGTGCTGTGTGTGAAGGGTAAGTGTGCGTGCTTCGTCTTCATTGTTGCTGCTAAGCCTTGAATTAAGCTTTTATCTGCCCTTGGGCAAAGCCCATCTGCTAATCTGTAGGCCAGTCACTTTCTCGGCATGTTGAGAGTTTTGTGTCCCCTACCCTACCAGGCCTTTGAGTGTTGCTAGAATAGATGTTATTTGCACACAATCACCTTCCCTTCTGATTCTGGCAGAAGCCCTGGAAATCAGCATGACCCACTTTGTCTTCTAAGTATCAAATATGAAGTACTAAATCGGACAGGACAAAAACCACTCAATGCTCCAACGACCTTCAAATGGAAAACTGTCCAGCCCAGCTTCAGAAAAATGAAGGCTACCACTTTCTTTACAATAAAATAAATTACACCAATTACTTTCCTTTAGCTCAAATTAAGTTCAGCTATGATAATTGAGAGAGACAAGCAC
This sequence comes from Acomys percivali, assembly GCA_907169655.1. Classification (NCBI taxonomy): domain Eukaryota; kingdom Metazoa; phylum Chordata; class Mammalia; order Rodentia; family Muridae; genus Acomys; species Acomys percivali. The sequence goes on from OU015743.1 coordinate 36,519,557, forward strand.
GCTTACCCTTTGGGTACAATTTTCTTAATGATGATGATACATTTGAATATTAAACTTTAGGATATACATTTGACATGGGGCGGTCATTGAGTGGGAGAATGCATCCTGGCACCGTTGATCCCTGGATTCAATCTCTAGTGGCAGAGTCATTAAACAAACAAGCAAACTCATGTTTACTCTAACACTTTGTGCTAAGAAATAAAAGGGATATATGACTACTGGATTTTTTTTTAATGTATCTGTGTTACTCATAAAAAATATCACAAAGTAAAAATGCTGACTCTCTTCTAAAATGCAAACATGTGGCCGTATGAGCATTCACTATAAGAACAAAAATAGATGGGACCAGTCCCATGCTGTAAAGCTGCAAATAAACTGTCTTTTCTTGGCTTTTCTATCCTAATTTACTTGTGGTATCCATCCAATGGTATAAGACTAAGCATATTTAATGCTGCAGTTCTTTCTAGAACCATACTTCCTGGTTTTAATTTTTTAAAGGTCTACATTTAAGTTTCCATACATCTACTCTTTTTGGATTTTTACTATGATCTTATGATGGTGCTGAAGATAAAGTTGTAACCCCTTTCTTTAACCTTCTTAGTCAGTGCTGAAGAGGCTCATTGCATAGCATTTTAGTCAGCTGTTTCTGAATGGAATCTGTTGAGTTGGATCCAGAGCAAGCAGAATTGGCCCCTAGAATTGAGCCCTGGTATTAATATTCTGTTGTAGACACAATAAAACTAAGCAGCTAAAAGTCCATAAGAAAGTTTAGCCAGTAAGTTACTGAGTGGGTCTAAGGACATAGACACACAGTGGGTTTTTGTTTTGTTTTGTTTTGTTTTGTTTTGTTTTGTTTTTTTGTCTGTAGTGAATTCTACCCTCCATAGAAAAGATCATTTGTCACCACAGTAGAAGGAGGACATAGAAATTCAGATGACATAGATCGAGTTGCTTTGGCCCAAAGGGGACATGTGTTCTTCTCTTTTGCTTTACTTAAAGTCCTTCAGTGGGATTTTAAATGCTGTAAACATTTTTGCTATTTGCCATGTAAACTAATTTGCCTTCTCAACATTTTCCCTTTTGGGAGAAAAGTGTATCAAATCAAATTCTAGATTTTACACAGATGCTTCTTATTAAAATGCAATTTCTTCTTTTTTAAAAAAGATAAGTGGCCATTTGCACAGCAGAAATGATCTGTTCCTTTTTTATCAGAAAGCAAGAAAAAAAAAAAAAAAAAAGCAGGAAATCGAAGGTGAGACTCCATAAAAGCTGTGTGATTGTCCCCAGCTACATTTTCATGTCTCCCCTTGACAAGGACAACGTTCTAAAGTAGTGGTTCTCAACTTGTGGGTCGTGACCCTTGGGGATCAAAGGACCTTTTCACAGGAGTGCCCTAGGACAGCCCTAAGAAAGCACATATATTTACATTACATTATAATTCATAATGGTAGCAAAATTATAGCTATAGAGTAGCAACAAAAATAATTATGGTTGAGATCACTGAAACACAAGGAACTGTGTTGAAGGGTCCCAGCATTAGGAAGGCTGAGACCTACTATGATGTACCTCAATTAACTCTTTTCTCTGTGCTTGTTTCCTTTTTAATCTCAGAAGACATCACTGGAAGGGAACTCTCTAGAGTGGAAATAGTCTGTTGACAGCAAAAACTACCCACTGCAGAGGGATAGACATACAGGGCCTGGTCTACTGAACACTGGTGTAAACAAGTGGGAATTGTCTTTCCCAGGAAGACAGAAGCTCTCAAACTGTGTATCGAAGATCTAATATTTATATTACAGTGATTAATAATAGTAGCAAAATCACAGTTATGAAGTAACGATAAAAATAATTTTATGGTTGGGGGTCACCGCAACATGAGGAGCTGTAATAAAGGGCCACAGCATTAGGAAGGTTGAGGACCACTGAGGTAGCACCCAGGAAGGCAATTCTGCCTCCACCTTGATGTCCATCTGAAGAGAGAATGACAAAGTCAAAGTTCCCTTTCACTTTCTCTCTCGGCGTGTGACATGTAGCAAAGTGTACGGCATCTTAAACTTTGCTGCAAGATTTTAAACGAGACAAAATGGAAGAGGCAATCTCTTCTTAGACCAGCAAAACTCGTCTTGGTACTAAGATCAGACCCAACTTGGATCTGGGATCTATTGTCTCCCTGGCAATGTCTGCACACACAGCCTAACATTCAAGAAGAGAAAGTTGCTTTAACTCTGTATGTGGGGAAAAAAACACACATGTACATGTGAAATATGCAACAACAGATTCAATAATGCTGTATCTGACCCAAGAAAGGCAAATCATCACATATTCAAACTAACTGTAACTGGAAGCTCAGTCTATTCCAGGAAGTTCTACTATATTGTAATGATTGATTAGTGCTATGCTATGCTAGTATTTAAACAATGATGGATTGTTAATAAATATATAAATAAATAAATAATGAGTTAACCTAAGAGAGTCTGACATAAAATGTTTATAATATAAATATAGCCAGTATTGACTGCATGTCAAGATGTGCCTTACTTAAGAGTGAAAAAGTAAATAAAAAAATATTTCAACCCTCATAAAACCATTATTTAGAATCAAAATACACACTGCCAGGGAGTCCACAAAGTCTCACACAGTGGCACATACATGATTTACAGCGAAATCTCCAAAGCCTGACTCTGACATAAATTGTAGAACCTCAGAGTAATTTGTTGGAATTTGCAAATTAAGCACAGAAATTGTATATTTCCAAAGGAGCCCTTAAAAGAATTTTTTGCCATCATTAAAAAAAGATAAAACCAATGCAAATATATTACATTCTTAAACAAACAAAAATGCAATAGTTGATCTAAAAATCAACAAGTGCAGAAGTTACGATGGGATTTCAGGTGTTTTTCCTAGCAGTCAACATCTGGGAATGCAGTAAGCTCTGTGCTGTGACCTCAAGCTCTGATGCCTTGTGAAGAGCAGTTTGCAGGATAAATGCACCTTTATATAGTCCAGGACCAGCTTAGTTCTTAGTGACCAGTTGGTAAATTAACCCTGACAATGCACATTGTACACACAAACACATATCTACTTATAGGGATGTTAAAATATAAAAGAGAATTGTCTAACCATCTGTAAACACAAAATTATGAAAATGTCCCACATAGTGAGCTGTGGCCACTATACCACACAATACCTCACAATCTTCTGCGTAATTTATTCTCCATCTAATTTTACGTTTAAAAAAATCTGATATCTTTTCTACATAACATTCCAGCCTGGAAGGCAATTATAGTGACAAATTCATAGTTAGAAAATTTGCCATAGCAGATAGTAGCTCCCCTTCCCTTGCCTCAAAGGAGAATCTACTTGAAAAAAAAAAGTCACCAGCCTCAGTTATGAACATGAAATGGCCACAGGATAATTGAAAAAACACCCCATGAGCTATAAGACAGCAACATGGAACTGGTTCTGGTCCCTGTTTCTTCAGGGAGAGTGTGGTCACTTCCTCCTTAGAGATTTCAGAGGAAAAGGAGGATTTTCCAGAACAGATAAATTGAAATGATCCTGCTTTGATCTGTGTGGTTAAGAAGTCCTGACAAAAGAAGGTGGCCACCGAGGGGCCGAGCTGCCGGCCTTTTAATGGATGACAGTGGTATCAACAAACGGCTACTTAATCAATATTTGGCCAGGGCTGCAGAAAAACTCCCTTTCAGATTTTAATTCCTAGTTGTAAAACAACCATAGAGCAGCCAGAGAGATAAGACACGAAGCTGACTGCTTAATTGCCATTTAGTGGCTGATGGGTTACATGGTGCGTTCTTGTTCTTAATAGCCCCATAATCTCCATTTGCTGGAGTGAATAAATAAGTTACCTGTCACAAGGTCCCACCGGACTGACACTACCTGGGTCACAGGACAGGCCAAACTTGCCACTGAGGTTTCCCTTTACTGACCATTTCTTGGTGTATAACTTGAACGTTTAACTTTTGTTTTGTCCTCTGAATATTCTTGGATGTTGAAACCGCAAGAGTGTAGTGCACCGCTCCTACCGACTTGATTGATTTCTGTAGATTCCACTTGCCTGAGCCCACGCACACTTTCTGGTTCCACCTCACCGCCTGGGTGGGTTTTATGACTCAGCCCTGGGGACTCTTAAATGACCCTTCAGTAATTATTACACAGTGGAAGCCCCTACCTCCTGTTCTGGTCCTATCAACAGTCACATCAAACCCCAGAATAAACATATGATTTCAAGCATTAATTAGAAAATCTGCATGTTTTCAATAAGGCTAAAAAGTAAGCATTCAACACTCACGCAGTCAACCAAGAAGGAAAAAAAAAATGCTAAAAAAGAAATGCTAAGGGCAGAATCCCCACTCCTCCCTACCCCGCATTGCTCTAGCTGGGGAATGTTACTGCAGTTTGGTGACCCAAAGTAATTCAAGCACTGTCATCGTCGCCAATACTCTTCTCTTAACAGGAGCCTTTCCTTGAGTGTAACCACTAAGGATTCAAATTTTTAAAATTTAGCTCCAAGTCTAGATATGATGTAGAGTGTAGACTCCTGGTCCTGACTTGAGTATGGTCAGGAAGTGCCCAGTAATAAAAGATCTGGGTCCAGAAATCTGTGATCCTTCCCCCTGTTATTTTAATCTGTGAGAAAGTTCATCCTGTGCCTCAATGGCACACCAACCAACCTGACAAGCAAATGGCTTTGCTTCACACAACAAGACCCCCTTCACCAGTAAGTGCTTTCCATGGTCTACTGGAAACGAAATATTCTAAGAACCGTACCTTTATTTTTCTTTAATAGATATGCGTTTTAAATTTGACGTCATTTGTCATTAACTTTAGAAAAGAGCGTGAGCTTATACACAAAACGGGCCCGAGAAAAACTTTTGTCGCTTTCATTTTCTGAAAATTAAAAGGTGCCCTTTTATTTTCCCCCACAATTTGAAGAAATGTGAAGGGAATATCGGCTCCCAGGAATCCTGTGCCCGAATTCTATGTTTCATCCCTGATATTGTTGCAAACCTCTCACATTTATTTGCGTGTTTTATTTTAAAAGGGGGGAGCCCCGTGAAAGTGTGTCTCCAGTCCCAATCAAAACATCAGTTTGGCAATCTGGCCTCTTTCCCCTTGAGCTCCCTCACGGCCACTTCAAAGCCACAGCAACAAGTCCGTAATTGTAACGTGGCATCTAAATATTTAAGCGAGAGTCTTGCCGTCGCGTGTCCATCTACAGTCCCCGTCTGTCCGGTAATTCCATTACGGCACAAAGCAAAAATGTTGCCCAAAACTCACAAACAGGAAAAGCGTCACCCTGCTGAGAGAAACGGAAGGGGTTGGGAGGAGGAGGAGGAAGAAGAAGAAGAGGAGGAAGAGGTGGAGGGAGGGGGCAAAGAAGAGGAGGAGGAGGAGAGGATGATGAAGGAGCACTTTCTATCGATTAGTCACCGCTTTTGTGTTAAGGGCTTTCTTTAAAATAAGAAAAAAGAGGGGGGGTTGCAGAAATTTCACTAATGTGAGCCTCGGGCTAGGGAGGGAAGAAAAAAAAGAGAGAGGAGAGGAGAAGAAGGGGGAGGCGGGCTGTGTCTAGATGAAAGTGAGAGGGACATAAAGGAGGCAATTGAGTCGGCTGCAGCCCGGCGAGCTAAGCTGCCGGCCGGCCGGAGCGCGGGGAGGGGCGGCGCGGCGCTTTGGCGCAGGGCGCAGCAGCGGGGGCTCGGGCTATTGTGGCGGCGCCCGCGGGCCCGCTCAGCCGCGCCGGGGGAGGAACAGAGGCGCCCATTGAGCTGCCACAGCCCCTAGTGCCTAGGCGAGGACTTCGCTGGTCTAGCTGCGCGAGGGCTCTGTAGGCACTGCTGGTAGGGGGCCTGGGAGGAAGGTCCCCAGCCGCCCAACCCTCTTCTGACCAGTGAGCTGAAGCAGGAACTATGCGCACAGCAGGGGTGCATTAGAGAGCCTCGGGTCTTGTTGGAGCTCTAGGCAGTACACCCTGGCCGCGTGTGCTGTGCAGCTCTCGGATTGGATGAGGGAAAAGGAAAATTGGGAAAGGCAAAGGGGATCGTTTAGGAAAAGGAAGAGGATCTTGACAAGAGGAGGGTGGCTCTGACCTCTTTCTGGATGCCTGTCTCCCTGTATCCAAGCATCTGCCAAGCAGACCCCAGGCCAAATTTGTGTCCAGGAAAGCCAGTCTCAGCAGCAGGTACCAGGCCCATGTTGGCAAGAGCACACAGCAGTGGTAGGAACACCCGAAGTCCCTCCTCCGGCAGCTTTTCCCTCCCCTTTTGCCAAGACTCTAAGAGCCCTTTCTCAACATCCATTCTATTTTACAAGTGGGACCGCCGGAGACTTTTGATGCCCAAACAACAGAGGGGAATATTTGAGGTTTCTAGACTTCAAACTGCATCTCACTCTTTCCTTTCTCTGGGCCTCTCTTGCCCTCCAGGGTTCATCCGGAAAGGAAGCTGGAGGCACCGAAGGGATCCAGGCTGCTTCTTCCTTGACAACCCCAAATTAAATTAGACTTCAGCCTCTGAGGGAGGGGCGTGTGTGTGTGTGTGTGTGTGTGTGTGTGTGTGTGTGTGTGTGTGTGTGTGTGTTTTCAAAGATAGAGCCCCCACTGAGGGAAACACTCTGATTTAAAAAAAAAAAAAAAAAAAAGGTAGCGATTGCCCTTGAATGGCAGCCGGCCCAGCTAGACGACCCAAAAGACCAGAAACATTTTGTAGGTGAAATAGCCACTTTTTCCACGCTGGAGAGTCCATAAAACTTCCTGGCTCGGCAGCTACTGGGGCTCATTGAATAATTCATCCCTCATTGCAAGCCCATAATGTCTATTCTGGGCCCTTTGTGGGGCTGTTTTCTCTTCTTTTCTCCTTGAATTATAAAAAGGTTGCCTTCCTTTGTTCACATCAAGCTGCTGCGAGCTGGAGCTTTGTCTGGGCCAAGCTAAAGTGTGAGTTTCAATGGACTCTCCGGGCTTTGTCTCCCAAGTTCATCTCCAAGTGTAGAGAAGGCCTTCTTTGTAAACGCTGGAAAAGTTGTACAAATGTTTGACCAGCTCATTTGGGCCGTTTTGTCTCCTGGGCCTCGGTTGCTGCTGCTGTGAGCAATCCAGCGAGCGGCTGGTCGTCCCGGCTGCCACTTCAGCAACAAGTAGCAGAGCCATGGGTCCCAGCAAGGCCTCTCCCCATAACTAAAAGGCTCTCCTAGCCTGTGATTTGGGAGCCCGTTTGAGCCGGGGAGAAGTCTGGGTCCTCAGCCCCCTGCCTTCTTTCACTCTAGCACCTCTAGAGTGCCCCTAGGGCTGGAAAAAAAAAAGATGGCCAGGAGAGCGTTTCTCCAGGCTAACTTGGGGTTCACAGAAGCCCCTGCAGTAAAGACAGAGAAGCAGCAACATGTGTTATCACCCTGCTAGATCTCGTTTCTATTAGGGTGACTTTTCTTGATTATATGTGTGCCCTGGAGCCTCTGGGTTTGTGAGAAATAAGGCATGTTGCTAACCAACAGCCAACTCTAAATGTTGAAGGGTACTGCCTTTGCATCAGTTTGTAAAGTAGCTTTTCCTGAAAAGGCCTGGGTTGTCCCTGGCCTACACAATGACGGTAAAAGAACAGATACAGTGATGGGCCTGTGGTACTAGATCCACGGAGACACTGTCTTCTTCTGCTGCTGTTTCCGGGAAGCCCTGGTAGAAAATGGTTCTTTCTTTCTGTAAACTTTTTTTCATTCGAAGATTATTCCGAACAGGTAATAGGGAAATAGTCTATAGTTCTCAACCCCCTGGAGGGAGATTTTTCTCTTAGTGCTGACAGGCCATAGCCAACAAAGACGGGTGGTCTGTACCCCTGGGGGACAGTGGGGGACAGCACTAGAGCCTCAAGGGCACAGATCCTTTTAAGGTGTAAGCCACCACTTCGTCAGAGTCAGTTTCCTGATGCGTACAGGTTAAACTTCATCCCACTTGAAAGCAAATGAAAAGTAGGCAGCTTACATACACACGTGCTCACACGCACGTATTTATAAGGCAGTAGAGGTGGGGCATCTTTACCCTCCTACTGGCCAACAGAATCATATTCTCATTAATTCTCTCCCACACGCAGTTTTTCCCAGAGTGTAAAAGCTACTTCGAATCCCTAGATTTAATTAGCTGCCCCCATCTTCTCAGCCCACATAATTCTCCAGAGAATTATTAGTGTCCACCTGTAATGCATTTCAGATTTCTCAACTCTAAAGAACTAGAAATGATGGAGAATAAAACACAATATTTTAGACTTAGTATTGTTGAAATGTGGCTCAAAGGTACAGCGCTTTGTGGACCATGTATGAGGCACCAGATTTGATCACCAGGAAAATAAAATAAAAATTAGAATACGTCATTTTTTGTTTAATATCAGGTACCTTTCTGGTCTTTCACTTGAATGTCCTTCCCAAGAGCAGTAGCCATGACTGAGGCCTAAGGAGAGCGCCAAGCTGAGCCACTGCTAGTATGCGGTTGCGCAAACCCACAAGTCTAAGATCCAGCAGCGATCCTCAGAGCACGCAGGCGCGCAGCCCACCGGGACCCTTACCTCTCTCGCTCAGGATGCCATCTATGCTGTGTTTAGCTTTTTTCTCGCTTTCCTCTGCTTCCTTCCTCTCTAGATCCACCTCCTCCTCTTCTCCTTTTCCAAATTTACTCCTCAGAATGCGGCTGATGGAACTCACTGGGATAAGAGAAAGAAGGAAGTGCACATGATTGAGATGCGCGGAGGGAATGACCCCAAAATAGACCTCAAAGGTCCAGGCAAGGCTCTCAACCTTTTCCCTGCCCGGGAGCAAGGCTCTGTGCTGTACCCTGCATCTGGGAGAGTCAGGGTGCTTCTGCCTTTTCTCCGTTTTAAACCCCCTCTCTCAGTCTCTGTCTTAAAACCGTTCATACTTTCATGGAGTTTTAATTTATTAGCTTGGAGATGGAACCTATAAATCTCGCACTTCCAATTCAGAACCAAGAAATACTAATTCTGTCCCTCTCCAAGAAATGGTTGGCTACTTGACTCTGAACACTCTAAAGAGGCTTCTTCCACTAGCTTACCCTTCAACTGCTGCCCCCCTACCCTCGCCCCCCCCCCGCCCCAAGATATTGGTCCCCAAAGGCCTGGGAAGAAGAACCACAGAGGGTCTGTTGCCTGCAACTCAACTTGTTTTGAGGATAGAGAGGGTTTGAGTTTCAACTGCAGAATCATTCCCTATTGTAAAAATCAAAAGAAAACGCACTCTCCCCGATTTATTTTTTCCAGATTCCGGTCTGGTAAACAAATCCATGCTCTGAAATATATCGTTCTTACAGAGGAAAAAAGGGAGTTTCCTTTTAATTAAAAACAAACTCTTCCCGCGCGCAGGCCCAGCGCTAGCCCTTCTTTCTCCCCGGACCTTTCTCAAGCTGCCAGGATGCTGGATGGAGCCTCAAACTCTTAGGGAAATCTCGTCCGACCGAATTTTCACCCCTTAAGCACCCCCCAGCCAACTCTCCACCGGTACCGCTTGGATCTCCCTTCGGCTGAAGTTACCAAAACATTTGTTTCTCCTTAGAAGGGAACATCAATATTAATAATCGCTTGGCCTGCGCCCCGCATTTCCTTCCCTGCCGTCTTAGTAGAAATCCTTTTGCTGGGGAAATCTCAGCGGTCTGTCTCCTAAGCCACCACCCCAAGGACGAGCAGTTCACCCAAGTGCTCTATAAAACACCAAGGATGTCTGGCTTGTAAATATTTCAAGGCAGCCTCCCCATAGCCACGATGGATAACTGGGGCGATTTTATGGCTGGTATGACCCATTGGAGTAAGTTACTGACGGTCGCACCTCCTGGAGAAGTTAATGGACCCAGTACCTGAGGGTACAGTGTTCCGATCACAGATAGCGTCCTTGAGTAATTTGTCTCGGATTTCCCAGCTGAACATTCCTGGGTTCTCTCTTTTATATTCCTCGATTTTCTTCTCCACGTCAGGCGTTGTCACCTGCTTTAAGAGAACAGGCAGGTGGTGTGTTGGTACCCAGTATTCTGGGCCAGGCATGGTGTCTCTACTTCATGGCTTATCCGATGTTCTGTCCTGTATTTTCTGGGAATGTCCCTCTGCTTAGTCAAAGGACTTTAATTCAGGTTAGAAAGGAACTGACAGGAAATTATCCCACTCAGTGCAGCCTGGAGACCCTCCACCTGCCCAGAGATGCTCCCGGGGACCAGATTAAATTAACAAAAATTAAAACAGCTTGGGGGTGAGGGGTGTATTTTCTGATCCCTAGAAAACCTCACCGAACCCATGCAAAAACGAAACTAAAGGAGAGTGCCTGAAGGAGCAGCAGAAAAATCCGATTAGGTGGGTTACAAAGAGATCAGATCTGAGCTAAGGATGGATTTGGATGCGATCTAAAATGCTCTGTGTCTGGGTTCTTGTGTTGTTGTTATTGTCATTGTTGCTGTTTTTAATTAGACAAACATGGATAATTTGAAAGAATTGACTCTTCCACTCACTTAAATAAAACTGTCTCCTATGATTCTCAGGTTAGGAGAGAAAATAGGGAGTAAGAGGGACCGTGTTTGGGAGTCTTCAGTGAAACATAGCCCATTTGACACACACACACACACACACACACACACACACACACACACACTTGCAACTAGAAAAGCGTACTCGTGTTTCTCTTCATCACCCAAAGAGGAGGCAGACCCTGCATAAACTCCTTCCACTTCCTAGCCATCAGTACTTTCTTTCTTTTTAATAGAAAACTAAAGTAAATTGAGGATTTCACTAAATTGCTTTTTAAAATGGAGTCAAGAGGCTTACAAAAACAAAAAACAAACAAAAACCAACAAAACACACACACACACACACACACACACACACAAAAAAAAACCCTAATAGCCCTGACTTTTGACTTCCTGAAAACAATTTGCACTGGGGGTGGACATAGGGGAGATTCAAAGCTGGGAAAGAAACTACTTCAAGAACTAAACCTGGAATTTTTTTTTAACTTCATTCTAGGAAGGCAATGCAATGAATGGGGGTTGGGCAATCGGTGGGCTTGCTCCGGGTGTTTATTAAAATAAGTTGATGAGGGTCTCAAGATCCCCAGGGATTAAAAACTAATGTTAACCTTCCTTTGCCAAAAATGCTAGCCTTTTTCCATTGCTCAAGGGTCACTAACAACCATAGCAACTGAGTTCTACACACACACACACACACACACACACACACACACACACACACCCTTTCCTTTCCTTTCCTTTCTTTTCCTTTCCTTTCCTTTCCCTTGGAAAGTTTCTTGCTCCCTACCCACTGCTAGACCACAGGCCCTAAATCCAGGCCCCAGGCTCACCTTGGGCTTGCTGCCGCCAATGGCACCAGGACGAATAGAACCTGTCTCCTGGTATCTACACAGGATCTTAGAGACGCAACCGTGGGACACGCGCAGCTGGCGAGAGATGACGCAGGGCCGAATGCCGTGGTGGGCCATCTCTACAATCTTGTGACGGATGTGGTTGGGCAGAGGCCTGCCGTTGATAAATACTCCACCGAGCTGGTTGACTCGGCCCTGGCCGAGGGGGGTGGACACTGGGAAGAGAAGGCAAAAGTCATTTTGAAAGAAGCTAATTCTGCATCCTTTTGGCCAATTCGCCTGTGACAGTAAACATAAACTACCAGGTTTTGGACTCCAGTCCCGGACTCTTATATTTATATTAATTTAAATAATTATCCAATGCAGGGGCATATAATCTTTTGGAAATTGAGCGATTGGTGCGAGATAACTGGCTGCAGAGAAACTGTATTTTCCCTTTGGCGGTGGGGGAGGAGGGAGGGGGTGCTGCAAGTTGGAAGGAGACCTTCTTGCAATAACTGCCACAAAATCCTGCCTTTAGTGTTTCCAGATTAGAGTGTAGTAGATAAGGGTCCGGGAGGGTCCCCTAAAGGAGACACAGGTGACAGAGCGCATCACCTGTTACACTTCAGAAACAGAAATGGCAGCGGAGCCTGGTTGTGGACACCGCTGCCAAAGTGACTGGGTTTTTGTACGCTGCATTCTACTCTGGACCGAGGTCGAAGGACTCAGCTAGAAGCCCGCTCTCCTGCCTTTACTTCTCAAATTATTTGGTAGAGTTCTGCAGGAATTTCTAACTCCCCGAAATTTCAAGCAAACCGAAAGGCATTGCCAAAACAGTTTAGAAACTTCGAGATGCCACTTTAATTGAATGGAATTTAGTTAATTAATACTAAAACTTTCTGTTAGGAAGAACCACCTCAAAATTTCACGGCAGGAAAAGTCTTGCCGCACTAATAGGAGTTCTTCAAAAGTGGGAACCGCCAGAAGAACTTCGAAGTAACTTTGAGGGGACGGAAAGAGAACTTGCTTCCGGTGCTGCGAAGCTTGTCCACCTTCCTCGCGGCGGCAATTCCAAAACAGCAGGGCAAATTGGAGTCGGCTGGAGCAAGCTCCAAGGGTTTGTAAAGAGTTTAATGCTCCTTTTGCAGTTCCCCGACACCCGCAAGACCCCCTCCCCACTTTTGCTTCTTGGGGTGTGAAGTACCGAGGGAAGAGGCTCTGGAAAACGCAGGGCTCAAGGCCCTGGAGACCAGGATTGGGGTGCGGCCGCCAATCCCAGGCCCGGGTATCCGGATGGGCTGAGGCCCTGACATACCTTCCAGCGGGAAGCCGCTGCGTGGGTAATTCTGCCCCGGGCCGGGCCGCATCATCCTGGGCACAGCGCCGGCCAGCGTGGTCATCCTAGGGGCAGTTTTGCTCGCAAATTATATCCAGGTGAAGGCGGGACGGAAAAGCGAGCGCAGTGTGGCTTGTGACCCTCGGGAACTCTCCAGATCCCGGAGAGCTCCTCCCCAAAAAAAGGCAGGAGAGAGAAGAGGAGGCGGGGCGCGGGGAGGAGGGCTGATAGCTCCAAGTCCACAGGCTCCAAAGGCGTCCCTAGAGTGCAGGATCCCAAGCCCAGGGCAGACAAGTTTTGCACGGGTATGGCAGATCGGCCCCTCAGCTGGGGCCACTGGCAAGGGTACTCTCGGCGCGCCAGGAAGATCAGGGCTTGGGAGGTTGGTGAGGAGGCGGGAGCGCGTCCCAAGTCTCCTCCCGTCCGTGACACCGAGTGCAGGGATCCGGACTAGGAAGCATTTATTAGTTCTTTCACCCAAAGCTTGGTCAGGAGCCCTGAGCTGCGATTGGCCAACGAGGAGACCTTCCCGGGTGGCGAAGACACACGCTGATTGGGCGACAGAGGCTACTTTCTCTTCCCATCCTTGATGGTGCCCAGGCCTCTGCCAACCGGAGGGGGACCAACTCTGTGCCCCTTCCGCAAAAAGGAGAGGGTAGACTGGTTGAAACTGGGAAAGGCAACTTGGGTGATCAGAGCCCTGAGGATGGAGAAGGGCTCGCTGTGTCCTTATGACTCTACGCGTGCTTCTCTCTGATCTCTTTAGTTTTCTATTCCTGTCTATCTGTTCCCTAGGGACTTCGCTGTATCGGATGCTTCTTCTGTCTGTCTCTGCTTTTCACCTGTGGATTCCTCTTCGGCATTAATAACACGGGGCTAGGGGTGGCTCAACTCGGAAACGGGCACAGGGAGTCCCGAATGTATTTAGTTTTCCTTTTTCTGGTCAGCCCCTGGGCCTGAGCTTACCACATGAGCCTCCCAGAGAGGCTCCTCTAAGGAAGAGCACAGGATGTGCCCAGAAGGTTCTTTTGTCTTCCTTAGACTGGGACTGAAAGATAGGTAGGGTAGCCTTAGACATAGACAGACTTGGCTAGGTTCCCCTGGGCTACAAGTCTCAAGCTGGGATGGGGGCCTTGGATTTTTTTTTATTTTTTTTTATTTTTATTTTTATTTTTTTTTTTTTTTGGTTTAAAAGTCCTTCTGGGAAGCTGGGACTTTAAATCTCCACATAAAGTTTGATCCCTAATGCACATGCATCTATATGTTGAGGTTTTGCCCGGGTGCAGCGTTTGTTCTCAGGAATTTATTATGGCATTCAGACTAAACTGCTGGAAAAATAAAAGGAGCAAAGTGTTGGCTAGGAGCTGAAGTGTCCCCAGCAGGATATGACGCCAGGAGTGTTGTAAAGACTGTCTGTCCTTAGAGAAGGTACCATTGTGCTTAGCCTTTTATTTATAACTTGGTAAGTGCCAGCGAACTCCCCCTCTTTACACCCCCCCCCCCAGTGCCAGCCCCGCGTTCTGCACTGCTCTTTATTCCCTCAAGTCTATTCAGGGACTGTCACTCTGGGCCTGAGAGGTATTCAGGGCCTTAATCAATCAAAAGGATGAGAATCAGGCAGGTTTTTTTCCCTTTGAAATAAAGGAAACAATGACTTCTGGGCTTCAAGTTCCCCTTTTTCTTTTTATGATATTTGAATTTTTCCTGCCCCTGCGTCCTCCACCCCTCTCTCTCTGTCCCCCCCCCACCTCCTTTGACAGTTTTGACGTGAACTCAGGCCCCCAATCCTACTTGTCCACCCCCTAATTAAAGGCAAACTCAAAGGAGGGGTGGGCGTGCATGTAGCTGTTCATAGTCCATACGCTGGCCCTTTAAGAGTTCACTCCCAGTGGGGAATGCTGGATAGCTCTCTGCTCCCCCCCCAACTCAAAAGGCTTGGTTGACCCTGGGAGCAGCTGAGACAGGCCTCTGGGGGGGGGGGGACTCCAGAAATGTCTGGACACCCTCCCTCACCCACACTTCAGGAGGAGCTTTTGAGTTCCCAGTGGAAAGCCTAGAAGCTAATTGCCGGGAGAGTTGCTTAACCAAGTTTTATATAAAATGATTCAATTTGTCAATGCGGGACAGAGTGGGGGTGGGGGGAATTCTCAATTCCCTTTTAGGGAATGGAGTCCTTCAACGTCTTGATACTTGTTTTCTAAAGCACTACTCATCCATAGCATCCAAGGAGCCAGACTTTCCCAAGCTTTTTGCCTTCCCCGAAGTTGAGCGGAGCTGGATTTAGTACTTTGTTGGTCTGCTTAATCCGTGGGAGGACGAGGAATCCGAGGTGTATTTCAAGGAGGTGGAATCAGGCTAAACATTCAGGGAAAAGAGATCCTTCCTGAGTGTTTGAGCTCTCTGGAGCTGAGTCTCCTCTGTTTGTTTGTTTGTTTGTTTTTTAGTCCAAGACTTCAGTGGCATGACCCCAGCTCTCCAGAGAGCTGCCTGGGGAGCCAGCCAGGGCATCTTGTTTATAATGGATAGCTGAAGATTCCTTTCTGGACTCAGAAGGTCCTCTGGGGCACTTCCACTGACATTGTCTATTGAAGGGCTCAGGGTGCCAGCTCTGTTGTGCATTCGAATTGCCACCTGCTAGGAAAATCGAACTCAAAAGTAGAGAGGGGAGGGAAGGTGGAATGATAAGTGAGTTTTTCTTCTCACCTAACCAGCACTCTCCCTTTCACATGCAACCAAAGAATAAGACCAACACTCCTGTCCACCTAGAAGGCCTCGGGGGTTCTGAGGGCACTGAATGGACACAGCTTCTGGGGCATTTCTAAAGCTCCATGTTGGGACACCGAGGCAGTGATATTGGTGGAGGTTCCCCTAACAGTGGTACCCACACTGCCAGATCAAACCAAGCAAAACATAATTTGAAGCAGCCTATAAATTGCAAAGCTGGCAATTCCTGGTTCCCAGGGGGTTTAGACACTTGCTTTGGGCCCTCTCCTTACTCCCAGCCCCCCCCCACCCCCAGATCTGTCTAGAAGCTGAAACCATGCCATCTCAACTGCCTACTGCAGAAATCTCTCTCCTATCACTTGCCCCTGCTGGGAGCCCCTGGGGTACCAAGTCTAGGTGCTCAGTCTGGCCACAGCACAGTCACTAATTGAACAAATGCGTCCCACCAATAGATCTAGCAGGGAGGGTGAGCCTAGGTTTGGTCATCAACACTCAGGCTCACAGCAGACCTCAAATGAGTACAGGGAAGTCCCTGCCCCAGTCTTGTGAATAATCCTTGCATCCATCCCTGACACCCACACATTTGTAAAATTTGAGTCTTGAGGACCAAAAATAGAATAATTTAACCCCTGCAACAAGTGGGGATGAAGAACGGAGCATTGGGGTTCACTCCTGTACCCGTAGCCACAATTAGACTTTGCTTAATTCGTAGTTCCCAAGTGGGTTTGAATCTGGAGGTTTACATCCCAGAGGCCTGGGGTGGCTTCTGCCTGGGCATGACAACACTTTTCTTTATGCATCTTCCTCACTTGGGGACCCATTAGTGAGCCTCTCCAGACTTCCCATGGATGACCTTTCTTCCAGGAGGATGCAAAGACCTGAAGTTATAATCTATGCAAAATAATGTTCAACTGAGCAAGAAAGTTGAGAGTAAGGTGATTGCTAAGGCTTCCCGGGTCCTTTATGCTTCTGCGGTGGGAGATTCGCTGAGACAGGCATGGGAACATGGGGTTTGAGTGGGGGCACTTAGAGGTTGCTTGACTGCACTGCTGGGCGCTGGGCGGCAGGACACAGTGGGACAACTCCCGAGGAACCATCAGTCCTACAAAAAGACTGTTAATCACTCTACAAGGAGTAAATTAAAACTCCAGATTCCAGGTCCTGAGCTTCCTGGCCAGATGCAGTGTGTTACCTGCTGGCTGGTGAATGCGAGGGTTAAACTCGTGGAGCAGCGCTACTACCACAGCACCAACGAAAGTCACTCTGATAGCCGCCTCAGTTATTTGTCAAAAGCCTTGGCGCTGCTCTTAGTCTTCTCCCAATCAAAAAGCGGGCAGGATGAGCTGGGGTTTAGGAATGAGTTGCGCTGATCTGCACAGCGGCACCGCCGCGTTGAAATGTGTGGACCAGCGACAGCGGGTTTGTCCCTGCCATGCCCCTGTAGCGGAGCGGGCCTTGGGGAACTGTGAGCGGATTCGCAATAAAGAACATATGGTTTGCTTGGAGGAGAAAAGAGTAAAGGAAAAGAGAAAGGGAAAGGAAAGGAGAAGAGGAAGATTTTTTAAAATTGAAAACCAACGGAGCAAGGCAGAAACTGTATCTCTCTAGTGTTACAGAAGTTTATTTACAAAGTTTATCTCTATATGAGCACGGATGGCGATCTGCCACAGCCAGAGGCGTCTTGCAAAATTATAATAATGATGGTAATGGTGATGGTAGCAGTGGTGATAACAGTAGCAGTAGTACTCACATGTTAATCCTCTCTGAACTGTTGGTGGGTGTAAACTGGGGAGGAGGAGGAGGAGGAGGATTTGATCTCGTAAAGAGCCAATTCGGAACTGCTCTGTACACGTAGGTTTGGCTCTGATGTGAGTATGTTGTTGGGGGATGGGGAGTGAGGGAAAAAGCTTCCCTTAGCTTGAGGACTTACTGACTGGTACCAGGGGCAGTCTGGACTGCCTTTGTGCGAGGCAGGCAGTGGGCCTGTGACTGGGGCAAGGGCGGAGCTAGAGGAAGGAGCCGGAGAAGCAGGGGCTACAAACTTTCTAAGGAAGACTGCTGACAGGAACAAAAGGTAGGCAAATGACCCTTCCAGGAACTCCTGTCCAAGGACGACTGGACATAAGGGCCTGGACTGTGGGTCCTACTCCAGAGGCCACCGGAGTGCGAGAGCAAGAGAGCAGTGATGTGGTGGACGAAGCTTATCATCGCTGAAGTGAGTTCAGACCTGCCTCTGACTCATTCTGGTTGACACCACTCTCCTGCCTCCTGACCACTCCAACTCAAAGGAGATTTTGTGGCAGAGGACTTCAAAAAGAGGGAAGAGAAAAAACTGAAAGAAAAAAATAAACAAAGTTCAAGCGTAGGGTGTCCCCTCCAAGCCTGAGGCGCTCCTGATGGGGCCCAAAGGGGAGTGCGGGGGAGGGGGGGTCACTGTAGCTGGAGGCCACAGGGCCATGAATGTGCCCAGCTTCCTCGACCCTCCAGCTTTAAACGCAAGACTGAAGCGGAGACACTGCAGCCAACTGAGGCAACGGATCACGGATCACAACAGGTGGAGGAGGCAGGGTTCCCAGCCTTCAGGTTGGATTCAGTCTGGCCGGAGACGTGTGTGGAGCAGGCCTGGAGCGAGCGAAGAAAGGACCACCAGAAACTGCCCTGTACACCTGTCTGATGGAGATTCACAGTTGGAAACTGCACCGGAGTTTTTTTCAAGTGGGGAGGGCGGATAGAAGAGGATACGGGAGGAAAGAAAAAAATCAAGAGGAGGGGATTAGCGAGAAAGAAGGAAGAAAGAGTGGTGGATCCGAAAGGTGGGACAAGGTGGGGGGAAATCTCCCGCACTGAGAAAACCAAACAAGAATCACCCTGCCGTGGTGGAATCACTAGACGTAAATGAACTGTTGAGTTTCATCCTAGACTCTAAATCATTTCTCCATCCCTAGCTTTTTCTCCACACCCTCACTCACCCTCCTCCCGGTCCTAAGAAAATGGCCGCTCCGTTTAAAAAATATAATTTCTTTTTCCCTAGGCGAGAATGGGAGCAGGATTATTTTGAATCGCAAGCTTGGGAACAGGAGAATCACGAGGGTAACTCTGAACGGATGAAAACTGACCATCTTGACAGTGAAATGAAGAAGCAGCCAGAGAGACGCCAGAATTTAGTGCGTGCAACTGCGGTGCAGATGCCGCCAGCAAGGCCTTCCTAGAGT
Source organism: Acomys percivali (assembly GCA_907169655.1). NCBI lineage: Eukaryota > Metazoa > Chordata > Mammalia > Rodentia > Muridae > Acomys > Acomys percivali. The sequence goes on from OU015743.1 coordinate 36,538,187, forward strand.
CATCTTGCAGATAGCTGACTTGGGCCCGAGTGGTGGCAACTCAGTGTGTCACTGTCAAAGGCTTGCCCTTTCTCCTGGTTGGGATTGGGGGGGGGGCGTCCATGAGGAGTGTACCAACTCCCAGCATAGAGCCAAGAGTCAAGACAAGTAGCCCCAAGAGGAATGCGCTTCAGAGAACCTTTCTTCTTATTCCTTTTTTCCCCCTTTTCCAAACGAAATCTAATACTATCTGGCTGCAAAAATATATATCACCGGCCCTGAGTCTGAAAGATTAACATTCGGATACGTAGGAAATGTAATCTGCATGGCTAATTGATTCTCAGCGTATCAGTTTAAAGGATAAAGATCGATATCTGCATATGATGGATATTGTATTAATAGGGACATAAATAAAGGCCGAAGAGTCGTTACCGAATCCTTTGAAGCTGCTTCCTGGCTCTGCCGCCCTTCTAGGGGCCACGCTGTCACCCCTACCTTCTGCTGAGCTCGAAGTATGGGCTTACTTCACTGTGGGGGGGGAAGTCAAGGTTAGATCGAGAGAGAGAGAGAGAGAGAGAGAGAGAGAGAGAGAGAGAGAGAGAGAGAGAGAGAGAGGATTTTTATGTAGCCCAGCTTTAGGGGGGAGGAGAGCACTATTTTCTCCTCCTGGGCTGGCGGAGATGGACTGTAATGACAGAGGGTGGGATTTTACCGGAACTTACCACACCGGGGTACCTAGAAACACTGCCTAACACTCAGGGGTGTATTTCCCTGTAAACCTTAGCCCTCAGAACAAGAACCAGCACTTGGCTTGGCCTCCCCAGTCCTGGCTCCCAAAACAGCCACTAAAGATCTGGGAAAAGCCTGGAGTGGGTGATCCAGAGTAGTGGTAGGGACCCAGCTCTTGAGTCCCCTAAGCGTGTTGGGGCCAGCTCAAAGGGCGCAGCGTTGCTTGGTCCTGGTAAGGGCTCTCCCTTGCCAAGCCTAGTCTTTTGAGGAAAAGAAAGCCCATCTGGAGCTGAGTACCTGGGGGAGAGTTGGTTGTGGGCACCTAGACGGGGAGGGGTGGGGGGCGCCCTGTGGTGGAGGGGTGGGGTAGGGGGAGCAAGGGAATGTAGATGGGTTATACCTATTCCGACAGGAACCCCTCCACCCACTGATAGCCAATTAGCCTTGAATGCTGCTGGCTTCCTCCTCCACGGAGCTCGCACTGCCTAGAGAATATTCCCAATGCAAATAAATCACCCCAGCTCCCCCTCCCTTCTCCATTAATTAAGAGAGACGTTTCGACAAAACGAGTGTAATCTTTATTAATTACTCAACCCTCAGAGCTGGGCTCCGCATCAATCACGCCCAAAGCGAAAGTACCGTGCATGCCAGATCCTTTCCCAGAGCACATTTGGAAGAGAACTGTCACCACTGCTTTCATCTTTCCGGACTGTCTCCACTCCAGCAGCGTTGGTAAGAGGATGCAGCTCTGAAGGCCAGGAAAGGCCTTTCCTACACTCCCAGGTCCTGTTGGTCCCTCGGCTCCTGCCGCCTCAGAACCCCCCTTCTCGCCCCCGCCCCCCCCGCCCCACCCCTCCTTATTCCGCACTCAGAAAAAGCCTCCACTCAAGAACATCCCGATTTGGATTTGCGCTTGTTGCACTTACGATGTGTCCAGGAACATTCGTGGCTCACATCCTCCATCCATGTCTTCTCTGGGCTCCTGCAGCCCCCTGTTGTCTCCCAACTTCTGGTGTGCAAAAGAAGAGCCTGATGAAAGTTGATTCTTCCTAGACCCAAATCCTGCCAGGGCTGGGATTCTGCTAGATACAGATTATCTCTAGGCCCCTGTAGTAGGAAGAGGAAATGAAGACCCGGTCCCATCGGCCTTTCTCATGACACCCAGGAGATCTGCCCCTAAATTGAGGGGTGGTGAGGTTAAAGCATTCAACAACTTCTGGTCCCCTAGGGGCACAGCCAGCTGGGCCAGGTGCCTGTGTTGAGTCAGAGGCACTCCAGTTCTTGGCAAAAAAAAAAAAAAAAAAAAAAAAAAGAAAGAAAGAAAGAAAGAAAGAAAGAAAAAAGAAAGGTCTCAGCCTCCAGGCAGCCAGTAGGGGTCAGGTGGGGGCATAATTTCTGGTTCTGCAGTCCAATAATGCTCTTGGAAAGGCAGACTCTGAGTGCTCTGGTAAAGAGCAGTTAATGTGACCACACCTCCCAACCTGTCTTTGCCCACTCCCAATTGAACCCCATCTGTCACAACCCTAGAAAGTCATGCCTTCCTGCAGTCTTGAGTCTAGACTGTAGAATCTGAAATTTCCCCACTTCTGTAAAAATAAAAAGGGGAGCATGGTGTGTGTATGTGTGTGTGTGTGTGTGTGTGTGTGTGTGTGTGTGTGTGTGTGTGTGTGTGTCTGGGTCTAAACCCACAATAATGACCTCCAAGGCCGGGATGGGTGATGTGTGACAAGCAAACCCATCTTCTTGAACCCCAAAGGACACCTTGTCTGTTCCTAGCTGACTGTCCTGGCTTTGCAACCCAGTTATAAACACTATATGAAGCTCAGCTTTGGACACCAAGCCCTCACTGTATCCCCGCCCCTAAAGGAGTGTTTAGCCAGCCTCACTCTACTCCTTTTAGGAACCTCTTTTGAGGGTCTGCAGGGAGCTGCTGCACCCTGGCCCTGGATGTCTGAATCTTGTGGAGAAATATACCCTGTGGCATGCTTTGAGCAGCCACTGGCTGGGAAGGCTAAGAGTGGAGAAGGCTGAGCAAGGTGGGAACAGTAACCAGAGCTAGCACCACGTCCCTTGGTTTGGTCATCCCAGGAAAACTTTCCATTGCCCCACCACTTCCATGGTTGGATCACACTTAGGCTGCAGTTCCTTCCTTTACCTCCTTCTTAAGGAAGGATCCTGTTTGTTGTTTGTTTGTTTGTTTGTTTGTTTGTTTGTTCACGAGTCACCTCCTGAAAGACAGGCAGTCAAAAATTTGGGTATCTTCATCCACCACAGAGTGTAAATGGAGTCTTTGCTTGACAGAAAATAAAATACAGTGTTCAGCTCCTCACTCCCCTGGAGCATCCCTCTCATTGACTAAACTGCAGAAAAGTCTCTGCAGAGAATCCGGAGGAGACGGACTTTCTAAAAACAAACAAACAAACAACAACAACAACCTACCCCTCCTTCCCTGGCTCACGGGTTTCTGAGATAAGCAGAGGAGACAGATGGAGAGTGGTGAGAGGAAGAACACAGCAGCTGGGGCTCTACAAGTTATGTGTGGCTTTGGGATTGGAGCATCTTTTTAAAAGCCTTAGGAGTTTGGGATGAACGGAGAGGAGTAGAGGTGATAGCACTGGGAGCTTGAAAATTCTCAGGACTCTAACTGCTTACCTCAAGAGGACCACTCTCCGTCTCAAACAATTGATAACATCAAACGTCACAATATGTTGGGTCTATGTCAACAGGAAGAAGAGAAAACTGAAGCAGATCTGTGTGGAAAGGGAATCATCGCCAGAGCTGGAAATGTTCTCAGAGGGACCAGTAGCCCTACCACAACAGGAGTGTCACATTGTTGTGGAAAGGGCCCTTTCTGTGACACTCAACAATATCACATTAGTGGGTATAGTTTAATGATCCAAACATCGGAAGAACAGAGCAAACTGTGCAGTTTCATTAAGGGACCCAGGAAAACAGGAGCCAGACCCAGGGACTCCCAGGAGCAGAATGTCAGATCCAGCTGAGCGGGAGAAACCAAGATCTTTTTCAGCTTAAAAATGATGATGATGATGATGATGATGATGATGATGATGATGATGATGATGACGACGATATTGTTGTTATTGTTAAATATTATTTATATTATAAATATTATATATTAAATATTATTATTATTATTATACCATTGAAAAGATGATTATTCTCAACTGAGAGAGGAGAGCCCAGTGGGTGCACACTCAGCAGGGCAGAATGACTGTTTATTCATGGCTGGAAGAGCAGTCCAGTAACTGGTGATATGAACTGAGCCCCCATCCCCCACTCCCACCGCCCCCCATCACTCCTGCATGACCTAGGAAACAACAAGAACTCTGAAGTGAAAGGACCTTCTAGAAGGAAAACACAGCCACATTGCTGTGTCCTCAAATCGTTCACTCATCATTGACTTAATAATTAAATTTGCTTCATGCTCAAGATTGAGAAATTCCTTTGTTTAAAAAAAATGGAAAAGAGAGGCCAGGCTGTGGTGGCATACCTTTAATCCCAGCACTCAGGATGCAGAGATAGACTGAGCTCTGAGTTCTAGGACACCCAGGGCTACACAGAGAAACCCAGTTCCCAACAAAAACAACAACCACAACAAAAAGATAAAGATTTGGATGTTGCCATTTCAAATCATGAACTACAGGCTCTTGGGGATAATGAATGTATGTGAATATTCATGTAAAGGACACTTGAATGACAGAGCCACAAGGATCAGGAGCTCAAGGTTAACTTTGGCTTCATATTAAATTTTAGGCTAATGTAGGGCTCCATAAAACCCTGTCTCAACAGCAACAAAAATCAAGAGTCAAAACGAATTAAAAAAAAACAAAAACAAAACCAACATTATGAAAATATCAGAGTGGGGACTCCAGAAAAAGAATGCCACCATCCCCTCTCCAATACCACAATCTAATAAGCCACTTCTTCTGCCTTTTGTTATCCACTCTCAGCCTCTGTCTTCTTTAAGACTCAAAGGGCCAGCGTGTTCAAAGTTCTAGCATTGTCAGCCTAAGAGCTCAGATAGCTTAGAGTTCCCCTGCTGTCTTAACCATCTCAGTAGGACTGGGGAAAGCCATATGTACTGAAAACATTACTTAAATTCAATACTAATATGTACAGTGATAGCATCCTTTAGGAGAGGGTAAAGAGAACAGAGAAGCTAATAAGCCTGTCCAAAGTAGCTCTGGTGCTACTTGGAACTCAGGACAATGGTAGTTGCTGATCTCTGCAGCCAGAAATCCCCAATTTTCAACCAAATCAAACCCCTATGAGCTCAGATCAGGACTCTCCCTAAATTCTCCAGTTTGCTTGTTTGCCTTGTTATGGTGGCAAATAATTTATAAAACATTTATTGTTTGTTTGTATAGAGATAGTGACTCTGTAGCCCAAGCTGACCCAAAACTCACCATCCTCCTGCCTCAGCCTTCCTACTTATAGGGTCCTAAATGCAGGACATCACCCTCAGCCAAAGGTCACCTTTGATGCTTTGAGAAAGCAAGAACCTACCCAGTTCATCTCCATTGAAAAGAATTCAGAAATTTGCCCACCTCGGTGACCTTTTAAAACACTTATCCTGGTGTACAGCCACTAAATCCAGCTTATTTTAAACGAACTGTTTCTGCTTCTCTCAGGGACCTGGTTTTAGCCAAGACCAAACTGAGACAACAGAGCTTCGAATTCTAGTGAAACACATAGTAGGCAGGCAAGACACATAGTAGGCACAAGACTATTTGCAGAAAGCCTTCAGAGGCTTCGCATCTTCAGGCATCCTTGAAGCAAACAGCACTTGGGGTTGGAAGGCATTGGCATTTTGGTGGCATCCTGAGATTCTCTTTGATGCTGAGCACCCACTGCCTCTCCACTAACCACCTCTCCACCTCTGCATCACTGACTGAAAGGTGGCACATTAGGACTTAGAGGCTAAGACGACAGATCTGGTGGGTGCCAGCACTCAGGAGAGGGATTTACAAGCCGAAAACCCCAAGACTCCTATTCTATCCCCCAATGCAAGCTCTCAGACACCGGACCTCAATAAAGACACTCTACCTGGTGCACTTGTAAGCCAGCCTGTCTTCCACACTCTGCAGCCGTCCTCCCGCCTGCGCTTGAGTTACCGGTGTGCGCAGCACAATGCCTTCCTTCTTTGAAGGTCAGCTGTCAGGCGGCAGACTCAAAATTGAAGTTGGGCCCCCAGCAGGAGCTGATTCCCCAGCCACAGGTGGCCTCGAGTCCACAGTCCTAGGTTCCTGCCAGCTGGCATCCCGCCAAAAAAAAAAACCCCGCCCCTCCAAGGTGTTCTTCGTGGCTGTGGCTGTTTCTAGGCCGCTCCAGTTCCTGCCCAGCTGACAACACTAAGCATCACGTGTGGGGCTAGATTCGTGCTATTTCCATCCAGCTCCAAGTTGAAAGTCTTGGTGTACAGACAGTATTGGCATTCCTCTTCCTCGGTGGATGGCGGGTTACCATTTACCCACAGCAGGACCCTCCCTACATATGCGGTACTGCTGAAAGGCAGCCCTGGCTCTGCAGCTGAGAGGCACAGAGATGAAGCCGGACCCATCCCCTTATGATGGGTAAGCAGGCACTCATCAAGTCTTGTCAGCTGGTGGGGAGTGTGACAGCCCTGCGAACCACTACACTCCTGCTTTTGGTAGCTCTGCTATGTCTAATAGATGTGAAATTTCTGGCAAGCTGTAGGAGTGGCTGGTGGGAATCCAGGAGTATTACGGAAAAACCTATCTGGTCACTCATAGTAATAATATCCTAAAGACGCTGAAGTCGGGAAATGCCACCAAAGAGACCTAGTTTATACAAAGGGATTTTGAATGTAGCAGAGTTCTTCTTGCTAAGCGAGCAATAGGCCTGGGTTACAGCTGTGGAGGCAAGTAGAGACTAAAACCAATGGCTTTAGCTAAACCGGGATCTAAAACGCAGAGATAGCAGGGCTGGTGGTGTGGCTTAACAGGTAAATTGCTTACTTGGCAAGTGTGAAGGCGCGTAGGTTCGATCCTCAGGACCCTCTGTACCCTATAAAACTGGTATGGTGGCTGTACATGACCTGTAATCAATCTCTCTCTCTCTCTCTCTCTCTCTCTCTCTCTCTCTCTCTCTC
>OU015743.1:36545127-36558441 GCA_907169655.1 Acomys percivali
TCTCTCTCTCTCTCTCTCTCTCTCTCTCTCTCTCTCTCTCTCTCCCCACCCTCCCTCCCTTCCTCCTTCTCTCCCTCTTCCTCCTCTTCCCCCTCCCTTCCTTCTTCCTTTCCTCCCTTGTTCTCCACTCTTCTCCGAACCCCCCACCCCACCCCCGCATTTTATCTCTGCACTGAGACAAACTGAGACAACTGGTTCCATTTGTGCATTTCTGGACCGTACCTTTGAGGCTTGGAGTTGTTCTGGTCATCTCCTTTCCAGATCTCCTTTTCGAGTTTGTACCTGTGCTGGGAATGGGGACATAGCAGATGCGAGGCTGCGCTCCTAGCAAGTCAGGGATTCTGTCCTGTTTAGAAGTCTGGTAGGATGATAGAGAACCTCAGCCCCATGATGACGTGATGGATTTTTCCCATCGGTCTCTAAGGCTTCAGTGGCTCTCCTCTCCCAGCCCTCCCCCCCCCACTTCGTCTCCTCCCTGCCCCCACCTTCACTGCCAAGGCAACAATGGAAGCAGAAGCAGCAAGTGGATCCTGGAGCTAGCCTCTACAAGCTTTCCCTAGTCTACAGGCCCAGGGGGAGTCACCTTGAGCAACTGCCCTTGAACACAGATAAATCAAGGCTAGCCCGGTTTCACAGGACTGAGGGCTGATCTGTGCCAGGGCTAATCTCTTTACACCTGGTTCCAAGGGCATGGAGTTAAAGTGCATGAGGGATTTTTTTTTTCTTCTCTTTTAGCCTTGGCACCTGTCCTGGACTCGCTTAACTTTATAAAGGAACCTAACATCCCTCCTAGTGAGTATTTCAAAACAAGCTACCTAGTTCTGACATCAAAAACTGGAGCCAGTGTCCACACCTATCCCCATCACCAAAGGAGCTAGATACAGCCCTTGGCCACGACTGCACATGTTCCTGGAGATGGTGTGTTCACTTAACCGCAAGACTTTCCTAGTTATTCAGAAATCGCCCCAAATCTATGTTTGTTCGTTTATAAATTGAGATCTCACTATGTTGCTGGGGCTGGTAGCCAACTCTTGGGCTCAAGTGACCCTTCTGCCCTGACAGTTTCCTGAGTAGCTAAGATCTCAGACATCTAAGCAGGGGGTGGGAAGTTCACAGAAAAGCCTCAATTTATAAGGCACTGCACCTAGGTTACAATAATCTCAGCACACCGATACACACACACACACACACACACACACACACACACACACACACACACACACACACGGAGAGGGGTGAGCTAAAACAATGGTTAAGCTATTAAATAGTTCTCCTTTAGTTCCAAAATATAACCACTTCCGAAATCCAAGGACTGCCCCACTCCTTCAAGAAATTTCTATTAAAGAAAGAGAGAAAGAAAGAATGAACGAATGAAAGAAAGAGAGAAAGAAAAACTGGCAGGATTGAGTTCATTAAAGTGAGATTAGGGAGACAATGGCGTTTTATTAAGGTGTGAAATATAGGGCTCTCAGTTTTAGCAGCTTAGAAAATCACCTGGGGCGCCTTTTAGAAAAACCACCTCGCCGCCTCCTCCCAGCCCTAGCCAATCAACTGTGGCCTCTGAGCGCCGGAGCTTCCGCGTGCTTCTTCCAACCCGCCAGGTGACTCTGGACCTGCCTACAGAAGCTGCGCGTAGTCTCTCACCAAGAAATAAATTTGCTTTGTGTATCTAATAAGAAATAGGCCTCTGCAGACAAATCAGTTTCCTTACTGACGTTGCTCCTCACAGCTCCCTAAACAGACAAAACTTTCTAATTTTCACTAAGAGTTATATAACTCCTCCCCCAAACCCCCTAAACTGTAAGGGCAGATGCGACACCATCTCTGTCTCACAACTTCAATTGATGATTGTTTGGTCAACGAACACATAATATAAACATTAACTTATATGTGATGGAGTCTACTAAGTGCCGGAGGGGACCACGTGGTCCATGTTTTCTGCAGTAGCTGTTGAAATAAGTGTCTTTCTGCAAAGACTAGATACTTTTGCATGATTACATGGGAGTTTGTTTTGAAATAGTATAGGTTAGGAAGACTTTCCACCCTTTCTCTTCTCATTCCAGCCCCTCCCACACACACTAGACCCCCTGGAAATTGGCATTTCTAAACCAAAGATAATCCAATTTTACATGCAAAGACAACTGTTTTTGTAAAGGAAATGTGTGCATTTTTCCGAGGCTCCTAGGAATATTCTTGGTGATTGGATTATAAACACTCACTTCCCCAAATGTCGTATGATCAGCAATGGTTGCAAATTTATCACGGAAACAAAATTGCTTCTCTTTGGCATAGTTTATGTCTGTTTAAGAGAACAGAGACCTCGGAATCAAAACCGATGGAAGGTAATAGCGGTGGGGGTAATCCTTAAACAGCTTATCTTACACAGACAATCAAGAGACCTAGCGAATGACAGATAAAGTCTCCCCTGCATTTGATTCATCCACAAAACTTCAAACTAAGATTAACTGCAGTTGCTTCTAACGCTCATCTTAGAGAAAGTGACTGCTCAAATAATAGCTAGTCTTTTAAGCCACACTCTAACATCCACAATAAAACAGGACTTCAAAGGAAGAAAGAGAGACACATACTCTACATGATATAAATTTACTCATCTTTGTGTAAAAGCAGAAATGTACAGATATTACAATTAGGAATTAAGTTGTGTGTGTGTGTGTGTGTGTGTGTGTGTGAGAGAGAGAGAGAGAGAGAGAGAGAGAGAGAGAGAGAGAGAGAGAGAGAAAGAGAGAGAGGGAGGAACAGTTGGGTTTCAGAATTAATCAGATGGTGGAGCTTCTGAGATCAATACAGTTACCAGGTTAGTGACCAGGCTTGGTGAATTAATAAAACAGGAAGTACCGAGTAATGGGAAATGTAACAGAACTGACTCTTGGTGTTGTGGTGTGGTGGGGGAAGCCTTCTGCCAAGTCTCTAGACGCCATTCGCTAAAGAAAGCATAGTACAAGTATGCTCATAAACATATCCTAAATGTCACAATGCAAAAATGCTTAGACAGGGAAGCCAAAGGCTTCTATTGTGGTTCTGTTGATGAATATGCGGTGTGAGTTTCCCTGCAGGGTCACTCAGGACTCAAAGTGATGTTTGTAAATGTATTTCTCATCCATTTGTTTTGTTTTTAAACAGGGTTTCTAGTAGCCCAGGGTACACATACAGAGAAGGATGAGAACTCTGGATCCTCCTGCCGCCACCTCCCCAGGGCTGGCATTCCAGGAGTGTACTGTGCACCATCATGCTCAATTTTAGGCATGCTGAGAATCAGACCTATACCTTCCTTGCACCAACTGTGCTAATCCTTGGCCTTTAGTTTTTCCACCCTTAAAAAAAAAAAAAAAAAAAAAAAAAAAAGTTTGGATGCGGACACACACAAATGCCTCTGCCATGGCCCTCAGATCTCCAGAATTCTGACTGTCGGGAATGAGTCAGGAGAGCCAAATTGTTCAACATTTATTCCAGAGTTTTCCTTCTGCCAACTTAACATTATGTCTATCGGCTACTTACTTTGTGCTGATAACTCATTAATGCTTTTGTGAGAGGACAAAAAACAAAAACAAAAACAAAAATCCATCAAGGTTTCTGTCCTTGATTTTACATTATGGTTACAAAAAATTGTACCCTCCTGCCTGCCTAAACGCCTCAAATAAAGAAGACTTCTGTAGTCAATTTTAAATGTCACAAAGGATAGATTGTGATCCAGTATCTGGGGACAGGTAGGAGATGGCAGCCCTCCCTGCAAAAGTGAAATTAAAACCTTGAAAGAAGCAGTAGGTGGCATAGGTGCATGGAACTTCAGTTTCCAGGACACTTGGGCTGTCTTCCTTTGAGTACAAATCTTACAGCTAACTATTGAGGGAAGGGTGGGCCACTGAAGAACTTCCCTTCAAAAATGAGTGAAGAGTCTGATATCCAAAGAGGTCAAATGATTTCCCAAGGTCTTTCCAAATATGAGGAATTTGGTCTTCAGAAATCTCCTGGCCACAGGTGCTAAGTGCTTTCTGGAGGTATAGATCCTGTTCATCATATCAGGTGGCATTCAAGGTTGACCAAACACATGGCCAACCCCTCACTCTCAGGATAAACACTTGAAGTTTAGACTATGCGCCCCCCCCCCCCTTGAACTCTGGAGTCGTGAGATCTCCAAGTTTTCAAGAGGCTGTTCAGGACAGACTAGGTCTGATTTTACTGGACCTTCCTACTCTTAAGAAGGAGCTATATCCAGGATTGAGTCAGTTTCCTCTAAGATGCCAGGGGAGAGTTGGTATGGAAATTTATGTCCCATTATCCCAGAAGCTCCCTAGGCAACGCAGTTATTATTTCAAGAATGACTTTCCAATCCCCTGCTTTGTCTATGATGCTGTTATGTCAGGACTTTCCATATATAAAAGCCAAGTTCTGTTACTAGTGTGCTTATGTAAGACACATCTGACTGTGGTGGCCTTTAATCCCGGCACTCAAGAGGCAGAGGTAGGAGGATCTCTGTGAGTTTGAGGTCAGCCTGGTCTACAAGGAAGTTCCAGGACAGTCAGGACTGCTATACAGAGAAGCCCTGCTTCAACAAACAAAACAAAACAAAACAAAACAAAGCAAAACAGCCACAAAGGCATACATATCCATATACACAAGTGGAGATGTGGAGATGAATTTTCACTATAATAATTACAATCTCTGCACTGAAGATAAAGAAAGGGTGGTAAAAAGTATGTATAAATGTAAAAATAACAAAAGATGCTGAGTGTGTGGTTAATCGAATCTGCATAATGGAAAAGGGTTCACATACCTGAGTGCTGGAGGGGCAGACAAACATTTCATTATCTCATTTTGCCCACAGTCCATTTCTGGTAACAAAGTTAGAAACTAGCAACCAAAGCAAGGTAATCCAAGGACAAAAATATTTCTAACTCCTGAAACACTAATGTTATCTATTTGATTTTCAACGATTCTAACTTTACTTTTTTTTTTTTTTACAAGAAATTACATGTGCAGTCCATGAAAGAAGCAAAATGTGGCTCTCATTGTGATGGAGACAATGCAAAGATGCATTTCTCCTGTCCTGTCTCCATCATTAGTTCACTTCTATGGAGCATAAATAAACTATAAGTAAAAAAGCAAGCTGGTCCCCCAAGTAACTGTGGGCAGACTCCTAGGCTGCCAGTTGAAGGGAATGAAATAGCAAACACATGTTTGTGTATGCATGGCCACATCCGCAGAGCCAACGTCTGTTACTATGTGCATATGTCATGCATATACATCCGCATAGACACAAATATACCTGTGTGGATGGATTATGGCCACAGTGATTACAAACAGAACATCTGCACTGGAGGTGAGGAGAGGGTGAATAAAAACATATAAATAAATATGAAAGCAACACAAGATGTTTGGCATATAAATAAGCCACAACTCATCTCTGAAATGTGACTCTTATTTGGAAGGAGACACAGCTCACAGACACCAAGAATGGTGACATCAGAATCTAGTTTGTGTGCATGTTACAGCTGCAAGGGACTAAGTTGTCCTCTCTCCAAAATATTACAACAGTTCTCAAGGGGGAGGGTCTTCCGAGGGACTTCAGGGGGTCTTCAGGACCTCATGCCTTCCCACACTGGGTCTGTAAATCCAGTCCCACAGAATCCAAGGCCGCCTTCTGTCCTCCATGGGCACCAGGAACACACACAGTTTACAGACATACATGCACCCATACACATTTAAAAAACAAAACAAAAAAATTCTTGGGAAAAAAAAGAGCTCAGAAATACACAAAATGCTCATCTTAACTAACAGTTACACTCTCATACGTTACTTACTTCTCTCTCAGTCTCATCCAAAATGTGCAATTGGGATTTGGGTAGGAATGTGCATCCAGGGAAAAGAAAAGCTTGGCGTGATTTCACCATGAAATAAAAATGTACCCAAACCAGTGTGTCTTCTTTTCTATAAACACTTCCTGTTTTTATTAAGACAGTGTAGACATATAACACACCATATTGTGGTTCCTAAAGTGCAGCCACGATACTTATGGATGGCCAATAAATTGTTTCACTCATATCATAGCTATAAATGCTTCATTCGAGTTCAGTTAATAGAGAGGGCATCATGCAGGTGACATTACACATGAGGAAAAAACGGCACACACCCAGTGCAACTCTGATTTTTTTTTTCCAACTACACCATGTGCAGTATACACTAATAAATCATTCCTTTAGTCTCAAAATCAGGTGAATATCTATTTCCCCCTCCTTTGGGTTTGGACATTTCAATGACTTCTATGACAGAAGAAAGTTAAACTCAAATGGTAAGTGCACATTATCGTGATAAGCAGAGGCAGAGACACTTTTCAGTTTATCTTTGGGCATTAATATACACGTTTTGATAGTTGAAAGTTACTGTTTCACGGTATAAAATCTTGAATGAATTACTAACACACCTTGATTTCCTGCTTATTGTTTTGAAATGTATTTGGATCAGAGGTAAGAGAGAGAAATGACACCGTTCAAAACAACTTCTGGAGATCTTAATCTGCAAAACTTCCAGATTTATATATTCAAAAATAAGCTATTTTTAAGTGAAATGGGGAGAGGGGTCACGGGAGGAGGGGAAGCTTATAGTTTATACTCTGAATAAATAGCTTTCAGTGTCTTCCAGGTGGGGGCAACAGTCAGTCAGTTTTGAGAGAAGGGAGGTCAGGCTCTTTAAGCTCCCTGAGTCGAGTCCGGTTACAGAAGATGAAAATGACTTCCTGGCAATAACACTGTGAATAAAACAACCGCAAGCCTCTAGGAGATGGGACTTCTGGGCTCGGCTCCAGCCACCAGGCAGAAAGCAGCGATCACCAACCAGTGCTTGCCAGCTTGTGAAAGAGCAAAGACTGTCCAGGACGCGCACGCGCGCTGAGCACTTGCCCAGCTCCTAGCAGATGCCGGCTCCCGCTAAGTCCAGCTAGACGCTCATCTCTTGGCGCGCGGATCCTTTCTGTTAACTAGTCTCTGCCCTTCCGCGATCTCTTGAGAATCAGGAAGATCTTTTGCGTTGCATCTTGTTCATTTTTCCTTTAGACAATTAGAGTCCATGCACAGTGTTGCGGACGAGCATGCGCACACCGCACCCCTAAATGAACGCTTAAGTCCCAGGCGCCAGGAATCCACTTTCAGCACAACCTCAGACTTTTGGGGAAAGGACAGTCACATACTCTGGTCAGGGTGGATGCAGCACATAAAGCGAGGTCTGGACAAAAGGGGTTTCCCCACATACACACACCCTAACATCCCTTTCTCTTCTGTTTTCCTCTCTCGCCCAAGGTAAAGGAAGTAGGGAACAGAAAGACCAAGAGGCGGGAAACTGAGGCTCCGCATTGACTCAGGGGTCCGTGGTCACTGACAAAGCGGGGAGAAACCCCAGCGCTCTGAGTCCAAGGCCCTAAGGGCGCGCAGGGTAGGAGATGCACCGGGAGCGGGGTGTGCGGTCCCGTTACGTGTCGCTCCTCCTGGAACTACTTGGGGCGGCAGGGACTCGCGCCCTCGAGCCACTCCCGCCGCTGCCTGCGGAGCCCCCTGCCGACCCCTCGGGCCGATACTTGAGCCAGCAGATAATCCAGGTGACAACCACCGAAAAGAGCGCTAGGATGCTGGCCACCGACAAGCAGATTGGTCCCACTGGCGAGGGAGAGGGCGATCCGGTAGCCGGGGCGGGGCCGGGGGACGAACCGGTGCCCGGCGTCCCCCCACCCCCGCCGCTGCCGCCACCGCCACCGTAGTGGTTAACGAAGATGAGACCGGTGAACAGCAGCACCACCATGGAGAGGAACGAAAAGACCACGCAAACACAGCCGGCGGTGAGCGCCGCGCGCTTGCAGTTCTGACAGCTCTCGTAGGCTCCCGGGGCGCGGAGACCAGGGCGGCCCCGAGGTCCGGGGGCGGCGTCCTCGGCTGGCGGAGGCGCCGGTTGCGGTGGCTGCGGGGCGAGGGCTGGCAGCGGGGCGGTGGTGGGCGCGGGCCGGCGGTGGTCCAGTGGCGGGAGGTGGTCCTGGGGCAGCGGATCCTGTGCGGCTCGTAGGGCCAGCGGGAAGGCCTCGGAGAGCTTGGTGTTGTTGGGCAGGCCGTGCACGCGGCTGTCCGGCAGCGGCGTGCGGTGGCGGCACACGGGGCACGCGATGGCTCCGGGAGGACCATGCCAGGGTGGCGGGCGCGGCGCGCGCTCAGGGGCCGCGCCGGAGGAGGCGGCGGCGCGGAGCTGCAGCTGGCTCAAGCACTCCTGGCAGAAGGTGTGCAGGCATGCCAGCAGCTTGGGGGCGCGCCGGTCCGCGTCGAAATAGTTGTAGCAGATTTTGCACTCGTAGTCTTCAAGCGGAGGTAGGCTGGGGGCGGTCGCCGCGGTGTCTCGGACCCCCTTGTCCCCGTCGTCGCGACCTCCCGCCGCAGTACCTCCAACTCCCTCTCGGCCTCGGGGGCTGCTGCTCCTGCTCTGGGTGTTGCTGCCGCTGTCGTTTGCAGGAGCTGCCATGGCATGATACGCCCCTCATGGGGGGCTAGGTGAGGCACCTTCCTCCCCCTGTGTTGCCTCCCCGGCTCAGGGCGGGGAGGAGGCGCTTCTGCCTTCCCCCTCTGACTGCTGTCGCCTGGGGGGGGGAAGTAACCGCTGGCTGCTGCGCCCCCGCCCGGCCCTCGGGTCCACCCACCCCACCTCACCCCACCCAGTGCGGATGCTCTAGTCCTTCCAGGTCCAGGGGCCCCTGACTTAGATATACCCCTAATCCTCTGACCCAGGTCTCCTGACAGTTATCTGTATGTTGGACTTAAAATTGGGGTTCAGGTGGGCTGGGAGGTGTTGCAGGAACGCATTTGGGGGGGTGTAGTTACTTAAGGCTGTTCCGTTTGCCTGTACACACAGCCTCTAAAGATGGTGTGCTACTAGGACCCGCTTTTTTCTCTTTCCACTCCCTCGACATTACTTCCCCCACCCCTCCTTGTTATCCGTTTTATCCTTCCCTGTTCAGGGCTATGTCCCAGGAGAAGTCTCCTCTCCCCCCTACCAGCAAGAGCTCACCGTGATGTAATGCAGAATGCAGGACCCGCGCAGGGAGGGGAAGCGGCGGCCTCGGCAGCCTGGCAGAGGCGGTTCCTTAGCAAGCTGAAAAATCGTGATCTCATGTCTCAGTCCAAGGGCGAAAGCCAATAATCCCCAAGCCATTTACGCTTTGAGCTTTTATTAGCAGGGCCCAGGCGGCGGTGCAGTGCTCATCTCAAAGTGGAAGCGGGGAAGGGCATTTTTCCCTTCGACATTTGGAGGAAATGTGGGAGCCAGATAATACCCTTTTCTTCCTAGGAAATGTTGCTTCCTGAGTTTAAGGAGAGGAGACAGATTGGGAGCATGGTCCTGCTGTTTGCCTGGCGATGACCGCTGTAAATGCAGCTGTTTCTAGTACCAGGTGGTTGCAGAAGCAGAGAGGCGACAAAGAAGTTGGCAAGAAAGTTCACCCAATGAAAAAGCTCAGGTTAAACCCTGCCTGCGGCTAGGCTCTCCCACTTTGTTCCTCCCGGCGCCCACTTTAACTTTAATCATTTAGATACAGAGACGCCCGAGTTTATAAAAACTCCAAAGTTTATGGAACAGAACTCCAAAGATCCAAATCAGCAAGATGTAGCTTTTACAGTAAGATACAGGAGTGTTTGGGTACCAGCTGCACGCTGAAAGTCAGATATTCTTAACCTCTCCATCAACTATCTTTCCGGGTAGGTGTCCCGCCAGCTGCCTGTCCCCCGCCCCCCACCCACCCCCGCCCAGTCCTGTGAAGAGGAAAATGGCTACCCATCCCCCCCAGAAAGATAGCTTTGCAAGATTTTTATATTATATTGTTCCAGACGGTAGGAACACTGCACTCTCAGTCCTGAAGTCTCTGAAGATCTCAAGGTACCACAGGGAATAGCTGCGGAAAAGCGACACCTGGGAAGCACATGAAAGGCAAAGGAAAGAAAGGAAACCAGTCAAGAACCAACAGGAGCTGCCTGAGAGGGCTGGGGGTGCAGCTCAATTGGCACATAACCCTGAGCGTCATACAGAGTGCTACAAAAAGTGGGCACAGTAGCATAATCGAAGCATTTGGGAGGTGCGGGCAAGAGGTTAGACCTTCAAAGCTCTACAACAACCTAGGGAGCTTGAGGCCAGCCTGGGCTACATAAGACCCTGTCTCCAAACACAAAACAAAAGGAGCTTCTGGGGGAAATCTAAATAGCAATGACATTTCTGGAGCATTTGAAAGTATGTATATTTTTGCTCTATGTGAATAGTGAGTGTACTAATCCTTAAATTTAAGGCCTTAAGTTAAACTTATTTTAAAACATTGTGTGTGTGTGTGTGTGTGTGTGTGTGTGTGTGTGTGTATTTTTAAATACCTTGTTCTGTGATGGGTACAGTAATAAGAAGGCAGGTTGGTGAGACAGCAAAAAGGCTATCATCTATCTGGCCTTGAAAGGTTGCAGACTGACTCAAAGCTAACTGGAGCTTTAACTCTTTCTCCTTCTCTCCTGCCCACTTCCAGCATGTGTGTCTCACACAGTTTCAAACTGGGTCCTTTAAACTCTATTAGGTTTGTGCTATGCTTCCAAAGCTGATTAGAAACAGTGTCTCAGAAAGAGAGGTGCATAGAAGCAAGAGAGCTGTTGTGCATTTGTACAGCTCTTTTCACCCACCCAGCTCCATGCCAAAAAAGTGCCCAAATGGTCATGTAAGAGCTCCGAAGACCTGTGTATTTGTACATAATGTGTGTTCAGCCAAAAACATATAAGCTTTTGCAGTTATACCTTAGCGTGCGTTTTCACCTCATACCAGGGTTTCGCACACCAGCACTACAGACATTCTGAGCTCGATAACCTTTTATTGTAGGTGCTGTTCTGTGCATGGCCAATGTTAAGCGGTGTCCTTGGCCTCTACCCATTTGAAGTCAATGGTGAAACGTCCCAGTTGTGACAACCAAAACTATCTCTGCTCACTACCACCACCCACACCTGGACCCCCCCACACCTGGACAAAATCATCCCTGGCTGTGGGCTTTGGGGACTTATACAAAGACCACAGATTTGCTTTAAGTACAATCTGAACCAGATCTCCCAGCTCCTATCCACTGTGAGTGAACAGCATCCCCCCAAGGCAGTCATCACTTTGTGACCATGTTTCTTTTGCACTTCATAGTAATTTAGGTCCCAAGTATGGAACAATCTTTGAAAGACACTGGTGTAATTTTTTGACTCATACTTTCTGTAAACAATTACAGGACTTTGAGCAATGATGGAATTTACTGTGTTTGGATAGGTTCTTGGTTTTTTGTTTTGATTTGAGCAGACCGTATCCCACCCTATAACTCGGGGCTGGCCTGGAACTCGCTAGTTCCAAACACACAGCAAGCCTCCTGTTTCAGCCTCCAAAGTATTAGAATCACAGACACAAACTCCCCGGCCCACCCCCAGTTTGAGGGGAACTGAGCATCTCAATTGTTTCACATCTTGGGGACAGATGTTCATTCTTAGGACTCATAAATATATTGTGTAAGGACTTCCTTGGAGCAATGAGGGGGAGGTCTGTGACATCTGGAGAGTGTTAGGTAGGCCACAGGCACCTGACCTAAGGGATCATAAGCCCCAGTGCCAACCATATTGCCTCCAAGAGTAAACAATGATGTGTGGTCATGCAAAGGAACTGGAGTTTCCCTGGGAAGAAAAATGTGTTGAATTGCACCTTCAGTTGGCAGCAAATAGCTCCGTTTGCATGCTAGGATGTGAATTGGTTTTACCAGAATCCTGCCCATATCTTGAACATATCAGATATTATTATTTTCTGGATTATTTAATTTAAGGAACTGAGTAAATGGAAAATATCCATGCTCTCAAAAAATCTCCAGTTTATGGTCCCTCCCCTGACCACCTAACGAATGTTGTAGTTCTATAAGCTTCAGTCTTGACAAAGGGTTCAGGACTGTGGTTCTCAACCTATGAGTTGAAACCCCTTCAAGAGGTCATGTATCAGAAATCCTGCATATCAGTTATTTACATTACAATTTCACAACAGTGCCAAAGTTAGAGCAACGAACTAATTTTATGGTTGGGAGTAACCACAACATGAGGAACTGTATTAAAGGGTCACAACAGTAGGAAGGTTGAGAACCAATGATTTGGAGGATGTGCATTCAAACAACACATGCCTTGGCAGTTCTGAGTCTATATTGTAGCTCTGTTCCTCACCCTTTGTGTATTTGCAGGGTACCTTTTCTGTGCCTTGGTTCCCCAAACTAAAATTGGGATAAGCTTATTTGCTGCATAATTTTGCACCTTGTAAGAACTGGATATGTTATATATGTAATATAAAACGATAGGCCCCAGCCATCTGGTAGTATTCATTATTATATGTGGTGAGGGTTCCTGTAGCTCATCTAGGGATCCCCACAGATGCCTGTGAGAGAGGCCTCAGAGTGTCCTTGGGATGCAGCCCAAGGTGGAGCAGCCGAGAGCAATGGGATGTTTTTTCTTCCAGTTCTTCTGACAACCCAGGATGAGACACAGGTGGTATCCCAGCTACAGGACCAGCTTTTCCTACGAAGTTAGCCTGGCACCACAGATCTGCCAGCCCTTCTCAAAACCTCAGGGCTGAGGGAAATCTCTGTTCATATGGGAGGGATAGATGTTGAGTCAGACAAAGCTACTCAGAAGCAAGTAATAAATCATTCCATCAAATAGTTGATGTTCTAAAATAGAAACTGGGTCAATTACAGTCAACATGTGCAGAGGTCCTGTTTCAGAAGACGTTGAAACTGGTGAGGATGCTTGGCCTCCAGGAACCAGGAGTTCAGTGGAAGAGTCCAAGGAAACGGACAGCCAGCTGTGCTGTGAATATCCTAGAGGAGACACTGAGACAAAAAAAGGACACTAGGGACAAACTAAGGAAATTTGAATAAAGTGTCGATTTTAGTGAACAATAGCATATCAATACCTGGTCCTCAGTTATAATAGATGTCGAATATTAATGTAATATTAATGTAAGATATAAATTAACACAAGAAACTAGGTGGGGTTATTTTGAGAACATTGGGAACCTTTGCAAGTTTCTGTAACCCTAAAACTATTATAAAAATATAAGTTTGATTTTCATTGTATGTATTTCCAAAATTGTGTTTCTTAGCTTTGTATTAGTGTAACGAAATTCCTGAGATAATTAAATGATGAAGGAGAAAGGTTTGTCTTGGTTTCAGTGTAAGAAAGTCTGGGTCCGTTGGCCCCACTACTTTTGAGCCCATGTTGAACAGTATACTGTGACTCA
>OU015743.1:36572930-36595052 GCA_907169655.1 Acomys percivali
CTGCTATGTTGCTGCTGGGAATTGAACCTAGGTCCTCTGGAAGAACATCCAGTGCTCTTAACTGCTGAGCCATCTCTCCAGATCCATCAGCTACCTTTCTTATACAACTCAGAACCCCCTTCCCAGGTGTGTTACTGACCACATCAATCTTCCCATGGACAGGACAGTCTCCACATTTGAGTGGAGAGTGGGATATGACTTTCTCACGTACTCTGCTGCCTCACATTTGACTATGTCCCCTGGAGGGGGAGACCTAGTGGCACTCAGAGGAAGGACAGCAGGTCACCGAGAAGAGACTTGATACCCTATGAGCATATACAGGGGGAGGTAATCCCTCTCAGGAACAGTCATAGGGGAGGGGAATAAGGAGAAAATGGGAGGGAGGGGAGAATGGAAGGATACAAGGGATGGGATAACCATAGAGATGTAACAAGAATAAATTAATAAATAATAAAAAGAAAAAAAAAAGAAAAAAGAAAAAAGAAAAAAGAAAAGAAAATGTCCCATAGACATGCTTACAAGCCAATCTGGTAGAGGCAATCTCTTAATTGGCAATCTCACTTCCCAGATGACTCTAGTTGGTGCTTGGTTGAAGAAAACAAAAATAAAAACAAACAAAACTAGCTAGTGCAAATGCCAATAGACACCAGTTGTCTTGTTAGCTTGATTGGTCTCAAATTCAGCATGCCCATCATAGGCGATCAGAAAGCTATTCATGATACAAACGTCTCTTGACTGCTCTCTTCCCCCAACACTGAGATGTGAGTGATCCATGAGTCTTCTGTGACTATTATTTTCTGTTACTGAGATGCTCAGCTGTACTCTGTCCTCAGGAAACACACTTAGTCTCGTATTGGCATTTCTGTCTCAGGGCAAAGCCATCATTGATTAACGCATACGTTATTGAGCCATCAGGGGGGAAAAGCAATAAATGGACAATCCATTAATCAATTATTGCTGCAAACCCATCCTGACAAGTGATATCAGATATACAATTTCCAACTTTGTCGTTCCAGAGTTTGAAGTTTTAAAAGATTGATGTTTTCTGCAGTCCAATTAAATCCAATATTTGTTACTGTATTTCAAATCCTCCCTCATGAAAATGACTGTTATGTATGTAAATTGAAACAATGGAACTCTTGGCTCTCAAGCAGATGGGAGCTGTGTGGGACAGATGCCATCAGCTGGATGCACACTGGGGAGGAAGAGATGTTAATGACTGTGAGGCTGAATGATGCAGATCTTAATGGCAATGGTTGGTTTCTAATTGACAAAATGATTTCTGGATGGGGGCAGCCAGAGAGCATCCAGGCAGAAGCAGTAAGTAGGCCTCCATTTCAAGCAGCAGGAAGTGGGGGACCAGGAATATATTATGTCTTGTTCCTTTAATTACTAGATATAAAGTTGTTATACAGAAACCTTGATGCAGGCACAGCAATAAGGGAATCTGGGGACTTGTGAGAGCTCACCACACCAGGATGGCAGCCCTTTTAGATGATAGAACCATATAACCTGTAGACATTTTTATCAGCCAATATCCATGTCCTCAATATGTCCTTTTCCAATAAGCCAAGTAAACTGCTAACTTAGTTTTATTTATTCAATCTCTCTCTTTTTAACTTAACTTTTTATTGATTCCTTCTGAATTTCACATCATGTACCCCAATTCTACTCATCTCCATGTCTCTTCCTACCTTCCCTCAGCACTTGCAACGTCCCCCCAAAAGAAAAAGAATCCCATTGTAGAAGCTGTAGTGTGTCATACAGTGTATCCTTTTGTGCACACTTCTTTACTTGCAAATGTTCATTGCGATGACTCATTTGGTTCAAGGCCTCTGATGTCTGCTACACTATTATGGCATGCAAGGGGTGGGCCAGCTCTCCCACACTCATGCCAAGGGGCTGGCTTTCTCGCACTCCCACTGCCAGGTCCAGCTCTACTGTGCTTCCTGGTGGTGGTTTGAGGCACAGGGCCCGCTCTCCTGAATACTGTAGCTGGTGAGGGGAGGGGCAGCTCTGCATAGCCCTCAAACATCAACATGGTCCCAGGCCACAGCCCAGACCTGGGATGTCCACCTGCCCTTCAGTGGTAACAGATCCTCGCTGCATGGCTACAGACCCAGAAATGGCCGTTGGTCACATCATGTGCCAGGACTTCACCGTGCCTTAGTTGGCATCACTACCTACTCTCATCAGGCTGTTCCTCACTATTCTCAAGTCTCCTGTTCTGCCTCTCTTAGTGGTGCACACATCCTTCTGTTTTTTTTTTTCTTAGTTTTCAACATAGGGTCTCTCTTTGTAGCCTTGGCTGTCCTGGACTCACTTTGTAGACGAGGCTAGCCTCGAACTCACAGCGATCCGCCTGCCTCTGCCTCCCAAGTGCTAGGATTAAAGGTGTGTGCCACCACCACCCAGCTCCTGTTTCTCTTTCTCTTCCATCTCACTACCACTTACTTGTTCATCTTAGTGGTGCTCAGGGTCTTCAGGTGTCTGGGGTCATCTCAGAAGTGTTATGCCCCACCCATGCCATGTGGCACCAGGCAAGGATTGTCTTGGGCATGCCTTGGAGTGGTGGTGATCTCAGGGGTGCTCTGTGGGGCACCAGACTTGGGTTCCTCTCAGGCTTGCTTCCCACCATAGCCTTGTGGCACCAGACTGGGGGAGGAGTCATCTCTGCTTTTATTTTTGTTAATATTTCATAGGCTGAGAATTTGCCTGAGACAGTCAAAGAAAGAAAAAACAATAGTTCCTTGGGAAAAAAATACAGTGGTTTTGTTACAGTTAGCTTTAAAGAAAAGAGTTGAATCAGAAGCTCAGATGAACTTTGCCAAAAGCAAAAGCAAAAGCAAAAAAGCAAATAAAATTAAATTTATGCCCAATACTCAAATGTTCAGGCTTTGATTTCCCTTATCCTTTTTCTTAATACCGTGACAACAGAGACACAGAGTAGGCAAGCAGTTAGATATGAGGAACTCAAGGAAAAGCACAGCTGTGCCTCGGTAGCTGTCTCCTGATGGTCAGAATGCCTCTTTGTGGCTAATCACCCCTGAAGCAGGCAGGTTTTCTTCACTATATTAGAACGTAATGTTACAGTGCATTTTCCAAATTACCATACATGTTCACTAACAAACCATGGATTCATGTGCTATGGCACACATGTGACGTTGGAGGGTGACCTTATGGAGTTGATTCTCTTTGTGTGGATTCTGGGGTTAGAACTCAGTTCTCTAGGGCAAGCACCTTTACCACTGAGCCAGCTCACCTGCTAATTGAGCTATGGTTCTCTCTCTCTCTCTCTCTCTCTCTCTCTCTCTCTCTCTCTCTCTCTCTCTCTCCCCTCCCTCCCTCTCTCCCTCTCCTTCTCTCTCCCTCTCCCCCCTCTCTCCCTCTCTCTCCCTCTCCCCCCTTCTCTCTCTCACTCTCTTGCTCTCTCGCTCTCATTCTTGATCTCACTCTCTTGCAGGGTTTTTCTGTGTAACAGTGCCCTGGCTTACCTGGAACTTGTTCTGTAGACCAGGCTGGCTTTGAACTCACAGAGTTCTGCCTGCCTCTGCCTCCCAAGTACTGGGATTAAAGGAGTGCACCACCACCCAACCCTGAATTGTGGTTTCTAACACTTCCCCTTTCTTGTAGAACTTTCAAGAGGATCCTGAAAGGAATTGCCTTGTAGGTGTGCTTTTTAAAAAATCTATTTTATTAGGTTCTTAAATTTACCACCCTTCTTCACCCCAATCCCTTCCAACCCAACACTAGGTAGGCGAGGAAGAAGGTTAGAGGGGAGAGGGGACACAGACCTTTCCCCTGCTGATTAGGGTTGTTGGGTTCCTGGGGCCAAGTCTTCATCAGAACATCCAGCAATCCAGCCAACCAGAAAATAAGCAACCCAGTAATCCAGCAATAGCAAGTGCAGCAGGAAGAACCAGCAGCAACAGGAGGAACAGCAGTGGCCACAAGCCCTTTCAGGAATCTTCCTTTTATATCTTCTCAAGAGTTCAGAATTAAACCATCTGCAGCTGGCACAAATCACATCCTTGCCAAAGTCATGAGACACATTATAGTCAGGTGTTATGGACAATCTGAAGCAGCCCCATATCCCACACCTGGGATTAAAACAAAAACATGTTCACATAGCATACCTGGGTTTTTAAAGAAATCAAAATCCTCACTATATTGCCTTAAGAGGAAGATTTAGTGCATTATTATTATTTGAGAAGGAAACAAGAATCACCACACCTCAAGAAGATGCCATCTGTCTCCTAGATATGTATTAAAACGTCTTTAAAGTTCTCACTTGATGGGTTGCTGTGCCCCACTCCCTCACCCCTGGACATGCTATCTTTTCCTTTGCTATATAAAGTTCTGCATGAACTCGCTATGCATATGAAGATAACAGAGACAAAACCATCACTTTGTAACACAGGCGCATCAGGACTCTGCAGGCCCAGACAGCTATTAGCCACATCCTTGACAGGCAACACTGGGCATGAAGCCGCTTTCACAAGAGAAAGAAGTTCGGTGTGTGATGTCAGACATGGTGATGATGTGAAATGTTCCACCCAGATTATGTTCCTTAGTGTGAGAGTCCTAGCAGAGCAGAAGCTGAAAGTCCAGAGAACCCAAATCCTGAACTATGGCTGGACAGAAACTGTTGGTCATGTTGGTCCTGAAGTTAGAGCGCACTCATGAAATTCAACATGGAATCACAGTGCTGTATTGCAACTTCAGACAAGTCTACCATGGAAATGAAGGGTTGAGGCCACTATGGAGACAGTGAACATTGCCTTTCATTATTGACTTATAAGACTAGGGAGACAGGCTTTGGACTTCGTAGGCACAGCACTATATGAGGACAAATGGACACATAAAAGGATAATTATCATGTGTATCATGCAATAAGGGACAGTAGTCACATTTTTATGTGTGTATATGTGTTATGGGTATGTATTCATATGTACTGATACACATGTACCTGTGTGCACATGTGTGTGGAGACCAGAGGTCAAAGTTGGGTCTCTTCTTCAATCACAGCTTGTCTTAGTTAGGGTTTCTATTCCTGAGACACCATGACCATGCAACTCTCTTTTTCTTCTGCTTCCTTTTTTTTTTTTTTTTTTTAGATTTTCTTTTTTAATTTTAATTTTTTATACTTTATTCAGATTACACCCTTATTGCTATCCTCTCACTTGTATCTTCCTGTTCCCACCCTCCCTCCCTCTTCCTCCTTATTCCCCTCCCCTAGACCTCTGACAGAAGGAGACCTCCTCCCTGACTATATGATCATAGCCTATCAGTTCTCATCCACATAGCCTGCTTCCTCTTCCTCTGTGTGCCCACCAGGCCTCCGAGGGGAGGTGATAAGATTGGGGGCACCAGAGTTCATGTCAGAGGCAGTCCCTGCTCCCCCCACAACCATGGAGAGTGAGCTGTCCATTGGCTAGATCTGAATAGGGGAGGTCTAGGTTTACTGTATGCATTGATCTGTACCCAGGGGGGCCTGCACAAGGTGTTGCACCAACCAAGGATCATGCAACTCTTTAAAACAAAAGGATTTAATTAACTCCCTCTCTTATTTTTTTGGGGAAGGATCTCTCACTAAACTAAACTGTGAGCTCCAGGGGTTCACCTATTTTCACCTCCCCAACACTGGGATTATAGGTGTACGCTGCCACCCCCATTTATTTTACATGAGTGCTGAGGGTCTGAACTCAGGTCCTCCTGCTTAAGTGGCGAGCATTTTACCAACTGAGCCATCTCCCCAACCCAAGAGTCATATTTTATACCAAAATAAAAATAAACATTTAGTTTAAAAATCATTTAATTTCCAATAGTTAGCAGAGTAACATATTCAAGAATGTCAGCAAGTGGAATAATTATAAACAGTCCAAAGGAAAGCACATGTTAAAGTTACAAGATGCATTTTGTTTTTCCAGTTATATGAATTCATGTATATTTTGTCATGGATAGTGTTATTTTAAATGATATAGTGTCACTTGAGGCTGAAATTCAGAAACACTACTTTTAACAATATTTTTTTTGAGATTTATTTGTATTTTATGTGTATGGGTTCTTTGTATGCCTGTATATCTGTGCACCATGGGCATACACTGACTGAAGAGGCCAGAAGAGAGCATCAGATCCCTTGGAATTGGAGTTACAGCTGGTAGTGGCTGTGTGGGTGCTGGGAATCAAACCCATGTCCTCTGGAAGATCGGCCAGTGCTCTTAACCACTGAGCCACTTCTCCAGCCCCAGAAACTCTATTTTTAAGCTGTGTAAGTCAGACAATTTGACAGATTCTTTCTCTGTGGATAAACAGGACAATAAATTCAGTCCTGCCCTGTTAACACCACAATTTCCCACAGTGTCAGGCTGATAGGAGACACTCCCTTGCAAAATCGACATTTAAGATGGGCATGATAACGCAGCCTGCCAGCCCAGCGCTCAAATGCCAAGGCAAGAAGATAGTTCAAGACCAGCCTGAGCCACATGGCAATGCTGTGTTTCCAAAAGGATGTGAAACAAAACAATAGGAACAGCAGAACGAAAGGAAAACCAGAGTTCTGTATCCATTGCTTCTTGCAGTAGACTGTGCAAAAGCAGGCTTAGGCAGAAGTTGTGAGAAGGCATGTTGGTAAGCTTTTAGAGCTGGGCCTGCCACAAGTCCTGCTCTTCATTCTGAGGAACACCTGAAGTCCCACTATTAAAGCTTCGTTTCTTTGGCATAATTTCTCTTTTATTTTTACATTTTTTTTCTCTTCCTTCCCTCCCTCGCTCCCTCCCTTTCCCCTCCCTTCGTCCCTTCAGTCTTCTTTTTAAAATATATTTTATTAATTTATATATATTACATCTCAATGGTTATCCCATCCCTTGTATCCTCCCATTCCTCCCTCCTTCTCACTTTCCCCCTATTCCCCTCCCCTATGACTGTGACTGAGGGGGACCTCCTCCCCCTGTATATGATCATAGGGTATCAAGTCTCTTCTTGGTAGCCTGCTATCCTTCCTCTGAGTGCCACCAGGTCTCCCCATCCAGGGGACATGGTCAAATATGGGGCACCAGAGTCCGTGTGAAAGTCAGACCCCACTCTCCACTCAACTGAGGAGAATGTGCTGTTCATTGGCTAGATCTGGGTAGGGGTTCGAAGTCTACTGCATGTATTGTCCTTGGCTGGTGCCGCTTCTATTTCTTCCTTCCTGCCTTGGTAGTGGTGAGTAGTGATCTCCCAAGTGCTAAGATTACAGACATGTACCATGTGCCTGGCTCTGCAATTTCTTTGGCAGTGATGTGCATCCCAGGGAAAAGGTCTTGATTATCAACCCACCACATCCGACATGATTTGCAATAAAGGAAGTTAATTTTTATAATTGGGTCAACATTGTCTTTATCCTTGTGTTCATTTCCATTTCTAAGCAAAAGTTAATAGCCACGTGTGCTGGCAAATCTTAGGTCAACTTGACCCAAGCTAGAGATATCTGAAAGGAGGGAGCCTCAATTGAGAAAATGCTTCCATAAGACCCAGCTGTGAGACATTTTCTCAATTACAGATTGATGGAGGATAGCCCATCTCTTGTGGGTGGTGCTGTTCCTGGGCTGGTAGGCCTAGGTTCAGGCTGAGCAAGCCATACAGAACAAGCCAGTCAACAGCATCCCTCTACAGCCTCTACATTGGTGGCTGCTGCTAGGTTCCTGCCCTGTTTGAGTTCCTGTCCTGACTTCCTTCAGTGATGAATAGTGATATGGAAGTGTCAACCAAATAAACCCTCTCCTCCCTAGCTTGCTTTTATGTCATGGTGTTTCGTGGCAGTAATAGAAGCCATAACTAACACACCACTCTTGTAAAATATGCAAAATTGTTGTATGTAAAACAAAGACTTTTGTTTTGTTTTGTTTTGTTTTGTTTTGTTTTGTTTTGTTTTGAAACAAGGTCTGACTATACAGCCCTGGATATCCTGGAAATCACTATGTAGACCAGTCTGGCCTCAAACACACAGAGATCTTCACTCACTTCTGACTCCTGATGCTGGGCTTAAAACATCAGGCACAAGCATATAAAAGGTACTCTTTAACTAGTTCAAAAGTGAATTGAAGAGCAAAAAACCTAGAAGAAACTCAGTGATTAAGAGTGCTTGCTGCTCTCATGGAAGTCTTTGGTTCGATTCGAAGCCTCATTTGGCAGTTCACAATTGCCCGTAACTCCAGCTCCAAGAAAACCAACGCCCTCTTCTGGTTTTTGTAGTGCACATACATGCAAGTAAAACACTAATACACATAAAATAAAAATAAGTACTATCTTTTAAAAAGATATATGTTATCACTCACCTTGCAGGACAGTATGAAACTGCTGTGCTGTGTGATGAAATACAAATGTTATGTTTGGTAGTCAGTGGATTCATCTTCTGTTTGCCTGACAAAGGATGAGAAATTCAGGAGAATTCTCAAATACAGTTCAGTGGACTCGGAGCCCCCAAGCATGCTTTGCAGACACGAGTGGACTTGAGTCTGCCCAGATTTCTCCAAGACACTTTCCAGCTAATCCGTGTAGCTTCAGTTCCTTTGTGAGGTCATTTGGGCAGAGTTGGAAAGCTTGACGCCAGTGGGTTCAACTCTAAGATCACTGGAGCAGAAATAACCATCAAAAGAGTTCTGCAAGGATCCAAGTGCCTATGAATTTGTTGCCTAAAGTAATATTGGGAAAAACATCATTTTCTATTTCAGCCTAAAGAAACATGTCTTCCCTGTCATGGAGGTTAATTTAATTTCTGCCTCCCCCCGCCCCCCCACCCTACCTACACACACACCCCAGATCTTTTCCAGAGCAGCTGTTGGGACAGAAATGTTTGCTATTGCTCTGGAGCCTTCCTGATGGCACGAAGGGCTTTGAATGGAAAGAAGCACCTACTGACTTAATCAAAAGTGCACACCGTTAAGTCAGCTCATTAAAAAAAATATACATTACCCATGCCAAATTAGCTCGTTAGCTCTCTCTACTCTCACAGCCACTTTCCTACTCATGTTGTTATCAGTCTCTCTCTCTCTCTCTCTCTCTCTCTCTCTCTCTCTCTCTCTCTCTCTGTGTGTGTGTGTGTGTGTGTGTGTGTGTGTGTAAATGTGTTTGCATGGATGTATGAATGTTTGATATCCCTGTGTGTTGGTATGTGTGTGTTTGCCTATGCATTTGTATGTGTATTTCCCTGAGGTTCACTCAAACACTCCTCAGGATTTATATTTTAGAAAGCTGGCCATTTCTATCTATAGGAAATGCACAGTATTTTCTATTTTCTTGACTGAAAAAAAAAATCGATCCTGAAGAACTAATTTGAGATTCACAATCTCTTGAAATTGACAGCTGTCTTACCTACTTTTCTTTACACATTCTGTAGTTTATCTCTAAAATTTCTTATTAGTGTCTTTCAGCAAGCAAGAAAAAAAATCTCTTAATTTTAATTAAACATATCAACGTTTATTTCCCCAGTCATTGTTATCATATTTAAGATTATGAAGATTTTATATTTTACATTTCAGTGGATGATTTATTTTGAAGTAAACTCTATGTATGGCTCCAGGTACACATCATACTTTACATTTTACACATGACTATCAAATCATTACACCATCATTACCTGGTCAGAATATTTTTTTCTTTCTCAACTGAATTGCTTCTGTGTCTTCAAACCCACCTGAGACCTTATGCATGAGTACCGCCCACCATTCAGGCCATCCTGTTGATCAGCGCGTCAATATAGCTATCAACATCACAGCCCCCGCGGTCACTGTGGCTCTGTAACAGATGCTGAAATTAATGTCCCGCTTCACATTTTGTTTGTCCAAATTGTCTTCAGTATTCTATATCTTTGGCTTTTCCAAATGAAGTTTTAAATAATCTTGTCATTCCTATAGAAAAATAGAACCATAATAGAGTTTAATTGAGATGGCTTTGGCTGCACGTACATTAAAAAGGAACTAACATTTAAAAATATATATAAAGCTGAACATGGCAGCATAGGCCTATGATCACATCTTCTTGCGAGGTTAAAATGAGGATTGTGTGTTCAAGGTCAACATGGGAAACTTAGCAAAGCTACCCTCCTTCACACATGTGCACACACACACACACACACACACACACACACACACACACACACACACAAAGACCCTATAATACAAACAAGTGAACAAAATCTTACAATGCTATGTTTTTCAATCCATAATCATACCATACGTATCCCTTAGTATAGATCTCGCCTCAGATATCTAAATCTGGGGATATTTAACCCTCTTTCTATAAAATGACTTCATGTTTGACTCCAATGTACTTTAAATCATGTCTCATTACTTATAATACTTAATACAGTGCAAATTGTGGGTAAATCGCTGTTACATTGTTCTGTTGATAATAACAAGGAAAGTGTCTGCACATGCTCAGTATGGTTTTGCTGTGTTTTGAAGTTTTCTTCCCTGTGGTTGCTTGAATTGATGTAACTTTGGACATGGAAGAATGCTGACTCTTTCCATTTATTTGGTTTCTCTCTAATTTCTCTCAGCAATATTTCATAGTTTTAAGTGGTCAGATCTTATACATTTTTATGTGCTTTTTATTTTACCTCCTATTTTTGTTTTGTTTTGGTTTTTAAAACATTTTTTATTGACCCTTTGTGAATTTCACATCATGCACCCTAATGCCACTCATCTCCCAGTCCCTCCATATCTGCCCACTGCCCTTGCAGCCTCTTCCAAAAGAAGACAAAAAATAAGAATTTAAAACATATAAACAAATTTAAAAAAAAACAAAAACCACCAACCAAAGAAAAATATCTTGTCATGGATGCTGCAGTGTGTCACACAGTATACCCTTTTGCCCAAACAGCTTTACTTAGAAATGTTCATTGCAATGAGTCATTGGTCTGGTTTGAGGCCTCTGGCTTCTGCTAAACCATCAATACTGAATCTTCACCAGGACTCCTCTCAGATTTCCTGTTGTTGTCCTGTGTCATGGGTCATGAAGATTCTGCAGCTTTGGTTGTATAGGACTTGCTCCTTCACTTCATCCAGCAGCTCATAGATGGGGGAGATACCTTGGGGTAGGCCAGCTCAAAGCCCTAGATCTGGACCAGGGTGGTCAGCCTACCAGCTTTCCCAAGTCCAAGCCACCTGGGCCAGCACACCTGCACTGCCTAGGTGAAGGGCAGGGCCACCTCTGTGAAACCCTTGGACATCAACATAGTCCCAGGTGGCAGCCCAGACTAGGGACGTCTGCATGGCCCTTGGTGGTAACATGAGTCACAGACACAGACACAGACTCCTGTTGCTGCAGGGTCATGGACCCAGGCATGGCCTTTGTAGGCAGTGTGCACTTCATCCATCACCACGACCTCAAGTGGCAGCACAGGCTACTCACATCAGGCTGTTCCTGACCACTGTGGCAACTCCAGTTCTGCCTCTCTTCCTAGTGCACACACCACTTTGCTTCTCTTTCTCTTTCATCTCTCCACCACATACTTGTTCATCATAGTGGTGTTCATCCACCTGCCTGTGCCATGTGGATGTAGGCAAGGCTCTCTTGTTTTGTTTTGAGAATAGGACTGGATGGACTCAAAACTGCCTCGCCAGTTCTGGGATTAAAGTCATGCTCCACCATCACCCAGCCCCATTGTTTTTAATACAAAAAAAAATAACAACTTAATATTTAATAATTTAATATTTTCTTAGTAAATGTGTGTGTGTGTGTGTGTGTGTGTTATGTTGTGCACATGAAGATGAGAAGACAACCAGCAGGAGCCACTTCTCTCTTTCTAGCATGTGGGTTCTGTGACCAAAGTCAGGTCTTTCGGCTTGGTGGCACATGCCTTTACCCACTTGAGCCATCTTGCCAGCTTAAGGACTGTTTAAGCATTGAACCACTATATAACAGCCTTGTTCAGTTCACTTGTTGGTCCAATTGCTTTCCTGTAGATTGAGTAGATTGTCCATGCAAATGATCATATTCTGGGAATAGTGAGAGGTTCATATCTTAGTTTCTAATATTCTATTCTTTTTTATTGTCTTACTCTGCTGGCTATGGTTTCCACCAGAATAGGGATTCAATTAGTGATAGGATATCAGAAAATTTATCACATCTGGAGAAAGAAAGGGTCATTCAAAAACAAAGAGGTATCATAACCAAGACACAAAAACCACAAAGTAAACAAGTGATATTAAAAGCTGTAAAGGAAAAGACACCAACCCACTCACAAAGGAAAAACAAGCGAAAGCTAGGAAAGTACAGAGTGATGCTTTTCATTTCCTGAATGCGAATAACATCTAACTAAGACAGATATACCAATAAATGGTATATTTAAAAACTGTCAGAGAAATGAGGACATTTCAAGACAAGAATAAGCCAAGGCAACTCACGACCACCAAGCCAGAACTGCGGAAGACACTTAACGGATTACTACACAGCAGTGGAAGAAAATACCTACAGTCATGAGAGCACAGAGAGGAATAAAATGGGTGGAATAGATGAACTAAGGAGAGCCAGGAACCAATCTATCAATCTACCATATGCAGCACAGATGTAATGGAGGGATACAAAGATTAAGCAATGAATCAACCAACAAAATGACAGGAATTTAGCAAATCTTTCTCAATAACACCTAATGGAAATAATTTCAAGACTCCAATAAAGAAGTGCAGAGTGGATTAGCTGACTGGATTAAAAATAAGAATCAACTATCTGCTGTCTCCAAGAAAGACAGGTCACTGACAAAGATGCCAGCAGATTGAATGAAGGTCAAAGGATGGAAGTCAATCAATCAAGAGAATGAAAACTGAAAGCAAGCTGGCATGGTTATTCTGGTGGAGGAGAAAAATAGACTTCGTGGTGGTTTAAATAGGAATGGCCCCCATAGGCTCACGTATTTGAATGCTTGGCCTTTGGGAAGTGGAACTACTAGGGGATGTGGCCTTGCTGAAGTGGGTGTGGCCTTATTGGAGTGGGTGTGGCCTTGTTGGAAGAGGTGTGGCTTTGATGGAGGTTGTCACTGAGGGTGGGCTTTGAGATTTCAAATGTTAAAGTCAGGCCCAGTGTTTCTCTCTTCCTGCTGCCTGTGGATCTGTAGTAGAACTTGCAGCTCCTCCCACACCAGGTCTGCCTTTGTGCCGCTATGCTCCTGCCATGCTGATAATGGATAAACCTTTGAATTGTAAGCCAGCCCCAATTAAATGCTTTTCTTTATAAGAGTTGTCATAGTCATGGTGTCTCTTCATATCAATAGGACAATGACTAAGACAGACTTCAAATCCAAATTAGTCAAATGAGATAAAGAAGGCCACTAGAAGAGGGAATGATGTGCTAACAAAATGGCTTGACAGGTGAAAGTATGTGTTTCACAAACCTCATTATCTGAGTTTGATCCCTGGATCCCACAGTAAAAGGAGAGAACTAACTCCTGAAAATTGTCTTTTAGCCACTACCCCATCTTACACATACACAAATATAATAAATAAAAATTAATGAATAAAGGAAACAATTCATTAAGAAGACAACTATTGTAAATATACATATACTAAATGCTAGGCTTCTAATCCCATAAAACACTAGTGGCTGTGAAGGTCAGATAGAACCATATACAATAACAGCAGATGACTTGAGTAGCCCACTGTCAGCAGTCACTAGGTCATCCAAAGTAAAAACAATAGGAGCTTAGAGATAAGATCATAGATCAAATCGACTTGGCAGAAAGCTACAGAACATTCCATGCTAGAAACACGTAAGAACCATTTTCCCCTAGTCCCTTGGAACTGTCTATAAAGTAGACCCCAATGTAGGCCACAAATCAAGTTTTCCCAAATACAAAGCAACGGCGACAATTTCTTATATCTATCACATCATAGTGGGATAAAGCTAGAAGTTAGTAAGAGAAAGTATAGAAACTATAGCAGTGGTTCCCAGCCTTCCTCAGGCTTCAACCCTTTACTATAGTTCCTTGTGTTGTAGTGACCCCAACCATAACATTATTTTTGCTGCTACTTTATAGCTGTCATTTTGCTACTATTATGAATTGCAGTGTAAATATCTGATACGTATGCTATCTGATATGTGACTGCAGTGAAAGGACTGTTTAACAACCAAAGGGTTTGCGACCCACAGTTTGAGAACCACTGAACTGTACAAATATTTGGACGGTAAACAATAATCAGTGTATTTCTGAAGAATCCATGGAGAATTAAATTCATGGAAGAATTTTATTTTTTAATTAGAATGAAGTGAAAAGGGAATCACAACCTCCCAGAACTTTAGGATACAGCTGAAGCAACTCTTAAGAAGAAAGTTCATAGCTACAAATTCTTATATTAGGAAAACAGGAATCTTAAGTAAGTAACGTCATCGTGGGCATCAAGGTCTTAAGAACAGAAGATCAAACCAGCCTACAAAGCAAAGGTGGAAGAAACAATAAAGATTAAGGCAGAGCTTGATAAAAATCAGTGATATACACTCACTCAAACAGAAGTTGGTTCTTTGCAGGGATTGGCCCAGTGGGTAAAGAACTTCTTGTGTGAGCGTGTGGACCAGACCGCATGAGCCTGAACCTCCAACACTGGGGCTGGGGTGAGTCGGGGACAGGTGGGTCACCAGAACCCACTAGCCAGCTGCACAAATTAGGGAGCTCCAGGTTCAGGGAAAGACCTTGGCCAAAAAAAAAAAAAAAAAAAAAAAAAAAGTAAAACAAAACAGAGGAAGACATAAATTATCAAGCTGTAGGTTCTAAACACAACACACATGCAGACACACACACACACACACACACACACACACAGAGAGAGAGAGAGAGAGAGAGAGAGAGAGAGAGAGAGAGAGACTTAGTTCTTTGAAAAGATAAACCCCTAGACAAATTAAATAAAAGAAGGTGAGAAGGCCTAAATTAATAAATTAAAGATGAAAAGACAATGTTGGAACTGATTCCAAGGAAAACCAGAGGATGGCAGGGAATACTCTAGAAAAGTGTGTTCTAAGTATGGCTGTTGCAGGTGCTGAGTGCCCTACTTTCCACACTCCTTTCTTGCTTCTTTGGAGTTCTCACTTCATCTCAACTCAGAGAGACCTCTTGACTGGGCCCAGACTCCTCCTCCCTTCATTAAACCATAGAGTCGAAGTCTAAATAATCAGCTGGGCATTTGTTTTCTATCTTTTAGGAATCACAGTTCATTTTTGCCTGATGTTCAGTATTTTGAATTTCATGACTTGCCATGTTTTTCTTGGTGTCAGGAAGATCCTAGCATGTTTTTGTCACTCTGTCCTCATCGGCAACTGGATGCTGTTAAGTTTTCGTGTAGGTTTTTTTTTTTTTTTAATTTTAATTCTAAGTCCTGCTGAATCCAGCTTTTTTTTTTTAAAAAAAAATCTATGTATGTATGTTTGTTTGTATGTATTTACTGTGTATGAGTGCTTTATCTGCATGTTCACTTGCACGCCAGAAGACGGCATCTGATCACATTATAGATGGTTATGAGCCACCATGTGGTTTCTGAGAATTGAACTCAGGACCTCTGGAAGAGCAGGCAGGGCTCTAAACCTCTGAGTCATCTCTCTAGCCCCGTAAGTTGTTTGTTGTTTTACCTTTTAAAAAGTTTGTTAGCATTTGTTACATCAACAGTTTCATTTGGTGATTTTTTTAAAAAAAATCTACTTTGTATTAGGTCATACTCATCTGAAAGTAGAGTTTTCCTACATCAACTGTTCATGAGTTTCCATTCATTTCCTAAGGTCAGGGTTGCTAACTCTCTCCTTTCAAAATGAATTGTAACAGTCAAGTCCAACAATGGCAAGCAAGCTTTTTAGTTCTTGCCTTTTCTTCTTTCCCCCCTTTCTTTTTAACAGATTTAATTCACTTTATTTTTTCTTGTATAAAAACCCCTATGTAGTAGCCGCAGCTGGAGTCTGCATCCTCTGAACAGAGAGAGACTGTGGTGTGTGGTTTTCACAAGATGATCAGTGAATTCCTGATAAGGAGACTTGGTGAACATAGTCTCTTTCCAGAGGTCGGGTGTCAGGTAGCTGTAGGTCTTGGAGATGGCATCAAAAGTATCCTTGGCAAAGTTGCCCAGTGCAGCCCCTGGTTGATGTGCAGCAGTCATCAATACCAGCCGTCATCACTTGCTTCTTGGGCACAGGAGCAGAGTACCGGTGCCTCTCGAGGCAGGCATGAGACACACCAAAACAAGCGGCCTGTCACCTTGCACGGAACAGTCTGTGGCTTGCCAAACTTGTTCCCCCAGTAGCTTCTCCACACAGGGACGATAGGAAGCTTGGCCAAGATGATGGCCCCTCGGATAGCAGTGGCTACCTCCTTGGAGCACTTAACACCAAGACCAACATGACCTTTGTAGTCCCCAATAGAGACAAAAGCCCTGAACCTGGTGGGCTGGCCAGCCCTTGTCTGCTTCTGCACTGGCATGATCTTGAGAACCTTATCCTTCAGGGATGCGCCCAGGAAAAAAGTCAGTAATCTCAGATTCCTTAACGGGCAGGGAGAAACGGTAGATCTCTCCAAGAACTTGATCTTCATGTCCTTACCGAGGTGGCCCAGCTTGGTGATGGGGATCCACTCGTCCTCGGCTTTATCTCCATGAACCCCGTGGTTTAGACGGTGGCCAAGGCCTGGGCCTCTAAGACTGCTGCTGATTCCCCCTTGGAAGCTGCCTTGGCCTCCTAATCATCAGCATCATCCACCATTTGGTGTTTTCCCAAGGAAATTTAATTTTAAATATGTCTAACTGGGGAGTCTCATTTATTCTGTCACAACCACTTTCCAGTGCTCAAATTGCACCAACTTTAGCCAATAGGGATATATTTTCATTCTAGCCCTTGAGTCTATTTGAGACAAATCTTAGGTTGGGGTGGGGGTGGGGCAGAATACCCTTGCTTTAGAGAAAAGAGTCATTATAAGACTACTCTTGTACTTCACCCATGCCAGCTATGGAAGTGTCTGCTGATTTACTTATTTTTTATTTATTTATTTATTTATTTATTTATTTATTTTATATTTACCTTACTTGAAATAATGTGTACATGTGTGTATTTGCACACAGATATGTGTACATGCGAGTGTAGGTGCCCACAAAGACCAGAAGAGGCCATCAGGTCTCCCTGGACTTGGAGTTACAGGTTATTTTAAATTACCCAACAAAGAGATTAGGAACTGAACTTGGGTCCTCTGCAAGGTTAGTATGTACTCTTAACTGAGGAGGCATCTGGTCTCCAGTCCCCTAAGCTGACCCTTTCTTAAAGGCCTACTTCCCTCCAAGCACCAGTAGAATTCTGTCAAAAGGTTAATGGAGAAAATCATTTCATGCCTCATGGCCTTAAAGCTACATTAATCACACACTACCCTTTTATGCACAATAGCAACCCATACTGGTACAAGTGCTTCAAAAAAATTTGGGGAGGTGATCCTTTTAATAGTATATAATAGTAATGTAGACATATTTTTTCAATATGAATTTTAAAATCAATGAAAAAGGTTTTTGGAGATGATTTTTTAAAACCTTTTAAAAGTTCCCCGTGGATCTCTAAAAACAGCTTGTACTCTCTGTGGCTAGGAATTCACTTAAGGTGAGAGGATTGTTCTTGCCTGACTAAGTCATCTTACCTGTAGAGCTTTTTATGAAGGACACTGATGCCAAGTTCCTTTTTACCTCAAGAAAATACCCACCATTCACTGCTTCTATTTCTGTCAGTCTTCACAATTGACTGCAGTATGTTCCTAGGTTGACATTCTCTTGAAGGGGGTCTTGATATCATTTTTAACAATGCAAGATTAATGTAGCCCTGGATCCCTTCCTCAGCAGCACATAAAGTGGGCACAGAATTACATACCTGTAATTCCAACACTTGAAGGGTAGAGATAGGAGGATGAGAGGCCCAAGGTAATCCTTGGCTATGTAGTGAGCTGGAGGACAGCCTGGGCTACCCGAGACTCTGTCCCAGAACATAGGGGGATGGGGATAGTATTTGAACATGTGATTTTTGTTTTTATTTTGTTTTGTTTTGTTTTGTGTAGCTCTGGCTACCCTGGAACTAACTATATAGACCAGGTTGGCCTTGAACTCACAGAGATCTGCCTGCCTCTGCCTGGCGAGTGCTGGGATTAAAGGTGTGTGCCATCATGCTCAGTTTGAATGTGTGGTTTTTAAATAATTTATTATTTTAAGTTTTATTTATTATTTTCAAGTTTTCATACAACGGTCATTGCATGTTGCACATAGGATGAGTTCTTCTTATGCTCCCTTTCTACTAGAAAGAAGAGAAACAGCTAAGTCCCGTGAGCTGAGTGATTGCTAGGAAGGAAAATAGAGGCGATATACACACAAAAAAGTGCTTCTGCGATTGGATCATATTCAAGGACCAAAGCCTCCAAATTATTTACCAAATAAACAACAAAATTTTATCAAGAAATACTTTATCTGTTGGCACGCGGACAGAGTTAATGCACTCTTCTGATAACCCCGCATCGACGTCCTGCATTCATGACATGATGTTCTCAAGTTGGCCAAAAGCCACTGATGCTATTTTGAAACTACTTAAAACTGGAACTCAAGGCGATTGCCACTCTGTCCTTTTACTCTGCTGCACAAAACAATTTTCCAAACTAACCATATCATAGGTATCTCTGTGTAGTAGCCTGAGGGCTGAGTGACTGTGTGGCAAGAAGTGACTTCTTCACTGACATGGTTAAGCTGCCCACTCTCTTCAGACAAAATTCTGAACCCACTCTGGGCTTCAGAATTCAGTTATGAGTGATTAAAAACACTGTTTTGTCTTCGTTTTTGTATTTAGGAGTCACTTGACCAGAGAGAATATTCTAGAAGGATTTACTCCCCTTCATAGTGTGTTTAGGTCCCCCAAACAAAATAACACACTCTAGGTGGCATCTAAACAGCATAAATAGAGTCTTTCAGTCAAACTGGGCAGCTGAAGGCGCCAGCTAATGAGGGCTTTGGTG
The DNA here is from genome assembly GCA_907169655.1 of Acomys percivali. Classification (NCBI taxonomy): domain Eukaryota; kingdom Metazoa; phylum Chordata; class Mammalia; order Rodentia; family Muridae; genus Acomys; species Acomys percivali. Next base: position 36,591,910 of record OU015743.1, read on the forward strand.
AGGGCACACTTCCTGGTTGATTGCCCTCTCTCAGTGTCTTTATAGGTGAAAGGTGGAAATGCTGATCTCATCGCTCCTTATGAAGCACTAATTCCATTCATGAGGACTCCACCCCCAGGGCTTAATCACCTTCGCATCTTCTAATGTCACACCATGAGTTAGATTTCAACATAATGCATTTTGTAGAGATGTCTATAACACCCTCCCAATATTAAAACACATCCATTAGTCACACAATTGTCAGATTGGACGAGGGCCCACCCTAAGTGGCTCATTTAAATTTCATCACATATTTAAAGGTCCTGTTCCAAAGGCAGACACATTCTGAGTTCCTCTGGGCTGGTATTTCAACACAAATTTTGGAAGGAACAATTTAGCCCATCACCCTGTGATTTCTTCATCTCTTTCTTTGTACAGGCAAACTGACTCAGTGATCCACTTGAAAAACGCCTGGATGTTATAACATCTCACTTTTGAATGTGTCCCTTTGCATCTCTTGAGAATAAGGATGGTCTCCCATGAGACCTTAGTGCTAGTGTCACATTCAGAAAAATGTGAGTGTGTTTAATCCATATCCATCTAATTCAGTTTTCCAAAGAGGAGTTGATGGCTGTTGCCATCGTCCTGAATAAGAACACAATGAAGTTAATATGCCAAACTCTGTCACACCATGTCTTTCTTTAACTTTTCCTTAAGCATCAGCTTTGGGGAACACTAAAAGGGTTATCTTGAGAATGTTTCATATTTCAGAGTCATCTAGTTAGTTCTTCCCAATGTCGTTTTATTTTTTTCTCTCTGCACCATCATATAAACTAGAGGTTTAGACATTGTAGTTACGTTGCAGGGATCTTTCTGAAATAAGCACTCTGCCACCGGCAGGAGCAGGAGAGGAGATGTGTTCACTAGTGGACCAAAGCCAACATGGCTCCTGAAAAGTCCTCCCTCTGGGGTCCAGCTCACAGTCTCATTTTATGCTGTATAGTCTATGTAATCATAAGGTGGGGCAGGCAAGCAAGTGAGATTTACAGAAATGAATATGGCAATCGGCCGGGTTGTTGAGGGCAACGTCCTATCATTTCAGCTATTTCTCCAGGTCAGTCTGTTCCAGGCAGCAAATAAAGTCATGCTTGGTAAACAGGCAGTGCAAGCTGTGTTGTCAGTCAGTAACTAAATCAGCAATAAATCAGTATGTAATACTTGGTCTTTTCTATCTCATTCTACTACTGTTAAACTGCAAAACTGTCAATAGTTTTCCTACCAAGTGGTACACCTTCATCTTTTGCTTGACTCTGAGTCTGGTGATTTGGCCAATAGGATAGTATCAGTATGATCAAGTAGAACCTCTGAAATGTGCTTGTATGGGATAAGTGCAAATGCCAAAACAGAACAAAAACAAAAACAATTTTGGAAAAGTGTGTGCATATTTCTTCTGTCAGTTGGTCCCTCTTTCTTTCTTTTTTTTTTTTTTTTGTTTTTTTGTTTTTGGTGTTTTTTGTTTGTTTGTTTGTTTTTTGTTTTTTTGGTTTTTTGGTTTTGTTTTGTTTTTTTTTCAAGACAGGGTCTCTCTGTGTAGCCTTGGCTGTCCTGGACTCTATTTGTAGACCAGGCTGGCCTTGAACTCACAGTGATCCACCTGCCTCTGCCTCCCGAGTGCTGGGATTAAAGGCGTGCGCCACCACCACCCAGCTTGCTCCCTCTTTCTTGAACTTATGCCATCACCTCAAGAGTATACTGTGCTTGTATGCTGGAGGAATGTAAGTGGCATATGCTGGAAACTCAAGTGTTTAGATTTAGCTGAGTCCATCCTGCACCAGCTGACCCCATAACCAAAGAGCCAACTGAATACAGACACACAAGTGAGCCCAGGCTGGATCTACAGAACCAGAACACTGATGCCTAGATGCAAGAGAAGCTAAATATTTGTTATTTACGCCATTGCATTTTGAGGCACTTTATCACAAAAAACCATAGCTGGCTGATACGGTGAAGCCTGAAAAATCTCAAAGCTTAATGACAGATGCCAACCTATTTTGACAGAAAGATGAGTTCCTTGAATTCTTATGATACACAGGACAGCTTGGGGTTTCCTTTCCCTAAAACACATAATTCTGAATCACCTGACCTCAAAATTCTATTCGCTTAAGAATGAAAGTCAGCGACAACAGTCATTGGCCTGGAAAACTCCAAGCAAAGTCTGAAGCAGGACTCTCCGTTATCGGATAGGAGGGAAATTATTTCAAGGCCAACGGAGTTTACATTTGGGTCAGAAGATTCTGCTATCTCTTAAGCATCCCAGATTGATGCCATTACTTCGTGATCCATGAAATTGGTAACTCCTCTCTGATATTTTTGATCTAGCATTAAAAGCTGACCTCACTGTTTCAATTCAAGCGTGAATACTTCAATGATTACCAAAAATGAGAAAGACACTGGAGGGAGAAAACCACAGAAGAATAGATCCCATTCCGAAAAGAAGATTAACCTAAGACAGAGGAGATGAGAGCAGTGGGTGACTCTCCGGGTTCCTGGGAACCCACACCTGGTTGTGAGAAGAGAGAGCCAACATCAGAGAAACGCCCCTGGTAAACATATGGCAGTGGATTCAATTATCTTTTTAAATGGAAAAATAAAATACTCCTGGAGTCAATTAGAGCTGGACTCAGTCCTGACTCTGGTAACTGAATATGGGAAATGATTTGAGGCCACAGTTTATGTTGCCGAAGAGACAAAATACACGATACAGGCTTAATTCCTTCAAAACAGAATTCTCTCGAAGTTAATTCAAGGACGTGCAACATTTTTCAGTATTGATATGGCAGGTCTTTCTGAGGACAGGAAATGATAACAGATGATGGGTTTTTTTGTGTTTTTTTTCCATACAAGGTTTCTCTATGTAGCCTTGGCTGTCTCCCAAGTGCTTGGATTTAATGTGTGTGTCACCATGCCTAGCTAACAAATGATCTTTTAATAATGTATTTTTCTAGTTAAAGCACAGAAAACAATCATTTTAACATTACTGTCTTAAAGATTCTGTAAGTTGCTAGTTGAAAGCTCAAAAGTTGATCATTTTAAAAACTATTTTAAATGAAGGTTTTGGTGTGTGTGTGTGTGTGTGTGTGTGTGTGTGTGTGTGTGTGTGTGTG
>OU015743.1:36595062-36607691 GCA_907169655.1 Acomys percivali
GTGTGTGTGTGTGTGTGTGTGTGTGTGTGTGTGTGTGTGTGTGTGTGTGTGTGTGAATTCAGGTGCCTATAGAGGTCAGATCCCCTGGATATGGAGTTAAAGGTATTTGAGGGCCTCCTGATATGGGTACTGGGCACCAAACTCTGGCCTGCTATAAGAGCAACAGACCCTCTTAACCACTGAGCTTCTCTCCAGCCTCAAAAGCCAAATATTTTTTAACCTGATAAAAGTAAAGCTGGAAATTCTGTCAAGTCACCCGACTGCTTCCATAAAGTTACCAGATTAATGACTGGGTTATGGGAATGGATGAATCATGGGTGAAAATGTCAAGTACTCGTGGAAAGATCTGGGCTGTGGAGCATGAAGAATATTTGGCCATCATCTTTATACCATGGTTGCATCATTCTTCATTTTCCCCTTGACAAGCCTGAAGCCTGGGGTATTCATTAAAAATAGATAGAAACACTATGTGGAGGGCTTTAGAAAGCGTCTCAGTCTTTCTTCTTACCTTTCAAAGACAAGGTCACAGTCAGTCACGGGTGGACCTCATTCCTAGAAGTCACTTTTGATTTTGTGATGCTCTTGTATCAAAACAGAGCACTGCACAGCTGGGAGGCATCACGTGCCTCTTGGAACCTCTGTATGTGTCCCTAAGCAGAACTGTGTCATACACAAACATAAACCAGAATTCTTTGGTTGGAAATGACCTTCTGTTAAAGCCAGAATTGTGTCGGCTTTGAGGAGTGGAGGCTTTGTAATAGAATCCAGCGTGGGGGCTGAGGAAACAGAGAGAGACAGAACGAAGCTCAGCCAAACACAGAAGAGGTGCAGAACAGAGAAAAAGAATGAGAGAGGTCATTAACCAGAGTAAAGCAGCCACATGAGTGTCCTGGAAACTGTACTTTCAAGGGTCAAAAATCTGTTTCCGGCCCTTAAATCTCCCTCTCTGTGGGTACTGTAGAAACGTATGTCTCACAATGCATTTCATTTTTACACATTTTATTATTATTGCTTAAAGTTTATAAAAGATTTACAAGGAAAGAAAGAAAGAGAGAAATAAGGAAAGGAAGAGAGAGAACAAAAGAAATAAGGATAGAGAGAGAGAGAAAGAAAGGAAGGAAGGAAGGAAGGAAGGAAAACAGACGGACAGACAGACAGACAGGTATCTTGGAAATGTGAAAGGTTGCGTCAAACTAACCCTGAACCACTGGCCCCGATTTTCCTTTGAATTGTGCTGTTAAAGATCACAGAACAATATGGGAAAAGAGCCAAGCTTCACGGTACATTATGAGACACGAGAATTATTTCCTCAGCCCCACAAGGTAGGCAATGCCACGGACCACTGCCTTTCCTGGAGATGAAGAAATGATTTCAGTCTTCTGAAGAAGTTTTGTTTTAGTACTTGCAAAGTATATTTGGATTTCTTTGCATTGTATCAATATGCTTCTCTTCCTCTCTGAAATGTTTTGTATAAGGCCTCTGTCCTTCCAATTACAGCATTGCGAGATCGACTAACACATTGTTTGAGGGTTTCAAGCTTGATGTTTTCCTGTTACAGACGAGAATGTTCCAGAAATGTATCTGAGGAAATATCAATTTTATTTCCCCATGATGAGAAGCAGTTCGGTAGTTACTACCATTCTTAGAAAATTAGGTTTGTGTCCATTTGTATTACGGATATGCCCCACTCCAAATGACTGTAATTACTTCCTCTAGGTTGGCCTCTAAGGTCCATAATAACTAATAGACAGCTGATGTAAGATCCAGCCCCATGAACTATATCTAAAGCGCAGAATTTTCTTGTTTGTTTCTCTCTCACAGACCTTAGGCATGTCTCTTTCTGTTAAGTATTTTTTTTACAACATCATTGTTAAAACTGATCAAAAATATTTGTTTTAAAATGATTAGTGTCATGTAAATACATTCATGCAAATCACTCAAACACATAAGACATAAAAATAAACAAATAGTTCAAAATTACTTAGTGCGAGACCATCACTGGATGTAGGCAAGACATTTTGTCAATTTGCTTGGTCCTGAGTCAACTATGTAGGAAATAGTGCTTCTTACAAAGGCAAGATTCACATCACACCCCCTTAAACTAAGGATGGCAGGAGAGAAGTACTCTACTGAAACCCCCAAATTATGTGTATTCATCAGAATTTTTATCTTTGTGATAAGATACCTAGCATGTAAGGGAGGAGGGGTTTATTTTGTGAATGGTTTCAGTTAATCATGGCTGACTCATTATTTCTGGTGAGGCAGAGTATCATGGCAACAGAAGTATGTGTCAGAATCTACTCACTTCATGGTGGGTGGGACTCAGAGGAAGGGCATATAGAAAGAGATGAGGGCAAAGTATGTTCCCTCAAAGACAGGCCCCTATCTGTGCTATACCTCCCTACTTTTCACCATATTCCTACAATGCCATCATACTTTGAATCCATTGATTAGGTCTGAGACCACTGGGTTCCAATTATTTCCCAAAACCCATTAGTGGGCTACCAAGTACATGAGCTTTGGGGGGGGGGCATTTCATATTCTGCCTTGGGTCATGTCTATATCATAATACATGTGTTTTCTGTCCAACATTCCCTATACTCTTACCAATGTCAATGGTGGTCAAAGCCTAAAGCCCAAGACTCAGGCTTTCATACTCCCAAGTTACAATGTCACAGAGTAAATATTCTCATTTCAAAAAGGAAGAATAACACGGGAGAATCAGAAAGAACTAGATAGAAAGGCAGCGGACAGTTGGCCCCATAGCCTAGTCCTTCAGCATCTGTGGCATGTATTAGCATGATATGGCCTCCTATGGGATTGAACAGTTCCACAGAGAGTCTGACCACACCACTCAATGACCTCACAGACCTTCTTTGAATTCTATGTGGAAACCCCACAACTATAACGCTTGCATTCTGCGTGCCTACAAAGCTAGCATCCCCTAGACAATGAAAAGGTCTGTTCCTGACTCTAACAGTAGCTGGATGTTCTCAGACCATGGCCTGAGTTCTTAGGGAGCTGAGTCCAGTGGAAGCAGGCTTGTAGGTGGTCCTTTGTGAGCAGGGTGTCATAGAGGCCCTTTCCTCTCAAAGGGAGGTCTTTCCAATGAGTTTATTCTTTTTTACACATCAGCCAGTAGCACACGGAGTCTAACCAATCTCTAAGCTGCCTTCAAAGCGTCTTTCTTGTTGTCCTGATGCAAACTAATTGGCTTACTCCTTTCTCAAGCTAGAAAAAAAGGTTTTTAATTAAGGATGGGGAAATATACATACACAGGAAGGCACACACACATAGACACACACACACACACAAAGACCCTCTGCAAAGCAGGACTTGGGAAACTGAAGCCTTGTCTCTTCAACCACACCTTTGTCATCACTAGGCTTTTAGAGTTCCAGTCAATAAGAAATAAAATGTATTCTCAAAGCTGAGAGAGAAGCTAAAGGCTTACAAGACACTCGTCATCATTGGGTGATCCTTGAGACAATCAGAAGCACAGAGCAGACACAGGGAGGCTGAATGCCCTGCAGTGTCTCAATAACAAGAAATGTAACTAATGCAGAGTTAAATCCTAACCTCATCTTCAGACAAACTCCAGATGAACTGATATCAAAATTAAAACTGGAATCATAAAATGTTGGAAGAAAATAGGCATGGGCTTTTTTTAAAGTAGCATGAGCCTATGAAGTGTCTTTTCATATATATTTGTGTGTCTGTGTATAATATTAAGTAAGGTGACCCAAACTCAGAAGGAAAAATATTGCATATTCCTCTTACATGTACATTCTGGCATATAATCTATACATTTACATATGTAACCAGGTGTAGGTGTAGTCTAAAATTTAGAAGGGAGATCAAGAAAGAATGATATTAGATGATGAGGAAGAAAAAAACTGTGAGCGAAAGGGCACCTGACTCATGAAGAAGATAAATCTTTTTGTTTGCTTCTTTCAACTCCATCATAGCGGCCCCCCCTCTTTTTCTCTCTCTCTGTCTCCCTCTCTCCTTCCTTCCCTCCCTCCCTCCCCTACCCCTCTCTTTCTCTGTAATGGGTAAGTGAATTTAAGTTAAGTAGCAAGAACCATTTTTGCATTCCATAAGAACTTAACATGTGTTATTCCTCTGAAGCAGTGGTTGTGAATTTTGGGTGTTCTCTTTAACACTGTTTGCACTGATTGCAATAGCAATCAGACACAACTGGTCAATGGAATTATCACATTGATCCGCTCTGGTGATTTGAATAAGCTCATAATCCAGGCATTTGAAAATTTGGTCCCCAGTTGGTGGCTGTTTAGGGAGGTTTAAGGAATATGGCCTTGCCAGTGATAGTACACCAGTGGAGATGGGCCTTGAGGTTTTAAAAGACTCTCATTTCTAATTTATTATTTCTGCTTCCTGTTTCCCATTCAAGATGTGAGCCCTTAGTTCTCAGATTTCAGCCCTGTCTGCCCTGTCTACATATTGTCACACTTATCCACTATGATGACAATAGACACGTATCCCTCTGGAGTCAAAATAAGCCCTTCCTGCTCTAAGTTTCCTTGGTCACTGTGTTTTTCCCAGCAATAGAAACGTAACTGAGACAACCACTTAGGGAAAAACGATTTCCTTTTCAAATTTATTTTGGGAGAAAGGGTTTTGTAATCTGAATCTTTTCTCCTTTTTCTTTTATTGAAAACTATATAAAATCATTCTATAAACCAAAGGGAACCGATGAGCTTATTTTCAGAGCATGAGTTAGCAGGTACTGGCAGAAGCACAGGCGGACCCAGACCCACAGTGGAAAGTCCTCAGTGGATGATGGCTTACCCATAGCTAAGGAGATGGAGACTCTTTGTGTTACTGCTCTCAGCCTATGTATTCTAGCAACCAGATCAGATCTGCATATAGACGGCTAGGCTAAGAAGAGTAGCTGGGATCTTAGGGGAGCCCTTCCCCCCCAACAGGCAATCAGCCTCCTGTGATAGCCTCTTGCAGACCAAGCACAGCCAATCTGATTAAAAGATGGCAGCCATTTGCTCAGAAGACTGTATTCTACAACACACTGTTACTCCTTTCACTCCTCTTTTTTTTTTTTTTTTAACCTGGGAGCAAATTCCTGGCTAACTCTCTCAGAGTGAAACCAGTTACTCTACTTAAGTAGAATCCTACAATAGAATAATTAATTACTGAGTCTGACAGCCAGATGTGGTGTTACACACCTTTAGCCCCAGCACTAGAGGTGGGGGAGGGGGACAAAGGCAGGTAGGTCTCTGTGAGTTCAAGGCCAGCCTGGTCTATAAACCAAATTCCAAGACAATCAAGGCTATTACACAGAGAAACCCTGTCTCAAAAACAAACAAACAAATAAACAATACCAAATAAATAAATAGAAAATTAATTACTGAATCTGTTTCTCTGGTATTGATTAACTTGAAATGTCATGTTTCATGCCATCATATTAGCATTTAGGTGGAAAATCACTGTTTCCATGAAAACATTTCACAAGGAGGAAGTTGATGAATCAAAGCTATGCATGTGCCCAAATACCTAGCTATGAACATGGGTGAGCTCAGTACTAGGTTTCTATTATCTTGGCATTGTGAGAAACAGCTCTTTCCCAGATTTTGTTCAAGACACTGATCAATAATTTATTTCCTAGAAGTTTGTTCTGAGTATCTTTCCCACCAGTTAAAACATTTTATCATTTTGAAAAGAACAAATCAATATCTGCTGTCTTCAGGCCTGCTATTGCTATTTTTGTGATTCGTCTAATATGACTATGAGAAGAAACATATTGCAGTCAACACAGTGTGTGTGTGTGTGTGTGTGTGTGTGTGTGTGTGTGTGTGTGTGTGTGTGTGTGTGTGTGTGTAGGCCAGGCTCTCCACCTTTGTTTTGGAGATGGTATGTTCCATTAACCCTAGAGCTTGAGTCTCAGCTAGCAGCAGGCATCCACCTGCCTCTGTCCTGCCTCCAGCTCTGGACTTAATGGCGCTGCCCTGATCCTGGGTCCTGAACTCAGATCCTTGGGTTTGCTTAGCAAACATTTTACGCATTGGACTATCTCTCTAGCCCCAAAGTAGAGACTTTTTGGGGGAGACTTAAATAAAGCAATGTTCACTAAAACTATTATTTGCACTTTTGTGTCTTCCTATATTCCTAACACACAAGCACATGCCGTGATACACACCTATGTTTGTAAACCTCAGGCAGGCCACATCCTAAACAGTGATCAACACACATTTGTTCAATGACAATAAATGTTCTTTCCAACTGTGGAGAAAGCCTTCTGTCATCTAGTCAATAGCTATTCTTATAGAAAAGGCCACTCTACTCCTCTCTTTCTCCTATGAAAATGGCCTTGACTTTTTCAGTTCACAGTGGAGATCTATACCAGCTCCTGGCATTGAACTGCAATCTTGTCAAGCAGTACTTGCAAACTGATTCCCCGAGGCACTGAACTACGCATGCCCAGGCAAAGCAGCTTTGGCTGGCGCTGACTTTCTGAACTCCTTTCGCTTTTCATACTCAGTAGGCAAGACCCTTTGCCCTTCTTTCTTCTCAGCTCTGACTTGTGGAGTCCTCAGAGAAGTCATCTTGTGACCACAACACATGGAGACAAAACTCAGTACATTGAAAATGGCAGAGTCAGAAAATAGAAAGAAACCAGGACAACACAATTAAGTAACTGCACCAGCTGAAGGGGGAAAGTGCAGGTGCTACCTTAGGTGGGTGTGCTCCTACTTGTAGCCAAAGGCATTTGTTACTGAGCCCACCCTTAAAAGGGCATAACAGAAAATACAACTACTTGGTTATAGGAAAGGCCACTACTGGCTCTTCCTCCCCACCCTCTCACACCCCATGCTCCAGTTTCTGTGCTGGATTTCCACACCTTCCCCAGTTCCCTTCTGTTTTAGTTTTCTACTGCTACGTAAACATTTCTATGAACTTAACAATTTAAAACACCATCAACTCAGGGTCGATGGATTTTGATTTGCATATCCCTGATGACTAAGGATGTTGAGCATTTCTTTAGATGCTTCTCAGCCATTAGAGATTACTCTGTTGAGAATTCTCTGTGTAGCTCTGTATCCCACTTTTTAATTGGATTATTGGGTTTGGTAGTGTTTAATTTTTCTGAGTTCTTTATGTATTTTGGATATTAGGCCTCTGTCAGATGTACTTTCTCAATATGTAGGCTGCCACTTCATTCTATTGACAGTGTCCTTTGCCTTACAGAAACTTTTCAGTTTCAAGAGGTTCCATTTATTAATTGTTGGTCTCAGGGCCTGACTATTGGTGTTCTGTTCAGGAAGTTGTCTCCGGTGCCAGTGAGTTCAAGGCTCTTCCCCACTTTTTCTTCTAATAGATTTAGTGTATCTGGTTTTATTTTGAGGTATTTGATACACTTGGACTTGAGTTTTGTGCAGGGTGATAAATATGAAACTATTTGCATCTTTCTACATGTAGACATCCTGTTAGACCAGTACTTCCATTGTATGGATTTGGCTTCTTTGTCAAAAATCAAGTGCTATAGGTATGTGAGGTTTATTTCTAGATCTTCCATTCAATTCCTAGCATAGCTGACCTCTGAGAGGCTCTACCCAGCAGTAGATCAAAGCAGATGCTGAGACTCACAACCAAATAAGTGTAGAGAGTCTTGTGGAAAAGGGGGCAGGGAGGATAGAAGGACCTGGAGATGACAGGAGCTCCACAAGAAGACCAACACAGCCAACTAATCAGGGCCCAGAGGGGCTTGCAGACACTGAAGCTCCAACCAATGCATGGGTTGGACCTAGGCCCCCTACACAGATGTAGCTGATGGGCAGGTCAGGCATCATGTGGGTTTCCTAGTTAAGGGGAGTAGAGGCCATCTCTTACATGGACTCTGTTGCCTGCTTTTTGGTCACTTCCCCCTGGCGGGGCTACCTCACCAGGCCACAGGGGAAGAGGTCTAGCTCAGTCCTGATGCAACTTCATAAGCTGGCATGGGTAGGTAGGGAGAACTCCCCTTTTCTGAGGAGTAGAGGAAGGAGAGATGGAAGAGAGGGAGGGAGGGAGGGTGGGACTGGGAGGTGAGGAGGGAGACATAAAGTGAATGAATAAATACATACACACATACATACATACATACATACATACAATGAATAAATAAATAGTAAAACAAACAAACAATTAAACATTACTGTTAACTCATCATTCACTGTCCCCACAGGATAAGAGTTTGAGTACAAATGAGCTGGGTGCTCTGCTTCGGGTGTCATGGGCTCAAGTCAAAAGCAGGCAGGGCTGAGTACCTTTCTGGAGCTTAGTTTCCTCTTTCAGGGTCACATAGTTGTAACAAATTTGGTTCTCACAGGACTTAGGTCCCCATTTCCATGTCAGCTCCCAGGGATGACCAGCATTTCTGGAGCTCTTTACATTTTTTTAATAATATAACCAAACCTATCCATATAGTTTATTTCTAATAGTTCTCCTGACAAATGAACATTATTCAAGAACATACCATGTACACAGATAAAAAGCATACCAAAGGTTTTAAGTGATCACAACAAAATCCAGCAGCATAAAAGAATGCTCGTGAACTCTTACTCACTGTGCAGACTACGTTTAATCACTCATTAAATAGGAATAAAAATACAATCTTTTATGGATCTTGTGCAGACTACAAAAGAGGGAAAATTATTACCATATATATGAATTTTTTATATTGGGCAGTTTTTCCCTGATGAGTTGTACTGACAACTCCAAATACAGAGGCAGAGGTTATGTATTTTAAAGGGATTAATGTTGTAAACCAGAGGCTTTACACAGTTACTACCACAGGCACTTTTCACCACAGTCTGTACACATCACACGATCATCTTATATAACATGACATTTAAAATTACATCCGCATGATGACTTTATGACATTCACACCCCATGAGCTGGCTATGGAAGCGAAGTCACAGCTGCCTCATGCTTTGCTGTTGGTAAGGACAGTTCATTGTGATTGAAAATTAGGTGCCAAACCGTTAAGCAGCTCCATTCTACTAAAGACCATCAGTGACCACCAGACAGTGACTTCTTTTAGAGTACACATCCTAGAAGCAAACACCGTCATTGGTTAAAACTCCATCTATAAGTCTGTTTCTGGAGCCCTTCACGTTTTTTTTTTTTTAAATAAGATGCCAAGCCAGGCAGTGGTGATGCACACCTTAAAAAAAAACTATTTATTTATTTATGTATGTATTTATTTATTTGGTACACAGTGCTCTGCCTGCATATACACCTGCAGGTCAGGAGAGGGCACCAGAGCACATTATAGATGGTTGTGAGACACCAAGTGGTTGCTTGGAATTGAACTCAGAACCTCTGGAGGAGCAGTTAGTGCCCTTAAACTCTGAGCCATCTCTCCAGCCCGGTGCCCTTCATTTTTAACCTAGGGAGGAAATTGCACATCAAGTTCTTGCCCCACTTCAAACTCTGGTTTTGTTTGCTCCTAGACACTGATTTAAAGGGCATACATATATCCTCAGGTCAGGCACACCAGCTAATCAAGGTGACTTGAGACCTTAATTACATCTAGAAATTTTCTTTCCAGGGGTACTAAGTTAGCATTTAATAGACTAAATAAGAAGCAGCGTAGGATACAACAGGGCTGGGGACCTGGGAGTAATCACCCATACCCCACCCTTGTGCATGTGTGCATGTGTGTGCATGTGTATGTGTGTGTGTGTGTGTGTGTGTTTGCAGGATGTGTACATGTGAATATGAATGCTCATAGAAGTCAGAAAACAACCTTGGATGTCATTCATTAAGGGACCCCCACTTTTTTCCCTAGATGCGACCTCTTATTGGCTTGGAACTTATCAAGTAGGTCAAGCTGACTAGCCAATGAATCCTAGGGATCCACTTGTCTCCGCCTCCCTAGGACTGAGATTACAAGCACACACACTGCATCTGGCTGCTCAAATATGGCTTCTGGGTTCTGAACTTAGGTGTTATGCTTACAAAGCAAACACTTTACCAACTGAATTATCTCCTCAGCCCCTGCCATCTCTTTCTGAAGACAAAGGAGGGCTTTATGCATCTTCCTCAGCTTCCTGCCTTTCTTCCCACTATGCCCTTGGGATGCTGCCCTACTGTCAGAAGCTCTGTTGATAACTGATTACATCAGTGGTTTGGAGCATGTGTTGAAAGCTTTATAAAGCCCAGGTATCTTTATGGGCTATCCTTGTAGGCTATTAGCCAATGATTTTTTTCTAATGGTTGACATTGAGCCAATGTAAGGGGATGCCAAAAGTTTGTGACGTACATTTTTTAATACTTACATTATTTTTATCTGTATGAGTGTTTTGCCTGAAGGTATGTTTGTGTGCCATGTGTGTGCCTGGTGCCCACAGAAGGCATTGGATCCTCTGAAACTGGAGTAACAGAAGGTTATGAGCCACTATGTGGGTGTTGGAAATTGAACCCTGGTCCTCTGGAAGAGCAACCAGTGCTTTTAATGGCCAAGCCACCTCCCAAGCCCAATAATTTATTATATTCTTAAACAGTTACAGGGTAGGAGGTGCACAAATCACACAAATCATTTCTCTCCTGCAGAGTGACTACATCAAGGTACCAGTATGGCTTTTCCAAAGGCAGCCTGGTTATTGACATGAGGGCATCTCACCCTGGAAGAAGATTCTCTGCCAAGCAAACCATGTCTGTCTCAGCCTCCACAGGCCTGCAAGGTACCCAGGCTGCATAACAGCCTGACCTCCCCCTCTGCCCAGTCCTGAAAAATGAACCACAGGAACCCAAAAATTCTGCACATTGATTAACTGGTCTGAAATTACACAGTGCATTAATGACTCAAATCCCATGGCTAAAAACATTCCATATCCAATGAGAAAGGATGAATTCTATCACAAAAAAGACCCACTGGGCTCACTACTCTAGGGAACACTCCCAGTGCCTTCAGGACCCAAGATGCTAGCTCCACCCAAAGCACCTGATACTCATTGAGAGCAACTGCAGTAGAAATATCACAAAGTTATCCTGATCACCAAGGTTACAACACCTAGGACCTCATAACTGACTTCAAAAAGATTCTTCTATCCATGGATAATTAACCATACTGAATTAAGGAAAACACTAGAGTGTCTTCACCATTGGGCAAGCATTCACAACAAACCACTTGTGTTATATTAAACTCAATCGACACTCAAGATTAGAAAGGATGGGCCTAGTTTCATTCATCCCTAGTCCTTATAGATTGGAAGGCTCCATCTCAGAATTGGTGATGGTCAGTCTCTAGGCTTGTAGTATAGACACTACGATAGTTCCATGGAATTTTCTTTGTGTAGTGATGGGGATGTTCCCCATGTTTTTCTCAGTAGATGTCTCCACACACCATGTATATATAGGTACTACAAATTGGACTCAGTGGGGTTTAAACACACACACACACACACACACACACAGACACACACACACGGATTGGGAGGGAGATGTGATAGGGAGAGTTGGAGGTGGGGTTATGGTGGATATACTCAAGATACCTTATATATACTTGTATGAAATTTCAAAGAATAAATACATTTAAAGCTAAAATTAAATATATATATATATATATATATATATATATATATATATATATAGTGGCTGGTAACTGTGTGCAGTGACAATAAGTCATAGTCAACTGCATCTGGTTTCACTGTATGGAGATGAGTGCTCCCAGTGACAGTTATCTATTATAAGGATGAAAAAAACTCTCTTGTCTATGGCGTCATCCACCGTCCTTGATGATCAGGTCTCGAGTTTCATGAGCATTTTCTCCCACTGGCCCATTGATGACTTTGTGCTTATTCTTCTGATGTTCCCAGTAAATGGGGGAAGCCATGAGTGCTGGTTTTGTTTTGTTCAGGAGGGATCTGACAGCCAAGCAACTGTTATTCTGACTGTCCCAGGGTACCTTGTCCGCAGCGATTGTGCAAGGTCTTATTAGCTTCGTGCATATGCTCCTGTGTCACTCCATTTGTTACTCAAGAGCCCAATGCCGATGTGTATTTTTAGCAACATGATGATGCTTCTTCCTTTATCTGCAGAAGCCGATCTCATTGCCTTTAGTTGCTCAGCTGCCATAAGAGCTTTGCTCTGTTGCTAGGCACATTTTCCACAAACAACGCAAGTCCTGCCAAACAATGCAGAGATAAATGATGCACCTGCATAACCTTTATTAATATCATTAAGGTTGACACAGTGAAGGGTATTTTTTCCCTGTATATTTTAAGATTAACATGTTCAGATTGGCCATGAACAGAAGGCTGTGGTTTGGATGTGAAGTGTTCCCCCAAAGACCCAGATGTTGAAGGCTTGGTCCCTGGTGCTAGGAGTATTCAGAAAACAGAGCTCTCAAGGGAAGGATTGAAGGCTGCAGGCGCTGCATTTGCCAGTGGATTGGCCCATTGGATAGGCTGTTCCGAGAAAGACAAGTGTGGAAGATGAGGCTTAGTTGGGGAAGTAGGTCATAGGAGGCCTACAGCATCTTTGATGGCCTTTGCCCTGCCCCTGTCCTGAGATTCTCTCTCTCTCTCTCTCTCTCTCTCTCTCTCTCTCTCTCTCTCTCTCTCTCTCTCTCTCTTTCTCTCTGTCTCTCTCTCTGTCTCTCTCTCT
>OU015743.1:36625739-36637123 GCA_907169655.1 Acomys percivali
TTCTTCTTCTTCTTCTTCTTCTTCTTCTTCTTCTTCTTCTTCTTCTTCTTCTTCTTCTTCTTCTTCTCTTCCTCCTCCTCCTTCTCCTTCCTCTTCTTCCTCTTCCTCTCCTCTTCTTCCTCTTCCTCCTTCTCTTCCTCCTCCTCCTCCCCCTCCCATGTTTTGCCCTTCCTGAAAGATTCTGGTGACTGGAAGGTGATAAATCTTTTGTATAGAAAACTAGTTAAGAACCTGACTCTTGCTTAGGACAGAGGCAATGAGTTACCGAATTCATTTGCAAAGGTGGCAGTCACTTGGCTGGTGGTGTGTTCTCTGCTAGAGAAATTCTTCTTCATTATATTTTCACGTTGTGGATCCTTCACTGTGCTCTATGGCATGCTAGTAGCTTTTAGATTAATTCACTTAGCACCTGTCTCAAAAGGCTATAGAGGCAGCTCCTAAAACCAATGCCCCACCACCCAGGGAAGGCCAAAAGCTTTTCCTGCACAGGCGCCCTGCTTATACTTAGGACCAGCTGGGGGCTGCTCTCCTCTGTATCTGCTCTTCCTATATTCAGGAAGTCGAGCGTTGAAATTGTTTTATACAAACCCCATAACTTGACTGCACATTCTGAGGGTGGTTTCTCTTCCCCCTTTAAAAAAAAAAAAAACCGAGCTAGGCAGGCTTCTTGCTTCTTGGAGTGCCCAGATGGTACGGGGAGTCAAGGAGTTGGGATCTAGTTCCCAGGCCACACCGATGCCTGCACCGACACCACAGACTCCGATTACTAAAGCCCATGAAGTAAGTAAGAGAAAACTAGAAAACTGAAAGTTCAGGATAATAAACAACAGGAAAAAGTTACCTCAAGACTTCTTGCTAAGGGAAGGGCTTATGAGCGTTTTGAAAAGGTTTGTTTTAAAAGATGTGGGAAGCTTAATCCTCAATAAATATATGGGAAGTTTTTCTAGAGAAGTAATTGCAATCCCTGTCCCCAGATAAGGGGCGATTGTGAAAACTCTTCACCACAGCCCTCTTTTCTTTCTCCTTTTAGCTTTTACAAACCAGCTGGTGGCTGAACAGCCTTTCAGCATTTTTTTTTTTTTTTTAAAGACAGCTTCACTGTGTAGCCCAGGCTGGCCTTGAACTCGTAAAATTCTCCTGCCTCAGCCACCTTTCAGCTTTCAGAGGCAAGATCCTTAGCATGCCCTTAGCTGATTCCAGACCCTCTCTGATTCTGTGGGTTCTCCCTCCTGTCTTGAGGTTTGTTGGTGGCGGGATGGACCACACTGTATAATTACACCTCTGTGTGAGGATCTAGTGATGACAGCCTCCTCCTGTAGAAGGAATCTCTAAAAGTGCAGGAGCTTTGTTCTGCTCATGTTCTCCTGGATTTTCACCAGTTCATGCTCTGTGAATTTTGTGGCTATGTAACATAGATCGCAGTAGAAAAATCAATAGCTTTTAAGATTTTAAACAGAGACCACTGAAGATCAAATTAAAATATCAAATGATTTCCCCCCCCCCCACACACACACATAGCCTAGAAAATCTGGGACATTGATTTAGGATCCTTCCAACAGTTGAGAAGTTTATCCCTTCATTGGAGTTACTTTAGATCTTAAGTAATCTAATTCATCTGCTGCATTTTCCATATTTATTTTAATCCTCAACACTGAACAAGTAAGGAAATAGATAAGGGCTTTCCCTACAAATTCTCGTAATGCCACACACTTTTAGGTTAAAAATTAACTAATCTTTTACAAGCTAGGGTGTGGCCTGCCTTGCATAAAGCCATCATGAGGTGGGCGGGACCTCAGACCTTGCTCAGTAAGTCTGAGTTTCCAGGCTTGAGGACTACCCAGATAGCTGCATAGTTTCAGGAAGCCAGATCATTAGATTCCCAAGTCTGAACTTGAAACTTCCAGGGCTGGAATACCAGGGTTTTGATGTATATGCCTTAACTTATTGAGAAGGTGTGTGGTATCAGGCCTGGCTGAACAGGGTGGAAATGAGAGAGAAAGAGGTCCTACCAGCTGCCACTGACAAAGTAACAAGTCCGCAGGGCTAAACATAGGAGGCCACTCTTGAGTGGCCTTGTAAAGTAGTGTCCTGCTCAAGCAGGGAACCTAGGACTGGGTAGGGAGGCAGAGGCCAGAACAGAACTGTATTTATTGGTTCCAAGGTCAAGCCAACCTTTAATACAATGGTGTTTTGGTTTCTGGCACCATTGCCTGCTCATATAGTAGTGTTTAGGCTTCGAATGGCCTTTCTTCATCATTACACTGGACTTTCCAAACATCACTGTGCTGTATAAAGACTTTTTGACAACTGCTCACACATATGGATTCTACAATTTGGTTGGGGTGGAATCAAAAATAGGTTGTGTTGAAAACTACTTTGCTCTAAGCTGCTTTCATCCTAGCACAGAGGCAGAGGCAGGTGGATCTCTGAGTTCCCGGCTAGCCTGGTCTACAGAGTGAGTTCGAGGACAGCCAGGGCTACACAGAGAAACCCTGTCCCTAAAAACCAAAACCCCAAACCAAACAACCAAAAACAACAAAAACTTTGCTACAAGACATCATAATGACTGTTACACATATGATAAATAAAAACATACAAAATAAAACCAATGTAGGAGAGATTATTACTATATACAAACTATTAATGTAAATGTTATAGTTCTAAGGGGAAAGGGTTCCTGGTAGTCAGGAGCCAAGGAATAGCACAAGGTCACATTGCACAACAAGCCTCACATGAGATTTATTGGGAAAGACACAAGAAGGTGCCTGCTGCCTCTGCCCAAGAGAGAAGCAGCAGAGAATTGGATGAGAGGCAGGCTTATATAAGGTTTCTTGGGGGTGAAGTTTTCCAGGGTAGCCTGAGATTGGTGAGATTTTGTGGCCTAATCTTGAAGCAAACTCAGGGATTGGTGGGTTTTTAAAACCAAGAAGTGAGTTAGGATTTTTTTAAAAATTAAAATTAAATTTCAATTTAAAAGGGCCAAGGGAGCAATACAGTGAAAGGATGCCATCATCATCATTTCTGGTGAGCAAGGAATCCTGGAAATAAATGAGGAGATTTTTTTTTAAAAACTCACACTTCTTGATTTTTTAAAACAAAAATCTCTCTAACAAAAATGAAGCATGTTCTGGAGTGAAGCTCAGACCCACACAGCTAAGTTTCAGAAAGACAATTTTTGTTTTTTGCTTTTGTTTTTAATTTTAAAAGTATTTTAATTTGCCAATTTGGGGAGATTGGAAAATAAAAAGAAATGTCCGTCTAATCACAGATTTCAAAAGCAAAGATGGATGAAAAAGTTCATCAGTGGAAATATTAACCAGCTCTCCTAAGACACTGAGACAGAACCAGTTTATGTGAAAGGAGCAGAGCTCAATTTAGTAAAAGAAATTCTATTAAATTTGTAATTATATGACATGAGTATGAACATGGCCTTTGGTGGTTACGTGACATAAGTGTGAATAGTCTTTGGTGGCTATGTATCTGAGTGTGAACACAGCCTTTGGTAGTTATGTGACATGAGTGTGAACACAGCTTCTGGTGGTTATGTGACATGAGTGTGACCACAGCCTCTGGTGCTTCCCTGTTCACTCTCTTTGTTTTCTCAATCATTCATTCATTCACTTTACATCCAGATCATAGCACCCTCCCTTCTTTCCTCCCAGTCCCACCCTCTTCCCCGATTCCCCCTCCCCTTCTTCTCAGAAAAGGGGTACCCCCCCTGCAACCCACCCGAGCATATCAAGTTGCATCCAGACTAAGCACATCTTCATCTACTGAGACTAGACAACACAGCTCAGCTAAAGGAAAGGGTTCCAAAAGCAGGCAACAGGGTCCATGTCAAAGACAGCCCTTGCTTCAATTGCTAGGGGAACCCACATGAAGACCAAGCTGCCCATCAGCTACATCTGTGTAGGGGTCTAGGTCCAGCCCATGCATACTCTTTTTTTGGTGGTTCAGTCTCTGTGAACACCCATGGGCCTAGGTTAGTTGACTCTGTAGGTCTTCTTGTGGAGTTCTTTCCCCTCTCTGGGTCCCTCCATCCTGCCTACAAGAAGTGTAAAGATAAAGATGGAGCAGAGAATGAGAGCATGGCCAACCAATGACTGGCCCAAGTTGAGAGCCACCCCATGGGAGAGAGCCACCCCCTGACAATATCAGTGATGCTCTGCTATGTTAGCAGACAGGAGCCTCACGTTATTGTCCTCTAGAGGCTCCATTCAGGAGCAGAGTGAGACCCAGGGCCAAGCATTAGCTGGAGCTGGGGAATCGTGAAAGAATCGGGGAAGGGTAGTTGAGTCTGTGTTTGGTTTGTGTGGTATACTGTTTATTTTTCGGCTGCTGTGATAAAACACCAAGGCCATGGCAACTATATAAGAAAGAGTTAATTTGGGCTTATGGTTCTGGAGGGAGAAGAGTCCACCATGGCGGAGCACAGCTGTAAGTTGTAAGCTCTGCAGGAGCTAGAAGCTGATTGCTCACATATTCAAGCAAAGAGCAAGCCGGAAGTATGGTGCAAGCCTTTAAACCGGCAAAGCCCGCCCCTAGTAGTGTACTTCCTCCAGGGGAGACCATGCGTCTAAACCTCCCCAAGCACCTAGGCACTAATTATTCAAACTGTGGTGTTTAAGTAGGGAAGCTCTCATTTAAACAGTTATTGCTTTCTTGTCATTTTATTTTCAGTCCTGGTTGCATTGTGGATATATGATAGTAATTTGAATGAATAGATTCTGCAAAAATGCCAAACAGTAAAGCGTCTGTTACAAAACACACTGGGAAAGCTAGGTTGTCCAGATGTCTTTGTACTTCTGAGTTCTCTCTTCACACTTTTGAGGTCCTCTAAGCCACCTGTAAGTCTACATAACACCTTCATTGTATTGCTGGTTTGCTAACCTTCTGGGGGATGTGGGGGACGATGGTCAGGAGACTGGGACCTGTTCTTTTAGACTTCTCTGGGCCTCTCTTGTCTTGTCTGCACAAGAGCAGAATGGAACAGAATTGTGTTTTGCAAAGTGGTTGTACATTATAGTTACTTAAAGGAATAGAACTTTAAAAGCAAGTCAAACAAGTAGACTCGAGTCCAGCCCAGCAGAGCTGGCTCTGAGTGAACCAGTGACTGAGAAGCTCAGAATTACCCCCTTTCTCAGGACCAACCCCCTTAGGATGTTCAGTATAAGGGTGGAAGTTAACCAGGCAGTGGTCGTGAGAGCTGTGGCATTTTGACTTCATTGCAGCTGACCTGGCCGACAGGTCACATACTTCAAGTCTTGAGTATCCTTTGGGGAATGATCAGCCTTGACAGGGTAAGTGCACCACTTTGAAAACGCAAATTTGATGACTTGTTTTTCCTTCTAGTTATAGATGTTATCGTTGTTCAGAGGAGAAAGTTTGAGAAAACGTGAAGGGAAAATGTAGCCATGTCCTTGTACTGCCCAAACAGCAAACGCTCAAACAAAGTCCATCACGATATGTAATGGCCTCTTGCTACTCCCTCACACGGGGAACTTCACACTGGTCTATTGCTGGGCCTTTAGATCCTTGCAAGTTTTCACATTAAAAATAACAGCATCTTTGTATGAATATAGTTCCACATACCACTTGTACTCTCCTAATTTAAATGTCCAGATGGGGCTTGAAAGGTCATAATATATGTTATGACTTTTCATAAATTTTACCAAAGGATCTCAGAGGCAGGGTGTAATAGCGTGAATAAGCATGAGCATACGCTTCCCACGCCTTGCCCAGGTGACACGTTAGTGAGTGCTCTCTCCTCTTTGGAATAACTGGGCCACTTGTACTCGTCTCTCCACTTTGCCTCCCTCACTTATAACTGTTTATTGATCAGCTGCTATGTTTCTGGGACATTCCTCTGCCTCAGAGACACAAAGATAAATGGAATTTAGCTCCTGCCCCTAGGAGAGCTCAAAGAAAAATGTGAAAACCAAAATAGAATAGAGGGATAAATACTGGAGCTGGAGAGATGACTCTGTGGTTAAGGGCACTGGCTGCTTTTGCAGAAGACCTGGGTTCAATTCCCAGCACCCACATGGCAGCTCACGGCTCCCTGTAGCTTAAGTTTCAGGGTAGCCAAGGCTCTCTTCCGGCCCCCATGGTCACCAAGCATGTGTACTTGGTGCACAGGCATACATGCAGGGAAAATACCTATATACATGAAATACATCATTAAGAACAACAAAAAAAGAGGAATGCACGCAGGAGACAAGGGTATATACTCTTGATGGAATCTAACTGGTCTATCTAAACACACAGTGACTGCCAGTCTGCAAGTCCTGACCAGTACTCTTCAAAACTGTCGAGGTCATCAAAAACAAGGAAGCTGAGAAACAGTCATAGGCAAGAGGAGCCTAAGGAAACTGATGGCTGGTGATAGTGAGCCCTGGATGGGACCATGGGAGAGAAAAATAGATGTTCGGTGAAAACTAAAAGAGTTTGCATAAAATGTGGACTTCAGTTAATTATTATGTGTCATTTTGAAGCAAACATATGATACTAACTTTAAAATGTTAGTACCGATGTAGACTGGCAGAAGAATGTATGGAGAGATGTGGCCATATTATTGTCCTAATTTTTTTTTTATAAATTTAAAACTGCTCTAAAAGTAAAGTCTATTTAAGATTCAATACATGGGAGGCTAATTGAAAGGAGTTCAAATCGGGAATCATTTATAAATATCTAGGCAAAATAAGAAGAAAAAAACCAACATGGAAAATTTTAAATATCTTTAAACATCCCCAGGGCTAGAGAGATGGCTAAGAACACTGGCTATTCTTCTAGAGGACCCTTGCTCGATTCCCAGCACCCAGAGTTCATAACTGTCTATAATCCATCTCCAAAAGATTTGATACCTTTACACAGACATAATGCTGTGAAGACACCAGTGCATATAAAATACAAATATGTAAATCATTTAAAAATAAATTCAGCTTCAGTGTGAAAGGGGAGAGAAACGGCTTTTGGTAACTCCAGATCCAATGGCAGCTGAACTGAGAGCAGCTGAGGCCCTGAGCAGAGAACTGTGGCCTGAAGAGGTGGGTAATAATTCAGTGCCTGGCTGAGGATGAAAGTGTTGGATTTGAGTCCCAGCAAGACACTGTACGCACACACACACACACACACACACACACACACACACACACATATACGCACACACATACTCACTGACTTTGTAGAGAGAGGTAATCACACACAGCGAGGCAAAGGCTGGGGGAAATACATGTTGAATTCATACTCCATATACCCCATTTATCATAATCCATCAATATGCCTCTTTGGCCAGATTCCATTAGAATATCCAAGGCTATTGAGTACCTAGCTGATGCCATTAATAGAGCTGAGTTTAGTCTCAAGCACTGGTGCATAAAAAGCTGGGTATGGTCATTCTGACTGGCATGTAAGGCTGAGGCCTTCATGTAGCAGAATCTGGCCCTTACCCTAAGGACTTAAGGTTGGTTTCATCTCTCAGGCCGAATTAGAATGATTAACATAGAACTCCGGTTTTAGAAGGGTTTTCAGGGAGTTTCCATGAGAAAGAGTATGGAGTGGACAGCAGTGCTCACCAGGGAATTAAGTGAGTAGGTGTAACAGCCCCTTAGACAGAACTGTAGGATTCAAACAGCAGTACAAACAGGACTGACCTGAAACCAGACCTTAGTGTCTGTGTGGTGTTCTCTGTGGTATGTTTTCTTTCTCATACACATGGCTTCTTAAAATGTAGGTCATCGTGTTGCAGATTATGGGGACATCATTATAGCTATATGCTAATTGGCTAAGGATCAAACCATTGAGCTTTTGGGCTGGGCAGGCTCTTATGAAATGGCCTGGCCTGGGCTTCATCCATCTGGGATCTGCCTGTTGGATGCTGACTAATAACATCCATCAGACTGCTAATGGGGGTGTGGGCTAAGTCCCTCTGCTCACCTGAGAGAGCCAGAACACAAGACCCAGACACAAGGACTTAAGGAGAGTTACTTGATGAGCCTTGGGGAAGAGAGGAGATGCCAATCAACAGAAAGCATAAGGCTGAAAAGGCAATAGGAAAGCAGGTGCCGAGGTACACAAGAGAGAAGTGTGTGTGGTAGTGGGAGGGGCAGAAGGAGATGGTCAGAGTGGAGGTGGGAGGTCAGCGAAAGCGGTGGGAGCTGCTGAGTGTGGGGGACCTGTGGGAAGGGAACTGCCGCGCAGCCACAGAGCTCCTGCTTTGGCAGGGAATTATCTGCAGAAAGGGGTCTCCCTGAGCAATAACAACATGCTGGTCCCTGCCACTTGTATAAATTTGTTTCCTAAATTAGTTTTTACATTTGTGCATATGTATTTGTTTTTTTTTAATTAATTTATTCTTGTTACATCTCTATGGTTATCCCATCCCTTGTATCCTCCCATTCTCCCCTCCCTCCCATTTTCCCCTTATTCCCCTCCCCTATGACTGTTCCTCAGAGGGATTACCTTCCTCTGTATATGCTCATAGGGTATCAAGAATTCTACCAGACCTTCAAAGGCGAGCTAATACCGATATTCTTCAAGCTACTCCAAAACATAGAATTGGATGGAACATTACCAAATTCATTCTATGAGGCCATAGTCACATTGATACCTAAACCTCACAAAGACTCAACAAAGAAAGAGAATTTCAGACCAATTTCTCTTATGAACATCGTGCATATGTATTTGTGCAGGGAATCTTGTGTGAGAGGTGGCAGGAAGAATCTAAGA
The DNA here is from genome assembly GCA_907169655.1 of Acomys percivali. Taxonomy (NCBI): domain Eukaryota; kingdom Metazoa; phylum Chordata; class Mammalia; order Rodentia; family Muridae; genus Acomys; species Acomys percivali. Next base: position 36,634,467 of record OU015743.1, read on the forward strand.
ACTAAAGAGGATGGAGGAAAGCAAGGCTGTCTAAATAAACATGAGAGATACTCATATGAACTCCCAAAGAGGGAGGCAGCATGCTCAGGCCCTGCATCGGCCTACACCAGGCCCTCTGTGTATATATATTTTGGCATCCAGTTTAGTGTTTTTATGGGATTCCTAAGTGTGTAATCAAGTGGGTGTCTGATTCTCGTGTCTTCTCTTGGACTCTTTTCCTTCTCTTTGTTAGTTTTGTCTAATTCTGATGAGTTAGCTTTCATTTTATCTTATTTATTTTATTATTATTCATTAGGAAGCCTGTTTGTTTTCTAATGAGAGACAAGGCATGAATTCAGATGGGAGAGGGAAGGGAGGAACTGGGAAGATCAATGGGAGAGGAAGCAGTAATCATAATATATTATATGAGAAAGAAATTCCATTTTCAATAAAATAGAAACAATAAGATTAAGTATATTTACTTTTTAAAAAGTCTGGTTTGTAATTGATGCCATCAAGTTATTGTGCATCTGGGCTCACTAAATTTTCAGAAAGTGCAGTTGAGAAGATATATAACAAGAATTTGTTAAGGACAGATGTATTTGAAAAGCAATACCATTTCCTACCCGTAAGGAATTTCATGGAAAAGTCTCTGTGAATCCAGCACTCAGGAGGCAGAAGCAGGTGGACCTTTGTGAGTTCAAGGTCACCCTGGTCTACAGAGTGAGCTGTAAATTTTGGTTCCAGGTCATCATCACATCAGCAGGCATGGTTCTTACTAAATTCTCATTCCTTGACCATGTGATCCTCTTTAGTAGAGCAGCAACAACAAAAATAAAGTAGGTCAAAAAATATTTACTTAAGGATTGTGCACATCTACGTGCACCTGGAGGTCAGAAATGTTTACTGGATCCCCTGGAATTGGAGTTAAAGGTGGTTGTGAGTCACCACGTTGGTGCCGGGAACTGAACCCCAGTCCTCTGCAAGAGCAACAAGTGTTCTTAACCACTGAGCCATCTCTCCAGCCCCACTTCATAGCACTGTGTGTAATTGCTATGGAATCATTATTTCTTCGTGTGTGCGCCTGGGGTAACCTCAGGGGTTATTCCTCAGGAGCCCTTCACTTGTTTTTTGGCAGGCTCTCTCCCTAGCCTCTAGCTAGACAAGTAGGCTGTGCTTGCTGGAGACTAGACTAGGTCCCTGCCTCCCTTACTCATCTGCCTTTTTGTTTATTTAAAGTATGGGTTGTAAGGATCAAACTTAGCTCTTTATCCATGATATCCCCAGCCCACGTATCATTGTTTCTATCACTTTTGTTGGGATTGGAATAGGAGGAGGTGGAAAAAAAAATAATGGGAATCTATTATCTCTCCAATGTTAAAATCCCTCTGCTTACCCATGTACCCTCAGGCCTAACATGTACCTGGTGGTGGTTTTAGGGATCGAAACTCGGGCATCTTGCATGCTAGAAAAAACTCTGAGCTATGTTCCAAGTTAATACTACAAAATGAATGGAAACATGATGTATATGTGGAGCTCACCTTTCCCCTACTTGGCATCAGCATAAACACCTGATGGCTCCTTTCACAATGGAGGGCGGGACTTATTTTATGCCCTCTCACCTGGCTGCACCTTCTTTCAGCTTTACAATGTCCCCCCCCCCCCAAGCTGCTTCCTGCCTTTTCACCCAGGAATCCAATGAAGGATTTTGCTGAATAAATGACTTTTAATTGCTTTCATTTCTCCCGCTGGACAGCACGAAGGGGAGTGGATGCATTGGTGGGATGGCGCTTGGTGGCGAAACGTATGTCAAGTTGAGAGAATGAGACCCAGTGACTGTGTGTTATGAAGCTCGGTGACAAGCCAGCTCTAATGCTGACTTCCTTCATTTCTAATTAAGGTGCCAAGATTTCCACATTGCATTTGCATTTTCTGTTGCTATACTTTTTTGTTAATGATTACATCTCCCGTTGCCCTGATAAGAGTTGATCATAAGCCAAGGGCACTCTTGCATTTAATGTAGCACACCATTTCTTTTGGAGAAAACACTGTCCTGGTTTCCAGGCAACCCATTAAGAGTGTTCCTATCTGTGTCAGAGATCTATGAAGATGCTGACATTTGGAGCATCCACTAGTCTTCATGATTGTACTTGCCTGGTGAAATACATTCCACATGTTAGGAAAATAAACTGAAAATAACCAAGTTGCAGTCAGGACCACAATTCAGATTTCTGATGCCGCCTCTTGCTTCAATATGGGAAGAACTGATTGGCAAAGTATGTTAGAGAGGAAAATTCCCCAGCCTTGGGCTGGACTGGGTGGCAGTCCAACAGCACAGGCTGGCCACCTAAGCTCTTGAGATGGGGCTTGAGAGTCTGGAGAAAGAGACATTGCGTCTTGCAGCCATTTTGAATAATATTTCTGCATCCTGCATCCTTGGAGTTTGGCTCCAGCTTTGTTGTTGCTCCAGTTAGTTCTGGTTATGTGGTAATAGAGCAATTGGTGATGGTGGGGCTGGGGGTGGGGAAAGTCCCTCTCCACATTCTTTGGGTGTGTTGTTTCCAGAGAATTTTTTATGGGAAAAGTAAAGCAGAGATTGCTGGGGACCTGAGGAAGAGGGATAAAGGAAGGAGAAGAAGAAGAAGAAGAAGAAGAAGAAGAAGAAGAAGAAGAAGAAG
>OU015743.1:36640808-36669432 GCA_907169655.1 Acomys percivali
CTCTCTCTCTCTCTCTCTCTCTCTCTCTCTCTCTCTCTCTCTCTCTCTCTCTCGCATGCACACACACACACACACACACACACACACACACGTAACACACTAGCCAACTTCATACTGTCTATAAGAGATGGATTTAAAATATGATGATTGTAGCCTCGAGAGATGGCTCAGTGGTTAAGAGCACTGTCTGCTCTGATCCTCCAGAGGCCCCAAGTTCAGTTCCCAGCAACCATATGGTGGCTCACAACCAGGGATCTGATGTCCTTTTCTGGTGTGCAGACATACATGCAAAGCACTCATATACATAAAATATGTAAACAAATAAACCTTTATTTGCCTGATTGTGGTGGCACACACCTTAATCCCAGCACTCAGGAGACCAAGGCAGATGGATCTCTGAGTTCAAGGCCAAACTGTTCTACAGAGCTAGTTCCAGGACAACCAGGGTTACACAGAGAAACCCTGTCAAAAAAAGTATGATGACTGTATTAGTAACTTTTCTGTTGCTATGGTAAAACACCATGACCAAAAGCAAAGTATTTAAGAAAGGGTTTATTTTGGCTTGTGGTACCAGAGGGGTAAGAATCCATCATAACAAGGAGGTGTGGCAACAGAACCTGAGAGCTCACATCTCCAAGCACAAACATGAAACAGAGAGAGAGTGAACTAGAAGTTGGGTTAGGCTGTGAGCTCTCAAAGCCTGCCTCCAGTGGCATCCTTCCTTTATCAATGCCAACTTCCTAAACCTCTCCAAACAGTGTTGCCACTTGGGGACTAATTGTTCAAATGCCTGGGCCTCTGGGGGAACATTTCTATTCAAACAACAACAACAACACATACAATACTTTCAATAAATAAAAACCATCCATACCATGCAACCCTTGGCCCCTGCATCTTCCTCACGTATTCTGCTGGTTCTCTGAACCCCTGGGGATCACAATAGCATTTGTAAGGTTGCCCTCCCAGCTGCCTCTGGGTCCAGCTACTCTCTGTGAGTTTCCATAGGCTAGTTGTGAGCTTCATGGTGACCTCCCTCAGCCACATGAAGAACGAGCACCATCCAGAAGGAGCACACATGTCCTCTACTTTGTTTTGGACCTTTTTTTTCCCCCCTTCAATAGCTGTAGGTTTTCTGTGTCTCTCAAAGGTTATTATTGGTTTTCTGTGTTTTATTTCCTTTAGCTACTTCAAGTTAGAAGCACAAAGAGTTCATATTCCATACAGAGTATGTGTGTGTTGTGTGTGTGTGTTTTACTGGAATTTGAACCCAAGGCCTTTTGCATGCTGGGGAAACGCTTTGTTGGACTTCTTTTTATTTCATGTGTGTGTATGTTTGACCTACATGTATTGTTGATGCCTGCAAAGTCCAGAAGAGGGCACCAGAAGCCCTGGAAATGGAGTTACAGATGGTTGGGAGACACTATTGGTTGCTGGGAGTCAAACTCAGGCCCCCTAGAAGAACAGCCAGTGTTCTTTATTGCTGAGCCACCTCTCAGCCCAACTGCTTCCAGCTCCACCTTTTCAAGTTTTACAGAGCCAAGTTGCACAGGCTGGCTTGATCTCACTTACTTTGCTTTCTTGCATCCGAGGCTGGCTTTGAACATGTGACCAGCCTGCCTCTTCCTCCCTAACTACTGGGACTGAAGGTCTGCTGTACTAGGCCCAGTTTCTGTTTCTGCCTCCTCACATCTCCAACCACCCCCGCCCTTCAGTGCTAGAGATTTAGCTTGGGGCTTTGCACATGTCAGGCAGGCTCTCTGCCACTGCCTCCCCCCCAATCTTTCCCTCCATATGTCTGTTCAAGACCCACAGTCCTCTTTGCCCATCCCAGAATATCTACTTGCAGCACTAATGCCCTGACATCTAACACTCTTCACTGCTCACCCGAGGCCACAAAACCTCTTAAAAGAGTCACCTGAGCTCTGGCTTCTGTTCTGTTTTTGTACCCGTGTGCGGCTTCTGCTCATGATGTCCACTGGTTTAGTTTAGTGTGGACTAAAATAGGATTAAAAACTAGGAGAAAGAAGTTAGCATCAGATATGACTTTCAGAGCTTGCTCTGCCCATGTGCAATTTCACTGAGAATGGCTAATTTAAATAAAACATTGTTAAGGAGACCATTATTCTAGCACATATAAAACATGAAGGTCAATGCTGCTCAGTTTAAACTGAGCCTACAATGGCTAGCGCTGGCACCAGGGCAGGGAGACTGACCCAGCTCAGTGGTGGCTGGCTATGATCCCCTGGTCATCAGTGTACAGTCCCTATGTGGGAGAAGCTCCAGTTCCTTTAATCCTTGGGTTTCTATTCTCCCACAGGTAGCTTTTTATCACCAGAAAGTGTTTATCACGCACTTTCTAACAGAGGAAGATTTCTCTCCAACTACATTCTATAAAGGGAAAGAGATAGATAATTATTTGATACCAAAGGGTCATGAAAATAATTAAAATTCCGGGTATTTTTAGACATATCACAAAGAGAGGAACGTAAAAATGACGTTTATAAACATGGTACTAACATAAAAACAGGCATGTAAAATGGAAGACAAGACCCAGAAATAACCTCACACAGCTACAGCCACTTTTTTTTAAAAAAAGCAAAAATGTCAAAAATACATGTTCGAGAAGATGTCTTCTTTGATAAATGGTGTTTGGGAAGACTGGATGTTGCCACGTGAAAGACCACAGCTAGATCCATCTCTTACTTAGCCAAAGAATCAAATTCACAGTCTATCAAAGACCTTAATGTAAGACCCCACATTTGAAACCCCTAGAGGAAAACATTGACAAAAGACTTCAAGATACTGGCATAGGTAGGGACATTGTGAAAGGGGCTCCAAGAGCTCAGGAAATAATTCTAAATATTGACAGATGTGGTTATATGAAACTCAAGAGCACTCCAAGGGCATCTACTCACTAAATAGGCAAATGAACTGAACAAACAGTTCTCAAAATAGGATATAGAAAAAGCCAATAAGACTTGAAAAAAATAGTTCAACACCCTTAACCTTAGGGAAATGTAAATTAACATAGAAATTTCACCTTACTCCAGGCAAAATGACAGTCATCTAGAAAAAGTGCCAATGAACACTAGCAAGGATGTTAAGGAAGAGGAACCATCATATACTGCTAGTGGGAATGTAAAAAGATTCGGCCACTGTGGGGATTAGTGTGGAGACACCTAAAAACTAAAAATAGACCATAACTTATAATCCAGTGGGAGCACTGGTGGGTGTACACCCCAAATCATCATTCCACAGGGTACCACAAAGATAATTTACATGGATACTAAATATATCTATGTTTACTATAACAACACTCACAGGAACCAAGGCATCAACCCAACCAAGAGATCCATCAATGGATGAATGGATAAAGAAAGACACACACACACACACACACACACACACACACACACACACACAGCCATAAAAATGAATTATGTCATCTTCAGGAAAATGGGGGGAGCTGGAGACTGCCATGGTATGCAGAAATAAACTAGACTCAGAAAGACAAACATGCATGCTTCCATCAAATGCGGATTCTAGGTTTAAATAATATGTCTGTAAATACATAGAAAATAGAATGAAGGCTATGAAGTGGGAGAAAGGGGCTCGTAGGGAGAAGGAGAACAAGACAGAGCTGTGGGAGAAAGGAAACAAGAAGTTTATAATATGATCCAAGTATCAAACATATATAAAGATGTACTTCTATATAGTTTTAAGGAGTCTGAAATACTGAACTCGCATTTGGATACAGGTCAAAAAAACTTATTTTCTTTTCTAGATTTTCCCATGTGTCTTACATGTCTTTTGTTTTATTTTTATTTGCACATACATATATATTCATATAGATGCTGTTTGCGCATGCATGTGTGGGTATGTGTGCACATTACTGAGAGGGCCAGAAGACACCTATGGAAGCTTGTTCTTATCTTCCACATGGTTTGAGATAGGATTTTTTTGTTGCCTCCCCCTGCATAAGCCCATTTTCTGGCCTTTGAACTTCAGGTGTGTCTCCTCCTCCCGTCTCGACCGAGGAGATGGAGATTACGGACATGCACACTTTGGAGACCCTAACTCCCATCCTTATGCATGCAGAATAAACACTTTGCCCTCTGAACTCCATTACAAGTTCAATATTTCTTATGTTAGGAATATTTTATAGTACTTTCATTCAATTTAAACTCTCCTGGGAACGTTTTATGCTTTTGAAAAAGATTAAATAAACAGTTATTATCCTGGTTAGTTTGTTGTTAACGTGACACAGCTAGTTATTCTGAAAGAACACCAATTGAGAAAATGCCTCCGTGCATCAACTTGTAGGCAAGTCTGTGGGGGATTTTCTTGGTTACTGATTGACATGAAAGGCCCAGCCCACTGGGTTCAGTGTCACTCTGAGTGCTATGGGAAAGCAGGCTGAGCAAATCACGTGGAACAAGGCGGTAAGTAGGCAGCACCCCTCTGTGGCTTCTACCCAGTCTCTTCTGCCAGGTTCCTGCGCTGCCTTGGTATTCCCCCATGATGGAGTGGAACCTGTAAGCCAAACACACCCTTTCCTTCCCGAGTTGCCTTTGGTCTTGGTGTTTCATCACAGCATCAGAATGCAAAGGAAGACAATAACATTGACCCACTGTTAGATTTGTCTTCCTTTCTTTCTTAATTACCATTGACATCTATCGTGGCATGAATGAGACGTGTCTCCCTCCCATCTTCTCCATCGTTGGAGCACTTGGTCCCCACATGGAGGTGCTTTTTGAGGAGGGTTACAGGCTGCGGCCTTGCTGGAGGAAGTACATCACTAGGGGAGGGCTCACAGCCTCTGTCACCTCCATTTCACTCTTCGGTAGTGCTTGTATTTGAAGATGTGAGCTCTCAGCTTCGTCTTCCTAACCCACACCTTTCTCTTGCTGCTCTGCCTCCCCAGCATGATGGACTCTTATCCCTCTAGAGCCATGAGCCAAAATAAGCTTTTTATACGTTGCCCTGGTGGTGGTGTTTTATCACAGCAATGGAAAAGTAACTAATGTACCCTCTTTGCAACAAAGTCCCAAATATTGGTCATGGCCCTAACCTTGAGGGGATATTCATCAATCCCTGTGGTGTCCTCTTGTAGCCTTCCTTAAAGAAAGAGAATGGCGCTCATGGTCTTCACACAAAGACCCAGGAAACATAAGGTAACAGTGTCTCTCCTCAGCTCTCTCCAGCTGCCCCAGGAGATGCCAGCAGCACAGAAAACATAGTGTTCTTCTGCGCTAACGGGAATTTCTTAATGCATCGAAAGGTTCTGGTGTCAGAAAGGACCACTTTAAGCCAAAAAAAAAAGAAAAAGAAAAAGAAAAGAAAAAGAAAAAGAAAAAGAAAAAAAAACCCATCATATTCTTAGAGAGCGCAGAAGCAGATTTAGGAAAGCAGATGTTGAGTACACTACTCCTGCCCTCCAGTGAAGTTTTGGCATGTTTTTTTTTTTTGTTACTATTTCTTTAAAAGTTGCTTTAGGATGTCTCTTTTTATTGTTGTAGGGACCTGGCTTAGCTATTTGGTCACCCCCAGCCATGTCTGACACATGGTTTGTATTTGATCTTTGTCTCTCTTCATCTGGTGACAGTGAAGAAGGGTTGACAGAAGAAGGGTTGGGAGCACCGCATCATACTGCCATTGTCAAACGTTCTTAATTAGATGGTAGGAATTTGTTAGGCCTTTATTTTTAAAATAAAATACTATCATCAAAAAAGCTTGAATGTATATTTTCTCCTAATAACTTAAAAGTTTGGTTTTAGCCAATTCAGTAATACAAATAATTTTTTTGTATTTTCTTAAATATAAAATAATTTCAGGTAGTATTAATTCTAATGTAATTCTAATTGGAATTGCACTAAATGATGGGCTGATTTAAGGGTAGTTGGCCTCTATATAATATGGAATCTTCTTACTCCCAAACATGGAAGGACTCTTTAATACCCCTAAGTAGAATTTTAGTATTCTCTAAAAGTCTTGCTAGATTTTTTTCCTAGATGCTTAATTTTCTGTTACTATTGAACCTTGAGTCTTGACTTTGCAACCATTTTTTAACTAAGTAAATTGCCTCTTATTTATATGAACTTGATATGAAAACAATAGATACAAAAAAACCCTATTTTTCTTCCTTTCCAATTCTTATACCTTCAACGCTCTCTTTTTCTTCCCTTCCTCTACTCTCTTCTCATCTTTCTTCCCTTCCTAGCCCTTCTTCCTTTCTTTTTCTTTCTCATGTTCTTTCTTTCCATGTTATTGCATAGGTGGCAACCCTGAGAATAATGTTGAATAGTAGTGATGACAGCAAACATGATTTTCCTACTCTCAACTTTAAGGAAGTAAGTTTAACATTTCACTGTAAAGTTTTATGCTTGAATGCAGGGCATGGTGGTATATGCCTGTAATCCCAACACTCAGAAGGCGGAGGCAGGCAGATCTCTGTGAGTTTGAGGCAAGCCTGGTCTCCAAAGTGAATCCAGGGCAACCAAGGATACACAGAGAAACCCTGTCTGAAAAAATAAACAAAAATAAAACAAACAAACAAACAAAAGATTTATGCTTGATATTTTTAGTTTTAGTTTTCTTCCTGGGGAGGTTGTTTAATAAAATATACTGCCAATTTATATGACTGGATTTTTTTAATCTAGTAAATCATACTTTTGTTCCCCTTTAATCTACAAACATAATAATTAAAAGAGATTTTCTATTTTTGAACCAAGCTTCTACATTTGGAATCCATTCAGTTTTTTTTCATTATACAATGGATAATTATAATTAATGCTTTATAGGAAATGTTAGTGTGCTATCTAATATGCTTTTAAAATAATAATGTATTTTAAATAGATCTCTCTTCTCCCTACAATTTTTTCAGTTAAGTATTTTATATGCACAGAAAATAATAGATTTTTGTAGGTATAAGTCTGTCTGTCTGTCTGTGTGTGCGTATGTGTACAAAGATTAACTTCAGGTGTTGTTTCTTAAAACATTTACCAGCATATCTTTGGAGACGGTCTTTTCTGGAATACATTTCATGTCATGTGGAGTGTGGGGAGAGGGAGATGAGAGGGCATCACATCACATAGATAGTTCAAATCTACTTTCTTCTGCAGTCTCTGAATAGTGCAGCCTGGCATGTGGACCAGTCACAGGTTTTAGAATACAACATTGCAGCATGTTGAAGCACCCCGCCGTATTGTTTTCTAAGGTTCCTATAGCAGGAATTCTTCAGGCTTTCTCTAAGTGGTCCATTTCATCCAGCATTTTCCATAAAACCATCTTCCCAGGTCCAGCTTCTCCTCATCTGAATTCATTGTATTGTAGACATTGTTTATTTTAAAGCAGTGAGTAGTTCTGAGCCTTCCCAATGCTGCACCCCTTTAACACAGTTCCTCGTGTTGTGGTGACCCCCCGCCATAACATTACTTTAACTGCTACTTCTGTAACTGTAATGAGTCATAATGTAAATATCTGAAATGCAACCCCTGTGAAAGGGTCATTTAAACCCCAAAAGAGTCACACCCTACAGATTGAGAATTGCTGTTTTAGAGGATTTCTCATTCTGAGATAACCCATAAATATTCAGCCAACATTGGTGAGGTGCCTACAATGTGCCAGACCCTGGATTAGAACCTGAGTCTATGGGGATGGCTACTCCTGTCACTCACTGCTCTTAAAGAACACCACTAGTCTGTCCAGGAGACCGATACACATAAGGGTGAAAAGGACAAGTTATTTCTCCAAGATCATCAGAATACAACCGAACCAGCTCCTCCTTGCTTAGATTCCTTAACTCCCACAGGAAAAACACTAAACCGACATTTTGGAAGAGGTTGACGCAAGGACTCCTGATGGAAATGTTTAGATGGTTTAAAGCTTACCAAACATAGAATTAGGTACAGCTGAAAGTCTTGGGTCTAGGAAAGAAAACAATAAATGTGGACTTTGTAGGAGGAGAAGTCCTTGGAGATTTTTTTTATTACAGTATGTGACATATACATTTCATGCTTAGGACTTGAGTATGGTAAGTTGAGAGAATGTTAAAGTGGGAAAAGGCATTGTGAGCATGAATAATCAGATAAAGCTTCAAGCATGTGGGCACCCCGCTCCTGTTAATTCTGCCCAGAGCTTTCACCCAAAGAAGAATTAACTGTTCCATGACCAGATAAGAGGATTCTTCTAGATTCCTGACTTTGTACTTAGGAGAAGGAGGTCACCCTAGATAGTCCTACTTGGGACATGGGCATTGTGTACTCGGGGTTACCCCTCTTGAATCACAGAACAGGGGCCACAAGCTATGGCCTGGTGGATCAAAGGCTGACCACAGACATATTTTATTCATGTGTGGGTTTGGTAGTGGAACTTTGTTCGGTTTCCTCCTTCTCCTCCTTCTCCTCCTCTTCCTCCTTCTCTTTTTCTTCCACTTCCTCTTTCGATCCCCCTTCTTCTTCCTCACCTCTTTTATTTTGTTTTATTTTATTTAAGAAAATAGGCAATGTTATGGCACTGGCTTCTCTGCAGTATACAGGAGGCATGTTTGTAGTTATAGCAGCCTGTTGGCTGCACAGCATGTTTTCACTCCCCGCTGCTCCCTCCTGCCTTACTTCTGAAACTTCATTTACTGATCCTTATCACTTGCATGACCCAGATAGACATTTTAATAGAAAACTCCAGAGAGAGCAGAGACTAGAAGCCTTTTGCTACACCAAATACTAAGATATCCCTATTAAATGGTCAACTGGTTGTCCCTGTGGTAAAGACTAGTGTGATTAGGTCACATTAGTGTTGATGAACGTATGTACAAAATAGCTACTGACTACTGATCAGTATGGTGGGCTTTAGTTGCTGTTGTTTTGAGACACCTCAGTAGGATTCAGAGCTTTGAGCTTTTTCCCTTCCTTAAAATCTTCCCAGTGGCCATTTAGATGGACTGACCACCTGCCTCGTTGATGCAATAGCTAGGAGCTCCATTCTGGGCAAATCTTATGGGACAGGATGTGCAGTGGGTTTTATAGAATGTAAGCTATGTAGCAAGTCAAGAAATTGGAAAGAATATACCAGAAGCAGAGAATCACACAATAAAGAACCAGTGGTGGGAAGAAATATGCCACATGGAAGGAACATATAAAAAACAAACAAACAAACAAAACAACCCTGATCAACAAGGTATCCTAGTTAGGATTATTACTGCTACAATGAAACACCATAATCAAAGCAACTTGGAGAAAAAAGGGTTTACTTGGCTTAAGCTTACATATCATGGTTCCTCATCAAAGGAAATCAGGACAGGAACTCAGTAGGGCCGGAACCTGGAGGCAGGAGTTGATGCAGAGACTAATGAGAGATGTTCATTACTGGCTTGCTCCCCATGGCTTGCTCAGCTTGCTTTCTTATAGAACCCAGGACCACCAGCCCAGGGATGGCTCTACCCACATTGGTATTGGCCCTCCCTCATTGATCACTAATTAAGAAATTGCCTTATAGCCAGATCTTATGGAGCCATTTTCTCCACTGAGGCTCCCTCCTTTCCAATGACTCTATCTTGTGTCAACTTAACATCAAACTTGGTACCCTTGGTACAAGGGTAGAGGAAGAGTAGAAAAGCATCAAAGATCAGTATGTTAGATCCATTAACAAAAACAGTTTCCAGCCTGAGCACAAACACTTACAGCATGCTTGTGACTGTGGTGCTTCATTATCCTGGCTGGGTTTGAATCACTTTGGAAACCAATGATGCACAACTTTCGGAGTATCTGTATGGGTGTTTCTGGAGAACACTAACAGAGCTAGGAAGACCCTCACCTTAGACATAGGAGGTACTAGCCTATGAGCTTAGGGCCCAGACAGAACACAAAGGGAAGAAAGTTAGAAGCCCGCTGAGAACCAGAGTTCTATGTCTTGCTTCTTGTCTGCCATCATGTAAACAGCTGTCTTCTTCCATAGCTACTGCTGTCATCATTTTCTGCCTTCGTACCTGGGGACAAGCCAGCATGGACTAAAGTCTCTCAAACTATGAACAAAGTGAGCAATACCTTCTTCAAGTATGCTCCTGTTCATATTTTTTGTTAAATTGACAAGAAAAATAACAAGATAACTATATAATATCCCATTTTCAATCCATTATTTATCGCACTTTATGCTGCCATTCAATTAAAGCCTGCTCTTTTACTAAAGTAAACACTATATGACAAGACTCAGAGATGGAGGTCTTACTATTCTTCATATTGAAATATTAATCATCTAATATGTGGAGCCTAAGTATTTGGGGCACAATGATAATGTTGATATAAATGGGAATGTGGGCTTGAGATGCGGAATTGTGGGTGTGAAGGAATATAGTCAACCCAGTAGGTCAGTTAAGAAATTTGGCTCCAGGTGTAGAAAGCCATGTTAAAAGTTGCTTGAACTTTTTTCTACTCAATGACAACAAGGAGTCTGGAGACTGGTGAGTGCTAAGGCTTGTTTCACTCTTCCACAAAGGCACGAAAGACTCGGGCTGTTCACTTTTTCAACTCCCTCCCTCTGTCCTAAGTTGGGGTGTCTCATGATGTGAAGGCAGCTCTCATTGCTTAGACAGCAGAACCATGTTCAGGTTTAGAAGAAGATGGTAGTGATGGGGGGGGGGTTGTTCTCTCTCTACATTGCTCTCCTTTGTTGTTTGTTAGCTAGTTAGCCTCCTAGTTAGTTAGTTTTTAGTAGCAGGCTTTTGCTCTTTAATTCTGGCTGGCCTTAAACTCATGATGTGATCATCTCTGCCTCTTGATGGCTGGGATTCTAGAAGTTCACCACCAAGCTCAAGACACCACATGGTGTCTGTATTCTTTTTGTAAATGAAGCTAAAGCATAATCAGCTGACAGCTCCCCTTTCTGCTTCTCACTGACAGACAGGATTGGGTCATGTGGTCCCTGGGTTCCATCTTTGTAAAGGAATATGGGGAAGCAGAGGTTAAAGACACCCAAGGAACAGGATTTGTTAACCTTAAATTTTCTTAATGTTGGTGAAAAAGGAAAAACAGCAGCTGAGAGACACTGGGTTAGAGAGAAAAAACTGTAGAAATGAACCAATCCATTTACTATAAGAATGTGTTGACAGAAGAATGGAAACTTGCAATCATTTTGAGATGGGGACGTGTTCTGCTTATGTGTCTACAGGGAATGAAAAAAATATGGTTTCCAACAAAACTTACAATGATTAGAATTGAACAGGGAAGGCCTCTTACTGACTGAGACATGAATGGCTAGCCCAAATCCCACAGAGACTAGACAGAAAACTTAGAGACTAGACAGAAAACATGGAACCTGGACAGAAAAAGATATAGCTAGCTTTTCTAGCACCTGGCCAATATCTTAATATTTCTAAGGGTACCCAAAAGATGTTTTCACCCCCAGGCAGCAAGAAGTAAATTTAAGAGCACAATGCCCCCATTCCCAAAAAGTAGGGTGGATGTTTTTGATCATTTGGTGGGTTATGATTGGTCATGGTTCGGGAAGAAACAAAGTAAAGGTTAAAATTGGGGATCTTTTTCTTTCTCCCTTCTGTCTTTCTTTTTCTCTTATCTTTCTCTCCTATCTGGTGTGATGGGAAAGGAGGAAAGATGGGAATGATAACATAAATATGGGGGAATATTGGATTATAGGATAAAAGGTAGATTATTAAATCAACTACTCTCAAATATTTTACATTGGTATCAGGGTTTTAATGGGTAACTGCTCTAAGTTCTGAAAAGGCTGATTGTGTAATTACATATTGATAGAAAATTTAAGGTTATTTTGTTCAACTTTTGCTTAATGTATTGTACATATGCAATTTATTTCAAAATGTGATGTAAAGTTCTAGTCTTATGAAAGCTAACTATTACAAACTGTTCAGGATGATTGGAGATGCAAATTAATAGTAAGTCACCTATAAATAATCTTACTTGTAGTCATGTTAGATACCACTTTAATTAATTATAGAAATAAGCTTTGTTTAGTCTCTTGTATATGTTTTCAAGGTTAAACAGATAGTACATAGCCAGAAACAAGCATCTTTGCTTTAATATACAGTAGATGATAGATGATAGAATGATAGATAGATAGATAGATAGATAGATAGATAGATAGATAGATATGATTATGCCCTGTATAATGCTAGGTAAATAGGTGGTCTTCACACACTTCAGAGATCTACATAATATGACAGAAAGACACATCTCCTCCTGGCAGCACCTCTGATCTACTTCAAAGAAGATGATGGGGGGTGGGCTGGAGAGGTAGCTCAGAGGTTAAGAGTACTGCCTGTTCTTCCAGAGGTCCTGAGTTCAATTCCCAGCAACCCCATACTGGCTCACAACCATCTATAATGAGATCTGATGCCCTCTTCTGGCATGCAGGAGTACTTGCAGACAGAACACTGTATACACAATAAATAAATCTTAAAAGGAAGAGGAAGAGGAGGAGGAAGAGAAGAGGAAGAGGAAGAGGAAGAAGAAGAAGATGATGATGATGATGATGATAATGGGCATCAAAGAAACAAATGTGGCAAGGCAGCCACTGTAGGAAAAAACACTGTTCTTCATTTGCTGATAGCAGGCTGCCTGAGCAAACTGCCAATGAGCAGGACACTGGAAAGTTGACTGTCCAACTTTGCAGAGACTAAGTGGTCAGTCCTTCAAATATTCCTGCTTCACAGAAAAGCCTGTCAGATATTCTAGGCCCATAGGCTGAAGATTGGATGCCCCAATGACACAGAGAAACCTCTGTTGACTGTCCAGTCAGTCAACAGCCTTCATTAATCATTCTACAGATGGTTATTGAGTGTTCAACACATGCCAGACATGAAGACATACAGCATACAGTAGTGAATATGACAGGCAAACGCCCTTTGCTCTTACACTTATAGACTAGTGACTGTGTTCTGGTTAACAGAAGATCCTGCAGATAATAGTAGTTTTATAAGATTGTAATGGTTAGGGGCTGGAGAGATGGCTCAGAGGTTGGTTAAGAGCACTGACTGCTCCTCCAGTGGTCCTGCGTTCAATTCCCAGAAACCACATGATGGCTCACAACCATCTATAATGAGATCTGGTGCCCTCTTCTGGCCTGCAGATGTACATGCAGGCAGAACACTGTATACATAATAAATAAATAAATACATCTTTAAAAAAAAAAAGATTGTAATGGCACTGAGAAATCCATGCCACTTGGAGATCATGCATCTCTCTTTCGGGCTGGTGTGATGCACCCCTTGTGTTTGTAATAGTGCTGTGAATGAAGCTACTCTTCATATAAAACTACAAGGAGACCATTGTGGGCAGGACACTATCTTGATAAGGGGATTAGATGGCTTGTTACTGGTTATGCGTGTACTATGACCTATTTTGAGATAGGAGTCTTGCTTAGATAGTTCAGGCTGGCCTCAAACTCATGATCCTCTGGCTCAGGCTCCTCACTGCTAGAGTTGCAGGACTGCACCGCCATGCCGGACTAATGTTTATTCCTTCTATTTATTAAAAATAAGTTGACTATGGTAGCTGTAGAGATGGCTCAGCAGTTAAGAGCATAGAATACTCTTGCAGAAGACCCTAGTTTACTCCCCAGCAGGGGGCTTGCAACTGCCTGTAACTTCAAATCCAAGGCATCTGACATGCTTCTGGCCTCTGTGGGCCCTTGTGTTCACACACAGACACACAGACACACAGACACACAGACACACACACACACACATACACACACATACACCCTCATACCCAGATATACACATAATTAAAAAAATAAAAGACACTCTTTGCCAGATGTGGTATCCCATGCCTTTAATCCCAGCACTCCAAAGGTGGAGGCAGAAGCAAATATAGGTGCATCTCTGTGAGTTCAGGGCCAACGTGTTCTAAGTAGTGGGTTCCAAGCTGGCCAGGTCTATATAACAAGACCTTGTCTCAAAAAAAAAAAAAAAAAGAAAGAAAGAAAGAAAGAAAGAAAGATGGCCAAAACACAGTATGTGGTGTTATAGTAAAAACATCTCTCAGGTTCACCAAATTCATGAGTATAGAGCATATGGGTGTGGTATAACATATGCTGGGGTCACAGGAAGACATCAGGAATCCCATTCTGTTACTTACCATATTATCACTTTGAGGCAGAGTCTCTCACTGAACCTGTAGCTAGGCTAAAGGCCAGCAATCTCGGGCATCCTCCTGTCCCTGCCCTGCCCTGCCCTGCTTGCAGTTGTGCCATGGTTCTTTTTGTTTGTTTGTTTAATGTGGATGCTAGGTTCTGTCCTAAGGTTTTTATGCTTGTACAGCAGGTTCTGGTACCCACTGTGCCATCTCTCCAGCCCCAAGCCCGGGTGCCAGTTCCTTGATGACTTCTAGAGATCATGTCAAGTGGTTACCCTGTACCTTCCAGGTCTGTGCAGAAGCACTCTACAGTGCTTGCATGGTGATGACCTTGCCTAACTGTGTGCTTCTCAGAACAGTCTCTTGTCATTAAGGGATTCATTCTAGACCAATGGAGGTAGAAATAAATGTAGTAAGGAAATGTATAACTGGGCTAAGGCTGGAGAAAGGGAGGGGATGTGCTACCAACACCATGAAGCAACTATCACTTTGACACTGTCAAGACACTGAGGCAGGACAACATTCACAATTACCAGTTGGTGTCTGGCCACACCCAACTTTGGATTCAGTCCTGTGCAGCACATGCTCGGGAATTCCTCACCAAGCTGAGAATTTGGGAATCATTTAGTGTCTGCATCTCAGTGAGACTGGGGGTCTCTTGCTAGATTCTATATGAAAGGAATCCAACACAGCTCTTTTGAACTTTACTTTTGCTCTGTCTGAGCACCTCCCATGACTTCTTGGTTTCTACTGATCAGTTCGAGCTGGAGAAGCAAATGGCTGCACTTCTCTCAGGTTATAAGCCTTGTAGCATTTGCCAGCATCCGGTTCTTATGTTGGATGAGTGGTGCAAAAGAGAGCACGGATCTATGGTCTAACAGTCGGCTTGGGATATTTACTGCCTGGCTTGGCAGCGTATAGACATGGACAGGTTAACCTCTTGGAGGGAGCTTCCACATCCACAACACGTGATTAGTCCTCATTCCTAGTATGTTACTGTGGAGTGTGCGGGAGATAATGCAGATTAAGCATACAGGAGGTGCTTAATAAGCACTCATTTGCAAGCTGTGTATGCTGCTAGCATTAGGAGACTCTGCATTATCTGGCGTTATGTTCACAGCATGGAATGAGTCTCAGAGAAACATGATGTTTTCTGTGCAGAAGTCTCACACTCGGAATTTTATAGGCTGTGAACAGCCTGGTGACATGATGGGGGCTGCGGCTCCCCTGATGGCGTGTCTCCGAAGCTCAGCGTGCAGCATGTTTTATCTCCCCCCCCCCCCGTTTACATGCTTGTGCAGACAGCAGAATATGGAAGCAGTCAGACTCCTCATTATGACAGTGATCCAGAGCCAGGAGCCAATCATCCAGTGACAAAGAGCTTGGTGACCAGCTGTTCCCCATCTCCAGTGAGCCGAGAGCAGGAGGAAATGGGTTTAAGCTGCGTGAAGGATTGGGGTTATTTATGGCAGGGTTTCCTGACGCTGAAGGTTGCTCAACATTAGGACTGGATTACAGAGGGAGGCTGGTGAATTCCAGTTGGTGGAGATTGTGAAAACATGTTCTTGTTTGTGACATCACTACAGAGGCTGTCTTCCAACTGTGTTCTGTCATCTCTCTCTCTCTCTCTCTTTCTCTCTCGCTCTCTCTCTTTCTTTCTTTTTCTTTCAACCCAGATGGTCCAAGTGAATCATCCCTAACAGACGAGAGACAGGGAGGTTGGTGTGCAGAAAAGGGAAAACCATGAGTCTGGGCTGGTCAGGACATTGTCCACGTTGGGGCACTCTGATCACAGGCTTTTGTATTTGAAGTAGCTGACACCTAACATTGAAAAGTCTACCTACAAGATGAAAAATAAAAGGACTCAAGTTTATATCTTTGATTAATGTGGCTTGCATGTGTGCTTTTTTTTTCACTGCTGAGGGTTGGATCTAGGGTCTCGTGCATACTGAGCTAATGCTGTCCCACTGAGCTACACACTTAGCTCTATAATTTTTCCCTTCTAAAAGGTCTTGCACCTAGAGTTGTGGCATATGTCTGTTTCCCAGCATGGGAGAGAGAGAAGCAAGGAGGATCAAAGCTTCAAGGGCAGCTATTCTCCATAGAAAGTCTATCTCAACATAACTAAAAAGGGCTGGGGAGGTGGCTCAGCTAGCAGCGTGCTTGACTTGCAAGCATCAAGACCCGGGTTCAATCCTCAGAACCCACAAAGAAACTGTCAGGCATGGTTATGTGTACTTGGAATCTCAGTGCTGGGACGGTGGATACAGCCAGATTCCTGGGTTCGCTGGCCTGATAGCCTAACTTACTCCATAAGTTCCAGACAAGTGAGAGATCCTGTTAAAAAAAAAAGTTGGACATTCCAAAGGTTATTCTCTGGCCTCTACATGTGTCTGTATATACACACATGACACACACAAACTCATATACATTTGTACACACATATGTATGGATACATGCACACCTTCACACACATGCACATACACCTCACAAACACATGTACCTGCACACTTGTACATACATACGTACACACGCACATGCACACACACACACACACACACATGCACACACGGAAACAGCCCCAACTAAATAAAATTTAAAATATAGCCCTTACCTGCATCAGCCAGTTCTTGCCACAGTTCTGTGAGGATGTACGCTGTTGTCACAATGCAGCTTTCAAGAGCAACACAGCACTTGGGGGAGCTTCTATATTTTAACCAATTAATGTTCTAAAAGCCAGGTTAGTGTGCACAGACATGTGGCTGTAATCCCTTGTGCCGAGCATCCACTTTTGACCTCTGCTGGGTGAGGTGATGCTGGCAGGTTGGTGCCATTGGCTAGGAGAGCATGAGCTCCAGCTAAATTGAAGCACATGTGTGGGCTGCAGAATCCCAGTTGCTGTTTGCTGATTAGAATAATCAGATACTGTCAGCTTGTATCTGCTTCCATCTGAAAGTACCCATTCACCCCCTTAAGAACGAGGAGCATATAAAGTGTTCTGAGTTATCTCTTGCATTAAGGAGGCATTCTACCTCCTGTATTATACAGTGTGCGTGTTCTGCCCTACACCCCGAATTATCTACTAGCAGGGGGCACCTGGCATCAACAATGACCCACAGAGCGTGCGCTATGTTGTTTGTGACAGGCTACAAGAATCTGTCTTCCCAGGATTCATGCCTTCATCTCAATCCCTGAATCTCTTTTCCCCCGTAGCCTGGGAATCTGTGGAAACTTCCCCCCAACCCGGCCTCAGTCTTGCTGTCTCCTCCCATCCTCATGTAGTTATAGGTTCCTTTTCTCTGAAAAGGCCATTCCTCTAAAAGTTTGAAATGAACTGGGCAAAACTGAGAATAAAACAGTTGCTACTCACAGACAAGTAGACAGGATTCCCCACTGCAAAGGTAGAAAGAGTTCCTAGGTGGAACCCATGATACAAGTCCAGTTGCTTGCTGATGGTGCATTCCCTTAAGGAAAAAGTTGTGTGAAGGGAGATGGGAGTAGTTGGGGTGGAGGCTAGGCCTCAGTGGGTTTTGAGGCAAAGGAGACACAGAAGAACCACAGTATGCTTTCTAGCTCTTCTTCCATTTGTCCTAGAACACAGACCTCAATGAAAACATTTCTCCCTCCTCCCTCCCCGCTTTCCTCTTTTTTGCTCCCCCCAGCCCATGTGGAATTTGCTTCGTGTAAATTGATCCCTCTCCACTGCCCCCCACCGCCCCCGTGTGTATTTCTTTTACAACTTAGAAAGTGTATTTTGACCAAATACACAGTGTGTTCTTATTCTCTATATTGGAATTACATTCCTACCCACTCTGTTTTTTCACTTTAATTTTAAAAACTAACAAATAAATAAAAGCCATGCTAAAGAGAAGTCGGGGGGGGGGATGGGGGGGAAGGGAGATGCGGCAAATTTTCAGAGTACTTGTGAAGTGGTATCTATGAATGAAGCTCTCATGTTCTTCATGTGACCTTAAAGGTGCAAGTTGTTCTTTATATCATTAATTAACACTTTGAAAGTCACATTGAGCTCCTCTCATTGCAGAAGAGTAAAACAAACAGGCTGAAAAAAATCATGTAAATGGTCCATTGTACAAGTTAACCTACCACTTGCTCTGCTTATGGGTTTTGGTCTAAGAATGTTCTTTTGTTGTTATTGCTGGTTGTTTTTGTTTTGTTTATAGTTGCACTTGTCACTGTTCTAAACATTTTCATAGCATTTTATCATCAAAGGTCGTTTTTGAAAATTATGTTTTTTTAAGGTAACTGTCTCTTTTCTGTGATGAAAAAAAGGAACACATGTCTAGAAACTCACTTTGTTCATTGTGATTTTCCTCTGGCTGGCCATTCTCATACCTCTTGGCCTGGGTCACTTTCTGTTCTATTAAAAAACAATCAACAACAACAAAAAAAAAAAAAAAAAAAAGAAAGTCACATTGCTCACTTAGAGAACACTGTGACCACGCAGGATCCTCTGGCTGTCTCATTTCCTAGCAGCAAAGGGCCTAAGAACCATCTTGATGAGATAAGAGCCGGTATCATTTGTGCTCCAGCCCCTGCAGCTGGCTTGAAACCGCAGGGCCATACCCAAAGGCCGGGATGCTAAGCTGTAGCCATCCTGCACAGGCCAGGTGACCCTCCTCATGTCTGGGCTTCAGAATCTCTTGCTTACTTTCCCTCTAACCACAATCTCTTAGCAACTTGGCTTCATCGTTTCTGATGAATGGAAACAAATGATGGAGGGTGAGACATGGGAGTGCGTATGATAAAGAACTTGTCTCCATGTTTACTCCGAAGAGAGATGGGGCCGCGTGGAAGCCCCTTTGCAGCAGCTGCTGTTTCATGAGAACTTGTGGCAAATCATAACCATCATCTGCTTGAATTTTCTTAGTGGCTTCTGAACATCATGTTTACATGTGCAACAGTGCGGTTTATTTTCACATCTCTAAAAGATACATTGTTCCATGAGGTAGATACATTAGTTTTTTTTAGAAGTCAAAACCCAGAGAGAGTCACTCACTTGCTCACATCAGTGACTAACCAGTGTACGCGTGGGCTCCCTCGCCATTCTGTCCTTAAACAAGTATCTACTAAATGCAGCTCCGGCTGCTGTACTCCAACTCTGAGGGCTGTGTAGAAATATGGGGTTGAAAATGCTACTCCTGAGAGTTCACTGGCTAGCTCAAACTTACAGGCATGAGACTAAGAAAACACCAGACAGCACATTCTCCACAATTGTGTGGAGAGCAGGGACTGACTCAGAAATGAACTCTGGTGCCCCTATTTGACCACTTCCCCTTGGTGGGGAGACCTGGTGACGCTCAGAGGAAGAATAAGCAGGCCTACCAGGAAGAGATCTGATAGGCTGTGATCTGATAGTGGGGGATGAGGTCCCCTTCTGTCACAAATCTAGGGGAGGGAATAGGATGAAAGAGGGAGGGCGGGGGAATGGGAAGATACAAGTGAGGGGATAACAATTGAGATGTAATCTGAATAAATTACTTAAATAAAAATTAAAAAGAAAACACCAGCGTGATGAACGTGATGCGGAAGGTAAAACAGGTGTGGAACAGGAGCCGTGGAGGAGGTGGTCAGAGGAGGCGCCTGTGGGAGAGATGTTTGAGAAGAGGCAACACTGAGGTGAAGAAGTGACACCAGGCAGAGGACATGGCCAGCCAGCACAGGCACGCAACTGGAAAGTGCTCACCACTCTGAAATCAGGGATCAACAGGAGGTAGGGAGGGTGCAGCACTGAAAGGAGAAGAGATGTGCAGAATGGCAGAGAGATGAACGGAGGCCAGAGCTCAGGCTCTTGCCTGGGATTCTGCATTTGGACTTTATTCTGAGGACAATTAGAAGGCATTGAGGGGTCAAGACCGTCTGACTGACTGACTGACTGACTTTCCTTCTTTCTTTAGACAAGGTTTCTCATTAGATGAGGCTAGCTTGCCAGTGAGCCTGGAGATCTGCCTGTTTCTACCGCCCAGGCCTGAGGGCACAAGTGTGCCCAACCACACTGGGCTGCTATCATGGGTTCCAGGGGTTAGGTATTTCACCACCTGAGTTATCTCTCCATCCTAATTAGTTTTTTTTTTAACAAGATATGTATATGCCATACAATTCAGCTTTTAAAAATGAATTAATTGAATATTGTTAACCATATCTACTTTTAGGATTTAAGAATAAATGGGCTGGGTAGTGTGACATAGCCTGATTAGCACTTGGGAGGCTGAGGCAGGAAGATCACAAGTTCAAGGGAGGCCTGGACTACATAGAGTGTAGGCTGCAACCTTGTCTAAAATAACAGGCTGGGAGAGACAGTAGAGTGTTCAGCTCTAAGCAGGACATTTATACCATTCCCTCTAAGGCTTAGACAGAAGAAGGGTTAGAAAGAATGGAAGAGCCAGGATGTGTATATGTAATGCTGTCTTCCAAGTATGGTAGCCATTGTAATCATGAGCTCACAGTACTGAGGCTGCGTGCTTTATGCCTGTGTAAAAATGGCTCTGTCAGCAACCAGTCACAGATGAGGGAGAGGCTCCTAAGGCCCTGTGTTTCCCTGCTTTACTGCTGGCTACAGTTGGACTTAGAGGGCTGTCATTATCTCTAAACGTGTACTCACCTGTGATCCCACCAGACTCCACTGCATAGTTCCAAACCTGTGGTCACTCAGACAGCCGTGGGTAAACTTAATGGGTCACAAAACAAAACAAAAATACATGAACATGGAGAAGAAACCTGCAGAGGGGAGACAGAGTTGGCAGGAGTGGTAGGGAAGATGAGAAAAGATGGGGTCTGAGTAATTGGAATGTACTGTATGCATGTATGAAATGATAAATCCATTTTTAAAAAAAAAGAGGGCAGTGAGACAATGAGAAGGCTCCGTGGGTAAAGGCACCAAGCCTGACGGGGTTCAGTCCCCAGGACCCACATAGTAGAAGGAGAGAATCAATTAGTCCTCCTAGCAAATCACAAGCACCTGTATGTGCACTCGTGTGTGCATGCACACACACAGACACATCCACACATACATACAAACACACATACAATAAGTAAATATAATAAGTTTTTTTAAAAAGAAAAAAGAATGATTTTTACTAGCAAAAAAAAAAGTCACCCTGAGAAATCAGAATACTCCGATAACACAGTGAGTGAAGGCGGCTTTGGTAGAACCACAAAGAAAGCAGCCTCACACACAGCACACCCCGACTGTGGTCTGTACCCCCTCTGTCCAAATTGGTAGCTGATGTCCACATGTGCCTGTGGAGCTCTCATCGCATGCGACCAGCATGACAGAGGAACTGGACTTTTTCTCATTGAATTAAATTTAAACAGTCACATATGGGCACCACATTGGATGGTGCAGCTTCCAGCGACTTGCAAATCCAGCCTTATCTGTGCTCAACACCCCCCACCCCCACCGGACACCAGACCCATTTCAAATACAATTGGAATTTTGAGGCATGCACTATACAAATTACCACATTTAAGTTAATTCCTATGAAGAAAATGTGGCATGTTCTCACAAGGAATCCAGATGACAGAAGGCATGAGGGATTGGGATGGCATGTCCTGGGGGATCCATGAGTGTGGGAGTCAGCCCCGCTAGTACACTGTGTGAGTGACATCTCTCTGCTACCAAGGGCACGGAGACCACATGAGCTTGACCATGGCTTCACTGCTCACAAGTAAACAAGTTGACTATTCTGAGGGAACACAGAAGGAGAAGCTGTTTTCCCTGCTTAAGTTGTGGGTTGCATGTGACGACAAGAACAAAATTGTCCCTTCTGGGTCCTGTCACCAAATTATTAGTTAAGAAGAATCAAAGAGCCGTGAAAGGGTCTTTCAACTCTGGCGGTTAAACCCTTCTTGCTCCCTGCAGTTTTTCCTTAAGCTGCTGTGATTAAAAAAACAGTCTCCTGGGACCTGCGTTTCTTTTTCTTTCTTTCTTTCTTTCTTTTTTTTCCAAAGGATTTGCTCTTCCCATCCTTCAGAAGCATAAAAGTAGCCCAGGCAGAGCCTTATGCTTTATTAATGCTATAAACTATTCAGGGGTTTTCTATTGTTCCCCACTTCCTGTCTTTTTTTTTAACTACCATGTTTTCCAAACATGAGGCATAGGGGACCACAGACAAATACACCAGCATAGACTCCGTGGCTCAAGACGGGTAACTGTTTGTTGCACTATTGGCTTCTGATGGAACCTGGATGGCTAGGTTAGAACTTATAATCTCTGGACCCTAGAATACCCTAGGGAATGTTGCTGGTTAGGAAGACAGCCAGGACATGGAACTCTCCAGTATATCCGTTAGGCTGCCCATGACCCTGAGACCAGCTTCCATCTCAGATCTAGAGCAGTGCCCATTGAGGCAGAGCTGTTGTTCATCTTAGGCCTGATGTGAGCTGTGTGACATGAGCAGGTGTGCCATAGGGGCTAGGGCATTTGAGCAAGGAGTGCTAGGGTCCCAGAGGCTTGGAGAAAGATCCAGAAGATTGGCCTTGCTCGGTGTGGAGTCCCACAGAAGGACTTGCTCTGTGAGTAGGGTCAATGTGGAACTGCTAAACCACAGACAGAGTTCAGCTTGTAGGTGCTGGAGACAGGAAGAAGGCTGGCTGTCTTTTTCTCTTAAGTAGCATTGGCTCTTTTAGCACTCCTGTATGGGAACGACCTCTGCGTCCTGCCATTCCCTGTCAACCCAGAGTGGGGCAACACTTGTCAGGACCCACTTCTGGAAGAAAAAAAAAAAAGACAAGAAAGTAGAAGGGAGGGAGAGTAGTTGAGAGGAGGAAGGGATCAACAGAATGTAACAGGAACAACAGAGAGCATTATGTACACGTATGGAAATGTCTTGATGAGAGCCACTGTCTCCTCTTGCCCCTGTACTCTTTAAAGCCTCTTCCTGATTTTTCCTATGAATATGTAAATAAATACATGTCTATTGATCTTAGGTGAGGCATTAAGACAGAACAAAGATAAAAATCCCACTCAGCTCTAGCTTGGTGGGCCAGTGAGTTTAATTGAAATTACTTTTAGGATAATAGATAACGGGTTTGCTACAGGAATGTGGGCAATTTATGGGTTAAACACCCACTACACCACACCACAAAAGAGTCCCACTTCTTACAATTGTGAGCTGCTTATAAATCTTTAGAGGAGATGGTGCCTCATGTGCCCCTCATGTGCCATCTTGTGACCCCACAGGCCAGAGGTCAGCTTTGGGTGTCACTCCTAAGTAGCTGTCTTTCTTGTTTTTTGAGGCAGGATCTCTCAGTCTCCAACTAGGCTATATTGGCTGGCCATCACCTCCCTAAATCTGGGATTATGAGTACACGCCACGGAGCCTGGCTTTTTAAACATGGATTCTGAGAATCTTGATTGTAAACAAAGAGCCATTTCAACAGGTAATCGCCATTGCTCTAATGACCAATGACAAAAGCCACGCCCAGAAGACAGTGCTACAATGCATCCCTAGGACTGGGGATTGGGGGTGTGTATCCCATGGAGAGCTTTCCTAGCATGAGTGGAGCCCCGGAGCCCCAGAACTTCACAAAATGAAAATGAAATTTTTAAGAAATGGACAAACCAGCATCTGTAGGCATGTTCATATTCACGGCTGTAACAGGATCCCAGTGTGTTCTGCAATGTAATGGCTTCTTAGGGGATACAGCCAAGTTCTGCTCACACATTAGTGCTCTTACATTTAGGTGTACAAGAAAAGCATGAGAAACCCTTGTTATAATTCCTAGGAATTCTGTAGGTTCAAATGGGGTTACAATTCTGAATTTGTAAATGATACCCATACTATTGTCAGGAAACCATTCTTCAAAGGACAAGGACTTAGATGTTACTGAAGTCATCTTTTTAACTAGAGAAGCCACGCATCTGTCCAGGAGATACATAACTGGTTTAATATGGCAGCTTCTTTCTGATGTAGAAAAGAGGGGGGATATAGGTGGGGCTCTGTGTACTTGGACCTTTGTCAGCCATCCTTGTTATGTTTTGTTTAATTTACTTTTGAGAACAGCGTCTCTCTATGTAGACTTGACTGACCTGGAACCCCATATGTAAATCAGACTGGCCTCAAACTCCAGAGAGCCCCCTGTCTCTGCCTCCTGGGTGCTGAGATTAAAGTTGTATGCCACTACTCTGACTACATCAGCCATTCTGATATGAGGTTACAAGACTCCAAAATGTTCTTTTTCTCCCTTGCAAGTCTTTGACCCCAGGGCCATCCTGACTCATTTCTTGTCTTCCTTCTATGTGTGGAGACATCACAGACAGGTCATCATTTCCTTCCTTGCTGAGAAGTCATAGCTCCCTAGCCATTTCTAACATATCAGGGTCAGAGGTCAGCCAGTACTTTCTGGAAAGCGTCTTCCTGTGGAAAGATATGAGGACCACACTCGGCCACTTGGCCATCCCCGAGGTCTGTTTCTGTAGGTGTAGGAACCACAGTCCATGTTTACCCAGCAGGAATCCCAAGTGTCCTGTGCCAGTGGTGGTGGAGCCTGGTTGAAGCCCAGAGCCTGCGGGAGAATTCAGGGTGGGTCGGCGCTCAGCCTGTGGCATTCAGTTGCCTTCCGTGAAAGAAAGACTCACTTTCTCTGGCTTTCATCAAATTGTTTTTGTTACTGTGGTTTCTTCTAAATAACTATCATCAAATCCCACATGGCAAAGCCAAGGCCTGACACAGACACAAGCGTTAGTCATCCTCTGGAGGGACCTCGAGGCTCTCTGAGTTCTCGGTTTTAATTTCAGATAGAGAGCAAGAGCATGTGGAGGTCATTCACAAGAAGAGCATCCTTTCCCCCTCCCTGCCTCTTTCTCTTCCATCCTGATTTTTTTCTTTCTCCTTTTTAACTGGTTTTCTTTCTTTGCTGTGTATCCCACCTGAGAGTGGATAGTCCTCTGAAATCCTTTCACGTCATACTATTAATAAAAATAAAACGAGCACACCTACCTTTGATTAAGCATAGCATATGCCACGTGTCCGATTCAGCACAGCGTATTCACATGTGTGTCCATTTGGTCTTCCCGCTGCCTCCATAAAGAAGCTGCTGTTGTCAGCTCACAGCAGAGGCTAAGAGCGGTGTCCAACAAACCTGTCATGGGGTGCAAGGCCCTCTGACAGATGTCCTCTTCTCCCTTTATGTCAGCCGACAGTTTGAGCAAGTTGAATAGGCTCGTGGACTTCCAACCCACAGGCGGCTTTGCCTTGCCCTCTGTAAAGTGGATACAGAGCAGTCCTTCTGCATTGACGCCTGTTGTGGCCGATGCCTATTCTACAGCCGCTCTTCATTTCTTCAACAATATGCCTGAGCGTGGCCTTTAAAGAATATCCCCCAAAGCTTTTTGCAAAGCGTAAAAGAGAACAAGTCAGGCAGGGTGACACGATACTGCAGTCGTGTTGCTCTGGAGGCTAAGGCAGGAGGACGATGAATTTGAGGCTGGCCTTGGATATATAGTGAACTATTGTGGCAGTGAGGAGGTAGAAAGTATAGATGAGAGACTTTAAATCCTTGGGAAGATTCAGCAGGGATCACACACTCTCGGTGTGGCTGTGTGGGAGGATGAATAGAAAACATGGGGCTTCCGTGTGCTCCAGCAGAGGCGGGCAAGGAACCCAGGCAGAAAGTGTCCTAGATGGGAGGAGAAAAGGTGTGCTCATGTAACCACTAGTGGGACTTCTTGGGTACCCCCGCCAGCCTTTGCCTCCGATACAGCAGTGAAGGAGAGAGTTTAATACAGGAAAAAAAAAATTGGCCACAGAGCCAGGATATAAAATATGTTCCAGCACTCTGGAGCCAGAGGCAGGTGGATCTCTGAGTTTGAAGCCAGCCTGGTGTATGGAGTGAGTTCCAGGACAGCCAGCACTACACACAGAAAATCCTGCCTCTTAAAAAGACAAAACACATGCCAACAGACCTAGTGAACTGCTAAGGGCATGTTAAGTCATACTACAACATTTAAGATGAATGCTGTCACAATTGTGTGAAAATACATATCACCACTCACATTTTTGCAGTGGGAGGGAACAGTCGAAATGTTCAAAGAGGCTGAATCTGAGGAGTGGGGCAATAGGTAATCTGGCTTTTATTTTTGAATTTTCAGATGGTTTCAAGTGAAATGTGTTAATCAGAAAATAGCAAGTGGTAATCAGATCCCAGGGAAGAAAATGCAATATAAAAAACCCAAACTTTCATCTACAAAATAAAGTTAAAAAGTAAGCCACAAGGCACAAAAAAATCAGAGGGTCAGCAATGGACTGGGTGTGGAGCTCATTGTTTCCCCTGCTGCTTGCTGTTTCTTTAGTGTTTCTTTTATGTGTGTACACACAATTTCAAAGCTCTTCCTGAGTTTATTATTTTTTTATTTTAAGTTTCATTAGACCCACCCTTCCAGTGGGGAACGACAATTTGAAAATATGGAGTAAGTTGACAGACTATCTGACAAATTTTCCATGTGAAAAGTCTTAGGAGTGGGGTGGGTAAGGCCAGACCCTCTGGACAAAGTGTCCTCTCCCATTTCCATAATGTCCTTTCCCAGTCTGGTCCATCCCTGCTTCACCATGGTGTCTGTTGCCCAGGTGATAACAAGTCGCCCCTGGGAGGGTGGGATGGCTCAAAGAGGGAAATTGCTTCTCAAGTTCTTCCTGTCCCGGGTCCCTGCTTCCTTTAGATCTATGGGAAATGGAGGGGAGATTTAAGGTCCATGTTGGGGAGAGGGTGTCCCACAGAGCAACAGCCTCCATGCTACCTTCTTCTCTACAGCACGCACACTTCTCCCATGATAATCCTGGGTAAAGAAAATAGCCAGCCAGAAGTTCTGCGCCCAACAAAGAAGGAAGCAGGAAGTCCTCAGATAAAACCTTGACTTTGGTATTGAGTTCATTGGGTTTCTGGCTTGTTACTATTAATTTAAATGTTTGCTTTTTAACTCCGACACTGGTAAAAGATTTTTGAGGAGAAAAACTCACAGGTGTCTGAACTTTGGTGACTTAAACTTTGGTGACTTCTTTTAAAGCAGTAGAAAATGTTTTTGAAGGCTGCAGTGTCATGCTAGGTGTCCTGTCATGCCCACAGTCCTCACTCAGGAGGGTTTGAGTCCAGCCTGGGTGGTTTCAGAATTGCAAAAACCTGAAGGCAAACCAAACCATCGAGAAGAAGAAAGATGGAGGGAAGACAAAGAAAGAAGAGTAGAGGAAAGGATAAGAGAAGGGAAGAGGGGCCACTGGGGGAGGGAGGGAGGGAGGGAGGACAGAGGGAGGGACTGGGAAAAGAGAAAGGAGGGGAAGCTGCCATCAGGATGTTAACTAATTATTAATTAATTAAAAGAATTTTAAAAAGAAGGGATGAGTAGTGCTGAGTGGAACAACTATTACCTAGTGTCACAAAGCCCTTGGTTTTTGTCACTGAGAGAGTTCAGACCAGGTGGGAAGAGAAAGTGAAGTTAGAGTAGACAGCCAAGCCTGCCGTGTCTGTTTTCTTCATCTCTGCAGCCCCTACCCGTGTGTGTGTGTGTGTGTGTGTGTGTGTGTGTGTGTGTATGTGTGTGTGTATGTGTGTATGTATGTGTGTGTGTGTGTGTGTGTAAGAGAGAGAGAGAGACAGACAGACAGACAGACAGACAGACAGAGACAGACAGACAGATAGTCAGACACAGAGACAGAGAGAGAATGCACATGGTCGGGGTAGTTTTCCAGATTAGAACTAATGAACCAAAATTTATATGGCGGCTTCTTAAACATCACCTCGATCTTCCAAATGTCATTTTGATAAGTTAATATAAACAAATCAGAAACATCTGCAGCACACCCCCAACACACAAGAGCTTAAAAATTAAATGGAAAAAATGTTTGGCACAAGTGTTTTGGGTTTTAGCGGATCCAGAATGTTTTAAAAAACAGTCCTAAGACGTTTTGGAAGTCTGAAGGACAGCTGGCTTGCTCTCCTTTTAGAAATGGCAGTGGTTATTTCTGTTCCTGTGTCACACCACCACCACCACCACCACCAATTGCTCTTCTGGTCTGTGGAGCAAATGTTCTTGCAGAGGCTCAGGTCTATGTCCTCTCTGCAGATGCTGACATT
This sequence comes from Acomys percivali, assembly GCA_907169655.1. Lineage (NCBI taxonomy): Eukaryota > Metazoa > Chordata > Mammalia > Rodentia > Muridae > Acomys > Acomys percivali. The sequence goes on from OU015743.1 coordinate 36,668,996, forward strand.
CCTGTCTCCTTACCCATTGCTCCATTCTGGGTTGTTTTCCTTCTTCCTCTTCCTCTTCTTCTTCTTTTTATCGTAATAATAATAATAATAATAATAATAATAATAATAATAATTATTATTATTATTATTATTATTATTATTATTATTATTATTATTATTAGTCTTCTTCCTTTTTCTCCTCTTCCCTTCTTCTCTTCTTCTTCCTCCTCCTCTTCTCTTATTCCTCTTCCTCTTCTTCCTCTTTTATTATTATTATTATTATTATTATTATTATTATTACTACTACTACTCTTCCTTTCTTCTTTTGCTTCTTCTTCCTCCTCCTCTTCTCCTCTTCCTCTTCCTCTTTCTTCTTCTTTTTCTTGTTCTTCTTGTTCTTTTCTCTTCTTCTTCTTCTTCTTCTTCTTCTTCTTCTTCTTCTTCTTCTTCTTCTTCTT
>OU015743.1:36674500-36701505 GCA_907169655.1 Acomys percivali
AGAGAGAGAGAGAGAGAGAGAGAGAGAGAGAGAGAGAGAGAGAGAGAAGCTGTTTTCCTTTTGTTTTTTTGTTTTGTTTTGTTTTTTTGTTTTTTGTTTTTTTGCCTGTCAGTGCCTTTTCAAGGAAAGTAAATGACCTATGTCTGGTTTTCATTTCTTCTTCAAGCAGTCTTCTTTCTATAGATGAGCAGTTCTCAACCTGTGGGTCACAAGGGTCATTTAAAAATAAGTACGTAATGGGCTTCATTTCTCTCAGCCTATGAGAATGAGCTCCATGTACTGTCCCTGGTGAACGTGCCTGCTTAGACTTGCAGGCTGTCCCCTCAGAGTGGACTCCTTCCAGCTCTGTTGCAGTAGTGCACTATCCTGAACTTGACCTTTGGCAGAAGACATATTTATAGCTCTGATATGAAAAAAAAGAATAGTAACATGGCCTTGCCGAAAGGTTCTTCCAGACTTTATCAGATGCCCTAGAGGCCTCCAAGTCAGGTTGGAACACCTACAATCCACATGCTTTGAGCCAAATGTTCATAAAGGGAAGGCCATATTTGGGCCAGGAAGAGAGTAAGCTTATTGGTTCTCAAAACTGATTGCCAGACTGCGGGAATGGGTGCTGCTGAGGCTTTGGAAGAGTAAGAGAAATGTCACTCAAGACAGGTTCTCCAGGCCCTTTCTCACTTTCTGGGGTCAATATCTGTAACACTTCTGGGGTCAACATCATATTTTATGCATTGTTTCCATACAATACAAAGCAACTGAGAAAAGATGGGTGTGCTGGCGCACGCCTGTAATCCCAGCACTCTGGGAGGCAGAGGCAGGTGGATCACTGTGAGTTCAGGTCAGCCTGGTCTACAAAGTGAGCCCAGGACAGCCAAGTCTACACAGAGAAACCCTCTCAAAAGAAAAAAGAAAAAGGAAAAACAAACAAAACAAACCAACAAAAAAGCAACTGAGGCCAGACATGGTGGCACTCACCTCATAACGCCTCAGGTCAAGTGAGGCAGGAGGATTGCCAGTTTGAAATCAGCACTGCTTGGTCTGGAGTCTGATGGCGAGGGACACAGCTCAGAGGTAGATGCTTGAAAAATAATAATAAAACAACTGAGCCAATGGACTTTGTCCTTCACATCCTTTACCATCAAGGGCAGCGTGGGTCAGAAAGACAAGCGGACTTCCCCAAGGTCACACTCTGTCTCCTGGGCATTTGGGCATTGGCCTCTCCGCAGTCTGGATCAGCCATTCTTAAAATTCACCCACACTGACCTGGGTGAGTATCCTTGGCATTTAGGACTCCTGGGTTTGTATTTGGAAAACTAAACACTGCTCTGATATTCTGAACAGAGCTACGTCAAATGGCCACATGCCTTGGGCACTGGCTGTCTCACTCAGGCACCACCCTGGCTCCCCTCTCTTATTGCTTACTCATTGACAGCAGTCTTGCAGAAGACAAGCTCCCCCAAAACAACCCCAGCAGCCCCCCTGCAGTGCCATGATGGGAAACCTTGATCTGGGAGAATGCGCAGTTGGAAAATTCATAGACAAACAGGAAAGATAAGATAAGACAACCAAGATCACACACACACACACACAAAAAAAAAAGCCCTAGGAAAACACAAGCAATCAATAAGATAGACTAATGAGAAAAGTCGATGACATTTTGCAGTCTGGAGTAATGCCTGTGGGGGTAATTTCCGTCCTATCACCCTTGTTCACCAGACATTCTTATTTGGCTGTGTGACAGATGCTATGCAACTAAAAAGCATTTGGCTTTTGTCTTAATAGCAGAGAAAATCCTAACATGTATTTAATTGGAAGGAACAAACAAACAAACAAACAAATAAAACAAACAAACAATCACATCCCAAAGACAAAGAGAAGTCACACGCAGGGACAAGTACTCAAACATTTTCAGAGCTATTCTCCCCGTCACCCTGCTTGTCAATGATCAGTGTTATGTCACTCTTTTTTGTAATCTTTGTCTCCTAAACAAGGGTCCTGAAACACTGCCCCAGCACCTGGCGATCAGGCCCCTTACATGGCAAGCTGGAAACACAGAAGTAGAGATCTGGCGTGAGGATTCCTTTTTCACTTGTCATCCTCTTTCTCATTCCTCTTTACTCACCATCTCCGTTTCTAACCGTTGTTCATGTCTCTCTAGTGGTTCCTGAAGAAACCAACACATACAAGAGAAATGGATTTCTGGTTCTTTCCTAAGCTATAGCGAAGCCCTACACACTGAGATCCCGTTCAAGGGAAACTCAGATTGTTCTATTTTTTAAAAAAAATCTCCGTGTGTGTGTGCGTGTGTGTGTGTGTGTGTGTGTGTGTGTGTGTGTGTGTGTGTGTGTGTATGAGCATGCGCCTGTGCCATGGAGGTCAGAGGACAACCTCGACTGCCTGTCCTCACCTTCCACTTTGTTTGAGACAGCATTTCTTTGTTGTTCACTGCTGTGCACTGGCCCATGAGTTTCTGAACAGTCTCCCCATCTCTGCCTTCCACCTTGCCTTGGGAGTGCTGGGATTACAGATGCTCATTGTCTTAGCTAGGCTTTCTATTGCAGGAAAAAAACAAAAACAAAAACAAACAAACAAAAAAACCCACCGTGACCAAAAGGCAAGTTCGTGAGGAAGGGATATATTTGACTTATACTTCTATTCTATTCTATACACTGTTTATCATCAAAGGAAGTCAGAACAGACACTCAAACAGGGCAGGAACCTGGAGACAGGAGCAGAGGCAGAGGCCATGGAGGGGTGCTGCTTACTGGCTTGCTCACATTGCCTGCTCAGCCTGCTTCCTCGTAGAACCCAGGACCACCAGCCCAGGGTTGGGATGGGCCCTCCCCGATTGATCACTAATTGAGAAGACGTCTTACTGGAGGCATTTCCTCAACTGAAGCCCCTTCCTCTCTGATGACTCTAGCTTGGGTTAAGGTGACACAAAACCAGCCAGTACACTTATAAAACATTTGGCTCTTTGTAGGTCCTAGAGCTCACTCAACTCATGGCCTCTTGTTTGCACGGCAAATGCTTTGCCCATTGGCCCATGTCCTCACCTCAGAAACGCCAAGATTATTTTTTGTAAAAAGATGAGCATTTACCATTTTACTTGGGTATCTAAAACCACCAAGACTTTTGTGGTGAAAATTGGCTTTCAAGTTATTTAGTTATGTATCCTGAGATGTTGCCTGAAAAAGTCCTTTTGAGCATTGTTGTCGTTGTGGTTGAGAGTCACTCTACTGCCATTCTCTCGAAATTTGTTTAGAAATAAGTTTCACCCCCATGAGCGAAGCCTGCTCCCCCTTTAACATACAAGGTTCCCCTGCTGCCACCAGGGAACACACGCAGAGCAGTTCTTGTGCACTCCTGACTTGAGGCTGAATTCTCAAATGAATAGTGACTGGTCCTATTGAATCCAGATCCTCTTCTGGTGCAAAAGGCATTGAACTTTCCCTCTGGGTTCCAGGGTGCTGTGGGGGAGGCTGAGACGCTGGAACAAAAACCAGAGCCTCTCAGAGAGGAAGAGGAGAGAGATGCATACCTGGTAGAGAGCCAGCAGTATTGAGTATAGCTATATTGGTGCAATGTTCACGGTCGTCATCTTTTTAATGCCTAAAATATAAAAGTATTGTTGGCTGTATTCAAGGGCTCCAAAGCACTGGCCCTTTAAAACGTGGTTTCCTGCAAATTATCCTACACAGTGCCCCTCAGCAGATGAGAGCTCCTCCTGCCATACTTGCTCTCTGGAATATCCGCAGCTCACAGTGTATCTTCTCAGCCTCAGACACAGTCAAGGGATGGATGTCTCCAGAATAAAGACATGTGACTTTCCCCCCTGTCTCCTCTGAGGCTACAAAGACCTCTGACTTGGCATATAAGTCAAAACAAAATTGCAGACCTGTAAGTCTTCATGAGCCCCCGCTGACTGATGCTGTCCCCCTTCCTCCACCTCTTTAGTGTCTCCACTTCAGTTTATAATGTGTGTGACTTCAGTAGCATTAACATTCTCTCTTTATTATAAGTCTGGCATCATGCCACACACCTGTAAGCTTAGCACTTGGGAAGCCAGAGTGGATCAATGTCAGGATTGAAGCAACTGTGGGACACAGAGCATTCCAGGCCAGCCCAGGTCACGTACATAGTGAGACCCAGTCTCCAGAGAGGGAGGGATAGAGGGAGGGGGAGAGAGACAGGGACTGAGACAAGAGATGATTTTTATGTTTTTGTTGTTCACTTAACAAAGAAAAAATGTTTTATTGTTAAATTTGTCACTAATATGCCATAACATGAACGTGTCTGCCATAGTATTCTGCTTTCATTTTTGTTGCTGTGACAAAAATACTATGACAAAAATCAAATATGGAAAAGGGGGTTTATTTCAGTTTACAAATCTAGGTTGTAGTCCTTTGAGGCGAGGGAGTGAAGACAAAGCCACAAGCAGCGAGAATGAATGTAAACATCCTTGCTTGTGCTCAGTTCTGTTTCCCCACTGCTAAACAGTTCAGGACTCCCTGCCTAGGGAATGGTGCTGCCCACCATGGGCCTGTCTTCCCACATCAATTAACCTAAGACAATCCTGCACGGGCATGCCCTCAGGCCAACCCAAAGTAGAAAATTCCTAGCTGACACTCTCTTGCCAGATGATCCTTCATCCTGCTGAGTTGATAATTAAAGCAAACAGCCCCACATTGTACTGAATGCATTGTCTTTTTGGTCCTGGCACTTTCCCCTTCTACCCATTCAAGGATAAGGTGAGGCCAAGGAGGTGACAAAGTAGGAGAACATTTTAACATTCCCTACATGTACTAGCTGTATTTGTATACCGTCCCTGTGGTGTGGCTTTATTAATCCTATTTAAAAGGTGAACTAAAATTTAGAGTCGAGTCCTTTCCCCTGTCCCTGGGTTAGTTACCTATTGAAACAACTTACTACTCACAGTGGCTTAAGACACTTGGAACTTATTCTCTTAAACCTATGGCAGTGAGACGTCTAAAATGGACCTTTATTGGCTGAAGTCAGCTTGTCACCGAGGTCTCAAAATTCCTTCTGGAGACTCGAGGGAGGAGTCTGTTTTAGACAAGGTTTTTGTAGACTGGTTGAGTGAACTCACAAATTCCTGGCCTCTGTCTTTCAGGCTTATGTAGAGAAGCACGTTGTGAAGAATTATTTCTACTATTACCTGTTCCGGTTTTCAGCCGCTTTGGGTCAGGAAGTGTTCTACATCACGTTCCTCCCATTCACCCACTGGAACATCGATCCTTACCTGTCCAGGAGATTGGTCATGATATGGGTGGTAAGTATTTTGTCATTGTTACTATTTGTCGATCACAGACATGCTGAAGGGGACCAGCTGCCTTGGTATTCAAGTCTCTTGCACAGGTGCTCTTTCTTTCTTAAAGCCACCTACAGGAGACTTTGCTGGCTAGTCTATTTTAGATAAAGCCTAAACTATAAGGGCATCTTGCTTGCAAAACAAACAAAAAAAACCAGACCAACCTGTGACTTCATGTACTTTGATTTTTCCCCCTTCCTATAAATAAACAAGACCAGAAAAGAGGTGAGATGCCGAGCAGGAAACAAAGCAGCTTTGTAAGGCATGTGAGGTATGGGGTAGAACCTTCCAAAAGGCTATTTTAGTAAAATTCCATCAAAATAACTGGAAGCTATAGGCTAGACATCCCAAGCAATGCAAAGCAACAACTCTTCATACATCTGAGAGACAAAAATGTCTGAGGCAGAGTGCCTAACTATAGGTCAGCAGTTCTCAAGCTATGGGTCGTGACCCCTTTGGGAGGAGGGAAGGCCAGATAACCCTTTCACGTGCATTGAATATCTGATATCCTACATATCCGAGATTAGTTATGTTTTGATTCATAGTAGTAGCAAAATTACAGTTATGAAGTAGCAACAAAAATAATGTTCTGGTTGGGGGTCACCACAACATGAGGAGCTGTACTAAAACGTCAGGAAGGTTGAGAGCCACAGCTATAGGGAGTAACGCAGGAGACAGCTGTGACAAGTCCATGTGTACAGTAGAGCCTCTTCCAGAAGTTTCTCAGTACCCGATCTCTTAGCCTTGCTTCGGAGAAAGTTCTGGGTGGTTTTGTTGTTCCTATTGTAATTGTTGTTTTTATTTCGCATAGCCATGTATGTGTGTTGTACATGTACCCACACATGTTCACATGTGTGTGGAAGACAGATTGTCCTCCTCAATCCCTCTTTACCTTTCCCTGTATGTGTGTGTGTATATGTATGTAAGCATGTGTGATGTGTGGTATGTACATGCACATGTAATTTGTGTAACTATGTACATGCCTTTCACTGTAATAGGCAGTTCCTAACATACTTTTCTTCAGATGGGGTGCCATGTATCCCAAGCTGGCCTCAAACTCACTAAGTTCCCAGGGCTAACCTTGAACTTCTGATCTTCCTGTCCATCTCCAAAGTGCTGGGATTATAGGAAAGCATCACCAATCTTGGTTTTATTCATGCAATACTGTGATTGAACTCAGGGCCGTGTGCCTGCTAAGCAAGCACTGTATTAAGTGAGCTACTTTCCCAATGTGAGTTACACATCTTTTTTTGTTTCTTAACCTTCCTAGATAAAATGATATTTTTATCCAAGAAAATTTAGACAAGCATTTTGTTATATGAACTGAAAAGTATTAATCAAATCATTGTTTTCCTTTTCTATCCCATAAAAGTGTTTAAAAGCATCTTAGATGCAAGGACAAGAGAGTCCATGATTGTGTCATCTAGTTAGAATTCCCATAGGGAGAGACTGCTGTGCTTGGGACGATGAGCCAGTATCTGAAGCAGGATTGTCTTAGCACTTGCCTTAGATTTTGATGTAATGACGTGTTCCCCAAAGGTATTTTATGGCATGTGTTGGTAAGATATACAAAGAAAATGTGGGTACATCTGTAAGAATCCAAAATTGGTGGACTGTAGGTGTTCTACTGAATAACAAAAGATAAGAGCCCAGGCTAGCCTTAATAGCACATTAGTTCAAAGATGAGTCATAGATTAATCCTTGAAATCGTTCTTTTCCGGGGTTGGAGGTGTTTCTCAGTGGTACAGGGATGAAAGCTTTTTGTTTTTCCAGATTTGAGGCAGGGTCTTAGCATGTAGCTTTTGCCGGCCTGGAACTCGCCCTGTACACCAGGCTGGCCTTGAACTTATGGAGGTCTGCTTGCCTCTGTCTTCCAAGTGCCAGGATTAAAGTCCTGAGCCACTACACGTAGCTTGTCTAGCATAGACAAAACCCTGGGTTTGAGCCCTAGCATTAAATAAAAAGACATTTGCATGGCTTTATTCTGGATGTCCCCTTTGCTTTATTCATTTACTTTGAATTGTATGTATTTATTTTTTGTTCATGTTGGTTTGTGTTGGAGGTGCTATAGCATGTGAGTAGAGGTCAGAGGGCAAAGTGAGGAGTGAGTGCTCAGTTCAGGAGATTAAACTCAGTGCATCAGACACTTTTCCAGGTGCTTTTTACCTGCTGAGCCATCTTGCTGGCCCCTTTCCCTTTAGTTTAGGCACAGATGTCACCCTTCCCCATTGTTTTGCCCTTTGTGACCTCTTGGCTCCTTTTAAGCCTTTTGGATTTGAGATGTCTGTCTTCTGGCACTTAATGTTTCTGGCCCGCAGTTTTTCTCTTCCTAAAATAGCTTGCTCAGCAGGGACCAGATTTTGGGAAACCTGGTACTTGCTGTTTGGATTCTGGTTCAGCTACAATGTGTCTTTGTGGTTTGCCTTGCCCTGCCCCACCACTCCTCACAGTCAAATTTTAAGAACTTATTATCAAAAATGTATTCCCACTTCTCTGACACTTATGTATTATTTCAAAGTACATGTTATCCTAGCTAAGCTGCTTCAGTCTTTCTGACTATATTACAAGCCCTTTGTTATTTCTGGCTGTTTCTAAGCAGGACCAACATCTCCCCTAAAAGCTCACGGCTTTTGACTATCTCCCCACCAGAAGCAAGGCATGTTCCTGTGAGGGGAGAAGAGGGTTTGCCCCCGCCCCCATCACTGCTTGGAGGTTGGGGGCAGAGGCTCCTAGTCCTAAAAGAAGCACTTGGCTGATGTGACAAAGGCATTGTGTTTTGTTTCCAGCAACGCGGGCCTGCTCAAACTCACTCAGAGAAGTGGGGTGTGTTCTAAGCTTGTAGGAAATCCAGGAGCACGGCCTCAAAGGGCTGATGGTTTGGTTGTCAGGTACAACACAGCTGCGACTGTCCCCTCTGGTCTCCTGCTGTCAGCTAGCAATGTTTCTGTCTGAATTCCAGTTTTCAGGACAATTGGGTTCAGCTCATTGTAGTCCATCCATCTCTGGACAGTCCCTTAGGCCAGCTGTTGTTTGTGCAAACAACTGTGGGTAGGGGTGGGGAAAGATGACTGACTTAGGTGCCAATGCCATGGACCAGGCTCTGGGACAAAGGAGACCTGAGTGATGAAATCCAGAATCAAAGAAACTCTGTAGAAGGCACTTAGTGATTCTAGCCTACAGTCCCCACTGATTTAAACTGAAAGGACACACACACACACACAACTAGAGACTAGAGGCTTGTCACATGGTCTATGCATGTGACACTTAAAAGAGTTTCTGGGGTGTGCAGGAAGAAGAAGGAAAAGGGCCCCAGTTGGGTAAAATGACGTTGAAGAGGCTATGCTTTTGTGAAGTGCTGTGCTGTCTTCAGTGACTTTTGCCTTGCTTTGTGAACCCCCTCAGTACCCCACAGTTCTCTGGAAATGAATGCCAGGCAAATGGAGTGTTAGATTCTTTGTAGTTTGCCAGCTGCTTATATGCAGTACAATTGAAGGGGCAGTGTCGGCAGAGCTCAGTGACATAGCAACTGTGCTCTTCTTCTCCCCCCCCCCCCTCGACGCCATAGCTTCGCAGGAAGGAAAACCAGGAAAGCAGTGTTCCTTCCAGTGAGCCCTTGAGATCTTGCTCTTTCTCAACAAAGGATCTTAGGATGGAGGGCTCAGGTTCCATTGAGGCTTTCCTTTCCCTGCTCGAGATCACTCACATCCAGCTAGCTGATGCCAGTAGCACAGAGCAGATCTGAAGCCCAGTTTACGCCATGCCCGTGAGTCTCTTAGCATCTCAGTGCTGTAAGGTATCTTTTTATGAAGCAACCAGCCCCCGTGCATCACTACAGAGTTGATAACACAGCTAAAGAGATCAGTCTTTCCGACTGCCACCTGCTTGTCTCACAAAGGAGCTTGTCACCTGCTTAGCGAGGTGTGGAGGAGGACCTGCGCCTCACAGCCCCCTTGCCTGGGGTCAACTTTATAGAGCCAAAAGATGACTCGAAATGTGATTATCTCCTAATCCTCTGTTTAAACTGCTCCCACCAGTCACTTCAAAAGATTGCCCGGCTTGTTAAATTGCTTCCCACTTGAGATTAATGAGTCTTTAAGCAGAGCCAACAAAGGCCAGACTGAAGCCCTCTAACTTGTACGGAATGCAATAGAACTAGGCGTCCAGGGTTCTGCCCCGTCCCTCTGAAGTAGAATGTGTAATTTAGCCTTAGTTAAATATTAAGTAAATGTCTTGATGGGGTTGTTAGACTCAGTATATTGGTTTGGTCTTGACACATAATAGAGAAAAGCCTTGGTTTTAGTGTAGGTTAACCATGGAAAACAAAAAGCCTTAAACCCAACTCCTGTGGTAGATAAATACATCTGCCTCTCTGTAATTATCACATTATCTGAAAGTGATCTGCTATTGGCGTATGTTCACTGTACCTAGTGTTGGGTTTCACAGAGACATTTTCATGTAAGTACATAATATACTTTGATCACGCTCCTTCCAGATGCCCCGCCCCTTTCTTTCCTCCTGGCATTAAGTCCCTTTAAGGTCCCTAGAGAGTTTCACTTCTACTGTCATGATGTGAGTGTGTGTGTGTGTGTGCACGTGCTTTAGTTTATATATTTACATAAAATCTGGCATTCACAAATGAGCAAAAAACAAAAACAAAAAAACACTACAAACCAGGCATGACAGTTGTCCTACTTTGGTTTCTATTGCTGTGAGAAAACAAAACAAAACCATGGCCAAAAGCAACATGGGAAGGAAAGGGTTTATTTGATTTACAGGTCTCAGGCCACTATCGAAAGAAGCTGAGGCAGGACCTCAAAGCGGGAGTCTGCTGGCAGGAGCTGATGCAGAGGCCATGAAGGAACACTGATTACCACTGATTGCCGGCTTACTCCTCATGGCTTGCTCAGCCTGCTTTCATACAGCACACAGTACCTGCCCAGAGGTGGCAGTGCCCTCAATGGACCGGGCCCTCCCACAGCAATGGCTAGTCAAGAGAGTGCTCCCTTCGACTGGCCTACAAGGCAGTCGGATGGAGGTATTTTCTCAGTGGCAGTTCCCTCTTCCCAGACAACTCTACCTGTGTCAAGTTGACACAAAGTAACCAGCACAATGGTGTAAACCTGTGATCCTGGTGCTCAGAAACTGACTCGGGAAGACTGTGAACTCAAGGACAGCCTAGGCCATCCAGTGAGGCTCTGGAGAGACATAGGGGAGAGGAAGAGGGAGGAGGAGAAGGGGAGGGGAGGGGAGAGGAGGAGGGAGAGGAAGAGAGAACATAGATATGAGAATAAATAAACAACTGCAGGATGAATATGAAGTGGAAACGTACCCACCTTCCCCTCCATCACTCTAACCCCTTAACTACTGCCCTACCTCCTAAGACTGAGACGGCAGAGCTCTTTGCCCAGCTCACTCAACTATCACTTCTAGTGTTTCACTGAACTTATGTGTGGGTGGGCAACTGCCTGGAAGCTCAGATAAGTGTAAAATTGCCTGAAACTCAGAGTCCTGGAGGAAGACTCTCTTTAAAAACGGAAGTACGCTGGATCTGTGAGCAGATGCAAAGCACAGGCTTGGCAGCGTTTTGATGCAGGGTCTTTCATCTCTTCATTCTGTTTCACTCTAGTTATTAATGCTCTAGCAAGGAAAAGAAAGCTGCTTTTGATGGTTTGCCGTTGTAATCCTAGCACTCAAGAGGCTGAGGCAAGAGGATGGTCCTGAGTTCGGGGCCAGCCTGGGCTATAAAGTAAGGCCCTGTCTCAAAAAGAAGACACTAAAACAAATAGCCGTTGCCGAGTCATAGTCAGACCCCAAACTAAGGCACATGCTGGCATGGCAGAATGTCAGGAATCTGTTTCCCTTTACCATGGCTCCACCTGCTTTCATCTCCATCACCTACAGGCACATCGACCCCTCAGCATCCTTATAAGCATACCAGTCAGGACTGGCTTTCCCCCAGAATCTGTCCTACTGACTGTTTTTGTTTTTTTTTAAAGGAGAAACATAGTTAGTCAATGGATAAGGGAAAGTTGTTTTTATTTTCAAATACAAATTTTGACAACCCTTTCTTAGGACAAACAAGAACCAAGCAAACGAAAACCTCAGCTGGGCTTGGTGGTACATTCCTGTAATCCTAGCACCTGGAAAGTGGAGGCAGGGGGATCAGAGTTCAAAGCCAGCCAGCTACTTGAGATTTGTCTCAACAAACCAAACCAACAACCAAACAACCAAACAAACAAAACAATAGCAAAAATAAAAACCAGTTTTAAAATTTCAACATTTTCTGTATAAAGTTATATTTTTGAGTGGATATGGTTCCCCAGTAGCTTTTTATAGATCGCCCACTCTATGCCAAGCACTGTATATATCCAGAGCCCCATTTTACAAAGAAAACTGACAAAGAGATAGATCTGCCCAAGAGGGTACAGCCACTCTCAGTAGTAGTGGTCATACCAGGTCTTATCTTCCAAATCCATCCCCTTGGTTGCTGTTCACTTTAGTATGTCTCTTCAAATGGCTATTGCAGTCACTCAAAAATCTCTTCACCATTTAGTTAGAAAGGTTCCAGTTAGCATCACAAATATCCCTGTGCTTTGTAGCCACAGGGCGCAAGCTCCTTTTAGGTCTTTGTGCTATGATTTCCTGTGATAGCTCATCCTCACCCCCACCTGCTGACTGCATGTCCCAGATTTTTTTTAACACTCCCGTTGGAAGGCTGGCGCGTCCCTGGGAGCTGAAGGACAGGGAAGGTGAAGCACTTAGGTACTGTGGTTTCTGAATTAGAGGCCTGGAGAGGGAAGGCTGCTCCTAATCTTAGATCCAGCATCCATTACTTTATGCTAATTTGCAAAGCAACCAAGTGGAAAAGACTGCCTGAGGCAAAGAATGGGCCTGTTGTCCTTTCAACGAGGTGGCGCTTTGATCTGTAGGGGACTGGGCATCTTCTCCCAAAGGTAGGCCTACTGCCGAGCATCTAACCTCTGGGCACCTTCATCTTCCCTGTTCCTGGCCTGTCTGTCTAGCCACAATGAGAGATGAGACTGCTGAAGTCCCACATTGGTGCTGGCATAGCCTGAGACGTGGGACAAACTTCCGTGCTTAAATGTTCTGTCCAGTCATAGTTGAGGGGTTCTATATTGGCCTCTGAAATTTTCTGGAAGCCTAAGAGCCTCCAGGCCAGCCCATCCCTGTGAACCTAATGGCTGTCTCTCTGACTTCCTCTCTCCTTTCATTGTGCAGGATGGGGCTTCCCCAGAGGTCGTTTGTGCCCTGGGACAGCATAGGACAGCATAGGCCAGTGCTTTAGTAAGAACACCCTGGCACAGGGTATCTTCATAGTGTACCTGCTCTCAGACACTAGCCAGGTCTTTTTGCTCTGATGGTCTCTATAGCTGTCCACAGTGGCCAGAGGTCCTGGGTTCTGTATGGGTCTTAACCCTCAGGAGACAGAGCCTTCCTGACCCTGCCTGCTGGTGTCACAGCCTTCAGATCTCCTATTTTCCCTCTTGATGTCCAAAGCTCGAGCCACAACTTGGGCTGAATACAGTTCACGTGTTCTTAATCCACTCACTATCCATGAGACTTAGTCTTGACTAACCGCTTATGAATAAGTAACGTTGCAGAATGTGTCAGTGTGAGCCGCATTGGAGGTGTGGGGCCCAGTGGGGCCACTGTCAACTGGCCTACGTGCCAGTGTCCAAGACAAGAAGAGCTCTCCCTGCTGAGAGAGCCATCTCTCAGGAGTCCTGACTGGTGGCTGGGCAGGGTGTGGACTCTGGAAATACTACAGAATGGAGGGTGGCCTTCTAACCCAGGTGACAGTTGCTTACCTGTGTGGCAAGATGAGAGACCCTCATGGAGATGTGGCCAGGGCCAGGATAGGCTGGTAACTGTTTTAGCTTTGTAGTTAACTGTAGTAATAATTAGTCAAGCAGTGTTTATATGTTTATATGTAGACCTCAGCTTGACTGACTAGAGAGTCCAGCAGAATGCCCACAGGCCTCTTTGCTCTCTGATAGGTTTTTTTTTTTTTTTTAAAGATTTATTTATTTCATATACAGTATTCTGCCTGCGTGTACACTCGCACACCAGAAGAGGGCACCAGATCTCATGATAGATGGTTGTGGGCCACCATGCGGTTGCTGGGAATTGAACTCAGGACCTCTGGAAGAGCAGACAGTGCTCTTAACCACTGAGCCATGCTCTCCAGCCCTGATAGTTTTATGATTGTGAAAATACTGGCGATCGTGCATCTTTGAGAGTAGTCAGATCTCTTTAATTCTGAGTTATGGCTTCAACTATGCATCTACACTTAAAAAAAAAATTTTTTTTTTTTTTTGCCCTGAGCCTAAGGGAGATGGCTCAGTGGATAATGTACTCGCTGTGTGAGAAATAAAGTCTGAGTCCTCAGAACCCACACAGAGAGGCAGGCATGGTAGCCTACCTCAGTCTCAGCTGTGGGAGTCAGAGTCAGGTGATCCCTAGAATAAGCTAGCTAGTTAGACCAGCAAATCAGCAAGCTCTAGGCTCAAATGAAAGACCCTGCTTCAATATATATGAGTGATGGAAGAATAGAGTGAACATCACACACACCCCCGCCCCAGCCTCAACATGCACACATGTGCATACATACATACATGGCAAATCATAAACTTAAAAAATACTTGCCCTGGATCATCCACATGCCTTTGTATTAGGTTGGCTTCGTAGTCTTCCTGCGAGCCCCGGACAGGGAGAAATGACAGTGATATGCAAGTGACTCTTAGGGGTGTAGTGATTGGCCCTAGCCTGGATCTGAGTCCCTAGTAAATGTTTGTTCTTATGAATAAATATAAACAAAAGGTGAGGGCAGACCTTTTATGTGTGCTCTTTTATGTACAAAGGTGATGTGGGAAAAAAGCAGGATCACAAGCTTCGCTGTCTCGGGGTGGCTGCGGAAAGTGTGCGCATATAAATTCATTGTTTACCCCGAGTCTGTTCAGATATAACCGAAAAAAGATGTTGCGTTCTTGTTCCATTTCAACATTAAGTTTCTCCCGGCATTCTCAGGCACTGACATCAGAGTCAGAGTGTTTTGCTCAGTTTGAAATTGCTCTTCCAACATACAGCAGCTGGACTCTGACAGATGGATAGTGGCATTCTGAAGGATTTCCAGAAACCTCTGACTTGGAATGAGTAGGTTGTGAGCAGCAGTAAGCTTGCTTCCTTTTGTATTAGCACCGTGTAAACAAATAAAGGCTGAGCAGGGTGTGAGAGCTGATGCTCAGCTTTGCCAGCTTGACACAGTCTAGAGTCCATCGGAGAGTAGAAGCTTCCACTGAGGACTTGCTTGCATCAGGTTGGTTTGTGACCGTGTCTATAAGACACTGTCTTGATTAGTAGTTAAGACAGCAGGGCCCGGCTCATTGTGGGTGGTACCATTCCTCATGCACATCCTGGGCTGTATAAAAAACTAGCCAAGCACGACCTGAAGGGCAATCCTGCAAATAGCATTCCTCCATGGTTTCCGTCTCAAACACCTAGCTTGAGTCCCTGCCCTGATTGTGACTTGGGATTATAAGATGAAACAGTAGCAGAATAAAGATGGGACTATTCTTTTCTTAGGCTGTAAGAAAGGATCCCGGCAAAGGATAATGTTACACCCTGAATTTAATATAGACTACAATTCATGGCGCCCCTATGGCATGCCTGGTGACGGTGTGAGGGCTTCTTAGACAAGTGTTTGTGAAATAGAGAGAGCGTCAGGGGATGAAGAGATGGCTAGGCTATCCGTCCTTGGAGGCCTTTACTGTTCTGGACACTAGATTCATAAATTTATACAGAGGAAAGTGTTAAGAGTGTGTGGTAAAGATGGGTTTTCCCCGCTCCCTGCAAACGCCTACTAAGCAACAAGGAATGTTTGATTCTGTCTTAGAGGGCAGTCAGAAGGGTGTGACTTTGACACTGAAATCATGAAAGCAAGAAAACCATGCCAAGGAGTGAGTTACAGAAAACGGGCTGCTTGTCTCCAAGAACAAAACAAAATGATGTATTGAAGGGTGCACTGGCTTGCCACCTCACTAAGGTTGCCTGCTTATGCATTCATGAAAAACGTGTCTAGGAAGTTTTATGTGAGAGACTGGAAAACATACTAAGGGATTTTTTAAAGGGTGTTTTCTTAAAAATTAAAAAACAAAACAAAAACTCAAAAGAAGAAAGAAAAAAATGTGCCCGATAAGTGGAAACAGAAGTTTTGTGAATGAAATTCCCTGAAAAGCTAAGGTGAGCAGCACCCCAAGGCAGTCTCTTAAATGTGCCTTTGTGGTCATTGAATGAAATTCCCTGAAAAGCTAAGGTGACTAGCACCCTAATTAAAGCTGAGACATTCTCTTAAATGTGCCTTTGTGGTCATTTGGCTATCTGTCAAACTTTACAATCTGAAGTTGGTATATTTCTG
Source organism: Acomys percivali (assembly GCA_907169655.1). NCBI lineage: Eukaryota > Metazoa > Chordata > Mammalia > Rodentia > Muridae > Acomys > Acomys percivali. The sequence goes on from OU015743.1 coordinate 36,690,268, forward strand.
TTATAATTGGTGCTGGGGTTGAACTCATGGCGTTGTACCTGCTAAGTGTGCATCTGTCACTGCGTTGTGCCACTGACAACTACATTGAGATTACTTGCACTTAAACAGTGAATGTTGTTGAAAACAAGAGAACCAGCATAGTCATCTTTGAACCCTTCTCATAGAACGTTTTCCAAATACTGAGTCTCCCACATACAGAAAGCCTGAGTTTCTTTCTGTACTTCTGAGGATGAGGGAGCCTTAGAACCATGGCTATGTGGATGACATTAGTTATCCACAGGACACTTCATTGGTAAACTGTGACTGGGCACACTTCCACTAAGTCTGAAGAGAATTGAAAGAGTGCACTGGCTCTTTAAGATGAGCTGTTTATAGCATAATGTTCTGTGCCAGCTCTTCACCTCCACTTTGGAAACAGATGGCTGTAAGCAAATCAGAAATAGGTAGTGTTCCATTTCTGTCTCGCCAGACACGATGAGCAGAGCTTGAATAGCGTGCCGGTAGAAAAGAGTACAGGAGCCAAGAGGCAGTCATGCCTTCCTTATAAGGGTATTATTTTAGTACTTCTCAGGAGCATGCCCTTCCGGATGTAATTTAGGCACACTTAGCTTTGAGTTGTACACAGTAACACTCACTGTGAAGGGACTGAGAATGGGACACGAAGAAGGCCCAGAGCTCACTCCCAAGCCAGCCATCTCCTGCCATCTTTGCCCTACACTGAGCCAAAAGAAATGTCTCTGTGGCAAAAATAAGCTGGTGGCAAAAATAAGCTGGAGGCTATGGCTTCACCTATGTCAATTTCACAGAGGTCCAGGCTGATTTCCAGAACTTAACTTGAACTACTTACACCAAGACTTTTCTTTCTTTTAATGGTTAAAAACTCCCCTAGATCCTAATTTACTTCTATTTGTCAGTGATGATGCATAGCTTAGCTCCTCCATACCTCTCACTCAGCGTCAGAGTCATTTTGGGCCAAAGTGACTTTGCGTTTTGTTCTCACTGTGCAATCCTTGGCATTGCAGATGGCCTTTTGGCAAAGCATCTGCAATCTTCCTACAGCGGAGCTGCACACAGATGACCAAGCCTCCTTGCCTTTAGGATGGCAGCTAATATACTAGATGGGAAAAATAAAGCAGAAATTGTAAGACCATAGCCCACATCAGAGCGGCTTTTTAATTTCTTATGAATTGCAAGCTCATAAGCATTAGGTAGAAAGAACTATAATACTCAAACATAATGGTAAAAGCTCCTTCTACACAAATTAGCCAATGGCTCCCTGTCTTTCCTCTTGGTATGTTTCAGGGCTGCCTTTTCCAGCAGTGTAACTGGAACTAACAAGTTCCTCCTTCTCAGCGGTGTCCAAACAGCCTTCCGCCAAGCTTTATTGCTCTTAATAGCTTGTAGACCATATTAGTTTTAAGAAGTACTATGTTGCTTAAAAACATGAAAATTTAAATTCTCTTCATACACCTGATTAGCTGCATTAAATAACTGTATATTCTACTATATTGGCAGCTTATTCATTTATTTTGCAGTGGCTAAAGTTCTGCCCCTGAACTTTACCTCGGCCTTCTCCTATATATGTGTGCATGTGTATGTGCCTATGTGTATACGCACAGTATCAAGTAGATATAGGTGTATATACAGATAGTTAAATTGAGGTAATGAAATTGTATTTATTCATCCATTTCTGTGTGTATATGTGCATATATGTCTGTGTGTGTATCTGTGTGTGTGTGTGTGTGTGTGTGTATCTGTGTGTGTGAGTCAAATGACAATTTTGTGGAGTTGGTTCTCTTGTGCCACCTTGTGGGATTCAGAATCATCAGACTCGTGTAAGTGCCTCTAACCCAGTGGTTCTCAACCAGTGGGCTGCCACTTCTTTGAGATTGAATGACCCTTTCACGGGGGCCACCTAAGACCATCAGGAAACATAAATATTTTCATTATGATTCTTTTTTTTTTCATTATGATTCCTAACAGCAGCAAAATTAGTTTTGAAATAGCAATGAAAATAATTATATGATTGGGATTACCACAACATGAGGCCCTGTTTTAAGGGGTCAACGCATTAGGAAGGTTGAGGACCATGGCTCTAGCTTTTTTGAACCATCTTACTGGTCCTGATGTTACGCAATTTTAAGTAAATGTAGTGACATATGTGTATGTAGATAGATAAATGACATATGCGTTCTCAGTCCTGTGTGCCCCCTAGATCATAAAGAGCAAAGACTTTTAATCTAAAATGATTGAATGACCTCTCAGAGCACAGGGAGGTAAAACTGGCTTGCAATGTTCCTGTCCGCTGTGGCTTTTTTAAAAACATTTAACTATTTCTGCATATGCACATGAGTACAAGTGTGTGCATCATGACATTCATTTAGAGGACAGAGGACAACTTGTAAGGATGAGTTCTCTCCTTCCTTCACGCCGGGCCTAGGGACAGAACTGAGGTCATCAGGCTTGGCAGCTGGTGTCTTTATCCGTGAGCCATCCTCCTCACCTGTGTCCACACGTCTTCAAGTCTCCTACTGCTGTTTTCTACAACGGTGGCTACAACATGCGATTTTCTAAGGAAGCAGGCTTGTTCATCTAATAAGGACTTATTCTGTACTATACGATAGCAATATTGTATTCCAGAGATTTCTAGCAACGCTCCTTCAGCTCCAGCCAGGGTCATCTTTGTTCTCCACGCCAGGCCTTGCGTGCTGGGCATCGGAGGCAGGACTTCACGCCAGGTAGCTGATCTTCTACTGCTGAGCCATTCCTGCTCCCATTGAGCACCCTTTTGTCCTCCAGTCCATCTTCCTCACAGGATCTGTTTCAAATGCCAACTATGAACTTTTGGACACATTTTAATGGCCCGGCACTTTAAAATGACCTCTGAGGTATTTTGAAGTTGAGCTTCAACCTAAGTCAAAATCCTGTAGCCTTTCCCAAATCTGTCTACTCTGTTTGTGGAGCCACTAGAACAGCCACTGGTGATGCCCCCCTCAAGTCACCAAAGCTTTCTGGTCCCTGGTCCTCGTGTGTGCACGGTCTACTCCTTACTTCCTGCTGGTGTTCCCTGCCTCCTATCCCCTCTCCATCTCCTGCCTGCCTCCCGGGCCCAGCAGAAGCATCATCTCTACAAACGCCACTGACCCCCGCATCTGTATCCTGCCAGATGGCTCATTACCCTCATCTGAACCTGGCACCTGGCAGGAGCTCAGCTAAGCCCTGGATAAAATAAATAAAGGTTATTTCTACATAGACGGTTTAAGAGGGTGGTGTGGACTACATAGAAAGACCTTGACTAAAATAAAAATTGTTTTTAGTCTATGCATGTAAGATGCATATGAAACATTTGGGTTCCATCTCCAGGAGATCTGTGTGTTTGTGCACACATGGTGTGTGTGTGTATGTGTGTTATCATAAAATGTAAAAACATCTCAAATCTGAAACATTTATTGTCTCTAGCATCCTGAATACCTATAAGCAGCCTAGAGTAATTCTATATATTTCTGAAGTGTTATAAACTCTTTAAACCAGAGGTGGTATTATGTTCTAAAAAAGCATTCACTCTCTGCCAAACTATTGAAAAGCCACAACTTATTAAGTTTATTCATCTGCTAAGCATCGCACAAGGGCCCACCTGTGCTGAGCGTTATACCAGGTGGTGAGAATTAGTCACAGGAAAAAAAAAATCATGCACCATCACGCTCTCCTGGGACCATGTATAGGTAAAACAGACAATGACAATTCACAAAACACAATGGAAGATCCTTTGAGTCATGTTCAGGATAAGGCCATAGCCCCTCCCCACTTTAGAAAGCATATTATACAAGCTTTTTAAACCTCAGCCATGGTAGATGAGAAGCACGCAGCTATGTGACCATCGAGAGGAGCGAGAGAGTCCCAACACAAGAAAGGCCTGGAACAAGAAAGAGCTCACTGCATGGAGAAGTGCTAAAGGATGATATTACTGGGCAGAGGACATTGCTTCCTTCTGGAAGCTTCCAGAATTTCATGTGATTCTGATGTGCTTCTGTCTCCTTGTACGATGTGGAGGTGAGCTACTTGCAGCAGGCCTGGGCTCACTTTTGTCTCATCTATGGACATCCCTGAGGCCTTGCTTGTCGCTTCTCTCAGTGGGTACTTAGCTTCTTAAATCTTTGAAATTAGAAGGTTAAAAGAGGTGCTCTCTACCCGAGACCATGATGCTCGTGGCATTAATGACTACCTGCGTGAAAGTCACTGAATCCCTAGAGCTAGCATCATCTCATCGAAATTCATCCACATATCCGAGTGCCTAGGGAGAGCCAGGTACCATTTGAGACTTTGAAAAAAAAAGAAAAAAGAAAGAAAAACAGAGAATCCACTCAGGGTGGAGGAAAAAGCTAAAAAAAAAAAAAAAAAGAGACATATAATAGAGCAAACATAACTCCAGTACTTTCTAGGTAGACAAAGGAAGGTCACAAGCTCAAAGACATCACTGGCTTCATAGAGAATTTGAGACCGGTCGGAGGAATGTGAGACCCTGACACAGACAAAGAAAGAAAGATAAAGAGAACAGTGACATTGAGCTCAGTAGGAGAGCCCTCGTCCAGTTTGTTTGACGCCCTGGGTTCTGTCTCAAAAGCTGCAAGAAAAATACTAGTGAAAACTCTTAAGTGTGAGCTGAGGTTTCTGTGAAGAAAAAAATAAAAGGAATGTGGGGTAATGAAAGAGGTGTGTGAGAAAGGTAAGGGGGTATGAACTGTGTTAAAATAAGGTGGCCCTTCCTAAGAGATGTTGTTTGGGTACAGGCTTGGCTTATAACTTATTGGTTCCAGCAAAAATTATTTAAGCTATTATAGAATGCTTGAAGTTTATGAATGCCCTTTCACACTCATTTCTGTTCTTGTTTATTGGGAACCGGGTCTTCCCAAGTCTAGAGCAGCCAAGCCTGACAGGCAAGCCTTGCCAGATAACTGCATTTTAGAAAGGGTCAGGGCATCTTTCAGTTGGTGTTACCAGTCTTTAAAATAAAGCATGTGCCGTAAATTCAGATCCAACAATGGTCCTGTTCAATTCCTTTCATTGTTACTGTTGCACAAACTTCAGCCCTACAGTGGAATGTGGAAACGGCAGGAGGATGAGAGCATATCTGTGTGCCCCAAGGGCAGATTCTGGCAGGCTCAAATCAAACCTTTCTCATTAAAAAGGGTCACGGGGAGGTTACTGGCCTGGCTATAGCCCCCCATTTGGAAGATGTGGATGGTGTGATCAACAGCCTTCCCTAATAGCCTCTCAGTAACTGGTTAATCACTCACTCACTGGCCAAGCAGGGGAGCAGTGCGTTCTAGCTCTCCCTCTGGCTGTGCAGCCACTGCCCCAACCTCCTCCTCCTCCTTTGCTCCCTGCAGCGAGCAGGCGTCAAGCTGGAGATCTCCCAGACTTTTGTCCCTTCCTACTTAAAGACTGGCTCTCCAGGAGGGATGTCATCTCACCCCATGGGAGAAGGGCTTTCTTCTCTACCCTCAAAATCCTTATCATAAAGATGAGCAGTGAAAGAGGGGGTGGAGGGGGTGTGGGAAAGGCAGGCTTTCTGAGCAAACACCTTTGCTGCGACCAAAAGGAATGGAGAGCTTGGTTTTCAGGGATTCTGTAGGCTAAAGAATGCTTATATGTCTGCTAAAGCTTCTCAGATCCACTGCCGTCTTGGCTTTTAGACTCTGTTCATTCAGGAGGTGGTGAGTGCCTTACTTTGTTTGGGATTGAGCTCCGAGACTTCACATCTTTGCTTGCCCCTATCAGAGAGCTCTCAGGACCCTTCTCCAGAACTTAGCTGAGAACCCTCCACAGAGAGCCTGTAGAGCTGGATGCTGGTTCTCCGGGTTGGAGACCTTGTGAGGTTCTGTTCTTTCTCCCTCTGGGCTTAGCTGGAAGTACATTTGAACCCCTGGGCAGGCAGAAGGAGGATGTCACCAAGCAGACAGAATCTGCCTGGGAGGTCCTCATCCCTGAGCTGTGAGAGCCTCCACTTGAACGTCAGAGCTCACGGAAGAGAGCTACAAAGTTGAGGCAGTCCTCAGGAGAGAGGCTGAATCTTAGAGCAGAAGCCACTGTGTTTTGATCTATGAGGCGTACGTTAGTGGTCCCCCATGGTGTGGTGCTGAAGAAGTAGTCTGGGGACTGGTGATAACTGTGGGTTCTAACTTTCACTTGAAGGTGTCTTCTTACCTTGGAAGGAAGAGAAGCGACGTAGACAGCCATGGGAGGAAGGCAGTGACAAGCAGATGGAGTCTGATAGACATGCTGTTCATCTGAGGGTCTCAGAGGAAATCACACACATGCCTTTAATGCTAGCATCAGGACCCAGAGGCTAGAGCATCCCAACTGATGTGAGGCCAACCTAGACTACACAGTGAGTTCTATGCTAGCCAGGGCTACATAGAGAGACCCTGTCTCAGAAAAGGACACACCCGCTGTCGCAATTTTACGGTGGTGTTGCTACCCTTAGCTAACAGTCTCTCCCTACTGTGAGTTACACGTACAGTAGGCCCAGTGGCTGGAACTGAGTTTGAAACTGGCTTTTCCCAGTGTTGGTAGCATAGTCCTTGATATCAATCAGAGAGTTGAAACAGATGTGGAGTAAATCACTGGAGGAGTCCATTTGGCTATGCTCCTAGATTGCCCGAGCCGACTCATATCCAGGGTGCCCTCCCCCAGACTGCATCATCTTAAGTGAATTTTCTTCCCTGCTTCCTGCAATTATGTATCTTGTAACCTTGTTAGGCTTCATATTGAGTTTTTAATCTTCATATGTCCCCCTTCGCTCTCCATCTCCTCTCAGTGTCCAGCTGCTAATTCAGTTTGTCCATGAGCTGCTGAGGACCGAACGCCTCATCTCGGACTGACACCCGCCCCACATAGATGTGACTGTTTTAGGCTGGTAACATCCACTTTCTGGCAAAGAATATGTAGATCTAAGAACTGGGAAATGATTGCCTATTATTGTCCTTGCTATTTGGTTCATTGTTAGAACGGGAGCCCCGAGATGCCGCAGTTTCTTCAAACAAGCCCCTGAGCACACAAGCTTCTCCAACAGTGTTTCTGTTTGCATTAATCCTGATGGTTGGAGCAGGTGTTGCATGAGCTGACATGGTCAGCCCAGACTTCTTTCAGAGCAGGACAGCTAGCTGCTCATAGGAAAAGCAAGCCCCTGGGGCTCTGTGGATGCAGTTCAGAACTGGGATGGGTAGCATTGCTGTTAGGTTCCTCGGAGTCTAATAACTTAGAAATAAATCATTCTTATTTCTTTGGTGTGTCTATCCCTCAAACCTTTGTCGTCTTCCATTAAGAATGTGGGCCTGTGGCAGACGTTCTCAGGTGGCCTCGGCTTCAGTTGCTCAGAGCCTGGAGGAGGCCCTTAAACATCAAAAAACAAACAAACAAAAACAAAAAACCCTCTTTATAAAAGGCTAGTCTGAAAGACATAGCTGACCACATGTGCAAGGAGGCAAGGTGGTTGGCCAGAAGACTAGGGCTCAATGTCAGGTTCTGAGTGGGTCTTAGTGGACCTCCCTTCTCCATCTTATGAGGAGACCTCTTCACAAGAAGATGTGGAAAAACAAGAGACAGACACACAGCTGTATCCCCTCTTGTCTTGAGTTAATTCAAGACAACTAGACAACTGATCTGTTACAAGACATGAGGATCTGGAATTCCATTTGACGATATCATTCTTTCCCTGACTAATTATGTCCTTATCCCCAGCAAACTTGAGACATTTTACAAAATGTCCTGTTTTTTTTTTAAGGATTGCAGAAGTTGGTGCTTGTGTTGGGAGGAGATAGGGATAGAGGGGAAAAATCTATTTTTATGACCATCTTCTTAGAGACAAATATTTTCTCAGTCTTCACAATGAAGCAGAAGCTTCCCTGGGTACCACTGGAATCCATTTGGATTCTGAACCTCAGATAGCAAGTAGTATGAATGACTGGCTTTTGAAACACCATCTTACTATATGTAAGGCTGGCCTCAGAAATAGTTCTTCTCCCTCGGCCGCCTGTCTAATTGCATGAGTGTTAATAGCAAAAAAAATTAGAAGATCCTCTAAATCTATCGAGCCACAGGTCTCAGAAAACCAAAAATTTGGCTAATGTGAAATATGTGTACATTTCCTACTTATATTCATTAATTCATTCATATCCCAGGCTTCTTATAGGGATTGAGAGATAAAATATCCATATACTAGACATAGTCACATAAAATTGTTACCTATAGCCATAGGTAATTATATATACAGTTGTATATATGTGTGTGTGTGTGTATGTATACATGTATATACACATACATATATATAATATATATAATCAGTATAAGTATAATAATACAGTTGTGATTCCCAAATAGTCTGCAAGATGTTTATTTTATTTCATTTTTTTGTTTGTCTTAGATTAATCACATATTATGAATATAACTAACAGGGGCTGGGGAGGTAGCTGAATAAGTAAAGTGCTTGCTGAACAAATGATGATCTGAGCTTGGACCTACAGCACCCATATAAAAACCAAATATGGGGGTATGCATCAATAACCCCGACACTGGAGGGTAGAGACAGGTAGATCCCTGGAGCTTGCTGGCCTCAAGTTTCAGATTTAGTGAGAGTCTGTGCCTGAAAGACTGAGGTAGAGGAAGGCACAGGACATTGATCTCTGGTCTCTACAAGCTTATGCATGGGCAGCTTACACATGTACATGTGTGTGCACTCACATACAACACACACACACACACACACACACACACACACACACACACACACACTAAGACCACGGTTTCAAGAGTGCTTCATTAGATGTTCCACCAGTTTAAAGAATAATCTTAAAGGACTAGGGATATTAACAAGAGTGGCATGAGGTGGAAGAACCTTGGTGGAGCTTTTGTGAACAACTGCACTTTGAGAGAGACTTGGGAACAGTGAACCTGGAGCTCACAAAGGAAACCTCCTCAGCCAGATTAGTAGGAGTCTGACAGGAAAGACTCAGTCTGAGGTCTCTTACATAGACCCCTTAAAACTTTGCCAAAGCAGGCTTGAAAATACAAGCAAGCTAGCTGTTATGTTGTTCTCACTCCGTGATGACCAGAGTTGAATGTGGCTGCTGCTTGGGGAAAGCAGGTAGTTGATTGTTCTGTGTGGGAACAGTGTGTGTCTGTGTTCTGTTAGCCCACAAGATGCACCGTGCAACCCCAGGACTCCATCCAAACCCATCAGGCTTATTGTCTGTTTTCCTCGTGTGCCTATACACATTTATATGTAAATCCATTTAAAATATGCAAATAGAAGCTAAATATATTCTCACAGCATCTTGGTTTTTCTCATTTGGCTGTAATTACGTTTAAACACGGGGTAGTCCTCTCATGCATATTTGGAGTTTTCCGGGTTTTGTTGTGGCTTGCGTGTTTGCTTATTTGAAAGAGGTGAGCTTCTGTGTGTTTTTACTTTTATATGAGCTGGATGGCTCCTAGGACTGAAGACCTCACTGAGGGTTGCTTTGGATGTGTTCTCTACCCAACAAGGGGCAAAATATTGGTCCCAGCCTCCTGGAACATTCCTTGGTGGGACACTGGTGGCAGGTAGTTGGTAGTTGGCATCTTCATCCCTCAGCCCCCGATGGCCTCCACTGTGCTCCAGATGGCTCTAATGCATTAAGATAGAACTTGGGCTATTTAGGGACCGATTTCTCTTCTTGGGTACCATATTTGCTCCTGTCTGACTTACAGGTATAGTAAGTTTGTCAGATGCCAGATGGTGGGATATACTAAAAAGACACATTTAAAGGGTTAAGTTCAGCTCCTCTACACACCTCTAGTGTTGGCAAGACATGTCTTCTCCATGTCAGAGTCTACATCTGTGAAACAGGTTATGTGAACATTGCAGTAATACCTATGAGAAAAAACAGGCGAAAAAAATCCCTACACGAAGAGTAAGCTGTCTATCGAGGGCTCAGATGTGATTTTCCTGCTGTTCTCCAGGTCTACACGTTATTAATCGTTACATCTTCGGTGTCTCTCTTCAGCATTTCAGCAGCAGATCTGAACTTGATCAAATGGAAGCGTGCGTAGAGCAAGTGTCATAACAGGGTTAGTTTGTTTTCTTCTCCTCACCCGCCATCTGTTTTGTAGAAGTCGGGCATGGGAAGCTTCGCTTTCTGTTTTCTCCCAGCATGTAAGGCGGTTGCTACGTTTCCTTGCCTTAGTCCTTCAAGCTAGAGTACAAGTTTTTATTCGTTTGAAACAACATTTGTTTCTCTCCTTGACTCCCACACACAAACCCACACACCCATACAGACCCCCCCCCCATTGCACACATAGTTAAATGGGTCTGGGTTTTTTTTCTTTTTAATTATTGTTATTAATAAAATTAAACCCAGCCGTCTGAACGGACGTTCACCATTTGAAAACATTTCCTATTGGATGGTAGGCCTCTAGAATGTTCCAAAGAAGTGCTTTTAATTCATTCCCTGAAGCAAAAATAAGAGCCTACAGAGCAGTGTGTATTCCAGGAGGGATACAAGCAAACAAAACAAAACTGAACCCAGAGTCAACAGGACCACCAGCTACGGAAGCCTGGGAAGCTGTAGACTTGGAGACTCCATGGCTGTAGCATGATTGTTAGAGCAGCTCCCACACTGTAGTCCTGAGGAGATGGATTTCTCAGTGGGCGGGTTCTATGTGGCCTAAGTGGTCACCTCCACACTGCTCTGTGGAACTGGGGTCCAGGAGAGGGCTTAAACGTGACTGAGGAAATGGGCGTTAGTAATCTCAATAGCTTGCTCCTAGTGACATCTGGATTTGCAAGCGTTGTCAATAGCAACATTGTCAGTTCTGGAACAAGGGAATTCAAGGACATGTAGAAGAGGCCCATTCCACTCTCTGGTTTTTTTCTCCCTGGATTATTTTTTGTGGGTGTGTGTGTGCAGCGTGGGCACACGCATGCCATGCTATGCATGTAGAGGGCAGAGGACAACTTTCAAGGGTCCATTCTCTCCTTCCGTCTTATTGAGAAAGGGTCTTTCTTGTTTCTTCTGTGCACTATATTCTGAGATAGCTGCTCGTGACCTTCCAGCCAGTTCTCCTGCCTCCATCTCTCATTTCACTGTAGGACCAGGAGAGTGCAGCACCATGACAGGGGGCTTCTTCTTCTTCTTCTTCTTCTTCTTCTTCTTCTTCTTCTTCTTCTTCTTCTTCTTCTTCTTCTTCTTCTTCTTCTTC
>OU015743.1:36731464-36750477 GCA_907169655.1 Acomys percivali
ACACACACACACACACACACACACACACACACACACACACACACACAAACACACACACATAATAAAAACATAATATATAAATAAAATAGGTTCTATTTGAATATATTTAAATATATTCTATTTGAACATACTCTATCATCAGAGATAGTTGTTTTTAAGCAAAATCCCAATAAATGAAGACTTAGGAGCCAGGGGCTAGGGTGAAAACTTGCTAGCTCAGGGAGGCAGACACACCCAACTGACTTTTCTACTCAACTCAGGTCTCAGAAGGATAAAGCCAAAAGCCCTTCCTTCTTTTCCTCCTTAAATACCCTTCCCTCAATGTCCCTCCTTTCTGTTTAATCCCTGTCAGCTAGTTTCTTGCTCTGCCTCTTGCTTTAGGGTTCATTTTTTAAATCCTCTTTACTGAAAGCTCTTGGATTAAAGGTCTGTGCTAGGGCTGAGCCACACAAAACAAGAAACACGTTTTTTTTGAAGTTCATAATATCAGGGTTCACAATGAGATAAATATCCTGCAATAATTGTTTTACCTATAAATATTTCATCTGAATAGCATCAAGTCTGCTCATTAGAAAACCTTTTTTAACCTTTCCAAATTATATGTCCTCCAAATACAAAATTAACATGTACCAAAGTTCTTTTCATTAATGTTTATTTATTTTTATTCTATGTGTCGACATATTGGCTTGCATGTATGTTTGTGCACAATATATGTGCCTGATGCTGCAGAACCTAGAAGAGGACCCTTGGTCCCTGAAACTGGAGTCGCGGATGGTTGAGAGCCACCATGTGGGTGCTGGGAACTGAGACTGGGCCCTCTGCAAGAGCAGCCAATGCTCTTAACAGCTGAGCCATCTCACCAGCCCTGAGTCAAAGGCTATGCAACTCATTGCAGCAAGCTTTAATGAAGGCATCAATAGAGCTTCTCAGAGGTGTCATGAGGAAGTACATTAAGGCTGCTGGGCTATGAAATGGGTTTTACGTCCTACGGGAGCACAAAGGCAAACACGCTCTGATCTTTGGAGAATAATTTTCTTCTTTTAAAATTAACAAATTTTTTATTGAAAATACATTTTTTCTCACATAATATACCCTGATTATAGTTTTCCCTCCCATTACTCCTCCCCAGTTCATCCACACTTTCCTTCCCGACCAGATTCACCCCCTTTCTGTTTCTTATTATAAAATAGACAGGCTTTGTTAAAGGGATAATAATAAAATATAACATAATATAATGACATAAAATAAAAACTAACACATCAGAATTGGACTAAACAAACAAACAGAAGGAAGAGAGCTCAAGAAAAGGCACAAGAAACAGATTGGACACAGAGAACTACTTGTTCACACACTCAGGAGTCCCATAAAAACACTTAAGTGGAAGCCATCGTATCTGTGCAAAGGACTGGTAGGGTAAAAAGAGAAACAAATATACCACACACAGACAGACAGACAGACGCACACACACACACACACACACACACACACACACACACTTGAAAAGAAAGCTCTGATACAATATTATGAGACAAGGGACCTCCAAAGATGCCGTTTAGTTTGCTCTCTGATGTCCATCTACAGCTGGGCATGCAGCCTGTCCTGAAGTGTAATTTGTTTCCCCAGTGAGACTCCCTTAGAGAGAACTAAATTTCCATTTGCAAGTGGTTATCAATTGCAGATAGCTTCTGCAATTGGGGGCATGTGTCCACTGTTCCTTTTAGCTCTAGGTCCCCATCTAGTCCAGACCCATGCAGGCCTGTGCATGCTGCCTCAGTCTCTGTGAGTTTACGTGAGCTTTGCTCTCATTGATTTTAAAGGACCTTGTTTCCTTGGTGTCCTTCATCCCCTCTGGCTCTTATACTCACTCTGCCTTCTCTTCTACAGGGTTCCCTGAGCCATGAGGGGAAGGATTTGAAGGAGACATCCCACTTAGGGCTGAGAGTTCCAAGATCTCTCACCCTGCGTAACATCTGACTGCGAGTCACTGCATTTTCCCATTAGCTGCAGGGCAAAGAGTCTCTGATGATGGCAAAGGCACAGATCTATGAAGATAGCAGAATGTCACTAAGAGACATTTTATTGCTACTGTTTTGTTATTATTCTTGTTTGTTTGTTTTGAACAGTAGTATTTGGCTTTATCCCCGGTCTCCAGGCTCTGGTTACCCACGCCTGTCTGGTATGGGTGGTATGGGTTCCATCTCACGGAACTGGTCTTATGGTTGGTTACTCCCTCAAGCTTTGTGCCACTGTTGCACCAGCGTATCTTGCAGGAAGGCCACTATTCTAGATCAAAGGATTTGTGGCTGGGTTGGTGCTTCTATTCCTCCTGTGGTAGGGTGCAAAGTACCTTCCTGTTATAAAGACACTAGCATGTAGGGGTGAAGGCTGTATGCAGGCACAAGTTCAACTTCTCCATCTTCTATGAGTTGTGTAGGTGCCGTCTTCAGCAATGGAGTCTTGCCATCAGTTTGTGTAGAGCAACCTAGAGCTTGTAGAGCAATGCCCTGGGTTGTGTGGGGGTTTGCCATGTTCCTTTAGGTCAACAACTCAGTCAGATATCATTCAGTCCTGGTACTGGATGCTTCATTTGGTGGCAGGAGATGTCCACCTGGGGGTCTGTCTCACGCATTATTTCACAATTCCGTTCACATTGCCGTCATAGGTGTATATGTTGTAAGAAGTTTGTGCTGCGTTAGGTTTCCATACTACTCCTCTAATGGCCCTTAATGTTGGCTGTGTCTCCCTATATTCCTTCCCTTGTTCCGTTCTTCTCTTCCTCCCCCCACCTGATCCTCCCATCCCAGTCCCCACACTCCATTCACCCAGAGATATCTACTCAACTTCCTTTCCTAGGTAAATCCATCTGTCTCCTCCTGTTCCTACTCCATATCTAACCTCTGTGATTCTATGCACGGTAACTTGATTATCGTTGACTTAACAGCTAATATCTCACACGTAAGGAAATACATACCATGTTTGTCTTTCTGAGTCTGGGTTACCTCACTCAGGATGATTGTTCTAGTTCTAGCCACTTACCTGTGACTTTCATGATTTTATTTCTTTAACAGATGAGTAACAATATTCCATAGGGTAAATGTAACACATTTCTTTATCTGGGCAGAATCATTTCCAATGAATGGAAACCATTTGCCTTTTAATAGGACAAAACCCAACCAGGCACCCTGTCTCCTCAGGGGAGATTCTGAGGCTAGTACTATGAGAAAGTTTAATGTTGTTGGCATTCTCGTTGATTATCTGTTGAGGTAATCTGTGATAGATGAATGATATGAATTTTTAAAACTTTTCTTCAATTGCAACTAAAAATAATTTTTGAAGCAACAAAAAAAAAAAAATTTTTGAGACGGGATCCTGCATTGTTCAGGCTGATCTGAAGCCTTTACGCAGTGACACAATGAGGTAGGCAAAGTTCTCTGCCTCCTGTGACCTTCAGTTGACCTTTGCCCTTGTAACACAAGAAGGTCCTGAATTCACTAGGTAGTAGCACTTACCTTGCACTGCTTGGTTGTCCTGCCTCTGTCTCCTGAGTGCAGGATTGCAGGCGTGGGCCTCCTCACTCTGCCTACAGCTTTTATTATTTATTAGTTTGGTGTGGGACACTTGCTAGGCAAGCCTGAGCTACACTGCCTTGCTGTGTTATATCCATACTTGGTAATGTTTTTGACACATCCACAGAAAAGCATTCCCTGTCAAAATTATCGACGTAGTTTCTATTGAATCTTTAAATACCCTCACTAAAACTACAGCCTGCAGAAGCTGGCGTACTCTTTTCTGCCTCCTGTGGCACCTTCCCAGCATCAGTGAGTTTCCAAGCCTCTCTTTGTAGCCACAGAGTGCCATGCTTGCTGGCCCTCAGTCCCCCATTTGTAACGATCCTAGGCCATGTGAAGTGGCTTCAAGGGCAGCCACGACACATGAAGAAGGCAATAGCATGGCAGAGCACTCAGTCCCAGATGCCGTGAGAGCACAAGATCCTACTGCTCACGTCACATGCCATGTGGCTTCCTGCTTCTGATTGAGCTCTGTTTGTTTTTTAATTTCTATTTTGTGTGTGGTGTTTGCATGAGTGTGGGCAAACACGCAGGTGGTGCACATGTGTGGTACACTCATATGCACACGGCGTAAGGGCAAAGGTTGACACTGGGTGTTTTCCTTGATAGTCTCCACTTTGTTTAAAGAGGATGGGTCTCCTGCTGAATCCTGAGCTTCCAGGTTCAGCTAATCTAGCCAGTTTGTCTCAGGGACTCCCTGTTTGGAATCATGGGTCAGCCCCCACAGCCACGTGACATGGACCTGGGGTGCTGGGGATCTGAACTCCAGTATTTATGCTCCATTGAACTTTGCTTGTTTGAGACAAGGCTGGCCTGGAACTTGCAATCCTCCTGCCCCAGGCTCCTGAGTGCTGGGTGGATTACAGGTCACCACACCTGGCTTGTCTGTAGACCTTGATATGTGATGATGGAAAATTAGTACTTTTAAACTTATACATTCACTTTTCTTTGCCATAGAAATGCTAATTACATAACAGGAAGGTTTGTCTCTGGAATCGTTGATTTGCGTATTCATGAGCACTGTGGCCTCCTGCTTGCTGAGGCAGCTATTGAAGCCTGTCTTCATTATTCTGAGAAATAAAATTATACCCCCCACCCCCACCCCAATGCTAGCACAGGAAAACATACTCCAAGATGCTCAAGAGGAAATAATGACAGTTTTGCAACAGTTACTCTCTACACAAAGGCCAGGTCTGGCTTGATTCACTGTCAGTGTCATGGCATTCGGAGCATTCGGCAGCTCTTGGCTTTGCCTGGGTTCCTGGCTTTGGATCACTCTGTGAGGCTGTCAAGGGCAGAGCAGGCCCTTCATGTTCTCAGCAGGGGATCTGGCAGAGGGGAAGATGCTAGAGTCAGAGTTCTCCAGCCTAAATGCCTAAATTGTCCAGGGGCCTGAACACATTCTTTACAAAACTGAGCGGATGTTTGGTTCTGCCCCTCTCTCTAGCTGGATAACTTTGGGCAGCCCTAACACCTCAGTAGTGTTCTTCAGGAGAGATGTTGGGAGATAAGATGAAAATTTGTCCCAGTAAACCACACACAGGAAAGGAACTGAGCCAGAACTCACCAATGTAGACAGTTCTTGAGGGGGAAAGGCACACTGTAGAAACTTCCAGAGATGTTCACCAAAAAGTAGACCAGTGCTTGTGTTTGGCTAAGGATAAGAGGGTGTCACGTGTTGACAGACTTGGTCACTAAACTTTGTCTGGTGCTCCTTCCTAGCAGGATTCCTCTGCCATTTTCAGGTTGTCTATTTCATTTTAGTCTCACTCCTACATGTCACAGAAAGCTCGTGACACTTGTCTTTCTGCATGTGGCTTCTCCTGCTTAATGCAGAGACATCTACCGCTGTCTATTGTCCCAAAAGGACTTGATTCCTTTCTGCTTTTTGGCTGGATGAAACTCCCTGTGTGTATAAATATGTTTTTTTTAGCCATTCATTTGTTGACAGAGACCAAGGCAGGGCCCATAGCTCGGCTCTTGCGAAGAGTCTGATGGCATATTTTATTAATATAAAAATTCTAAGCTGGGCATAATGATACACACTGTCATGCCACACCCTGTAGGTAGAGGGAGGAAGATTAGGAGTTCAAAGTCATCTTGGTCTACATCCTGAAAACGCTGTCTCTAAATAAATAAGTACCATCCTGATAGAAAAAGGAAAACGTGTTAACTACAGAAAATTCAGGAAAATATGCCAGTGAGTCACTATAAGGAAGATGGAAGTCATCTGTAACCTTCCCACCCAGAAACCCAGCATTTACCACTTTACTTCTTTCTCATATTTTATCCATGCATACAAGTGTTTGTGTGCATACATGTGTGCATAAACATATGAGTATGTATGTGTGTGTGTGTATGTGTGTGTGTGTGTGTGTGTGTGTATTAAAAGATTAAACTTTGTATTCTCTTTAGTACATCTCTCTTAATGTTAACTTTGAAGCCGTGAGAAGGGAAATGAGATTTCTCAGACATGTGTCTTTTTCAAATGGAAAATGTCCTTCCTCTGTTTATTAAATAAGGAAGCAGGGTGTTTGTTCATCTCATATTTTGTCTGAGCCATAAAACATGCTCAATGCATGCCTTTTTAGGGTTGTACTGTGGTATGTGTCCTTTCTTTATGCTAATTTTTCTTGCTTTGTGTATTCTGGTTTTTCTCTAGTGGAGCACCGTTACCTTTGGGCATGGTTGTATGAATTGAAATAACCCACCAAGAACTCTCCTTAAGTGTAACTAGCTCCTTCTCCCTTGCTCCCTCCCTCTTTCTCTCCTTTCCTTCCCTCCTTCCTGAGACGTGGTCTCAAGTACTCTAAGCTGTCATTAGACCCCCTCTGGCTGACGATGACTGTGAACTTTTGACTCTCCAGTCTCCAATGCCCTGAGTTCTAGGATGACAGATCATGTGAGGAGCTATGTCATATTTTTATTCTGTGTTGATGCTGGGGGTCCCTGCTTGTTTGGGAAGCCCCCTTTCAACTGAGCTGACTCCCTTGTTCCCTATATGATGGGGACTTTTGTGAACAGTTTTATTTTTCTCCTTTTCTTCAAGTTCCTTGAGTAGAATCATAGGTCTAAGTGTTTATAAAATGATGTATGATTTTTAGATTAACGTTCTTCATCTCTGGAAAGGTTTTTGAGAACTTAGTTTTGTTGTGTTTGAAGGGTTGTTTTTTGGGGAGTTTTTGGTTTGGGTTTGGCTTGGGTTTTGTTGTTGTTTTGGAATTTTTGTTTTTGGACCAGTGCTAAGGCCAGCCTGAGCTACAAAATGAGAAGACCCTGTCTTCAAAAGAAAAGTTATTTAAAAATAAATTTTTGGGAATTTACAGTTCTTCTATTTAGAAGTATTTTTAAAAATAATTTTGTTATAAGAAATTTATGTTGCTGGGCGTGGTGGCGCATGCATTTAATCCTAGCACTTGGGAGACAGAGGCAGGTGGATCGCTGAGAGTTCGAGTCCAGCCTGGTTTACAAATCAAGTCCAGGACAGCCAAGGCTAACACAGAGAGACTCTCTCTAAAAAAAACAAACAAAAAGAAAAAAACAAGAACAAAACAAAACAAAAAACAAAAAAGAAAGAAAGAAAGAAAGAAAGAAAGAAAGAAAGAAAGAAAAGAAATTTACAGTCCCTTATTTGGAAATCTCACTAGTTATGGAACAAATTTTTTTCCTTCAAAAATACCTAAATGCCTTTATTATAATATCAGTTTTCTTGGATAAAAGTCCAAATATGTGGCTAGAAGAGAAAGGAAAAACTCCATTTCCAGCCATGTTGGCTAACATCAATTTTGCTTCAAATGCTGGGGCCATGGACCAAAATAATTTAGTTTGGGTTGAAGATGAACACAATTAGTTTATAAAGACTGTGCCAACCAGATGTCGGGGACTTTGGTAATTGTAATTACAAAAGAAGACAAAAGGAAATAGGGTAAATTCTTACTTATACTTTGAAACAATGGGTAGCCAATATCCCAGGCATGCTGGTACAAGAAAGCTATTGCCTCCTGACTCTGTGAGCGAATGTCTGCTCTACTGGCCCAGGAGCTTTGAGGAAGCTTAAGAAATAAGTAGCCTTGGTTTGACCTTGACTTTGTGGGCAGACATTTTTAATGAGTCCAGAGGAAAGTATCTAATCACAGCAAAGACCAAATAAGGAAAGTATATGAAGTGCAGCTCTTCGCCTTCAGTCTAGGAAGGAGAGAGATCACTGCCAACTGTGGAGATAGATGACAGTGTTTTGGAGAGGTTATCGCTCTAGAGCTGAGCCCTAAAGAAGAGCTGTAAAAACCTGACAGGTAGAGATGGCTTAAGCACACTATATAGCTAACAAGGAATGCAAAACTGCATTCGGCATGTTTACAAAAGGCAGGTAGGTTCAAAGCCTTGATCAGAGAAGCTCCTGTTTGTAGTGGGCAGAGTACTGGAAATAAGTGACTGTTGAGTGCAGAGTCCTAAACTGGGCATTTATACACACACATATATATCACAGAGAAACTTGAGCTTCTGGGGTGTTCCTGTATCCTGCGTTACCCTCCAACCCAGCTGAGCCCTGAGAGCTGGTTCTTGGTAAACAAGGCGATTGCTAAGCCAGCCTCTGAGCTCCGCAAGCACTATTTGTGCTGCGGACCGTTGCACACCAAACCCCAACGCTTGGTGACCGGTCCCACTTCCTGTCTACTTCACTCGTCAGAGAGAAAGCATTTCTGCTTCTTCTAGGCTGCTGACAGCACAGCGCTGGCAGCATCCACCTCCTTCAAAGTGGCTCCTCCTGCTAACGTAGCCAAAGCACACTCCATCTAGACATGTTGCCAGATGGGTTGCATGTAGTCAGCAGAAAGCTGTGTGTGCACTGCCAGCCTTATCCCAGCAGCGCAGGCCCACCTTGCCTTTTCAAACTCCTTGGAGCATCCTCCTCTTGTCACAGCTGCATCTCATGGTGCAAATGGAACGATGCTACTAGAAGGACTTGGGGAGTTATCTCCAGCATCTTGCCATTACCAGCGACACTGCCAAGAAGAACATGACAACCTCACTCTAGCTGTGGGCAGTTACAGCCCCTGGGCCAGGTCCCTGGGTGAGGTTACTAGGTCAGAAGACACATGTGTACTTTGAAAAGCTAGTGACAAGTTTCTGCCCCATAAAGCTTGTGGCATTTTGCATACAGACGTTGGGTGGAAGACAGCTTTGTTAACGGATATAACTTGTCCTTTGGTTTCCTGAATCCAAACTGGGCTAGAATTAGTTTACCATCCTCCTGCCTCCATGCCCCAAATGCTGGGACTACATGCATGCACCACCATGCCCAGCTAACAGAATTCTGTCTGAAGGACTGGGTGAGGTCCTTTAGGAGGTCTTCAGCATTGTCTCAGAAGATAGAAGTACAAAGTTATGGACTTTTCTGGGTCTCTGGGGCCCCCTTAAAATGCAGCAAATGGCACTTGGCAATGTTGGTAGAGGGCAGCAAAGGAGCCCACTCTGATTTTCATTTGTTTGAAGTGGTTTTTTGGGTTTTATTTTAGTTAAATAATTGATTGCTATTGGCATAAAATCTTGTGAATTGGGGGGCTGGTAAGATGGCTCAACAGGTAAAGAGGCTTGCTTGCCACCAAGCCTGATGACTGAACAAGCCTTAGAACCCACTTGGTGGGAAGGACCAGCTCCCTTTGACTTCCACAAGGCTGCTATAGCATGCACACAAACATACACACCTAAAATAATATATTTTTTAAAAGTTTTATGAATTCTAGTACACATATACATTTTTATAATCACCATCTCTGTATGGAATAGTTTCATTTCGCCCAGATTGCATCATGGCATCCTTGTTGGTCACACAGGAGAACCAAGTGCCCTAGGCAATAGGACTGTTCCCTGTCACCGTTGTTTTGTTTTTTAGAAACTGCCATACAAATAGAGCCATGCAGAGTGGTGGCTTGGTTCCATTCGGCAGCATTTCCTGGAGATCTTACCCAAGCTGTACTAGGCATCAGTAATTCATTGCTTTTTCATTGCTGAAAAGTATTCCAGGTCACAAGAAGACCACAGGTTCTCTTTTCATTCATCCAACCGAGAATCTGAGGGTGTTCCCAGGTGACTGTTAATACACCCTCTCTATAAACAGTCAAATACCAACTGTCACGGAAACACAGGCTTCCATTGCTCCCCAATAGGATTTGATTCTTCTATCTTACTATGAGCAAATATTGGAATAGTTTAAATATCAGAAAGAAGCATTAATGGTACATTTCCTGTGCTATAAACTGTTCAGTTGCTTTACGTATAGGGGCGTGCATTTCTCCTGTGGTTTTTATTCTAGTCAGGTGGGTTAAAGTGGGTCATTCAGCTGGTAATGTTTAATATTCAGTTTTTTTTTTTTTTAAAAAAAGACAGTACAAGAGTTTAGAGCCCTCACACTGTGGTACCACCTCTACAAAGACTAGGACAATTTTTGTGACCTGTAGGCGTATAACAAAGTCAAATTATATGACGACAATGAGACTACCATCCACTCACACAGAAGGAAATTCAGAATTAGTTCTAAACTGCAGAGACACTCTTGCAAGAAAAGTATGTGACACTTGTAACATGGTGACTCTATATTATTTCCTACTTTCACTTCAGACTCTTAGACTTATATCCTCTTTGAATAGGTACTATAAAATAAAACTGCAAAGACTGTGTTTCCAGTGTGGCTCAGTCACTGTTCTTTTCTCTCCTGGCAGGATGTGCTGGGCGGCGTTCTCATCACTGCGTTTCTCATTACCCTCACCTATCCTGCCTGGACCCTCATCGACTCCCTGGAATCCGCCAGCCCCGTCTTCCCTGTGTGTGTCATAGTTGTGCCCTTCTTCTTGTGCTACAACTACCCTGTGTCTGACTACTACACCCCGACCAGGGCGGACACCACCACCATCGTGGCGGTTGGGGCTGGAGTGGCCCTAGGATTCTGGATCAATCACTTCTTCCAGCTCGTGTCCAAGCCCACTCCACCTCTCCCTGTGATTCAGAGCATCCCAGCCCTCACCACTGACCTGCTGGTTTTGGGTCTGACCAAGTTTATGGTGGGACTTGTGTTGATCCTCTTAGTTCGTCAGCTTGTGCAAAACCTCTCGCTGCAAGTATTATTCTCGTGGTTCAAGGTGGTCACCAGGAACAAGGAGGCCAGGCGAAGGCTAGAGATTGAGGTCCCTTACAAGTTTGTCACCTACACATCGGTTGGCATCTGTGCCACAACTTTTGTGCCAATGTTGCACAGGTTTTTGGGATTGCTCTGAGTCCCCAAATATTTGGCGACTAGTCCGCTAACATGAGAGGCTAAATGTGAGAAAGCCGTCGGCTGGGGCCATCTCAATGCCTCCTGTTTAAGGAAATCTTAAGTCATATTTTTGTTTTGCTAATGTGTCATAGATACTACTGCTGCGGCAACAGCAGTGCGCTTCGTCTGTAAGGACACCAGGCCGAAACCATTCCTGAGGTCTATAAGACCACCCCTCCCCTTTATGTTACATGGACTTTGGACCCAGCCTTGGGTGGCCAGGAATTGTGGCCTGGCTTGGAATGACTACAAGTCCCACCAGGCTCTAGAGAGCTAGCAGTCTTGAGGTAATGTAAAGGCAGAACACTTCTTTTCAGTTACAACCTAGTCTGATGACAAGTCTCATTCCCCAAACTGGAGTTCGGTCTGGGAGTAAGGGTGGCACCCTTGCACTCCTTGGACAGAGTGACCTCCTGTGTTGTGGTCAGAGTGGTCTGTGTCTGAGTGGGTAGTGAGACCATTCTGAAATAAAGTTTCCTGTGAAGAGACTGAGGAAAGCAGAGCTATGAGGCCACCAGGAAGAGCTTGCTTTCTATACCAGTCTGTCTCCTCCAGGCATTTTTAGTGAAGGAGACGCTGACCTTCCTTGCATACAGTCTGCAGCATCCTGGGGTTCATTTTCTACACTGGTGTACGCAACAGATGATGGGGTACCAGATCCTCACAGGTGGAAATGAGGACACGCTGAGACTCCTGTACTCTTCTGCTTGGTCTTCGGCACCTTCGGTTGTTTAAGCTTCCACGTGAACTCAGAAGGTCCTGGATGAGCACAAGAATGGATGAGCTTCGTCCTCTGGAAGTCTGATGGAGAGAAGCTAGGCAACCCTGACACTGTCATTTCCTCTGTCATTACCTCATCATCACTCAGCCACTGTCTATAAATTGTTGTAATTATTCACCTGCTAGTTACTTCAGGGACCCCCTCTCACTCTTTCCACCTCTTCTTATCACTTGGCAATTTTAAGGGCCATTAATGAAAGAAAAACTTCTGTCTATTTTGGGAAAATAAGCCAATTAATGGTAACGCCCATTCATCCCAGAGCAGTCCTCCTGAGGTCTAAGAAGGCATTTCTGGTGTCCACAGCAGAGAGCTCCTTCCCTGACTCCCCTTTTTGGAGCTTCTGAGTAAGAATCAGGTCTCAGCAGCATCCTGAAAGGCTGGTGTAAATGTGTAGTTATTGATCTTTTGAGGCATGGTGTTATGATCCTAACACCTCATCACTATGTGCTAGCCTGGTCTACAAAGCAAGTGTCAGGACCACCAGGGCTACACAGAGAAACCTTTCTGTCTTGAATAAGAAGATGAACAACAACAACAACAACAAAAAAAAATAATTATTCTTAACAAAATGTCCATTTTTAATTTAACAATTCTTCTCTCATCACAGTTAAGAAGAGGGGTGGAAATGGCTCAGCACTTGCCTGGTTTTGCTCTGACAGTATTTCAACTCCGTGGCCAGGGTGCAGCAAGCCTTGACTTACAGGCTCTCTTGCCTATGCCAGCCTCTCCAGGGCTTAGTTGTTGAGACATCGTCCTTTGTTTCTCCCCACCCCACCCCCAAGGTACCGAACTAGAGCTTGTAATACTGGCTAATATTCACACAGGATGACTTTAGGTGGTTTGTCTGAAACCTAGTGACAAAACTCTCAGCTGCCTCCACAGGTGTCTTTGTAATAGAAGGGCTGTATCTGTTGTCACAGCGGCGGCGAGTTTAAGTCGCAACAGCAGGGAAGCTGACAAATGTATGAGCGCATTTAAGGCCGTGTTTACATTATTTACATAGGGGGTGAATACGTTACCCATACAATGTTAAACAGTGGCCTGAGAATTTGCCATGACTGGTCACTCTTTGATGTACTTGATAAGAGCAAATGGAGGGAGACAGTGTTCCTTGGAGATGCCGAGTTCAGTTTGGGATCCCTACAGTATTGGTTTTAATAGCTAGTGCTTGGTCACGGTTTGCCTTTGTTGAGCCTTCTCAATTCACTTCATTCACTTCACACAGGGCACCTCACCCTAGTAAACTCGCTCTTGGGGGTCTCCTTTCAAAACACTTGCATTTTTCTCTCTGGGAAAATAGTGCCCCCTGCTGGTTTATTTCGTCTTAGTGTAAAGGCCATCAAGCTCACCAGAATGTGTTTGCTGTAAGCCTAGGCCTGGCCAACCTTGACACCAAAGCTTTTAGGACTATAGGCCTCTCCAGGAAACAGGAATAATAAACAAACTCTTTCCCGATCTTTCTAATACTCAGGGCCAAGGCATCAATATAGAATCTGCTTTCTAAGCAGCTGTCCATTTTGTGTCATATTTGCTCAGACATATACCATAGCTGAATATGCTGGAAAAAGACCTAGGCAACATTCTTAAACTAATATCCTTGGATGGCAGGCCACTAAATACACTCTACACTGTGCCTGGTAGCTTGGGTTTTCTTGCCCAAATACTCAACTCATCTTCCCATGGTAATCACAGCATGTGGTATTTCAGACCATATGTTTCAGGCTTCTATTTTGGAAGCCTTCTGCTGTCTTGCTTATGCACTGTATGTAAATTTATTCTTTTTTTAATAAAAACCTTTTTTTGTTTGACTGTGATTATTAAATGCTTTAAAATCTAATGTTTTGTTTCTGTTGATTTTCCCCCCTTTTCTTTTTTGAGACAAGGTCTCTGGCTATGATCCAGGTTAGCTCAGGTTAGCTCACTGTATAGTCCCAGCTGTTCTTTAACATAACACATGTTAAT
The DNA here is from genome assembly GCA_907169655.1 of Acomys percivali. Lineage (NCBI taxonomy): Eukaryota > Metazoa > Chordata > Mammalia > Rodentia > Muridae > Acomys > Acomys percivali. The sequence continues at coordinate 36,745,089 of OU015743.1, forward strand.
TCTTCTGCCTCAGTTTCCCAGGTGCTGGAATTATGGGTGTCAACCACTCTATCCAGGTAGTGTTTCCTCACTAGGGTTTTTTCCTTGGGTTTGTTGGACCTAAGGTGAAGGGAGTGGAGAAAAATGAGTGGCAAGTTGTAGAATATTCTGCTGCCAGGATCCATCTGTATGCAAATATTGGTCAACTTCCCAGTGGCTACAGGATTTTCTAACAGGAAATAAGTGTGACACGGTGGTATGCTTAAGTCCTTCTAACCCTTTGATAATTAGAATCTTCTTCCTGTGTGGAGATAGATGTTACTCACTGTGTTTGAAAAGAAACTGTCATAGGTGTTGCTACTGAAGGGAAATAAAATGTTTTTGTCAATATCTACCCTAGTGGCTGAGCCAACAGAACAGTTTCCTGAGTCAAATTTGCCACACTATGGTGCTCTATCTGTCTTTATACGCACCTGAATTTTCTCTTTGAAGTGCTAAACTAAGTTTTGTACAAGGGAACATGTGGGGTTGTAATTGGACTGTGACCAGGATATACTTGTCCATCATGTGCTGGGTACCTAAGGAGACTTAAAGCTCCAATCTGTTCTGTGGCATTCTCACAGGTCAGAGAAGACACAGGCTCAGGGGTCAAGATCTGAAGTGTTGAGGTTGTGCAGAAAAGACCAGGCCATGGGATGGAGCAAGACAAGAGGAGAGTTAATTTGGGCACGAGGACAAGAGCAAGTCTAGGATGGCTTTACAGACAGTTTGTCAGGAGCCAGGCTTAAAGAAGATAGCAGGCAATGAGGTGAGAGCATGCAAGAAGATATTCCATATCTAGGGAGAAGCTGGACAGTGGCACTTCTCCCAGGAAAAACCCCAACCAAACCTGCAAGGAACAGAGGACAGATGTGGTATTTCCCCACACCCTCATTCAAATATTCAGCCTGCCTTGGATGCCTTCGTCTCTGCACCTCTGAACCACTTGTTCCCAGGACCCCTAGTTTGTTAGAAAACAGGCAACTATGTCCTTTGTGCATACCACATTCCTCAGTCTTCACTCAGTTCCTCAAATTAGTCCTCAGAAACAACGTCTGTACATTGTTTTGCTGTGATCAGGGCTCTACAAGGAGCCTCTCACTGCTGATTGTTTCTCTGATGATTACATCTGTTTCTCCAGCACACTTCATTTTAGACAATGTTGCTTGTATGAGTTTGTATGATGGTGTGGGTGCCTGCCACATCTCCCTCTATTGCTCCACACTGTAAATTTGAGCAAGTCTCCCACATAACCTGAAGCTCATACTTTGACTAGACTGCCAGGTCCACAAGCCTCTAGGGACTTCCTGTCTCCATGCCCTAGTACTGAGGTCACAGACACAAGACACAGTGCCCCACTTTTACATGGGTTCTGGGGTTTCAAGTTCGGGTCCTCTAGCTTTCACAGTATCCCCTTAGCCCAGTGAGCCACCTGCCCAGCCCCCACTGGCATTGTAAGCTTCCAGTGTGTGGAAGGCCTCCTGTTTCAAAGGCATATGGCGATTCTTCTTTGCTCACAAGCATAAGACTTTAATAAATTAGTTTGGACTTTCTATACATCTGTTGTTTTCTTAAAGCAGGGCACACCTGTAGTGCAGACTCACATACTTACATGCATAGTAAGAATGAGAGCTGAATGCAGGCCATGAATAGAATCTTAAATTCTTAAAAACCATAGCCACATGAGACAAGAGAGCTACACGAAGCCAAAAATTCCTCTTCCTTCTCCACGCTTGTCTATGTGGCATGTGAAAACAAACAAGAAAAGCAACGGTGGCGCGTTAGGAGTTCCGGCCGTGACGCTTTTTTACACACTCAACACATCTGCCAGCCTTCCTTTCTCCTCTTGCTGTGACATCGGAGTCTCCTTGGTTGGAACGAAGCCAGACTCTTCCCAGTGAAGGTGTTCAACGAAAGCTGACATGTCTGTAACCAGCCCAACTCAGTCTTCTCTTCATTGAGGGTGGGGCAGGTGGCAACCTGATGCTGCCTTAATTACCTGTACCTATGAAGACTTTATAATGTGCCTGAGAAGCCATGAGCCAAGAGAGGAGAGGGGCCCCGAGGGCCTCTGGTCCGCAGCAGCTTTGTCCTCTGGAAACCATGTGAGTGGCCCTAAGGAGACAAATTATGCAGAAGCCACTAAACACAGACCATCTTACCCATCTCAGTTCAACACTGACAAAAAGCTCTTGAAAGTTCCCAAAGATCAAAGAAAGACATCCATGACACACTATACAAAGTCTAGCCCTGGGCATCCTAGTGACCAATATACTCAAGCCTTCTTTTCCTCATCAATTCACCTGAAGGATCTTTCTTTCTTTTTCTTTCTTTCTTTCTTTCTTTCTTTCTTTTTGTTTTTGTTTGGTTTTTTTTTTTTTGTTTTTCAAGGCAGGGTTTCTCTGTGTAAACCAGGCTGGCCTCGAACTCAACAGTGATCTGCCTGCCTCTGCCTCCCGAGTGCTGGGATTAAAGGCCTGAGAGATCTTTCTACAGCAGTCTGCTTGTAGGACAGCTCCCTGTCTGTTTTTCCTGCCTCTGGTGATCCCAAGTGTTCCTTTTATAAATGAGTAGCCCAAGACTCATGGTTGAGAGCTCAGACTAACCCAACCATTTCTCTCTGGGTATTTGCTCCTTTTCTTCTCAGAATGGAGCGAGTAGTTTATCCAGGCTTGCCTCCGACGGAACCACCTTCCCCTTGGCTCTTAAGGAAGGGCTTGTCTGAAGGGCCAGCATCGTATGCCCCTTCATGACAAAAAGTGGCAGCTTCTAGAAAATTAGTTCTTTTTGGTATCAAAGAGGCACACTGTGCCCTTATGGTTACTTCTGGCTGAGAGGTCTCATTTGCATTAAGTCCCAGAAGGCCTCTGACTCCCCTCTCAGCTACGTCCCTGCCTGCTCATAGTCACCAACTGACTGTTTCCAACATTTTCTAACAGCCATGCCACAGTCCTAGCCTGGCATCCTTAAACAGAAATAAAGGGCAATCCTGAGAGAACATTTGACTCTGAACACTGAAGCAACTATATGAGGGACAAAAAAAAAAGAGGCATAAGGCTTTGCTTGGCCAGGCACAACTGTGCTCAGCCCACTGCAGGATGTGCTTATTCAGCCAGGTCTAGCTGGCCATGTCTACAGTCATCCTTTCTGCCTGCTGGAAATTCAAAGCCAAGCCAAGTATCTGAACTCATGCAGTGTGTCATGGACACTCAACCTGTTGGGTGCCCACTTTTGCTTCCTGTCAAGCAGGGTCATTTAGTTTCTCTGTTTTTATCCAAGGAGGTCATGCTCCCCACAGCAACATCCGGCAGGTGCTTTGGGGAACTGCTAGTGTTCCCAGAGGTGTACTGACACCCTGAATTTTATTATGCGTGCCAGTCTCCATATCTTTTTATTTCTTCACCTGCTCAGGCTGCCAAGACAGCACAGGGACAGTGGCTCATCAACAACAGAAGTTTATTTCTCACTGATCGGGAGAATGAAGGCTCAAAATCAAGGTGCCAGCAAGTAGATGTAGTCATAAGGTCTGGTTCATTTCTCTCGGGACTTCTCCATGTCTGTACTGGGTGAGGAATGGGAAAGCAAGATCTCTGGTGTCTCTTCCAAAGGCCGCTAATGCCACCAGGAAGGCTTCATCTTTATGACATTCTCTAGCTCTTACTAACCCCCGCAAAGACCTCACTTGTAAGAACCATCACACCGAGTATATTGGAATCCATAGTATTAAACATCAAGAGACTCAAAGTCCTAGGAACATAGCCAGCTGCAATGTTGGAACTATCAGACGGGTCAAATGCATTATATGAGAGATACTATTTAGCCTAAGGCAGCTAATGTGCCTTTTCAGGTCATCCTTTTGGTAAAAGGAATGGAAGAGCCAAAGACAATACTAAAGTATCATTGATACCACACAAGCACAGACAGGACAACACTAGGATGCCCCTCAGCAATGTTTGCCTCCTAAGCTACTGAGCCTCTCTTGCTTAGAGCAGGCACTACAGTGTGACTGGCTGGTCTCTACTCAACCCTCTCCTGTTTAAAGACTTGACTATTTATCGTGTGTGTACCTGGTACCTGAGCAGTTCAGAAGGCACTGGATTCCGTGGAACCAGGGTTGCAGCTGTGAGACACAAACTGTAGGTGGGAGTCAAGCCAATGCCACTGAGTCATCTCACCAGCCCCCATAATCTCTTTTAGGGTCAACATAAATGGGACCATGTGTAGTGTTTTGTGTATGGTTTCTTTCTCTTAGCCTGCATGGACTCATTGGTGTTATCAGGGGTTCATTCCTCATAAGGAATCCATGCCTTCACAGAAAGGCTATGTGGTCTGTAGCCACTCTAAGTAACACTGAACATCTGCATAAAAACTGATGTAAGATCACGTGGGTTCAACAGCTAGATGGTGTTTCAAGTTTCAAGTTTCAAGACACTACCAAGCCACTTTCCTGGCTATATCATTTTACATCCTCTCAACAGGAGTACGCAACAGCTCCCTTGTCCCACAAACATCCAATCCATCATTTAAACATGAGCCCTTTTAAAAAGTTTTTTATATGTATTGATGTTTTGCCTACATGTACATCTACATACTACTTATGTGCATGGTGCCCCTGGAGACTGGAAGAGAGTGCCAGATCTGGAATTACAGATGGTTATGAGTCGCCATGTGGACTATGGGAATTTAGGAATTAAATTCAGGTGCCAGAGCAACCAGTGTCCTTAACACTTTTCCAGCCCCCATAGTAGCCATTGTAGTAAGTGTGAAGCAGTTTATCAGCGTGGTCTTTATCTGTATTCAAATGAGGACTTATATCCTTGTCTTCTGAAGTTGTAAGAAACCGTATACACACACACACACACACACACACACACACACACACACACACACACACTGTGCTGACTTGTTTTTATGTCAACTTGACATAGGCTAGAGTCAGAGGAGGCAGCCCCAATTGAGAAAATATCTCCATAAGATCTGGCTGTAGGCAAACCTGTAGGGCATTTTCTTAATTAGTGATTAATGTAGGAGGGCTCAGTTCACTGTGGGTGGGGTCACCCATGGGCTGAAGGTTCTGGGTTCTATATGAAAGCAGGATGAACAAGCCACAGGAAGCAAGTCAGTAAGCAGAAGTACCCTCCCTCCTCTCATGGCCTCTGCATCAGCTCCTGCCTCCAGGTTCCTGCCTTCTTTGAATTCCTGCTCTGACTGCCTTCAGTGATGGACTATCATGTGGAAGTGTAAGCCACATAAACACTTTCCAGCCCCCAGCTTCCTTTTGGTCATAATGTTTCATCATAGCAATAGCAACCCTAACTAGGGGTCACACACACACACACACACACACACACACACACACACACACACACAC
>OU015743.1:36750487-36771251 GCA_907169655.1 Acomys percivali
CACACACACACACACACACACACACACACACACACACACACACACACACTACAAAAGCACTCTGGCATGCTCTTTGTGTGGGAGGTAGGAAGGGGAGATACGATCTAATACTGTAAGGCTATCCTGGAACTCAAAACTAAAAGCAGACCTTCTGCTTCAACCCCTAGTGCTGGAATTTTAAGTCTACCTCAGCTGGGCTTCTGTTAGGGCAGACACCTGTATTCCTAACACCTGGAAGGCTGAAGCCAAAGAATCTCAGGTTTGAAGTCAAGGGCTAGCTACACGGTGAGACACTCTAAATAATAAGTAGATAGATTCAACCAATAAGTAAAAGGTGAGCATCTAGTCAAGGAAGCGGATTGAAAATCGCTACCCCAATTCAGGATATAATATAGTGGAGTCTTTCCTTAGTAGGCTCAGCCAAAGTAGCATGAACATAACTGAGACCCCACTGTCTTTACTAGTGATTTCCAGTGGGACTTTCTTTAAATTTGTATCTCATCATGTTTCCTTTCTTTTCCTTTTCTCTTTCTGGTTGTTCAAGACAGGGTTTCTCTGTGTAGCCTTGCCTGTCCTGGACTCGCTTTGTAGACCAGGTTAGCCTTGAACTTACTCAGAGATCTGCCTGCCTCTGCCTCCTCAAGTGCTGGGATTACAGGCATGTGCCATCACGCCCAGCTTTAAAGATTTTCTTAAGGTACTGATTTTATTCATTAATATTTGTCATGTAAAGAAAAGACTTAAACATGTGCAATGTATGTTCTAATCAATCAGTTGTTTCATCAGTAAGGAAAACATGGAATCCTGCTGTCATGGACATCACATGTTTTTGCTTTTGATCCCAAGTGTGGGATGGAGAACAGACTTATGGGAGAACAGGTGATGTTTATCCACTAGAAGATGAACTACCTGGTGCAGGGGCTTGGGTTTTGCCAGATGAAATACATCTTAGTATAGACTCTGAGAGGATACACACACACACACACACACACACACACACACATCCAAAACAGGGGGCAGGGGCATTTGGGGTTCTGGTATTGTTTGGCTGTTCATCACTCCACTTCGAGATGCTCTAGAAAGAACCAGGCCAGTGAAGGCTTCAGGACTCTTGGCTCTGGGCTCCAGCTGCTGCTCTGGGCTCCAGCTACTGCTCCAGGTTCCAGCTGCTGTTCCAGGTTCAAGCAGCAACTTTGGTGGAATTGCTGGGGTGCTGAAATCCTGCTATGTCAGGGGAATCCCTCCCAGGAACTGGGTCCAAAAAGGTCTACTTCTCCTGTTCCCACTAACGTCTTTTCTCTCCTATCCAGGGTAGGTGGGTTGGAAGGGAGGTATAAGAAATAAAGAACCTCAAATAAAGTAGGTTTGGAAAAGGTCGAAGCTTACAGGTGGTGCCCAATGTGCTTTGGGCATAATGAGTAATTTATTTTTTTAATAATACATTTATTTTATTACACATGTATAAAACAAACTACATACAGCAGGGAGAACCATGTGACAATCATAAGAATAATGAGTTCTATACATGTTACATTCATAGTGGATTGGCCATCTGCATTCATTCCATTTGAAGTGTCTTTCCTGTCTTGTTGGGTCTAAATTTCCGAATGAAATTCAGTATCTATTCTCTCTCAATTCTAATAGCTTAACTTCTTTATCTTGATCTTAAACGATCTTATCCCCTAACCACCTAAACTTGCTTGTAAAACTATACTATCTTGTCTTCAATGCCCCTCAGAGACTTGAGAAGGAATAAAACTTAAGTGTGGAACCAGAAGGGCTAACAGGGAAGCTGAGACCCTATGTGGCTGACATGCCCATAAATTTATGGGGAAAGGGATCTTTTTACAACAATGGGGTACTCAAATTAATATTCCTGCAATCACAGAGACAATGATGAAATTAAGGGTGAAATGATCAGTGCTTCTGGGGAAGGTACTGATATGTGTAACCAAGAACAATCACAAACTCTGGCCATTGCTCACAGAAATCCACAGGTATTGAGCTTCCGATTTTATAAAAAGAGATGGAGATCTGGTTATGCTTATGTAACAGGGTGAAAAAATATGGTTACCAACAAAACTTATAAAGATCAGATCTGACCAGGGAGGACCTCCTAGTACCTGAAACATGAATGTGTTCATATAGCAAGGGAATCTTAAGGGCCGCCTGGTCCTTATGATGACATTCTTTTACACAGCTTGGATATTGCAGCTCAAACAGATGTATAAATTGGTAGCTTACCCCTGCTCAAAAATAGGGCAGTTTATCTTTAGATAATTTGTACACCTTGCATATACCGTATATATGTAGAAATGTACCTATACAAATACTTTTAAAAGTTTGCTTATTTTCATAGCAAGAAAACAGATAATGAAGACAAAGCAGGTAACCCAGGTGATTCAACCTCAAAGACTGTCTCAGCTGTTCCCTCAAGAATTTGCATGCATATCAACGTTAAAATGACTAGTCCAAAGGATTGATCCCAAAAAGACTGGACAGAAACAGATACAGCTAGCTTTTCCAGTACTTGGCCAATATCTTATTTTTTTAAGGGTACACAAAAGATGTTTTTACCCCCAGACAACAAAAAATAAGTTTGAGAACATGATGCCCTCGTTCCCAATAGGTGAGGTGGGTGTTTTTGGTGGGTTACCAATGTTTGTTATTGTCTAGGGTGGTTGGTTATAAGTTAGTAAAGGTAACATTTAGGGATTTTTTTTTTCTCCCTTCTATCCTTCTCTCTTATCTTTCTATCCTATCTAGTGTCAGAGGAAACGAGGAAAAAGAGGAATGGAAGATATAGAACTATAGGATAAAAGGTAGATTACTGAATCTATTCGCCTCAAATATTTAACACTGGTATTGTAGATCAATAGAAACAAGATGATTTTGTTCAACTTTTGCTTTATGTATTGTACATATTATATATTGATAGATTTTGTACAATTTTTTCTTAATGTATTGTATATATGCAACTCATTTAAAAATGTGATGTAAAGTTCTAGTTTTATGAAAGCTAAGAATTACAAACTGTTCAAGATGGTTGGAGATGCAAGTTAGTAGTTAGTCACCTATAAATCTTATTTGTAGTTTTGTTAGATACTAGTTTATTTTTTTATTTTTTATTTTTGTTAGATACTAGTTTAGTTAATTACAGAAGGTTTAGTTTCTTGTATGTTTTCAAAGTTAAGCAGATAGTGCATAGCTAAAAACAAGCAATGCTTGTCTATTTAGATAAACTGATCGATCCATGGATCAATCAAGATGATTATGCACTATAGCAAATAGATAGCTGATCTTTAAACACTTCAGAGATCTACAGAATATGGCATTTAATAATAAAGGGTTTTCTGACAGACACATCCACTCCTGGCAGCACCTGCAATCTACCTCAATGAAGATGATGGGCAACAAAGAAACAAGTGTAGCAGAATAGCCACTGGACAGAGGAACTGAGCTTATCTCTACTGCTGACAGCAGACTGACTGTCCAACTTTGCAGAGACTAGGTAAGCTGGTCCTTCAAAATCTCTGCTTCACAGAAAAGTCTAACATATTTTGGGCTGGCAAGCTGAAGAATGGATGCCCCAATAATAAAGAAAAACCTGTAATTGTCCAGGCAGTCAACTCTCTCTGTCCTGTCTATACTTTTGGAAGTTGAAGACTAGATAGCCATAGTATTACTATAATCAGTTTAAGAGCTAAAAACAAGTTTAGAGGGTGGTAAGTGTCAATTATAATAAAGTGATTTAGAAAAACTTTAAACAATATGATAGTAGTCAGTAGGACAGGATAGAGAGTGGAATAATTTCCCCAAGATTATAAAATACAAATGGACTGGTCCTTGTAAATAATTTTTACTGGATTATTTTATTTAATAGAAAGGAGGATAGGAAGTGGACATAAACATGTTTTTGTTCTGATCCCAAGTGTGGGATATGTAATGGAATGTAAACATGGTTTTTGTTTTGTTTTTAAGATTTATTTATTTACTTTTATTGTATATGACACCAAATCTCATTATAGATGGTTGTGAGCCACCATGTGGTTGCTGGGAATTGAACTCAGGATCTCTGGAACAGTAGGTGGTGCTCTTAACCTATGAGCCATATCTCCAGCCCCATGTTTTTGTTTTGATCCCAAGTGTGGGATGAGGAATAGACTTGTAAGAGAACAGGTGATGTTTTTCCACCAGAAGATGAACCACCTTGTGCAGAGGCATATATATACATGCCCAACTCTTAGAGCATGGATATATATATATATATATGAGCCCAAAACAGGAGGCCGGGACTTTTTGGGCCTTGGTATTATTTGGCTGTTCACTGCTCCACTTCGAGACCTCCTAGAGAGAACTGCTCCAGCGAAGGCTTCAAGGCTCTGGGCTCCAGCAGCTGTTCCAGGTTCCAGCAGCAACTTTGGTTGAATTGCTGGTCTTCTGAAATCCTGCTGACTACGCCAGGGGAATGGCTCCCAGGAACTGAGTCCAAAAAGGTCTGCTTCTCCTGTTCCCACTAACCTGTTTTCTCTCCTATCCAGGGTAGGTGAGTTGGAAGGGAGGTGTAAGAAATAAAGAACCCTAAATAAAGTAGGTTTGGAAAGTTGGAAGCCTACATCCTGCTATGCAGAAATGAATCATAAGTAACTGACACTCTGATGGCTAAGCAGTACTTCTGCTTCCAGAACTCACCCTGCCATCCAGGGCAGCTCTCCACAGTGTGGTGCACAGATAGACATTGGCTGTTCCACAGGCTGGCCTAATGCAGCTATGCAAGGAGCCAGATAGCATTTTTCACTTTATTAAACATTAACACACAAATGGATGTTCCCTGTAAAAGAGGGCTGAAGGACACCACAGGAGCAGAAAGGGACACTTAAGAGACACAAGCACACACAGAGACTAACTTCACAAAAAAGGCTCAATATTGATTTCTAGAGAGGAACAGGGCATGGTCAGCTCAAATTTGGTGATAACATCAGGATGAAGGACGCCTAGCTCCCCGATGCTTTGACCCCCGACAAAGATCTCAGCACACCGCCCAGGAAAGAATGCAGAACCTGAAACAGAGCATGGGAGAAAAATCAATGTTTCTTCTGGAAAAAAGAAAAGTCAATAACTATTTAACACTAAAAGCCTACAGGTCTTCTTTAAAAATAACCATTCTTCTTTAAGCCACTGGCATGGCTATGGACATGCACTCTTGCACTTATTGTTACACCAAGAAACGAAAATAGCCTTATTCTTCTAATCACGGGGGCTGAGCTGGAAGGAGGCCACAGGGGTGTCACCAGAGTCTAAGGGGAACTAAATCCCAAAAAGGACACAAGGTAAAAAAAGTAAAACCGATGGGCCTGCATGGACGGAAACAGGCTCTGCCACATCAGTGCTTTCTAGGTAAGATGTCTACTGGGGCTCCATTCACTCCTTACTCTGTCACCCTTCACCTCATTACACAAGAAACCCACACTGAAATACCACAGCCACAGGGACACACATGTGATTACAGGCCACGTCTTCAGATTGCAACCTGTGCCCCTGACTGAAAGGGGTCCCCAAGCAGATCAAGTGCAGCATCTGTAACACCCTAGTGAAGGCCCAGCCCACATCAGCCCTGCTCCAGCCCCACACGGGTCCCAGATAATACCTGCTTCACTTCAAGGAGGGCACAGAGCTCTCTCCATCTACGTCCAGAGCACTGCTCCAACCTCCCACCCAGTAACCATTCTTGACACGTAAGCAGCTGAAAACGAGCCAAGCCTGGAGGCCTACCTACTCCCTAGCCACTAAACTACCAGTGCCACAGCCTTATCATCACGCTGGACTCTGCTGTAGTTTTAAAGCAATGCTGATTCATTTATCTCAACATCCACTTGAAAAGGGATCAGGCCCACAGCTCCTGAAGGATTCAAGCAAAATGTTTACTGGCTTGAACTATAAATACCCAGCAGAGCTGGGCCACAAGCCTGCAGTCGGCCACTCAGAGTGACTGCATTATTTATGGGGAAGCAAACTGCTGAGTCTCTAAGAGCCCCAAGGTCAGCATAATTAAGAACACAGATTGGGATGGGTGGACAGGGGACTCCACTACTGTGGAGCTGATACCATAGAGACAGAGTTACAGACTGCCCAATCAATGTGGAGAGATGCTTGTTTCTTTTCTCAGAAAAACATTGTTGTCATTCTTAAGCCAAAAGCAACATGGCTGAGTATTTTTCTTTTTCACATTTCATCAAGCTAGGTGACTCTGCTTCACAGTCAAAGCAAACCATCCCATGAGCAGCACTTAGGGCTCTGCCCTCACCCATATGCAGGAAAAGGGTGAGGAAAAGAACACTATAAAACAACGCAGAAATCAAACTGCAGAGACAAAAAAGAGCCTGGATGGGCTAAGTAATTATGATTAAATATGGTAAAGATGACACACTCTCATCCTGTGAAAGTGGAAAAAATATCTCTTACTAAAAAAATAAAGACAAGACTGTCAACTACATTCTTAACAACAGCAGGAAAAGCGGGGAAAGGGGCGGGGTGGGGGCCACCTGGGGTTTGGCATCTTAAAGACAGAATGAAAAGGACATTCAAATGACAGGCCAGGGAAGCTTTTATTGAGTGCACTCAGCAGCACAAAGCTGGGATGCGCCCACAACCCTCCCTCTCTGTAGACAGAGCTGTAAGAGTGCCCACGCACCACCTGACAAGGAGTCCAACAGGCCACCGGGAGAGGAAATGCCCAAGACCTTCCTGACAGCCTAGCTGTACGAAAGCTTTCCTTTTATCTATCTTCAATTCCAGTTTGATTGGATTCATTTTTACTGAAGCATAAAACCAAACTATTTTAGAATCTAAGCCAGATGTGTTCATTCTGACAATGTTAGCAAAATAAAGCCTACGATAAGAAATGAGAATTTTTACTTCATATAACAACATTTTGATTCAGCATTTTTTAGTAAAATTCAGTTATATTCTTTCTCAGTTGCCAGGTTTACCTTGCCTATAAATTTGGACCAAATTTTGCTTTAGTTCATTGATCAGTTAGGTATAGTACAAAAATATTTATACCAGCAAATACAATTTTCTTTCTTTCCAGAGGAAAAAAAAGAATTTATATTCAAAGTTATTTTATATGTTCCAAAGTAAAAGAGTATTAAAAAATTACTAAAATGTCAAAAGTTCATACTTTGACAAGGGCCCATCCAAAGTCACTGCTGCTCACAGGCTCCTTGAGCACAGGCCCCTCACTCCAATGCACTGAGCCAGGCACAGGGTCCCTGCATTGTTCTTCGGACAGAGCGGGGCACTGAATGGCTGCTCCAGAAGGCTAAAACTAGCCCAAGATAAAGTAACTAATTAGCCTCTGAACCTACAAAGTTTTTTTCCACAATACTGAAATTCCAATTGGTCCATCAGTCTGTGCCAGCACAAAACTCCTTTCCACGGTTTTTTGTTTCTAGCCAGACAGTTTCTTTTCAGTTTTCACTCACAATATCCACAACGCCAAAAAAGGGTGGTTGAGCTCAGTACCCAGGTGGATGGCTGTGACCCAAAAGCTCCAGCTAGAGCTGACACATCATAAAACCTGTCTGAAAACACATGAAGTCACATCTGAAGTCCGTGGCCTAGGCTTTCAGAAACTCTGTAGCCAAAGCTGACTTTATCAAGTCACACTGGATAAAAGGCGACCTGCTGTGTCTACAGAAAGTAGCTGCCCCACTGCCTTATGAGTGGGAACTAAGACTCAGACTCTACGAAGTACCTTTGTTCTCTTCCACTGTGTAAAGCACCTAATGGTGAAGCGCACCAGATCCTACCACATCTGCAGGAACTCCTTGAGAGGATAAACTCACTTGGGACAGTTCATGGCTTCCAAAGCAGCACACATTTTGGAAAAATGTTGCTCTCTATTGCAATACATGTGGAAGCGCAGACAAAAGAAACATCAGTTAGGCTCTAAGAAGAGCTTAGTTTCCCAAACTTAGTGGGGTGTGAATAAGCCCCTTAATTAAAGTCTTTGTGTCCTTGGGGTCATCCCTGGGCCCGTAATCTAGCACAGCACCCCTGTCTTTAGCATGTTTTCTGGCTAACTGACCACCAAAGCATTTGGGAGTGCCTTCTCTTGCCCATTGCCAAACACTTTTCACAGTTTCATTCTGCTCCCATCTTTTTAGTGCAATATTATAGCTTAGAGTTGGCAGAAGCTTTCCATACACTTACTCGTTCCTTTAATGTCAGAACCCATCGGAAGTAGAAGCTTAAGGCAGCAGCTGAGCAGCCCCCGAATTGGAGAGCACTGGGGGTGCTATCAAGCATGAGGCTCTTGGCCCTCCTTTCACACTCCTGCCACTGGATAGAACCACACCACTCCTTAACAGTGTGACACACTCTGAAACATCAGCTGCTCATTCAACTTTACTCTTCTTTCTCTTCACATTGCCAGTACATACTTTGGTATTCAAACACACAAGAGATTGTAATGGGGTGCCTTACTACCCAAATCTAAAGGAGGAGGAGGAGGAAGAGGGGGAGGAGGAGGAGGAGGAAGAGGAGGGGGAAGAAGAAGAGGAGGAGGAGAGGAGGAGGAGGAGAAGGAGGAAGAAGAAGAAGAAGAAGGAGGAGGAGGAAGAGGAGGAGGACAAGGACAAGGACATGGACAAGAAGAACAAGAACCACCACCACCTTAACAGGGGCAGAGAACCCAGGTAAAGTAGTATATCATTGCTAATAACAGAAATTATCCTCATTAGCTTTTCGCCACATACATGTCTCCACATACATGTCTCCAAATTCAGGAATGAAATGGAAACTGTAACCGTAGTACCAACTTAATATGTCTTAAGTCTATTCACTATGACTGATTATATAAAATAGGTGAAAGAAAAAAATGTTAATAGGTGAAATTTAGGATTGGTATTTACCCAAATCTTACACTCTTCTCAAAGGATAAACAAACAAACAAAGTCCTATTCAATATACCCTCATGGTATGCATGATTTCATTCTTATGGGGCCATTGCTCACAGGTTTTCAAACAAGCAGATTTTTGAGAACATGATAGAATCACACAAGGGGAAAGAGGTCCATTATAGGTAAGGTATTAACTTGTAAAAGAAAAGGCTTTAGGGCTCTAAAGAACCAAAGCATCACAGCCAAGATATGAACACACAACACCCCCACTCCCCCATCTCGGTGCACTCAGGAGAAAATGCCTCTACAAAGACCATTTAATTTGTAAGGGGAGACTGAATAATTTCCGACTGGTAATATAAAACACCCATTTTCTCCCAGATGTATACAATTCTTCACCTTGCATTTGAAGTGAATATTTATGGTACCTAAAGTCTATAAAGAGGGGGGACCTAATCCTTTGAATTTAATGGCCATCTTTCATCCCTTTCTGAAGATCAAAAGGAAGAAAAGCCCCTTACACAACTTTACAGTGCTAATCCCAACACACCTGCAGACACCATTAACTCTTACAGGGAGGCAGTGGGACTAGAGAGAATTGGAATCTATCAAGCCATGGCTTGGGGAGTACCTGGGTCCTTATTCTCACAAGAAATCAGCACAGCCAGATACCCTCATAGAAACACGTCTTCAGCAGAGAAAAATCTTTCATCAGGCATGGTGGTTCACATCTGTCCTCCCAGCACTCAGGAAGCAATAAATAAATAAATAAATAAATAAATAAATAAATAAATAAATAAATAAAATAAACAAATGTCAGGCTGGGGCCAGTCTGGATTCCTCAGTGGACAGTGTCAGAGAAACACACCCTCTTTTACTCACTAAAACTTCTTATAACTAAATATTTCATACTGCAACACCAAGTCCACAGTCTTCGCTTCTATGGCTGTCACTTCTTAACAATTAATTAACAGAGATCATGCTAGGGAAACCTGAGACAGATTTTACAAGTGAAGTCTTCACCATGCATCTCTCACACACACCCATCATTTCAAAACCTGAAGGAAACCAGGTCAGTGGCAAAGGCTTAAAGGTGATCTATCTAATTGTAATTTAAACTAGTCTTAAAATATGTGGTATAAAGTCAAAAGGCTTTTAACTGTAAGTTAACAAGGATTCACTTGAAAACTTCTAAAGAATGCCAACATCCAACTCTCGTCTCCACAAGCCATTTTCTAAACTTGCCACTTTTAAAAGCCCTTTCAGGATATATTAAGAATAACAACACAAAGACAAGTTATGGATTGCCTGGACTTCCTGAGCCATCAGCTCCTGTTCTAGTTTTCTGCCTCACCCAGGACTATTTGTCAACCCAAGTTTGAGCAGTGTATGATTTTTTTGCACAGGTTCAGTGAAATGGTAACAATACAGTTGTGGCAGGCTAGGGGAAGCTAAGAAGAAAATGCAGAGTTGGTGAGATCACAGCTCCAGTTCCACCCAGAACCAACAGACCTGCAGCAGACACGGAACAAACACAACTTCAAACATGTAATTATAATAGGTATGTTACGGTTTCTGAATCATATTGACAAGGCGTGTAGGGAAAAAACTAAAAATAGAAAGGATATTCAACTGTGCTGTCCTCCTTTCTGCTTAGCTACCCCCATTCCAAATGAAAGTGAGAGGTGTCAAGAGTGTGGCTCTGGCCCAGCCCTTGGAGCAGAAGTAAGTTACAGATGGGAAGAAGCACAAGGAGATTAGGAGCCTTGCCCAAGGCAAGCAGTAA
Source organism: Acomys percivali (assembly GCA_907169655.1). Classification (NCBI taxonomy): domain Eukaryota; kingdom Metazoa; phylum Chordata; class Mammalia; order Rodentia; family Muridae; genus Acomys; species Acomys percivali. The sequence continues at coordinate 36,761,177 of OU015743.1, forward strand.
TACAGGCTAGAGAGCAAGTCAAAGGTGAGAAGGGGCCACCAAAGCAGCCCTTGTGCATGAGGCCTGCAGCATGATGCTTTTAAGCTGTTGGGCAAGCTGTCCCCCATTCATGTTTGCAAACTTCCTCTGCTTTACAACAAATAAAGCTGAAAGAGGGAATAGAGCAGACTGACAGTTTGTCACCTCTAACCTTAGCACATACTCAGGTACACTCTGTGATGCTACTAATACAACAGAATACAACAACAACCCACTGCACTCATTTGGGGAAACAAAATTACATCAAAAATTATTTTTAAAATTTGTAAATGAGTGTTTTGCCTGCATATATGTAGGGACAGCACATAGAGGCCTCAGAGATCAGAGGAGTTGCAGAGGGTTGTAACCCACACTGTGGGGCTGGGAATCAAACCCAGGTCCTCTACAAGAGTAGCAAGTGTTCTTAATCGCTACAGCATTTAAAAACAACAACAACAAAAACAAACAAAAAAAACACAAAAAAAACCCAAAAAACAAAAACCAACAGAGCATCTTTAACAAATAAATTCTAGATTCTTAAAACAAGACTTAAAGGCAGGCATCACCATGCCCGCCTGTAATCCCAGCACTCAGGGAGGCAGAGGCAGGCAGATATCTGTGAGTTCGAGGCCAGCCTGGTCTACAAAGCGAGTACATGGCAGTCCAAGACAGAGAAACCCTGTCTCGAAAAACTAAAACAAACATACAAGCAAACAACAAAAAAACAAGACTTGAGTTATCTGGGCAGATAAAAAGCACCACAGTAACACATTAACAGTGTTACAACACAGTAACATTAACAGCAAATGCTTGGGCAAGTTAAAAAGGAGCAGGTGCACCAGAACCTACAGCGAAGGCCACTTCTGAACTCAACTACAGGTCTTGTCATTGGAAACTCTTAATGTTCTGAAATAGATCTGGCTGATTAAGGAGACTGTGATACCAACACTGATATATGTATATTTGAAAGTTTCTTGAAATACTTCTCAAGAAAGAAGCTGAATATCGGCTTTAGAAATGACCAAGTCCCTGACAAGCTGTGCGATGCCAGGGAGCTGTGCACTTTCTTTATTCTAATTCTTAACCTACTTTCAGTATTATCAAAGTTCCTTTGTACCTTCCCAATTTGACCGAAGCAAGGCCTCAGAAAGCTATTTTATCTTTTAAATATACAAATTGAATGTGATCATTAGATACTGTTCCCTCAGTTTCTTCATAAATTTCAAAAGATATTTACAGTAAAATATGGTAAACTTGGGAAGTTAATCAGGACAACTTACCAAAAGTCACAGCAGCAACTGTAAAAGAATGATTACAAATAAGCTATGAAACACTCTGTAAGAAAGGCAGAGCCCAGTCTCCACTACTAACAGCAACTGTCTGTGAGCCTGGAGTGTAACGCTAAAGGGGCATGGGAACTCCTTTCTGATCTCAGTGTGAGAAACTTTCCTACTAAGAAAGGCAGATTCCAGAAGTGAAGAAATGAATAACTGAATAATGATGTTTAAAAATCTACACAGCAAAACCCTTAAAGTCAAAGTTAACAAACTAAAAAGAATACAATATTTATCGCAAAAGGTTAATAGTCATACAACACAAAAGGTCCTAAGGTGTTAAAACCAATGAATCTAGAGAAATAAATGAACAAGAGGCTCATAGAAAAGGAAATAAAAATGTACTACAAATGAGAAAATATGCTTACATTTGTTCATCCAAAAGGAAAAAGGACCCCACATGCTGCCTCTGTACAGGCTGCTGGGACAAGAAGCTAGCTATCCAACAGTGCACATAGCACTGCCCACAAGGTCAGAGGGCAGAAGGGTGTGTGTAAGCATACACGAGCACTTACATCTAAAAACAAACCTTGGAAGGATGTCAGTGGTGCACACTTGTAATTCCAGCACTTGAGAGGCCAGTTGTGGCTATATAGAAATACCCTGTCTCAAAAAGCACAGCAAAAGCCCATGAGAAACAGTGCGCACACACACAACACAAACAAACAAAACCCACAGCCTTAGAAGGCAGGAAAGGAACGGAGTCAAGGATAAAACAAAGACTGAAGATGATCAGCTGAATGTATTTACTCAGTAGGTTAGATTCTATGGATAAAAAGAAGTGACTGTCACTTGGGCATATGGCTGACTCCAGTGCTGGCTAGGGCAAGCTCATTACGGAGAGTAAGATGATGAAGAATGTGATGACCTCAAGCAAGGTCAGAATAAAGAGGGCCAGGCTAGGTTCCCTCAGGTCTCCTAGTTTGGATCCTTCAAAGCTAAGCTCCACTTGACAAAAATTTGGTTCAGTGTTCAATTCCTCTCACTGAATTTTCATACAAGCAATACTGAACACAGCAATATGTGACTATGCTGGAAAAACTCTACCAAACTTGTTTTCTGCCAAAGCTACACTGAGCTGCCCATGGTAGCTCGGGCCACTGATCACCGCTCTAAGGAGGCTGAGAAGGAGGATAGCCGGGTCTACAAAACAAGAGAAGAAATGAAGCACAGTGAGAGCTAGCTTAAATGCACCTCAGGGCTACTGTCCTGTCCTGTGTATGCTGCTTATGTTTTCTCCTGACACCACTTGTGTGTGACTGAGACTTCGAGGCCTAAATTTAAAAGTTCATATTTTAATCACTTAATTTTTAAAAAGTTCTGGATTTATCTTTGTGAAGTGTCAAAAACATAAAATTATGATTATGTATCTACTAGTTCAATTACTTTTTCATTTATTATGAACTAGTAACTGGCACAAGTAATTTAATATACTATTATTTACATGAGTAAATAAGTAATATTAAAATAGCTTAAAGAGGTCTGAGGACATAGCTCAGTTGGATGACTTCTTGCCAAGCATGCAAAGACCTGTGTTCACTCTCAAGCAGCCCATAACAAAGTATGGTGACTGACGCATGCCTGTAACCCTGGCCTTGAGAAGATGCCAGCAGAATGATCAGGACCTTGGCAGTAAAATGGCTCAGTGGTGAAAAGGTACTTAATACCAAGCCTAGTGAGCCGAGTCTCATCCTCAGGGTACACACGGTGGAAAGAGAACTGATACCTACAAGTTGTTCTCTGATCTCCATAATATACAGTGAGGTATTTGTGTTCCAAACCCACAAAAATAAACAAATTTAAAAGTGTAGTAAAAGGACCAATAGCTTAAGATTATCAGTCTTTGTAGCAAGTTCAAGGCCAATCTAGGCTATAGGAGATCTGTCTCAAAGAATCAAAACCAACATTAATAACAAAACAGAAGCCAAACCGTCTCAGCAGATATAAACCTAAAGGAAACAGTTTTTAAATTAAACTTCCAAATTACAAGTTTAGCTTGGTGGTGGAGTATTATCTACCCATGAAGAGAAATGAAATTGATGATTCACCAGAACCTCATTTAAATGAAGCCAGACTCAGTAAGACAAATGCTACATGTTTTCTCTCACACACAATCTAGCTTTTTAAAGATTTAAGATCAAAGCACTTTGTATACTGTGCAAGTATCAAAATGTCGTAAGGATGCATACTATATTGTATAAATAACACAACTGCAAAAGCTAAAATTTGTTTGGTCAATGTTAACCCTTCATTAAGTTTTATAAAGCACTTGCTTAGCATGTATGAGGCTCTAGGTTTGATCCCAGTGGTGCATGTACCCACACACATGAAATTATTTAGTTTTATAGAATTTAATCAAAGAGCAATTAAGGAAAAAATGTCTGCCTGGTAACTGGAAAGACTAGAAGGTATTGCTGAAGCAGAGAGATGCCTGTCATGAGGTTAGGAGTCAGCCCTGTGTAGATCTGACCAGACCTACTTCCTTCTCTCAAGCTAGGGTGTGTTTGTTGTCTGGGGCAGATAAGAAATTCCATCAGCCCACAGATGCACTTCCTCCCTTAGGGATCAAGGAAGGTATGAACACTGGGGAGTTGGGAGCAGTTCTCCCTTCACTAAGTGTAGCCACTGACCCAGCTTCCTGAGAGCCTGGGACCTGCTGAAGGAAGGCTTTTAACAGCTCCAGGAAGAACATTTCTGACAGGAGCGGAGAGGAACCTCTTTGTTAACATAAAAGAGCTATGTACTATGTAGCTGTGTCAGCCACAGGAGCTGGCCTAAGTAGCAGGTAAATAAACAGTTCTAAATTTTGTAAAAAGGGTATGTAAAAACAGGTCTTTAGGAGATACAGAACAACAGTAACACGAAGGTTGTCACACTGTGCTACAACAGTATCACAACAGGGAACTAAGCCATTCAGTGTGAGATTGTGAATATAATACTTTGCAGAACAAAAACACATAGAAAGAACGCTAAGTGTCTGTGAGTGGGAAGACCTTTACTTAATGCACAGAAATGAGGCGGGAACAATAAACCTTCACTCACAAGTAAGGCAGGCTGAGGGAATCATGAGGCAGACACTAGGGCTTCTGAGAGGCCCAAGCCTTTCACCACTTCACAGCAAATGGACACGGTACTGGGAAGCCTCAATCGCAAGCCGTAGACAACCACAGAAAAAGTCGTCCTATTGGCAAAGTCATAAGGTCCCAAGCTTCCAAAATGTTTACCAAAGCTGATGCCTTAGCAAAATAGGCTTTGTTGATGTTACAGGGTGGATATGCTCTTTAGAATCCCTAGATTATACTCCAGGATGTTCTGTGTAAGCCAAACCATAAACTGAACACCTGTACTTCAACAAGCTGTTCAACAGATACTTTCCCAACGAATTTTCAAGTTCTATTACACTAAGACAGAGTGACAAGGGAATCAGCACAATTTCACCCATTTATTTTAGCATCAGATGTCCTTTCAGGTGTCCTGAAAGAGGACTAAGGTCATGACCTCAGGTCAGGCCAATGATCACTAGGTGTTACTATAACAGAAGGTACCTAATAAGCAAGGGCGTATATATGGTGTTGGGCTAAATGTGGCCATCACAAGGATATTTTTCATTTCCTAAAATGAATTTTGAGCAGCATGAAAACTCAGACTGTCAAAACTAAAGCTCTGAAACCTGTCTGTTCATCATGGATCTTGTCTCAAGTTAAACTGAACTTTCTGTAGAACTATAAAAAAAAAAAAAAAAATTAAAACTGAACTAGATAACAAGCTAAATAGGAAAAACCACACACTGAAGTCAACGCAGCCAGTCACAAACAAAGCCCACCACATTCTACAAGAGATTATTTTTGCCACTGATTTGCCCAGCAACCACATTACTGTTCTAAACACAAGAATGTTGAGAATTTTCCTTGCCCAGAAGTGGCTTTGTTAAAAGGCTAAGTGCATCTTAACATACATAATTTAGTTTGCAACAAACCACAGAAATGAAGGGAAAGAAGCCTGAAGAAAAAAAAAAAACATATATTTGCTATAATGATCTGATCAAATGCCTCTAAAACAGTCTGTGCTGAACTTTTGAAACCCTTAAAATGCTCTGCAGTTTGCAAACAAGCTAAAGGTCCATCCCCCACCCCTCAACTTGACCCCATTCTATCATCAACTTGACAATCTACATCACTTTATGGTCTTAAATTGCAAAGGTGCTTGGAAAATGAAAAATATGTATGCCTAGTGAACGTGGTTTCCCCTGTGGCTGCGGACATGGCTTTCTGAGGGCTGCTGCAGGGAGCTGCTACTCCACGATCAGTGAGGTCACGCTCTAATGTCAACACGTTCTCTGGGATCAATGTGAGGATCAGCCAAATGAATTTCCAGATCTCTCCTAAGTTCTAAGAGGAAGATTAAGTTCCACTCTACTTACTTCCCAGCAAGGCACCACAGAAGGAAGCTTGGCAGCACGCATAAAGAGACAGAAAGACACAAGGCCTGACTGACATGAGCAAGAATCTCTGCTAAGCAGACTAAGCCGCTAGGGATGTTTAATTATTAAACAGTAAACCATATGCTGAAGTAACAGAAGACAGCTCAGCAATCAAACATGGCATGAAACAGTAGTTCTGATTCTGGTTCTACTTGCCCTATTCTGAAGATCTTTTCTTACCATATATACATTTTATATGCACATATATACATATATATACGTGAGTGTGTGTGTGTGTGTGTGTGTGTGTGTGTGTGTGTGTGTGTGTATAAAATACGTATACCTCTGAAGAAAAGATACAGCTACATACAACCTCCTTGCCTACAAAGTGACACAGGAGTCTAGAAAACAGCTTTTGTTTTTTGTTCCTTAGCTATGGTATACGTGCATACACATCACAGTGAGAATGAATATTGGCTTTGCTGCTGACTTATTTTGACAAGCCATTTATTTAGACCTTGATTTTTCTGACCATAAAAAAAGATAATCATATTTGTCATTAGAGAATCAAAACAGACTGAGAAATCCCTATGAAAAATGAAGAGACGTTACTTATAATGACATTAATTGTCTTTGGCTTGATGGCTTTTACAAAAAGCACCCCAAGAGAAAAACACCCAGGAACTAGGCACACGCCCCAGAACCCAGGGAACCGGATGTGGTCACTGATGGTGATGGGAAACTGATGATGAAGAATGAAAGTAATTTCCCTACTCTTTTTGAAGCAAGCCAGTTAGACATAGTAGATAATACTGATCCAGGCCACCCATGGATACAAGCTATATCAAAGTTTTTCAGTTATAAAAATGTTAAAGCTCTATGTATTCTGAGAGCTAAATGTAGACTCAAAAGGAGAAATAAGTCTGAGCCATTAAATACTCGTATCAAAAAAATAAAGTAAGCTAGGTGTGGTGGCTCCTGCCAATCGTCTCTGCACTTGAGAGACAAAAGAAGGCTAAGCAGACAGGTCCTTCACCAAAACCAGGGCGGGGGTGTAGCTCAGCAGCAGACAGAGTGTTTGCTGAGACTGCCCATGGCTCGGGGTACAGTATCTAGCACTGGGGAAAAAAATTTGTCCTAACCAAAAGGAACAGCTATTTAACAAATAGTTATAATCACTGCATGGTTATGCGGCACACACCTTTAATCCTAGATTAAGGAGGCAGAAGCAGGTGAATCTCTGTGAGTACAAAGCCAGACTGGTCTATGTAGTGAGTTCTAGGAAAGATAGAGTTACATACTGAGACTCTGTCTCAAAAAAAATGAAGATGAAGAAGAAAAAAAGAAAGAAAGAAAAGAAGCAGCAGCAGGAGGCAGTGGTGGTAAATGCATTTAACCCCAGTCATCAGAAGTCAGAAGTAGGCAAATCTCTTGAGTTTGAGGCCAGAATGGTCTACAGAGCAAGTTCCAGAAGAAAAGGTGGGGTGATGGTGTAGAGAAATAGCTATAATTTATGGACATATTTTGAATTTAAAAACAACTCTGAGCCAAAATAGCAGATATTTGCTATTAGAAAAATTAGATGGTAATAAGTTGCCTATTGTTTTAAACTTTAACATGCACATGATTCAAGTTACACTGAGTTTGTAATTACAAAGATGTAATTTTTAAGATCAACACCTAATATATGGCTGTAAGTGGTATGGACTAGGAAAATTTCCCAACGCTGGATACAGTGCTTCTTAAAATCAGTCTTCCTTCGACAGTGACAACGGAAGCACTCATTCTCACCACTCTGCAGTACGCTGCAATGCTTTCCCACCGTTATTCATCACTGCTCTCTACCTCCGGACCACTCACTGCTACTGCAGTAATCCCACTAATGTACAGACCTGTTATCACTCATGTGCTTCAAAAGAAACAGAAGCTTCAACACTTTCCCTCCAGCTGAAGCCCCTTGCCAGCATTCAGAACTCTTCTACAGCTTATGACCTAACGAATGGCAGTCTGCTCCACACACAACCTGCAATGCACACCTTCAGATTTGTCCAGGGGCTCTGCTGAGCAGACCCTGGCTCCACTTAATCTTTCAAAGACCCTGTGACTTCCCACAAGCTCACTTATGCTTTGCTCTTGGAGTTCTAGAATGAAAGCAGCTGGCAGAGCAGACCTGGATTTGCTGAGTACCAGACCCATCTTGCCTGGTTACTTGCCTCCCCTTAACTGCTTCACTTGGAAAGCCAGAGTCACTGCATGGACCCGAAGTCCCAACTCCACCATGGACTCCACTGCATAAGCACATCTTCATTGCATCATCGCTGATGAGAAATGTAAGGGGATGCCTAACTCCTTCTGCTATTAAAGCTCTCAGTTTTTATTTGAGCAAATAATACAGCATAGCTATACATTTCAGAGCTATTTCAAAAATGTTTTAAAATAAAAAAGAAAACATGCCACAATGAAAAATAAAAGTTAAAAACCACAAAAAAATGAGGATTAAGAAAAATAAATATAAGTAAAACCCCAAAATATTTCTTCACCAAAAATAACCTCTAAATAACACTTTCAAAATAAAGGTTCTGGTGGAAATTTAGGATGCCAAATGAAGTGCTAAAAACAGCAAGGTAAACAGTGGTACTGAGTGGTAAAAATACTTTGCTTCAATTGTTTCTGGGTTTCTTGTCAAGGAAAGTCAACTCCGATTCCAGCTACAGGAAGACAACAGCAAAAGCTCCAGCACTCCTGGGACAAGGAGAGCCAGCATGCCAGCAGCACACGCGAGCCTTCTAGGTGGCCGAAATTAAAGCCAGAGTTTGGAAGGGATTTTGGCAGTGGGTGCCACTTTGCTCCTTGGTTAACAAGTGAAGTTTTCACAATGGTGCTCTTTTTGCCTTGCCCCAAAGCTTCAAACACACGGCTCTTGGGTGCAGGCTGCACTTTGGGTCTCCCCAGTGCTGGTGGCACGATGGTGCCATGGGGGTGACCACAGCTCAGCTACTGCAGCAGCTCGCAGGCATTCTGGAAAGCAACCTCTTGAGGTGCGGGAGAAAAAGAGAATAATATTTTCTAGGAAATACTAACAATTGAAATTAAGTTCTCTTCCCTTTACTGCCCACACTCTCTAAATCAAAAGCCAAATAAAATGAAACAGGACTTTATCAAAAACAGGCTGTGGCCTTTCATGCCGTTTCCCCAGCTTTGCATCTTACCTGCTGATGCTTTGATCGTGTAGCCCCCCTTCTCCTCACCGGGGGGCACATCGAGCAACTGCATAATTCTGTCCAGCAGCCCATGAATGACCTCAAACCCAGGGTTCTTGTTGTAATAAACAGCACAGAGATGCCTGGAGTTTTTTGCACCCACATCTAGAAAAGTAAAAACAATTGGTCATTAGGTTACATTAGCCATTTATTTAAGCAACTTGACAAAGTTAACAAAAAGAGGTAACAAATTACTTAACATGAAGAGAAGCATTCAGCCTCAGAAAACCTTGAAAAGATTAAACTTCTCAGCCACCAAATTCTCAAAGGTGCTTACTTTGGAGTGTATGTGTGGGGTGGGGGTGGGGAGTGACTAGCTCTCAGTGCTGACCTCAGGTCCAAAGGCGTCATTACAGAACCTGCTTGTAAAACTTGCTATATACACTGTAAAAAAATGTCCCAGTTAATGATTCATATTCTTTATTCATGATACTACCCAAATAATTCTAAATACCAAAAGGGCTTTCTGCAGAACACTTACTCAATTGTTTCCAATAGAGAATGAGAAACAACAGATGGGGATGAAGCGCAGCACAGTCACTTCTCAGAGGACTATGAGAAAGCATTCTGTGCAAGCTTACCTTAATGGAAAATAGCAAAAAAGTAATAATAGTAAGTCAAACAAACAAAAACTTGGGGGCAGTACTCGGCACTGAATTGAGGCTCATGCTATACCCAGATCTTACTTCTTAAAGGAGGTCCACAAATTAAAAGGAAATCAAACTAAATTAAGTTGTTAAAAGGACCTGCATAGGTTGGAGAACTATGAAGCAAAGGAAAGTAGTAACTATCATCAATGTTAGAGAGCAGTTGCCCCAGTACAGGGCAGGCATTGTAGCAAAGCATCACACTAGATGCTGAGGATCCCAGCAGCATTCCATCTCTTAGCAGGTGGTAGTTACAATATTGTTTGTTTTATAATCATTAAAATCCTGTATGTTATATATGTGATAGATAGATATGTAAACTGTAGGCTATACATGTAAGATATAAATGTGTGTGTGTGTGTGTGTGTGTGTGTGTGTGTGTGTGTGTGTGTGTGT
>OU015743.1:36773988-36809707 GCA_907169655.1 Acomys percivali
ACACACACACACACACACACACACACACACACACACACACACACACAGTGTCTCTCTCCTGAAGGGAAAAAAATTAAATGAAACAGAACTAAATTATCCCTTTCATACTACTGACTTGCTTCTGGGTATTCCTGCCATGTGGTACCCATTTGTTGGTGTCACATGCTTCCACTTTAACACACAGGCACGTATAGAAACTACTTTGTAGTTCCACATTCACTGTGAGAGAAGAGGCCAGCAGTAAGGCCACCATTCAGAGAGCTTACCAATGTAAACGAGAAGCTGCTTTATTTTGGTAACCTTTGCCTTAGACCACTTTTTCCCAATCTCCAAATTACTTAAAGTGAACCTTTCTGATAACAGTAAAATAGCTAGACACAAAATACAATTAAAAAAAAAAAAAAAAGCAAATTATGTGCTTTGAATGACTGCAGCAAAAAAAAAAAAAAAAAATTACAGAAAACAATTTTTTAAAAAAGCTTGGGATGTGGCTCAGTTGAAAGAATGCTTGCCTAGCACTGCATGGTGGCACAAACCTGACAGGAGGATCACAACTTCAAGGTCATCCTCGGGTATACAGTGAGTTTGAAGCTATCATAGGCTACACAAGGCCTTGTCTTCAAAGATAAAAACTAAAATTAAAGTTTATTTCATTTACGAAAGGTTTCAGGATGTTTTTACCATACAGGGAAAACTATAAACTAACATCTAGGTTAAAAATAAACTAACATCTAGGTTTAATTGTATAATTGGCCTAAGAAAGGCCACTGGCCATTAGGGCTATGTACTATGACCTCATTATTTAGGTGTCTCCTCCCTACCTTACCACTGCTTTTCTCTTTCCAAAGGTAGCACCCCTTCCGGATTTCTTTCTTTATATTTTGTTAAAACATTCCACACTCTCCATTCTCATCACCCACCTACAAAAGAAGAATGGCTAGGTATGCTAAAATTCCCATCCCCTTGCCTTCTGTACAGAGAGGCTGCATTACATCACAGGAAGTACAGACTGCATGCCACAAAGTAAGAACTATTTAGATTCCATGCCAAAGCTAGGGTTTGTTGGAAAAGCCTCAGTTCTTTATAACTCAGTTAACAGACCTCTTGTGTCATGCCATCAAACAATTCTGCTTTTTAAATGGGCCTGCCAAGTATGTCAGCCTAAATTATCCGTGTATTTCACAGACTTCAAAGTACTGCCTGGAGAGAGCTGATCTAAACCCCAGAGGAGGGGTGGCTAGATGCAGTTCTGTGAGCTTGGAGAATACAACAGATGACTTTAAGGAAAAGAAAGGGGAATGGTACATGCTGTCCCGAGCATGCAACTCTTACATATATTCCAGGCACGTGACTCTGACATATATTCCAGTTGGCACAGGCTCCAGAGCATTGAGGATCCTGGTACACAGTGATTAGAGGGGATTAGTGGTCTCTGGTAATGATACCATGCAGGGTACAGAGTCTTCCTATGCTCACATGCTGTCAGAACGAAAGAGGATGGAGAGGACAAAAGAGCTTCTAAAATAATCAAGGTCTGATACTGTACCCACGCTGGAGATTAACAGCCAACCAGACCCAGAAAATGAAGCACAGCACCTTCGCTTCTAAATCTAGCCTATCCAGCAGTGCTTTCAACAGTAGCACCTATAAAACTGTAACTCATGCTGCAAACCCATCTCCTGAAGAATTTTAACTTTAGTACACCCTAAATGACTCACAAAGCGCCAAGAATCCTACAAAAACATAGCACCTTGAAAAATAACAGTTAATGTAGGGAAACAAGAAGCCTGATATACTCCCAATAGGACTATAAATCAGTACAACAAAAATTAACGAAGTAAAGACATGGATGTATGAGAGGGACTAGCCGGGGAGATCGGCAGCAATGTGACAGGGACCAGCAGTAGTGGTATGACGACGACGGTGACGACGACGACGACGACGACGACGACGACAAAAACACAGTGCACATGTATGAAGACGGCTTAAGAGCCAACTAGGCACCTTTAATCCTAGCACTTGGGAAGCAACGGCAGAAAGATTTGAGGCCAGCCTGGTCCACACAGCAAGTTTCAAACAAGCCTGGGGTATTTGTTTCAAGAAGAAGAAGAAAGAAAAAAGAGAAGTGGAAGAAAATAAAATGGCATAGTGAAGTCTATTTTAAAGATATAGTTACTATATGTAATATAGTAACATATGCAATGTATGTATGTATGTATGTATGTATGTATGTATAAGACTATAAGCTGAGTATGCTGGCACACATAAACCTATAAGCCTACCACTCAGGAGGTAGAAACAAGATGTGAGCTTGGAGACAGTCACGCAGCAAGACCTGTCTCAAAACCAACCACAAGAAAGCAAAGCAAAACAAAACAAATCAGTAAAATAATTGTAAACAATAATTTACTAAATTTTCAAATATACAAACATGTCTAGATAGGGACTGACAAATTGTTATTTCTAAATAAGGGAAAATGATAGTCGTTGAAAGACATACTTTAGAAAAAGTCTCATAACAATCTCATCCTCTCTCTGCTTCCACATGGTAGAATATTATATAACTATTAAAAATGAGATCAATGATATGCATTCAGATAAGCTAGATCAATTACAACCACATCTGTGTAAACTATAAACCATCACCTTGCTCTACACTGCACACAGAAGTGTAAGATGGTGGCAGATATTATACAAGGACTGGAAGGGAATTCTAAGTGTGGAATGAAGGAGAAGTTGAAGGTCTTTTGTTTTTAATTAAATAGAAAGAACAAAATTCTTAAATCATCACATATTCATGAAAGCTTAAGAGTATTACAAATATATGTTAAATCATAAAAAACAACTTTCCTAAAATGGTTCTATACTGCAGCACCAAAGTACACACTTTTCTTTTAAAATGATGCTGAAAAGCCAAGAAACAAATGTGAAAAGAAATCTCTAAAATTCTCAATGCGTACAGGGGAAAAAATATATTCCTGAGGGTTGGCTTTTATTCAGTTAACATAAACCTGGAATGGATTTTTATCTATTAAAAAAATACAGAACTGGATGCATGACAGGGCACATTATACTCACGTTAGTAGATCTTAACTATGTGGAACCAAGCACACTAAAATAACTTTCTGTATTAAAAATGATATATTTACACAGCTAAGATGCCATCTCATATGTGAAGGATGCTACTTCAAAAATTGTTAACGTCAGTCTCCTTACACCCATGTTTTTTGAATTATTAATTGGAAATTCTACATGCCAAAAATATGAAATGGTGAAATTAAATTAATTCAGACTGATGACATAAGCCTCTTCAGAAAGCCGCATCCACATGTGGATGCTGGATAACCTTCCATTATCTGCGGCTCCAGAGCTGACGGTAATGTCTCAGAAAATAGGTACTCACAAGCCTATAACGGAATGCTCCTCTTGAGCCTTTGCCTGACCCTTTATTTTACTCACGTATGTCTATTTTTTGTCATGCTTGATTGAACCCAAGGCCTTATGCATACCCATACATTTAATATTCGGTAAACACAAGACAGATAAACACTAACATCCTTGTGTGCGCATTTGTATGCACAGAATGTTGAGGAAACAAACCCACACAGAAAGTCCAAACAGTTAGGTTCTGTGTCAGCCATCATGCGCAAGGGAAGAAAAAGAAACAAGAACTCTGAAACAGATCTTGCAATTAAAGGCTTAAAATCCAAATTCTTTATTTCCACATCCACTTAGGAAAGGTTAGGAGAAACAGACAGTCCTCTCACTTAGAGACGCATCAGGGACAATGTGAAAGTTTGGCAGCTACTTAACTATAAGCTGGAGGCAGGGGGCATGGAGCTCAAAGCAGGAGCCGTTCTGGAGGATGGAGGAAGGGTTGAGCTGGTGACTGTGCTTCGAGAAGACAAGGGAGGCCATCTAGAGCCCGGCGAGTGTCCTAACCCACTCCACTCAGTACAGCAGTGACTCAAGTCCAAACCTTCTGAAATGCTGGTGCAGAAACTAAGTATAGGTGACTGGTGCCAAGAGTCTGCCACAGACGCACGTATCACGCTGATACGATCCTGCTGATAGGAGTTACTCTTTACAAAGCCAAGCTCATGCATGTCCTTAGGCTCTTCCTCCTTTCAGACTTAGCTATCTTTAATCCAGAGAGCTGTGTTCTTCTTGCCATTTCAGTGAGATCTTAGGCATACTGGCAGCTTCCATGAGCACCAAGTGAAGAACCGTGATTACAGAATTTAATTGTATTTAAAAAGTGGGAAGTCTGGATTGTGCAAAATGAGCTAGCTTGTCCAGGAGATGGTCTTTTGCTTATCCCTGCAGTTTTTCTGGCTTTTAGAAATAGTTTGCTTACAATTTGGCTATTCCTGACATTGAAATGAATGAGCTAGTAACGTCTGAAACCAACCAGGAACTTACACAGCAGCCTTGCCTGCTCTCCACTGCTACCCTCCCTGCTACAAACTGAAAAACTTACCCTAGGGCAGAGTCTGTGCTCAGTTTCATATTCCAAAAACACATGCCACTCTGTGCAACAAAAGGGATAAATCAACTTAGTCCCTTGAGTCATGACTAATTTTTAAAAGTGTTATAGCAACTTCGGATCTTGAGGCTCAACAAATGCAGTGGCTGGCTCAGCCTCAAACAAGCCAAATGTGCCTGATTTACAGTGGAAGTCTTAATGCTCGGAAAGTGTGCCTGACTTGGTTTAAAAAATGGCAGCCCAACAGCCTCATTCATCATGATGGCCAGTGAGAGGGGTCCACATTAGAGTGAAATGTCCAATTAGGTCAAGCAGGAAGATCGGAGCTGTCTTGCCTGCATTCAGAGGAACTTGAGTCACACAGGAAAACCCAGAAACCCACAGAAGATTCCATTTTCAATTTCATTTTGGAAGCTGTTTGTCAAGCAGACACTGAGATGAGGCTTAGGATGCAAGGGTTTTCTCAGCACTCCAGAGTGAGTCCCTTGGCAGTAGGAGCTCCTTTTTCTGCATCCCCAGGGCATTTTGCACATTCCCTCCAAACTGAACATGGCTAAGCTGGGTGGCTAGTGAGCTCCGGGTTCTGCTTCCCTAGCCTTGATATGACAGGCATATGTTGCATGATTGGAGCTTCACATGGGCGCTGGGGATCCGAACTTCGATCTTCATGCTTACGTGGCAAGCACGTATTCTTATATTCTAACGTAGTTTCTACTTCGCTAACACCATGGTGAATGAGATCACCTGGTTCTGTTTACCACACACATCTCCACTCTTTTGACCCCTAATTTGGGGACTGCTCACTAAGAAGAACTTGGGAACTTGCATATTAGTTGGAAAATCCCTCTATAGTTTAACTTTATTATTCAAGGAGTTTCATTTAGGAACACATGGAGGAGGAACAATCTTGCACTATCAAGCCTCTGGGCTTTAAGGACAGCCTCGCCATCCAGGTCACCTCTGACTGTGCCTGGCTGGCTCTGCCCAGCCCCTCAGCCCACACAGCAACAATGGCAACAGGACCTTCCAGTGGGGAAGCGTTTGCTTTTAAAAGTAAAGTCATATTAGAATGGTTTAGGTCCTCTTAAAGGGGAAAAAAAATGAAAAAAAGAAAATCCAGTTAACACAAAGCCCCTTAAAGGTTAAGATTAAAAAAAAAAAAGTCAAAATCAAATCCCACTGTCTCAGCAAAGTACAGCAACACTGCTGGCCACCCTGGGCTTTTAAGCATGATAGCAGAAAATGGACATGACCTGGGACCAGCAGCATCTGGCCCTGAGATTGCCACCACTGTAACAAGAACAGCAGTCATCACTTACTATGTGGCTGAAACTTTCCAAATGCAGCTTTGCTGGATCCTTATTACAGCTAACAAAGTAAGTGCTGCCATTGCTCCATTGTACAGATAAGAAAACTGTATACCACGGAAAGCATAACTAAAACCCACGCATTGTGGCTGCAGTCTGCAGAGCCTGGACTCACTGCTGCCTCCCCTACAGACACTGTACACCCTTTCCTGTAGGCCAGATGACATGCACTTATTTAGAATACTGCACCAGAAAAGTGTTTGTTATGAAATAATATCCAGGCCCACCTAAACAGAAAACATACTTCATCTCAATGAAAGGAAACATGTTTTCAAGATCATCGACTCAGTGAGCAATTTACTTCCTTTCATTTTCCAAATGCTACTGATATGATATAAAATATTAAAGAAAAAGAATAAGCTAATGCAGGACAATGGGTAAAGTCAAAGTCGCATCAGGTAAAAACAAACCGTGGAAAAAACAATAGGTTGGTTTCAACTGACACAGGCACAACAGAGGAAGGCTACAGAGAACTACTCCCTGATAAGAAAAAGCACAACAGAAATGCAAATGTCTGAGCTAAAACAAACAACAACAAAACCCAGCTCAGGTACTGCACCCAGGTCTGAAACACAGCAGTATACTTACTACTCCGTGGCTATAGCCAAACTCTGCAGCAATTGTGGGACCCACAGCTGCCCCTCACTCTCATCCATCTCCCCCTCATCCCCACTGTCACCCAGCCTGCAGAGCCATTAGGGAGCCCTGTTAGTTACTGTAAAGGGCCCACTGCTGAAAGAGCGTTACATAGTGTGGTGACCATATCCTATACTGTAATTGTGAGCACCCCATAGAGGATTGAGACACTGTGAAGCTCAGAGAACAAATAGGGGAGGAAACAGACAAAGTAAACAGGTCAGTGCCACTCTGCGCTCTCAGTATCTCCACCAGTGGGAAAACTGAGAATCCTCAAAACTCTTCGCATTTTTTCTACTTTTTAGTACAGATTTGTTACCTCAAGAAAAGTCTGCAGACTATAGCCTGGAGTTAATTTAAGAACCACTCATTGCGATAAAGACTGATGTATGAAATCAAAGGTCCAAGGAAAGCTGCCAGCAAAGTGGTCACTTGAGGCACTGCTCACTCAAGGGCCATGGCACTCACAGGTCTAGACAATCAATTTAACTTAAGTTTGCATTAGAAAGAGACTTCAAGGAAAACCAGGCTTCCAAAACTCCTAAATTTATCTTTATTAACAATCATGCATTCCAAGTGTTGGACCAAACACCCTGCTAAGTAAGTACTTTGAAATTAAGTACTTCAAAGGGAAAAAAATATAAAATATATTCACAATCACCATTACAATAGTGTTGGGCAATCACAGCTGACCACAATGCCATGCCATGAAAGTCACAGGGTGCTGGGAAAAAATGTTTCCAAGTGCTCTGGTGGCCTTCCGTTGTTTTTGTCACTGTCATTCTCCTCCCCCTCCCCTTCTCAGGGTAGGTACTGAGATGAGCTTAGGGACTCACACATGCCCACAACATGAACTATATTCCCTGCCCTCTATGGTGGTTTTTAAGATGAAGTTTCAACAGGGCTCCTCATAACTACTAAATTCTTGATAAAAATGTGCTTTCCATTCCAGGAAACAAGAGACACAGCCACCAAAGCCTAGGTTCTGCTAGGATGCAGATTCAAATAAGGCAGTTATTAAAGAAATAACAGGACGGGGCCTGGGACACCTAAACAGCATGTTTGATAAGAAGTGTGCCGACGTTATTTAACAACAAGCAGCACAGCTGTGGCAGGGCTCAGTTTTAGAATTACCAACTCAAGGGTGTGTTGACAGTGATGTACCAACTCGAACTTACACTGAAATACTATGTGGAGGGAGTAGCCATATGGAAGGAGCCTGGCTGTGTGTACAGGTGTAAACATGCTAACTTCTCTATACAGAGCTAAAACTCACATAATAAAAATGCATTTGCAAACCAGAAATAGCTCACTCTTACCTTTGCTAGAATCTTTTACTACAATGTCAGAGATTTCAAACAGTTTGAGAGGAAGGGGCATCTTCCGGTTTGCTGCTATGGTCTTCAGAAGGCCAGGAAGAAGGGTAGTGCGCGCCACCTACAGGAGAAACTGGCAATTCACACAGATGCAAGAACAACCAGCAAACTCAGAGAAGACAAAGCAGGCCTCTCCCTGGCTATAAAGGAAAACACTTTTGGAAAGGGCAATGCCTTAAATGTCTGAGTCATTTTAAAATTTCAAATCCAATTCACTAAAAGAACTGAAAATATTCTACATTCCAAATTAACAAAATAAACAATAATAAATATGATTAAAAACAAAAGTGAGAAGCAAGCACAACTCAATGATTATTCCTACCTAAAGATTGGCTTTCATTATAGTTTTTAAAACTAAACTGGGTTTTCAAGGTTGCACGTGTGCAAATTTTTATATCCTGTCTCCTTCCATAAAGTAATTGAAGTGGCCCAGGCTGGACTCCCAAATGCTCATATTCAGCCTATACTGGGTCTTACATGCTTTGAGCTAGCTGGCTCAGTTCCTCTTAGTCAATTTTCCCCCTTATAATTGACTTTTACTTACCATTCTCTCAGCTTCCTCTTTCTCATCCATTCGTAGTGAGTGTAAAGCAAATAAATACATGGAGTTTTCTGATCCTGACATGGTTGTAAGGCCTACAATACATTCCCAGTGCTTGTGAGGATAGGTAGTGAGAATTGTGAGTTCAAGGCTAGCTTGGACAACATCATTTAAAGCAGTCAGAGCTACCTAGCTGCCAGCCCAACATGGTGGTGCACACGGGGAATCAGACTGCCAAGAGCTCACAATCAGTACTAGGTCAACAAGACCCTCTCTTAAACAAAGCAGCAAAATGGTTTCTTTACATTTAGCTGTTAAACCTGCTTTTTGCCTCTTATACTCTAGTTCCCTCCTTTCTACAGAGGATGTGTTCCTAGATGCTCTAGTGAGATCGGAAACCAAGCTGCAAACATATGTACCTACAATAACAGCGTATATGCTGGGTACAGCGAGAGACCAGTTATGATGACTAATGATACACTGTAATAAAGGTTAGCCAACACAATCTCTTTTCAAGATATCTTATATTACCATAGACCTTAGTAATCTCATTATATATTGATTTGGGGGTTTTGGAATTTTTTTTTAACCCATACATTAGACATTTTTACTTTTTTTTTGTTTTTGTTTTTTTAAGACATTTTTTACCTTTTAAAGAAAGTAGTTACTGCTTGGCCATCACCCATGTGGGTCCCAGGATCAAACGCCAGCCTTGCTGGTAAACATGTACTGAGCCACCTTGCCAGCTCAAGAAACTACTTTTAAAGATAACTCTTCTCAAACTAGATGTGCTGGTGCATGTCTATAATCCCAGCCCTGGAGGTAGAGGCGTGAGCATCAGGAGTTTTCATCTTCAGCCTCATAACAGATCAAGGCCTGCCTGAGCTAAATAAGTGACTTAGTCAGGGTTTCTACTGCTCTGGTAAACACCACGAGCAAAAGCAACTCGGGGAGGAAAAGGATTATTTCATTTCTCAATTTCAGTTAACAGCCCATTGCTGAGGGAAGTCAGGATGGGAACTCAAGCAGAGCAGGAACCCTGAGGCAGGAGCTGAAGCAGATGCCTTGGAGGAGCACTGTTTACTAGCATGTTCCTCATAGCTTGCTCAACCTGCTTCCTATAGCACCTAGACCCACCAGCCCAGGAGTGACACCACCTACAGTGAACTAGGCTCTCCTCCACCAATCTCCGGTCAAGAAAAAGCACCACAGGCTTTCTTTCCCACAGGCCAATCTGGTGAGAGCATGTTCTTCACTGAAGACGCACAACAAAACCAAGCAAAAAAACTGCTCAGTTTTGTTTTTTGTTTTTTTTTAAAGTTTGTCGTCCTTCTTAGTATAATGGTAAATATCCCCACTAATCAATTTTTGTATAGATAACCCTTAATTGCTTAGTCAAAAACCATTAGCAACATAAAAGTTTAAAACCAGAATCTGGTCAAACTTCTAGATGTAACCACTAATTTATGATAAATACAGGACTACCAGAATACGTTCAGCAAAATCCTAAATATGGAAAGCCTATAGAACAAAGGACTCATATTTTTTAACAAATAAAGAGAAAGAAAGAAGGTGAGTGTGAAAGACTCTGGGATGTGGAGTAAATGATGGACTAATAACTTACAGGCAGCTTAAGCAATCAATCAACTTTAATGTATAGCCCCATGTGAGAAAGCAATGCAGCTGGGAAGACTTCCATGGTGACAGCCATTGGAAGACTTAATGTTACTGTTAACCTGGGGACAAGTGAATACTACATAATCTTGTTTTATAATCGGAATAAACAACTATGCATTCTAAATAACATCTTTTCTTCTCCTGACCATTCTGTAACACATCCACTGTCAGAGAAGAATTACACAGGAAAGGCTTATACCAAAATTATAAGCCACTTTACATTTAATTTAATTTAGCCATAGTAAGTACAAAGCTGTCCTCTGCATTAGTAATGGCAGAATGGCTAGGTAAAACAGGGGTAATGCAGAAGCTGCCGAGTCTAAAGGACACTCTCTGTCATCTCTAACATGTTTATGCAGAAATACTGACTCTTGAGTGCCAAGCCACAGTCATGTATAGCGGCAGCTAATGCAGTTCTGATCTGTTTTCCCTGTTTATATGAAGCTGGACACAAATTCTGAAGAGTATAACAAAGAAATATAAAATTTGTGTCACACTTGATAAATGAAACTGGGGGTGGAGGATACATTTAGCATAAACAAGTAAAAATCCATTCAGAGTCAATGAAAATGTGCTATGAGTAAATATTAGTAAAGCTCATTTTCCACAGAAGGTAGTTCTATAGATAAAATTCAGAATTTTTAAGTGTAAACATTTCTAGAGCCTGAAGGGTTTTCCAAAAACTAACTCAGCTTTTACACAAGTGAGAACCAAGGTGCAAGGAAACTACTGCCAACCGCAGCTGAGGTGTACTCTGCACTTGTGTTAGTTAAGTTTCCTAAACGCAGATCATTTGGTTCTAAGATCTTGCAAACACCCAGGACTGCATATGCAAGACAGGCAGCAAGAGTTCACAGCATGGAGAGACGGACAGACGGACACTTAGAGCCCCTCATCAGCAAAGCTGTACTAACCTGAACTGAGCTTCTACAGTGAGTGTCCTGCTCTTACCATGGCTATGAGACTCACTACAATACACTTATTACAGTATCATCTCATTTCACTCTTCTAACTCGTAGGAAACTGACAATGAAAGACACAGAAAGCACAGTCAAAAGCTGGCATAATGGCTGATAGAGCTTCAAAGAATACTTCTTTGTTTTGTTTTTTGGTTTTTCGAGACAGGGTTTTTCTGTGTAGCCTTGGGTGTCCTGGACTCTCTTTGTAGACCATGCGGCTACAAACTCAGCAAGTCACCTGCCTCTGCCTCCTGAGTTCTGGGATTAAAGGCATGTGACACCACATCCGGCTTCAAGAAATACATTTTAACCTATTTACTACAAATGAGAGAACAGTAAGTAAACACCAATTATAAAGTAGAAAATTCAGGAAAGGGTTGCTGAGCCAGCTGGCTCAAAGCATGTAAGAACTAAGAACAGGCTGACTGTGAGCACTTGGGAGTCCAGCCTGAGCTATGCAGTGAGTTCCAAGGCAGCCTGAACTACAGTGTAAGACAGCGTCTCAAAGACGGGAATAATAATAATCAATATTATATATTTTAATCTGGTTAACTGCTAACAGTACGTCTGCTTACCAAGCACAAGGCTCTGGGCTCAATATTAATACATATACAGAGAAAGAAAGAGAGAAAGAGAGAGGGGGGCTGGGAAACCAACTGTAAATTATCTAGGGAAAGTTAATTAAAATGTCCTAAAGACTCACCCGAGATATAGTAACAGGAGAGTGCTTTCCTAAGTCATCTACCACAAATGCGAATTTTACCCCAATTCTTTTTTTCGTTTGTTTGGTTTTTTAAGACAGAGTTTCTCTGTGTAGTCTTGGCTATACTGGACTTGATTTGTACATCAGGCTGGACTTAAACTCACAGTGATCCATTTGCATCCCCTAGTGCTAGGGTTATAGGCGTGGGCTTTCTACCCCAATTCTTTTTGTTTGTTTGTTTTGTTTTTGTTTTTGTTTTTTTCTACCCCAATTCTTAACCACCTGAAGTTCTTACCTGAAACTCAGCAGTTTTGGGGTTACTTATATGGACTGCCTTTGTTGCAGAGATATCCAAGCCAAGTTTATCAGCAATATCTTCTTGGGAACACTAAGAACATATAAAATAGATTAGTACAAGGCAATGCTTAATTCAAAATTTAAAAATATTTAATGCTATCATTCAGCTTACAGTAGCCTCTTAGCAAGGTATATGCTCCATACAAATCAGTTAAGTTAATAAAAACTAAGAATTTTACCTAATAAGTTTAACAATTAATAATTTGCCACTTGTAATTCACCTACTTCAGGCCCACAGAATATGCAATCAACCATGAATAGCTTTCTATGTAGAGTTGTAAGCACAGCAGGGAGCTAGTCAACGCTTCCTGCAGAGATGGGGGCTTAACCCACACCAGGTCTTCTCTGTACCAGATCCTGGTTACCTTCCCATCTACTCTCCTGATTCCGCCATGTTTTCTGACATTATCCTTTTACCTCCTTTACCTAAAACACTGTCCCAGCACCACACAAAACCAAATCGAAGGCTCTACCTAAGTGACTTCTCTTGTACGTCTTCAATAAAGTACCTAGTGGGACCAGTAAGAGGCCCTTTTGATTTCCCCAGGGCTTTTGGTTACCAATGCAATCCCAGGTAAGTCTGCACTGATTTGGGGCTGAACTGTGCAACTGGGAGAATTCACATGGCTGAACTCCATCACTGTTCTTTGGAACATGGCCATTTAACTTCCCCTGCACATGACCCATGTAGCTCCTAGGAGCAAATAAACTCTCAATTCCTAACCACCTGCAGAAGCTAGAACAGCAGGCAGAAGTTAGAAGAGAGTCACTATTAGAGCCAACAGATCTAATAAGGGTCAAGATTTAGAGATAATGTACCTCCAATGCCTGACAGAAAGTGCTAATAAATAAATAAATAATAATCAAGTGACAAAAACTTGATGCCACCAGGTCACTGGAGTTTTTTCCAACTTTTGACAATACTGCTCACTGAACTGTTCTAAAGGCATCTTCAAGTAGTGGGCCTTCATAGCACCAAAGAGTGATGACATCTGTTGTCTGCCAGGCACTGTACCAGGAGGAAGGCTGGAGCTAAGAGAAGGTAAACAGATGCTCATTGCATGGTAATCCCTAACTTAGCAACTTCTGCCTGAGCTCACTTGAGAGCCAGGCTGGCACAGGACTTACCACACATACGTGCAGGTGTGCCAGTTCTGCCAGGCTTTCTTGAAATCAGAACAAAGCCCCCACCCCCACCCCCTGCCACGCTGGAGGGAAAGCCTGTACTATACTGAAAATGCCACTTTCCCCAGGGGTTTTGCAACCAGATTTAAATACACTGCAATCAGTTAACTTAAAACTGCATTCACATGATGTTCCCCACTCTCAAACAGAGCAGTTCTGTCTGTGTGAAAGAAAAAGGCTCCCCAGACAGGCCGACATCTGGGCGACCTGCGCCTCACAGTGGTGAGGGAGAAAAGGGAGACAAGCGCAAGCAGTTTCCGTCAGGCGTCACTGACGTGACAGCAGCTGAGGCCCGGAAGGAAGGTATTCCTAACTACCATCAGTTATGTGTCTACTGTAATGTTAGGGATATAACAAGTATAAAAACCATAGTCATAGCTGGGCAGTGGTGGCGCACGCCTTTAATCCCAGCACTGGGGAGGCAGAGGCAGGCAGATCTCTGAGTTCAAGGCCAGCCTGGTCTACAAAGTGAGTTCCAGGACAGCCAGGGCTACACAGAAAAATCCTGTCCCAAAAAACCAAACCAAACCAAACAAACAAAACCCACAATCACTTTAAGTGCTATTCTTAAGGTTCTTAAGGTTTAAGTAGGCATTTAGTTTTAAAACTGAGTCAATTTATAAAAGAAAATATTACAACTAGTATGCAATGCTAGTAAAAAATCATAACATTCAAGAGTAAACTGTTACAAAGGCCAGCTTCTGAAGACTGATTGCCACTCTGTGTAAACTGGATGTAACAATATAGACCAGAGACGCTAAGATCTGTTTATAAAATATAGAACTTCATAAACTTTTTTATATTTTAATGATTTGTTTTATGCATATAGGTGATTTGTCTGCATGAGTGCACGATGCCCACAGAAGCCAGAAGAGGATACTCAATGCCCTGGGACCACGTGGGTGCTGGAGACTGAACCTGGGTCCCCTTCAAGAGTAACCAGTGCTCTGACCCTCCAAGCCATCTCTGCAGCCTCTATAAAAACTTTTAATAGGAAACTATGTGAACTCCATCCACTGTAGCCCCTCACTGCTTTCCTCCCAGACAATGAACATAAATGTATGGCTGGCAGCTGAGCAGCCTGCTCAATGTTACACTCTAGTGCTACAATTCAGTCACTAGCTTTGGCTCCTAACTGACCTGGGCTGGAGTCTTGGGTGCATACCTGTGGCTGCATGGAGGATGGAGGGACTGACATTTACTCTGTGTAGGACAAAGAGGACTGCTGTGAAAGACAGGAATACTCCTAAGACAAACTGGTACCATGAGCACACAACTATTGGTGGTGAGAAAAGCCTCCCCACAGAGCAGCCCCTAGCACGAAGCAGCTTATGTGCTCCTGCAAGATGCTTGGGCCTCAGCTACCAAGTCAGAGAGCAGGGACAGGCAGTGAGAACTGCAAGCCAGGGTTGTAACTGCAGCCAGACAGAGTCACAAAGGATGAGGGCAACTTCAGTTGGTTACTTTGTACTTTGTAAAATTGAAATCCTTCAAAATGAGAATGTGTTGATGATCCCTATGCTTCCTCCGGACCCAGTGCATGCTAACCACAGGTGCTGACTCAGAACAGACCCTTAGCTACACTAAAGATTAAGGACTTAAGGGCTGAGGGCCGAGGAGTCAGGCAGCTGCCCCATGCACAGGTGGTTACATCAAGCTAACTGGGATATACCAGCCCTGCAGTCTGGACACCACAGACACCCTCGGCCAGAGAAAGCCCTACAAACTGCACACACACTTCTTCCAGTGGTCAGCCTGAGGAGGGGGAGGGAGAGTTCCTTCTGATTCTGTAATAACATTCATTTCCTGATTTAGGCCTTTTATGTCAGATTTTCAACTCAAAGCAAATGTTTGTGAACATGTTCAAAGGCAAAGAAATAACTCTAATGTGGAACAGTTCTCAAGGCCTTAACCAGGGCAGCATCTAGTGGGTATAGCCACAACCAAATTAAGACCAAATATTCTAACCTAACAAATCTTCTTATGAAATTCATTGTGCACCTTCTCCACTTACATCAATCATAAGGCACATGGTCATTTGTCACTGGGACTTTTTGTTTCTAGGCCTTTGGTGTCTTCTATGACTACAACAACTTCCAACTTTTACTAGAAATTGTATGATCTCAAGTAACACAGTTTCTCTATTGATAGACTACAGATCCACACAAGGAATCACAGAATAAACAAATCAGGGATCCCAAGGAAACATTCAGTCAAACAGAAGGCTGAAGACATACCAGAGCAAATGTAAGTGCCTCAGTGAAGCCAGCAGCAGCCATGTCAAGTCTGAGGAGCTCTGTGAGCTTGTTGAGAGGAAACTGAAGGAAAAGCAACAAACCACAACATCTCAATAAAACCCAGTTGGTTTTCTTAGATTTATATTACGAGGGAAGATACTCCCCTCTCACTAACACCCTGCCAATATCACTACCACAGCTATCTAA
This sequence comes from Acomys percivali, assembly GCA_907169655.1. Classification (NCBI taxonomy): domain Eukaryota; kingdom Metazoa; phylum Chordata; class Mammalia; order Rodentia; family Muridae; genus Acomys; species Acomys percivali. Next base: position 36,789,720 of record OU015743.1, read on the forward strand.
CAGCCTCCCACCCACCTCCCCACACAGCATCTACCTTCAGGCCCAAGTTGAGAAAAGGATTCTTCCAGCTAGAGTCAGCAAGAGCACCACGCTGGAAACCTGTCTTTCTTCAAAGACCTAGTCATCACAGGTTCCCAGCTCACTCTAATCATTTAGGCATCTGGTTTGTATCCTTCCCCATAGCAAATGCCTCTCATAGCAAAGCACATCCAAATGCTGTTTAATTCCAGGGTTCTGTTTGTCTCGGAGCCTTCCTGGCATTTCAATAACTGGTTGCTAACAATAGGAGTGTTTACTCCAGGGTGCAATCTTACTTGATTAGCTATGGTGTATGTTTTCGGCAGAGTCATCTGAATGTTGTTATAGCCATACGCTATAGCTGCATCCTCCACAATGTCACATGCATGGATGACGTCGGCTCTGGTCGGAGGAATTTCAACCTCAATCTGATTGCCGTCACCTATGACTTCTGACTTCAGATACATCCTGGTCAGGAGCTTGGCAAGATTTGCGGGAGTTTCCCTACAACACAAAGCACAAACCGTCAGCTTCCCTGGAGTACGTAATGCACACTTACGCTGTTTCAGACAGGTTTCTACCTGAAAGTGACCTTCCTCTGAGGTCTGCTAGGCATCAAATAGCCTAGCTTCCTATCAAGCACGCTCTTCAAAAAAAACAGCAAACCTTTACTGTATACGTGAATTCCCTTCTCTCCCACCACAAATAATTTCAAAGCATACCTGATTCCAACTTTCTTGTTAATTAAATCAGCTCTCACCATCTCCTTTCTGTAAGCCAGCTCCTGAGAGAAAGTTTGAAAACGTCAATCATGCCTCATCAGATGCCACTTTCTAGTCTTTCTCATTCAATCAGTTGCTGCACATTTATTATCCACCCAAGAGACTGTTCTTAGAGCCACACGCTGAAGTAAACCTGAGGTTTTTTAACATTCTACAATCAATTTGTTACATCTGACTCATATAGTCTAAATTATTTTGCTGCTTGGAAATAGTATAAATCCTAAACGTTTCTCTTTTACAACGTCATTCCCACTGCTACAGAACACTACCACCATACCGTGCAATTTCTAAAATGTTTACAAGTGTTCAGTCTTATGCAAGCAAAGCATATGACCAAGGGACAATAATCCTAATGTCACAATGTACTAATATGACCAAGGAGCACATTTCTCTGGCCAGCCAGATGGCTCAGTAGATAAGAGCTTGCTGCCAAGTCTGATGGCCTGAGCTCAATCCCCTTCCACATGAGAGGAGAGCAGTGTCTCTTGCAAACTGTCCAGTGACTTCCACTTGGCTGCTGCAGCTCTCAAACCTAACATAAATACAATGTATTTCTTATGTGTTCATTTCTTACCTGTTTATTTTTTTCTGAGGCTAAGGACTAAACCCAGGGCCTGTGATTGCTAGGAGAGCAATCTACCAGTGAACTAAATCCTCACCTCTGCAATTACTTTAAAAGAAAATTCTCTCTGTTACCATTTCCCAAGTGGAAAAATACTATGTCCTGTGACCTGACTATCAATCTGCTCCAGCAGACAGTAAGAGTGGGTGGGAACAGCTCAGTAATTGGCATTCACACGCCTTTAAATGGCACATAATGTTCCTATCTTAAGTGAAAACACACATGCATACAACCTGGGCTCTCCACCACCTTTGGGAACAGTTTATGAACACTTATCCTATATTACTCTCAATGTGTACACAGTTAATGAGTGTGTGCCCACAAGAAATAATGAAGAGAAAGACAGAGAGAACCTAACTCTAAAGGTCACTCTTAGTCACTTATCTGTAAAGTAGCAAGGCTAGTGAAAGACAGCAAACCAGCACTCTGCACCGTGTCTGAGGAAACCCTGTGTTTCATATGGGAAAGGAGTGCTCTCCCTTGAGGCCCTCTGCTCTTCGGACAACCTCGGAGCTGCTCTAGGGTAAGTTTAAGGAAAAAAAAAAAAAAACTCACACTCCTTTTAGAAAGTCTATTATTTTAAATCTACAGAAGTATTCTGTAGCATATAAATGCTTTTATGAGGCTATCTACACAAAGAAAAGGCAACAAAAATTCAAAGCGAAATTATTTCTCCTCCTCTTTACAAGCATATATATTGTTTTATTAAAACTTGACAACTTCTCATATTAAGAAAGAAAGAAAGAAATTTCAATGGAGAGATGGCTCAGTGGTTGCTGCTCTTCTACAGAAACCAGGTTCAATTCCCAGGATCTACATGATAGCTCAAGACCAACTATAATTGCAATTCTAAGAGATCTGATGTCCTCTCCTGGTTACTACAGGCACTGCACACACACACAGATATATAGGCAGGCTGAACTCCCATACACCTAAAATACTTAGAATAGTTTTTAAAAGAAAGAAGGAAGGAAGGAAAGAAGAAGGAAAAGATAAGAAAAGAAAAAAAGAATTTTCTTCACACCAGATATTTAAAGGCTCGTTATGAATTTGTGCACACCTGTGTCACAGCACTGAGGATAAAATAGGAGCCTCCTGTGCTTGATGCAAGCTCTCAGAAAAACAAAATAAAAAGCAAGCACAAATTCTTCCTTTGTCCACATGCATGTCCTTGGAATGTAGCACTGCAGATTTTCCTACCAGATAACTCATACAGATTTCTCCATCTCACAAACCCCTCAAATCCAGGCTGACTATCCTGCTGGGAAGGACTGGACTTGCTGCCTTAGCCTGTGGGTTGCTGCTGCTTGAGCTCTACCCCGACACCCATGAGCCATGTCCCAGTGAAAGCCTGAGCTTCTTTTTTTCCCTTCCTTCTTTCCTTTCTTTCTCAGTTTTGTTTGTTAAAAGTTAAGTAACAATTACTATTAAAATGCAAATCAAGTAAAAGTGCAGTGTAGTAGTATGGTCCTTGCTTCCACTTGTGGTACCCTGGGTTCTATGCCCAACATTATAAAACCTCTAAAGCAGTAAGAGCTAACACTGTAATTTCAGCTCTATAGTCAGTCACACACCCACTTTCTCCATGATAATCTAGACTAGGATGCTGGGGCAGTGAGACGGCTCTGTGGACAGAGGTGCTTGCTGTACAAACCTGGCAACTCAGTTCTATCCGCAGAATCCATGTAGCTGGATGGAGAGAATGACTCCAGAAGTGCCCCAGACATCATTCACATGCAGGCACGCTAGTAACACCAGGAATTTTTAAAGGAACGCCATGCTAACTAATAATGGTTTTAGGAAGGGTAATGTTACTTGTCGTAACAGACTTTATCTTACTTTTAAAACTTTTTACTGGCTGGGAGGAAGTAGAATAAGACACAGAATAAGACACTTTGCACCAAGTCTAACAACTTGAGTTCCATCTCTGAAAACCACATACTAGAAGGACAGAATCAACTTCTACAAATTGTGGGGCACATACTCACACATAAGTAAATGTAATTCAAGTGCTAGAGAGATGCCTTGGGGGTTAAGAGCACTGGGAGCTCTTCAACGGGACCCAGGTTCTATTCCCAGCACCCACATGACAGCATACAACCATCTGGAGCTCCAGTCCCAGGGATTATGCACGCTACCCTCCTTTGACCGCCTTGAGCGCCAGGCACACAACACAATTGATCCATAGACATGCATACAGGCAAAATAATTCTCATACACCAACTTTTAAAAAAATCAGTTTAAAAAAATTATGTTCGATTCACTTCAAAAATGACAGGAGGGGAAAAAAGCAAAGGAATACAAGCTGATCAAAGAATGGTCTCATTGACAAAAATTGCAATTAAATTATGTGAATACTGTCACATTTTAAAATAAGCACCTTACAGTGGATGTGGTGGCATAATTTAGTTCTTTGGGTGGGGGAGGGGGGCTGGGGAGGGGATGAGGGGAGCAAGAGGATCAAGAATTCAAAAATAACTTTAGCTACATAATGAATTCCAGGGCAGCCTCAGTTACAAAGACCCTGTCTTAAAAGCAACTAAAAATAAATTAAGAATTAATACTGGCTTAGATGTTTTCTACTAACACCCCATAGGTAACACTAACTGTGCTTATTTCTAAACCGGTCTGAACACATTCAGAATCACTACAGTGACAGCCTTCAGCAATTACAGATTCAAATGTGAGTGAACTAACTACATTTGCAGAACTGAGTAATCATAAAGGGGATGAGATTATAAATCACTCAGTTAAGTAGTTCATAAAAGGACTGACCACAGAATTATGTTACTATGTACTGCAGTACGCTGACAGCTCCAGTCAGTTGCACTGGAGTCCCACTGCACAGCTAGCTGGGTGGGCGGACGCAAGAATTAAGAGAGAGACAAGCACTTAACAACCACTACTGGTAGCACTTCTTTCTGTCTACCACCATCGTCTTTTAAGAACTTACTGGAAAGGTACTTGATTTTCCATTAGGAGAAACTACTTCAGCTGCTTCAACTCTAAAATTAAAAGAAAAAGGTCAAAATAAAATGCTTATGAAGATAAATAAGCTATAAATCCTTAAAATATATGATTAATAACTGTTTTACAACTCTAGCCTCAACACATTTGATATCTTCCACCCTAACACCATTGTTCTGAACAATCTTCTACATACACTATATACAGCATGATTCTACCTTCCAGGTCCCAAGCTCCCTCCCATATCCCTTTAGGTAGTGGCCACCTAGAAAGCTTATTTCCCAGTGGGTAAAGCATGCATCCTACAGGGACTCTTTAATAATGCCCAAGCTTTACCAGGATATTATGTTGAAAGACAAGCTAAAACACAAATCCCTGAAATGCAAATTACAAAAAGCAAAAATACTGGTATAGCATACATGACTTCAATCATTTTTATTCTCACATGTTTACTATGACTATTAACTCAGAGTGTGAACGAGCTGATGCTAACACATAGTAAGGACATGTCCACGTCTACAGCTCTGTTTAGCTATTCTTCCATCTTCACATCCTCAAAGCCACTGGTCAGTAATGACCACTTAAATTTCACTGCCTCCAAAAGGGCTTGCAGGATTGGCCTTCCCAACACCAGAATACTGCCAAAAGATTGGACACGTTCTACTTCACATATTATTTAGAGCTATATCATCTCCCCAGATGTGTTCTCACTACAGGAAGCACATTTAAATCCATGCACTGACAGACCTGAGCTGTATTCCCTAAAGCTTATGGCCAAGCTAATCACAAGAGTAGAGCGTATGTTCAATAAGGCTTTGTTTTAAGATCTACTTATTTATTCTTTGTGTATGAGTGTTGTGCGTGCATGTGTCTGTGTACACTACACACACTGCTATAATCAGCACAGGGAGGCCTAGAGCCCTGGCTTCAGAGCATGGCCACTGATGGTGCTGAGGAAACTTACGTAAACTGGTCGTCACAGTATTCACTGAACATGGTGACGATAATGTCAAGCACAATTTTTGCCTGAAAAGAGAAAATACAAATATCATGGTAATTTATAAGTATATTCCCACTCAATTCTGATGTAATGAATATTTATTATAACTCAGTCTTCAAACACCTAAAAATGAACCCTACATTCACATTCTAAGAAAGGAAGTAGAGTAAAAACTTAGGAGCGGGCTCGTTCTTATCTTCAGGTGTTCTCTATTTATGCAGCTCTCTGAGAGTTACAATCCATGACTGAGACAAATCGTTTAGTTCCCCCAACCCAACCCTGGGTTATGAGGTTTCAAGAGAGACAAATGGCTAGTTACTGGAGTAAATGTTATCAATTTCATAAGTCTCTGAAGCCAGACTGTCGGAATCCTGGCTCGGCCACTTACTAACGATGATCTACTTTGTCTCTCTGCAGCTCAGTTCTCATTGGTTAAGCAGAGATACTGTCTACCTTTGGTAACTGTAAGAATGAACACACAAACACAAGGCACATGGAGCATCCTAATATGTAGAAAGGACTGTGACAAGTTCTCAGAGTAAAACAAACCCCTACTGGGGGAGGGGGAAGACAGGGGAGAGAGAGAGAGTTAAGAGCAAGACTCCTACTCTTACAGAGCACCCAAGTTCAGTTCCCAGCATCCACATGGCAGCTCACAACTGTTTAAGGCAATTCCAGGTCCAGGGAATTTGGCACCATTTTCCAGCCTCTGCAGCCACCAGGAATGTATGTAGTGCACATATATACAGGCCAGCAAACACTCATATACATACATAAATAATCTTTTAAAAAATTAATTCTTATTGGGACATATGCTTTACTATTATATGTTTAGCTCAGATGTAAGTTCCCCAGAATACAGCTAAAGTCTGTCAAGGCATGGATTTAAATGTTAAAAAAAAATTTTTTAACGGTAAAATCTCTATCACACTGACTATATTTCTAAAGGCAAATATCAGAGATAAGAAGTACAAATCAAGTGCCTAAAAGAGTCTCTAATGCTGCCCATCTAGGGGAGAGTCTCTGAAGGGTCCTGTTTCCATATGCCAGCCTCCTGTTGTTACAGGATCTCTCTTCATTTGCCTACTGCCCACTCCCTCAGCTTTAGATGTCATGTGTAAAGACACCAAGTGTTATAGAACAAAAGCATTCCTAGCACTCAAATCCAACATTTGTGACAAATGAAAGTGAGTGGACAACAAGTAAGCTACACAGTCTAAATATCTTCCCCAGTACAAGCTATCTTCTTAGCCAACTCTCCTGCTTAGTTGGTTGGTTGATTGGTTAGTTGGTCATTTTTGTTCTGTTTTGTTTTTTAAATACATTGTCTCAAGTAGCTTGGGCTGGCTTTGAACTTATATAGTCAAAGAGGACTCTCTGAACTCATCTTCCTGTCCCTCCCAAGTGCTGGAATTATGGGCACACCACTCTACCATACCCAGGATAGCCAATTCTTTTGGAAAATAGAAAACTTTCCAAGTACACAAAGCACCAGCCTATTCACTTAAGTGCAGCTGATGAAGTGATGTGATTCCCGTCTCTACAGTCACATATCTATCTGGCTAGGTCAAGAAGCCCTTACTCATTAAATTCTTGGCACGAGAAAGACATTAAGTGCTCAGCAAACATTTGTAAATTAATGAAAGTACCATAGACAAACTGTAGATACTTCATATCATTTTAATTTTCTAAGTTTCCACAACATGTTCCCACCTGTGACAACATTTTATACTTTAAAGTCAGTCCTGGCCCAAAAGAAAACTGCATCTTGTCCGATGGTATGAAAGCTGACCAAAGCTTTTATTTACCTTAGTTAAGTCAGTCCCTGTACATTCGACAAATACATTCCTAGTATTTACTGTTATTCTTGAATGATCCCCTGTAAACAATAACAAGAATAATAATTTCAGAGACCTTACATAACACAAACCACAATAAAAAAAAATCACATTTTAGACTTAGAAAATCATAGGAGAAGAAGAAGAAGAGGAAGAAGAAGAAGAAGAAGAAGAAGAAGAAGAAGAGGAGGAGGAGGAGGAAGAAGAAGAAGGAGAAAAAGAAGGCAATCTAAATACCTTAGAAGTAAGGATATATACAATTTTTTTTTCAATTCAATTTTTGTAGATAGGGTATCATTAGCCCAGGTTAACCTAGAACTCGCTACATAGCTCAGGCCAGAGTGATCCTCCTGTCCCAGCCTCCCATGTACTGTGATTATAGACATGAGCCAACTAAGCCGGGCTATAGGGTATGTAACATTTTCCTTTCTATAGTTATTTGTATGTGCATGCCATGGACATATGTTAAGGCCAGAGAATAACTTGTAAGAGTCAATTCCCTCTTCCCACCACATGGACTCCAGGAATCAAGCATAGCTTTGCAAGTGTGCCACATGTCCACTGAGCCATGCCACCAGACTTGAGATAGGAGACCTTTTAGCTCCCACCACAAACTGGAAAATAGAGATAATCTTTACCATCTCAAGACATAATTGCAAACAAGAAGAGGAAGGTGGACTTCTGTGAGTTCAGAATAAGCCTGGTCTAGACACAAGTTTCAGGACACCCAGGGCTACACTGAGAAACCCTATCATGAAGTATAAAGCAAGCAACAACAAGAAGATAACTAAGGCTTAGAATGACTAAGACTGATCATGACCACAAACTATGAAGCAATGGGTGAGGATCAGTTTGGATCTAGTTAACTTGGAGGTTCACACTCTTGACCAGTGAAGCTGCAGGCACCTGCAGTCTCAAGACTTCCTTCTCCTCCTGGGTCAGCTAAACTTCCTTCGGTTATCATAAACTGAGTATACACATTTAAATTGCTTTATAAATACTTCCTCCAAAAAGGAATTAAAGAAACTAAGAGTACAAAATTTAAATAGCAGTCTAGTTTATAAAACTACAAATTAGAGTTTGAGTTCAACAAAGAACAAAGAGACTGTTTATACCAAAACAAAGAGGCTGTTAATACCAAAAACATCTCAATAAAAGTTAAAAAAAAAAAAAAAAAAGAGGGGGGGGAATATCTCCCTCTCTCCCTCTCCCTCTCTCTTTAAGCCTCACCAAAAAAAGGGCCAATGCACTTGCTAGTTGAGACGGCAATCGTAGTTTCATCCCCAGAACCCACATGGTAACAGAGAGCACTAACTCTTAAGAGCTGTCCTCAGAACTGCACACACTCATGGTATGCATGCTCCCACACAGGCCCAAGTGCATACACTAACCCGATGCTGAAATATCTAATCACCAGTATATCCTGACACAGACCCATAGGTTAGTATCAGAATACATTTACACATACATCGATATTTTTATAATTATTAATTAAATGTATAGCTTATATAACTGTGGATAATACAGATTATTACATAAAAATCAGCAATTAAACTAAAGGTTTTGAGAAATATATAAAAAAAGAACTATTAAAATAATATCTATGGGGCTACAGAGATGGCTCAGTGGCTTAGAGCACTTGTTGCTCTTACGGAGGATCTAGGGTCAATACCCAGCACCTACATGGTGGCTCATAACCATCCCATTTCCAGAGTATTCAATGTTCTCTTGGCCTAAAAAGGTACCAGGCACACAAATGGTGCACAGATGCACATGCAGGCAAAACATTCATCCACATAAAAATATATTTTTATAATTAAATAATAAAATCTACAAAGGACCTGAGATTCAGATCTAAAGCTAATGCCTCAATAGATTTCCTATTGAGAATTCTACAAAAGCACCAACAAGAAACTCCGGAGACCCACGCTCATGAAGTAACTCACCATTTATGATCGGCGGCATTGAGAGGACTACACCATTGCTATCATAGATAACTGGATACAGAGGTTTATTTTCAATGATATGTAAATAATGCTTAAGGTGGTTGTCAGTCTAAAAAAAAATTAAGTCAAACAAAATTAGTTATATATTTCTACTATAGCCAGTTAACACTAATTTGATTTAAAAAAAAAAAAAATCAGAAAACACCAAATGTCAGGAAGCTATAAACTCATAAACCTTACCAGGATAAAAAGGTATCTTTATGTCAGCATCCAGTCTCTGCTACTGGGGTGAGATGAGAAACTAGTCACTTTCCCAGAGTGAAAACAGATTCTCATTGGCACTGCTAACTCATTATAAACAAAACTCAGAAGGATGAAGCTGGATGGATGGCTCAGCGGTGAAGCCTACTAACTGCTCTTCCAGAGGACCTAAGTTCAATTGCCACCAACCATGTGGTGACTCACAGCCATCTATAATGGGAGCTGATGCCCTCTTCTGGCATGTACACATACATGCAGAGAAAGCACTTACACATAAATGAATTTTTTTTTAATTCAGAAAGATGATTTAAGTCGCTGGTAAGACAGGATAAATACTATTTTTACTTATTATTTCAAATGTTAAGCGATAAAAGAATCCCTTTTCATTGTTGAGGCTCTAAGATGCGAATAAAAAGGGTACATATTTTGCAATGGTGTTCCTCACACAAAATAGCTAATTTTTTTTTAATTTGATGATTCCTTTTAATTTTTTATGTGAGATAGTGTTTTGCTTTCATGTATGTCTGTGTGAGAGTGTCAGATCCCCTGAAACTGGAATACAGACAGTTATGAGTTACCATTGGGGGCTGGGAATTGAACCAGGGTCTTCTGGAACCTCTGAGCCACCTCTCTGGCCCCTAAGTTTCTAATTATATACATATGAATGTTAATTCAACACAAATATGAAATTAAAAATATAGTGTATGTTACTTATTGGCCTTCAATTCTTGTAACACACTAACAGCATCCGAGAGGTTTAAAAAGTAACAATAACCCAGACATAGTGGCTTATGCCTTTAGTCTCAGCATTTAAGCAGGCAGATCTCCTTGATCAGACTCATCTAATAGTGAGTTCCAGGACGGCCAGGGCTACACACAGATAAACACTGTCTCAAACAAACAAACACGCATACACAAAACAAAAGCTAACAACAAACAAAACCAAACTGTAATCCAGGCCACAAGTACTTAAACTGTGGGTCACAACGTTATATGGGTCACATAATTAAATGTGGAGGTTAACAAAATTTTGGCAACAATAAACAGTTTTTGAAGGCACAACAACCAAAATGTAATTCCAAGTCAAACACATGGTGAACGTGCTGTGCTTGTAGCAGCGCTTGTCTTTGCTGGGTCATGCCCTCCTGCAGCCTCACTCGGTTCAGAACACACAAACACCTCAGCCGAGTTCAACACCGCTACGGATTGCACAAATGTACTGGACTAGGAAGTTTTCAATCTTGTAGAAATACAATGAAAAAAGCTAAGATCTTCTGAACTTGCAGGTTTCTTGTCTCAGCCTCCAAACGCTAGGATTACACAGTCAGCCCACTGCCAGCTAACAGACACTTCATACTTTGTTATTCCTTAGCACACATAAAGCTTTTTATCCTTATATTATACTGTGTCGGAATGAATTTTAGCTTAAGAGTAGAACAGGATTCCCAAACATTTCTCAAATGCTCTGAATAAACCTGTTATCCTGTGCTCTGTATGATAAGAAGCATTAACTGTTATAAAGTCAAAATACCAACCAACTCTGAAAAACACTAAGATGTTCCACACCCCACAGTGTCAAATACTCATCAAGGATCTCATTCTTTATGTAAAAGTAAACAAGCTCCTCAAGCTCATTAGGGATTAACTTGTCCTCACCTTTAGTAAATGTGCATACACACCACAAATTGTCTGAAAATCAGTTTCTTTATGATTTATTATCAGCAAATATTTGACTTCTACATCTGCCTGCTATACCTGTATCACTGCAAGGTCACATGAGAAGAATGAGAAGAAGGCATGCAGGCTCTAGAAGTCCTGGTGCAGACCCTTCCTAAACCAGGTGAAACTACTCCTTTGGGACAGAGCCCAGACCCTCCTCTTTTTTTCAAAAGCATTCACTAGCTTTCCTAACACAAGACCTAACATTGAAGGCATCTCATGATTTATGCAAAGCTATAGCATAATAATGACTACAACAACAATAACAACAACCACCTTATTTGTAAGATAAGGATAGTGACTCCCTCAAAGCTATGTTGTAAACCATGCATATTAACTACAAATTGAGAAGGGGACACATAAACACCTATTTTATTTTCATTAAAAAGAAAATTCAGCCGGGCGGTGGTGGCGCACGCCTTTAATCTCAGCACTCGGTAGGCAGAGGCAGGCGGATCGCTGTGAGTTCGAAGCCAGCCTGGTCTACAAAGGGAGTCCAGGACAGCCAAGGCTACACAGAGAAACCCTGTCTCAAAAACCCAAAAAAAAAAAAAAAAAAAAGAAAAGAAAAAGAAAATTCAAAGAATTCCTGGAAGGAGACAGCCAACTTCCAATAGTCCTCTGATCTCTTCTCTCTCTCTCTCTCTCTCTCTCTCTCTCTCTCTCTCTCTCTCTCTCTCTCTCTCTCTTTCTCTATCCCTCCCTCCCTCCCTCCCACACCCCCATACACACACACACACATACTTTCTCTCTCTCTCTCTCCCTCCCTCCCACACACACTCATACACACACTCTCTCCAACACACATACGCTCATACACACACACTCACTCACGCACATACACACATTCATACACACACACACACTCATACACAAATAAAACAGAAGACTTCTTTACCTTGTATATGTTCATGAGTTCACAAGCTGTGTACTCCTTAGTTTTATTCAGAGGCTTGAACTTGATATCTGAAGGACGTTTTGCAGTGAAAGTAAATGGGCCTGATAAAGTATCCAAGTCATGAGTGCCGATAGCAACCAGTGCTCTCTTTCTAAAGAAGGAAAGAAGGAGAAAAAGGAAAATTAGAGTGAGACATCTTAATATCTGGAAGATAACAGAGACCATATGTTTTTAATTTTAACTTTAAACATTTCCTTAAAATAGACCATGGCTGCTACATAACATCTTTACTGTAATATAGCAAATTTTCACAATCATTAAAATAAGTAAGAACAAAAAGTTAAACATTACTTCAGTAGTAGAAGAGTTCTTCCTTGGTATGGTACAGCTCTTGCCTTGCATGCACAAGCTCTGGGCAAAAAAAAGTATATATGTGTGTGTGTGTGTGTGTGTGTGTGTGTGTGTGTGTGTGTGTGTGTGTGTGTATAAAAACTGAAATAACTATGGCTAAACTGGACAGAATTACTAGCAAGCAGAAAGGATCTGTTATTGATGAGTTAGAAATAAACACAGAACTACCATACAATGAAAAACATGGTTCAGTGAGTTCAGATATGAACAACTGCCAAGTCCATGGATTAAAAAAGTAGAAATCAATCAGCCGGAAGGAAGGAAAGAAGGAAGGAAGGACTAGTCCATACCACATATATGCCCCTCCAAGCAGTGCACTTTGACAAGATTCCATTAGTAAGAATGAAAATTCACTTCTCTAGCCTATATTAGTTTTCTATTTTATTTAAGAATGTGTAATGTAACTCTCAGTACTATCTATGGATCAACATAACTTATTTCAAGATCCACACAAAATAGCTAAAACTAGGGTTTCTCACCATTAATAAATAGTTTTCTTTTTTATTGTTTCATCAGACCAGGTCTACCTACACCGCTGGCTGGCTTAGAACTAGGCTGGCCTTGAACTCCCTGTCTGTTTCCTAAGGGCTAGGACTGCAGATGTGTACCACCATACCTGGCTATTAAATTCATTACATGCCTCCCCCCCATCCCTCACTATGTAGCTGGCCCCAAACACAATCTTTAGACCAGACTGGTCTCTAACTCAAAAAAAAAAAAAGAAAAGAAAAGAAAAGAAAAGAAAAGAATTTGTCTGCCAAGGAAATGTGAAGTACTGAAATTACTTCAAGGACTCCCATCCTTAGCTTCCTTGACTATTTTATTTACTTTTTTTCCAGTACTGTGATCAAGCCGAGGCTCACTACATGCTAGGTGTATGTCTACCCCTGCTCAAGTTTTATGTGTTAAAATTTAATTGTACTTATTCAAAAAGTGGACCAAATACAGAAACTTTTCCATGTTTAAATGGCAGACCATCCTTCAAATTATCGTGGTAACATAATCCATTAATAACTATCTGAGCAAGGTTAAAGGCAAACAACTCAATGGTAGAGTATTTATGGCAAACACAAGAACCTTGATTTGATTCCCAGCAGTGCATAAACAAACAAATCATAGTTAACAAATGTAATTCTTTTTTGAATAATTTAAACAGAAAGAAAATAAACAAGAAAATTTCTAGGAATAAAATTCCTCTATATACCACACATATACCAGGCAGTGCCTTCTCTACTTGCTGCCTGCACATCTGTAAAGCTCTCAGCACCTGCCTGCCTGTCTACCTGCCACCATGTTCTCACCATGATCACTGACTAACCCTCTAAAATTGGAAGCAAGCCTCCCCCACCAACCAAACACTTCCTTTTCTAAGTTGTCTTAGCATGGTGCCTCTTCAACAACAGAACAGTTACTAAGACAGGCAGGTACATGAGACAAGGGTGTGAAACAGAAGGGAGGGAAAGGAAGCAGGAGAAGGGAGGACAAGGGGGATCAGGACAAAGCCCAACGAACCTGCAAATATTCTGGTGTAGCTTCTCTTGAAGCTCAATGAAGCTGTCGTATCGATCTTCAGTGAACTTGATATTCCGGAGAACTGCTGCTACAGCGAAAGGGCGCACTTTAGCTGTCTGGAAGTCGTAACACCATCAAGACAGTTAATTTTATGGCTTTCCTTTGTCAAACATTTTACCACAGAAAATGGTTACACTCCTGACAGGGTCACAAATTTTAATTCAAAACAGCATATATCCATGCCAATCAACAAGGAATGAACTGATAAGCAGCAGATACAGGCATTATACAAATGGAATTTATATTTCAGAAAATATACTAAGTTTTTTAAAAATCTTCAAATTATTTGTTCATAAGCCTTACTTTTTACCAAAATAATTCATCCACATTTTACCTTTATAATTTTTTTTTTAATGCACCACAATTTAGACAACCATATCCCAACTATATATGTATCTTATTTATTTCATCAAAACTTTTGGTAGCCGACTCTGACCACGGGGCCTCCTTTGGACTAAGCTAGTGTTCTACTGATGAGCTATACCTCAGTTCTCAAGCTTTTTCTTTGTTTTGGTTTGGACTTTTTAAGACAGGGTATCTCTCTCTCACGTACCCCAAGCCAGTCTCAAACTCACTGCATCGATGATGCTGGCTTTGAACAACTCATCTTCCTACCTCTACCTCCCAAGCTCTGTGAGGGGGGTCCCTGCAAGTGTTAAGACAGGGAAGCAAACCTGGTGAAGGGATAAAAATGAAAACCCAGTACAGACTGACTTTCAATCTGGATCAGACTCCAGGAATCTAACGCCAGGCAGCTCGTTGTTAGCATAAAGCACAGCACAATTTGGGGAAAGCTTTCCAGGCAACAGTCAGTCCAGTTCCAGGTGAACAATAAAGCTTGAGGTGTGACCACACAGGAACTCCTTTACATCATATGTGTGACCCTTAGGGTGTGCGCTATAGCTAAAAGGCCTAAAATCTAGTGTGGTCTCTGGCTGATGGCACAGAGGGCAGCAGGCCATAAAGCACAAGTGACAGTTCCCCTAAGGATGGTGACAGTCTTGGGGAAGGATCTGGGATGATCATTCTGGGGAATTTGGGTAAAGTCTGTTTCCCCAGATAAGAAAAAAGATCACCAGGTCCTTAACAAAATCCACTCTCAACTTTCTGTGTGGAATGCAGGTATTTGATTTTTAATTCCTGTACAATTAACATTCCTGGTTCTCTTAGTGCTTCTCTGTGAATACAAGGACCTCTGTGTCCTCAACAGTTTTGGCATTACAAGACTGCACCACCACGCCTGGCCCAAATGGGTTTTATAAAAGCAATTGATACTTTCAAAAATTACCTCTTGAGGCTACCAAGAAGAGATTTGATACCCTATGAGCATATATAGGGGGAGGAAGTCCCCCTCAGTCACAGTCATAGGGGAGGGGAGTAAGTGGAAAATGGGAGGGAGGGAGGAATGGGAGGATACAAGGGAGGGGATAACCACTGAGATGTAATAATAAAATAAAAATTTTTTTAAATTACCTATTGAAAACAAGCACTTTGTTTTCTTTCATTTCTTAGTAATAAAATGACAATATTTTTAGGACTACTATTTTATTTTATATGTACAGGTGTTTTGTCTTGCATATATGCTTATGCATCACATGGATGCTTGATGCCCACAGAGGCCAAAATAGTACATCAGACCCCCTGCAAATGGGTTTACAAATGGCTGTAAGCTGCCACATGGGGGCTGGGAATGAAATCCAGGTCATCTGGAAGAACAGCTTAACTTCAGAGCCATTGCTCCAGCCCCACCGATTGAGAAACTGAGAGCACACCCATCCATAACACATGAGCACAGGAGATTTCATTTGGCAGAAGGGTTGGCTTTGCTGCTCTCTCCTTCCCACTTTATTAATACATGCATAAAAGGAGGTTTTCAGGGGAAAATAATAACTTTTTTATTACCTCTTCTGTGATAATCAATTTTTGGATTTCTCCCTTAGGCATTACTCGTTTATATACTGGAGCTTTTATCCTAAAGTAATATTGAAACAATGTTATTCAAAATAGTAAGACTATTTAATAATTACATCTTATGCTTATAAATATAAAGTGCATATATATACGTACTTCAATAGAATTAGGAAAATAAGTTAACTTAGAGTAAGTGAGCTTCCCTTGAATGCTAAAAATAAAAACAAAAACTGTAAGCTTCCTAACACTTTAAAATTGTCCAAAAACCACACATAATACCCCATGGTAATTAGTGAGTCTCTCACTGGAGTCCCAGCAAGACTACAAACCCATTAACAGAGAAACTGTACAAGGCATTGGGCTCAATAGTGTTTAACTTTCATTCCAACACAAGATTGGGGGGGGTGGCGCAGTTCAAGACAGGGTCTCTCTGTGTCAGCCTTGGCTGTCCTGGACTCACTTTGTAGACCAGGCTGGCCTTATACTCAGAGATCCACCTGCCTCTGCCTCCTGAGTGCTAGGATTAAAGGCATGCGCCACCATGCCTGGCTTCCCTCACAAGATTTTATAAAGTTTACTGGAATTGAAAATATGCTTTCCCGTGGTTCTGAAGTTACTGTATCCGCTAAAGCAGTAGGCAAGTTTGGTAACTGGCAGTCTGAAGGCATTTCTGGGCAACGCTCATCACCTGAAGCCAGGTACTGCTGTTTTAAGTCAGCACTTCTCCCACTTGCATGATATACAGCCCACTGCGGAGTCTGCTGAAGCTCAGAAGGGTTCCAGAGGCTGAGCTCTCTTACGATGCAGACACTAC
Source organism: Acomys percivali (assembly GCA_907169655.1). Classification (NCBI taxonomy): domain Eukaryota; kingdom Metazoa; phylum Chordata; class Mammalia; order Rodentia; family Muridae; genus Acomys; species Acomys percivali. Next base: position 36,806,479 of record OU015743.1, read on the forward strand.
TGCCTTATGGGACACACTTGTAATTGCAAAGGCTGAAATCACTTCCTAATTTTGTTTAGAAATAAACATTCACAAGGTATTTATTGAAAATACAGATCCTAGAAAGAAATGGCTGTACATGCCTATAATCCCAGCACCTGGAATGCAGGAGACAGAAGGACTACCATAGATCCAAAGCCAGCCTGATATACAAAATATGTTCCAGGCCCGCCAGGAATACAGAAAAAAGCCTCCTTTCTCAACACACACACACACACATCCATGAATTTTAAAAATTAAAGTACAGATCCTGTCCTCTGGTCCTAAAATCCAGTCATTTAATTTTGACGTACGAAAGCAATTAAACAACCCCCAAACTCAAACCACTTAACTAAACCACCAATCATTATTCCAAAGATGTCAATAATCTCATGATCTAGCCTAGTAACCAAAGGCGTATATTCTTTTGCAACTGACCAAATGACATGAAAGGAAATAAAAATAATTAATTCTGATAACTCTATTTCTGTCTTCATCTTACGTATCTATTACCTTCTACATTTATTGCACACTGAGTGTGAAGGGCCTTTAAAAATCTTCATTACTCACCAAGAGACTAAAACTAGAGAAGGCAACTAACAAGCCCAAGACCATACATGCACCATAGTCAAAATGTCCACAAGGGTTCCCTTCCCGAGCTCCTTGAGATCATTAACGCAACAACAAATAAAGCCCACTGTCACCTCGACTTTTTCCTCCCGCTGTAACAAGTCTAATGAACAACCCCCCTCAGTGGTTCCTGAGGGAAACCACAGAACGCTGCTGAAGGGTTTTTATGGTAAGCCTAGGATCTTGCATTCCCATGTCCTCCCAATTTTGAAATGGCTACAGTCCACATGACTCTTATCTCCCAATCACCACTTATGCAGACCTAAAGCTGTGTTACCCATATGAGGTTTCTCCTAGAAATTTAAAATCTATTGCTGATAGCAACTGGGAGAAAAGAGGCGAGTGAACTCAGCAATGTGCGCAGTTCCTTACCTTTCTTTGAAGACTTGAAGTCCCCGGGCCAGCCCTTCCAGACACAGGAGATCATATCTGTTGGCGGGGACGTCAATCTTGTAAAGCACAATGTCTGAGGCCCCCTGTGCCTTCACATTACCTCGTTCCTTGCTTATGATTTGCTTTTCAGATGTCTAAAACAAGCCAAGAAAGTTTAATGAACTGTAAGATATATTTATTCTCTACAACAATAACAACACAAAAAATGTTCCATGTGTTATAATCATAACAAGACAGAAAAATACTCTTTTTCATCCCAGAATACTATAATCTGTCTAAAAAGCAACATCAGCAAACAGTGGCACACCAGCCAAATCACAAACCCAATCTATTTTTCCAAATAACGGTTTACTGAAACACAAATAAGCACACTCATTGATGCTATTATCTACTGTCATACATTGAGGCAACTGAGTTATGGCAGAGGCAATATAACCTACAAAGCCTAAACTACTTACTATCTGACACCTTACACAGACAGTTTTTCATCCTAAGGAAACCGAAGCCATCATCGAGAACACAGAGGACAACAAAGGTGTTAACAGGACCCAGCTGAGTCACCATATGAAAGAACAGCACAGAAACACAGCAACTCTGGCAAGCAGTCCCGTGGACCATGAAAACAGAGTGACAGTGTAGCAAGCAAATCAGAACACCCTGAGAGCAGAGCTGCGGAGAATGAGGGACGACAGAGGTAACGGAAGCCATAGAGAGACAGCAAACTGACGGAGCCAAGAGGAGCCACTACAGCAGCGACTGTAACCTCAGCAGGGCTTAGAAGACCTTGGGTATACATAAGGTAGTATGTTACAGCAGAGATTAGCACATTTTTGAAAATGGTAATAATCATGGCCAAAAAGTTAAATTCTCCTCCTATTTCTTTGTATTTATTATTTAAAGCAATAGGATACTATAAATATATTTAAGAAATTTTCAATCACAATGACTAAGTTATAGTGCACACGTGACCTTAAGCAAAGGTTGAACAGTTAAATTTCAAGTGTTACTGTGTAACCCTTTGTGTGGAAATGCTAGCTAATGGGAATCCCACCAATGACCTGCCAAAGCAACAGAGGGAGCTCAGCCACATGCCACGCCTTTTGCTTTACAAGACACCTTCCTACTGCACGGTGATTACTCAAGCCCCTGTCCACAATGAGAATGACAACCTGCGATCGAGACAAAGGCAGATCATCAGAGAAGGGCAGAGGGGGACAGAGGAGGACAATGTACAATGACATATGCGTACACAAAATGTCACATTGAAACCCATTCTCCATATGCTGATCAAAAACTGAGCTGGAGGAGGAGAGAGGAGAGAAAAGAGGAAAAATAATTACAATCTGTATTTGCATGGAGGGGGTTCACTTTGGTCACTAGGCACTGTGGGCCATCACCCTTGAGAAAGCCATGGGTCAACACAGTGCTGGGACTGTTCAAGGCTGTTCCAGGCCCTTAAAACAACATCTAGCCTGGTCCTTAAACTTAAGAGGCATAAGTGTAAAATCAGAGAAAATGATAAAAATGAGGAAGGGAAGGAGAAAGGTTAAAAGGAAAGGAAAGAATAGGATGAAGAGGGGCCAAAGAAAAAGAATCAACCCTGAAATAGTATTTGCCTGAAGCAATAATAAGATGAATGTTCTTCAGTGGAGAAAGCAAAGCCAGACAGCTGGAATGCTGACCAGAGAAAGGAAGGTGTATGACTGGAAAGCAGCCTGCTACTTATGGGGCATCCGTGTCATCTTCTGACTGAGTTCAGGAAGCCCATGTGTGAAGGCTGAGCTTACAGTACTTAGAGTCAGTTTACAGCCACCTGACATAAGCCTTTCAAAATCAAAGCACAGAAAGCTCAGACCCAGAAGCTATGTGTGGTCATATAAAGCAAATCATTTGTTTCTCAAAAACGAGGCCTGGCAGGACAAATTGTAAGATCAAGGAGGCAAGCAATGCTTCTCAGAACGTAATACAGAAATCCCCATATTAATTGCCAGAGTCTAACAATAAAACACAGCAAACTCTTTTAAAAAAAAAAAAAAGCTCATACACACCAATTGGTTATCTACTATCAAATAGTCAGCCCTGACAGTGTACACACAAGTAACACTATATACAGAGTGAGCAGGTTATATTTATGTATTTGGAAACGTGGTGTGTGTGTGTGTGTGTGTGTGTGTGTGTGTGTGTGTGT
>OU015743.1:36809717-36824937 GCA_907169655.1 Acomys percivali
ATAGACAGAACAGCTTTTTAAAAAAAATGTCTTATACATACAATTTCATCAAGTTCCAGGCCAAATTCAAAACACAGTTCATCAAACTCTTCATCAGCTGGGAGAAAAAAAAAAAAGAATGTTAATTTTAATATGTCCAGCACAAATACAAACTGCATGTGAATCGTGAACCCCACCTACTGTTTAATATCCTAACCGTGAGTATTCTATCACCATCAGGTATCACTATAGAAGCAAAAAGGGTTGCCAGTGTTTGGTTGGTTGGTTGGTTTTGGCTAAAAAACATAGCCTAACAGCCTATAATATCATGAATATAAACTAACAAATTTGCTTTGTTACCTGATGCCTGATGCAGCATCCCCAGTTTCACATTATCCAACACTAAACACAACCATTAAAGCCACCATATGCCAGTGAGAAGCTAGACAGATGCCCTAAGTTGCAAGGTAAAGTATATCAGACTTAGTATGTCAGGGCTCGGAGCCCACTCTCTAGCACAAAACAGTAACAAGAAAAGATCTGCTTGATGCAGACATCAAGTGCAGCAATGAACGGGTGGATTATACTAATATCAACTACAGAACTTGTTTACCAGTGCTGAGATATCCCTACACTCAGCAGAAAAAACCATTAGCAGAGGTCAAAGAGAAAGCAGGTTCGAAATTGCAGGTCCTATACAAAGGAATGCCACTAAGTCTTGGTGTTTGTTTAAAATTCTGTCAGGTGGTCTGATATTTGTTTTTAGAACCACACTAATCAGGGTTTTGACTTCTACCTCACTCATTCTGAGGGCTCAGCACTTTATGTAAACTTTACCAACATCCTCATCTGGAAACAACCTTCTGCCACCATTTTTAGCATGGAACCTTAAAAATACATAAATGGACTTTGCATAACACTCTGAGACACAACAGGTAAGTTCTCCTTTAGTTTACTTTGCTTTGTTAGCTAAGACAGCATTTTCAAGGTCTTCATTTTTCAAAGATTGAATACACACCACAACTAACATTGTGTTCTAATGAAGAACCAGACATCTTAGGTTTCCTGATGCAGGGCGAGGGGCTGGTCTCGTGGTAGAATGCATGCTTAGTATGTCACAGGCCCTAGGTTCAATTCCCAACATCAAAATAAAACAACAACAAAAGACTTAGCTAATCTAGATATCAAACTTCAATTCAATTTAACAAGTATCTACTGCCATTATGTGCCAAGCAACACTACTATATGCCAGGGCAACAAAGATAAATAAATTACCATTCCTGCCTGAACTACTTCCTTCCCAAGCAAAGGAATCATAAGTGTAAATAAACGTATTCAGCACAAGGTTCAGGGGTGGCACAAAGCTCCTCTTAGCTTCACTTAAAGCTACATAAAGGATGTCTTCATTAGTCAAAGATTGGAGGGAATGAATCAAGTGCTTGGCAAAGCTGGGAACTCCTAAGTAGTTCAGTATGGATAAAGAATAAGGTTTGTGTTAGGAAGAAATAAGATACAAGAAGTAGAAAAGGGTAGTTCATGGCATGCCAAGGGATTTGCCCTCTGTCCTACCTGCAGGCAATGGGAGTTGCATTCAGGAGCTTTTCAGCTAGGGAAAACATGATTAGATTTGCTTTTTTTTCTCCCTTAGCTCTAGATCTTCATTTTGCTTTGTTATTTTTCTAAAACAAAACCTCAGAGGTAGACAAGGCCAGCCTGAAACTTAATATATACCCTGGCTGGCATAGGCTCCAGATCTCCTGCCTCAGGCTCCCACGTGTTTCGATCATAGTCAGGAAGCACCAAGCCTAGTTCCGTACATTGAACGTTTAAACCTGGGCACAGGGTGGAGGATAACTGAAGCAGGGAGCCTCTACAACAGTACAGGTGAAACACAAAGATAGTCACTTAAACCAACAGAGCATGGGGAAGAAGGGACATTAGAAATGTCAGAAGCAAAATGTGTAAGGCTCAGCGGCTGACAAATTACAGGACGAATAGTGAGTGAACAAGAAGAGGATGGCTCCTGGCTCTCTGGCTTAAGTGGATTAAAAAAAAGGGGGTGGGGGGGTGTTAGAGCCAGAACCATCCAGCTAACCCCTTCAGATTCCTGTCACTCAGATCCTGTGTGAAGTAACAAAGGCATATTGTTTTCTCCTTCTAAGAATGGGAATAACTGTTATGTAGCAACATTATCAATACAAATCTTAACCTCTGTAAAGCGTGTGGCTCCATAACTACAACCGTGGGGATGACTCTGGAATCAGAAAGCAGGCTTTGAAGACTATAAGAGAAAAACCAAGGGCCCCCAAAACACAACTGGTGGAAGCCTCATGGTCCTGAATCAGGATGCAGGTGAAGGCCAGGAGGGAAGTGAGGTAATACTGAGGAAAGTACAAGGGCATCCTTATAGCATAAGGGGGAAATGTGATCAGTACCACACCTGCAGGTACTTACCTGAAGTAACTAAGACTGCTGATCCATGCCCAAAGAGCAGCTTGTTGGCTGCTTAGTTTTATTTTTACCCCTAATGTAAGATGAGATAAACATAAGAGCTATTAAATAGAAAAGAGCCAGGGTGTTGATGATTTTTTCTTAGTTTCTTTTTGGCCTTCCAAATGTAAAGCAGTGCTAAAATTTAAGTAAGTTCTGGGCAGAGACCAAATCTTAGGCAAAAGATAGGATCAAGGGCATGACTGAGAATCTTCAGTCAGGTCAAAGGGACAGCTCATTTAAACAAAAGGTGTAATAAAGAAATTAAGGTTGCAACTCACAAATCCAATTAATCAAACAATAAAGCTTAATTAAGAGCACTGTATAAAAAAGCCTAAAGTACTGAAACAGCTAATTTCAGAGGTTTTTGGAGTCTGTGGTTTTTAACTAATGGAAAGGAATCCAGCAAAAAATTCACCAAAGAGCCAGAAAGTTTTTAGAAAAAAACACTTGGGCAGACATAGCCAGGTTGGCCTGAAAGGGGCGGAAGCAAGACAAAAGGAAGTCTTTGAGCTCCTAAAATTCTATTAGCAGGAAGTAGAAAGAGAAAACTAATCGGCTGTGAAGCACATGCTTTCTGGGGCTCACTCAGAGGGTGGAAGCAGAGCCTAGAGGGCAAGGCACAGAGCCATGGAGAATTATCCCAGACCTGAGACCTAATCAAGACCATCCAGCATTTGCCATTCGATTTCAGAACTGTGGACCAATGGCTCCTTCATGAGCTCCATGTTCTTCCCCTTAGGCAGTTACCCCAGGCATTTCACTATGGCATCTTAGATGAACAGGAGATACCTACCCTATTGTTTGAGCCTCACAGGTCCCTGGTTAACTCATCACAAGACACTAAACATCACGGGGCAGTGGTGGTGCACACCTTAATCCCAGCACTTGGGAGGCAGAGGCAGGCGGATCTCTGTAGGTTCGAGGCCAGCCTGGTCTGCAGAGTGAGTTCCAGGACAGGCATCCACATCAGAAGCAGCTTTGGATGGTGGGATTGTGGTCTTTGAGTTGTTACTGTAAGATGACAGTGCTGGGGCAAGTATATTTTGCATGTGGGTGAACATGAACCATTTGGTGGCTGGGGGGGAGAACTATGACACCAATGATGTCTAACTGCTTAACTAGTCCCCTTCTTAAAGGCCAGGACTGATCTGTGTGACCAACAGTATATGGTGTGACCAGAGAACGTGGAAAAGGATGGAATAGCACATCTGAGCAAGTATGAAATACTGAGGACACTACTTAAGCTCTCCCATTTACCTGTTTTCTCAGAGTTCTTCTTCTAGGACAAATAACAAAAACCAAGGTGGAAGGAACTGGGAAAAGTCAGCAGGTAAACAAGCCTACTGATACCACTTAAGAAAACTTAGCAAGGGAGGGATGGCTCAGCAGCTTAGGGCACTTGTTGCTCTTGCAGAGGACTCAGGTTTACTTCCTAGAACCCACATGATGGCTCACAGCCATCTGTAACTCAAGTTCCAAGGGGATCTAATGACCTCTTCTGGCCTGCACAGACACAAGGCATGCCCATGATGCACAACAAAACACATACATATAAAATGGCTAAGTCTAAATAATAATAATGGTGGTGATCATTTAAAAAGCAACCTAAAAGCAGATTCTCTAGCCCTAGTGGGCTCTTGAGTTGACTACAGATCTGCAACCTGTAGTAAGATTCAGCGCCAGGACCACCGAACCTTGATTCTTGACCATCAGAAACTGAACAGCAAACAATTACTGTTATAATTTACAAACATTTTGTCGGCTAAATGGCAATGAATCAAATTGTATGGAATTATTAAAATACAGTGAATCTTATTCCTTAAAGCTATATGTTTTTTAATTTAGATGAAAGAAGCAGAAATAAAAAAAGAAAGAAGCAGAAATAAAACCATGAGTAACTTTTTACAAGAAAATGATAGACCTAAAAAACTGTGTGGCACACAGATGGCTCTACAGTGCTTACTGTACCAAACATGAATAGGGCCCAAATGGAGAGCAACAGTAAGTAGTTCACAAGAAAACGAATAGCAGAAGATGACTGAACAAAACGGCAGTCAAAAAGGAGACTAAGAAGACAGTGCTGCTCCAACGGGGGCAGAGGAGACAAGTGCCCTAAGTAAAAAAAACCGGAAAGAGAAATGTGCTCCACAAGAAAAGATATGGAGTGTGACTGTGGCAACTGGAAATAACAGGAGACTTCAGGAGGACAGCAACCCTAGGAAGGCCTAATTAAGAAAGTGAAATGTACAAGCATAAATTGAACGGTATTTGAAAATTTAAAAAGGTCCAAATGCAAGAGAAACAAATGGGATCCACACTTCATCTGGAAACTCCATGCTTTGGTGAATGAGCTTTTCCAATTCCAATAGCCACTGAACTGACATTTAAAAAGGAAGGGTCAAGAAAGAAGACAATAGAAATCAGTAACATCAGTATTTATGACAGAGAATTTCAAAAGAGCCTGTGTGGGGGAAAAAAAAAATCAAGCTTATTTGATCACTCTCCATTTCAAGGTGGAGCTGGAAAGAGGACAGCTAGAGAATGTATTAAAATGTTATCTAATAATAGCAAACCGGTTAGAAGGCTTTTAAAATTCAGACAATGTATTACTTTTCCAGAGATAAGGACCTTACTAGGAACTGATCCTAAACACGTTAAACTTGCCACACACCATCTTGTGCAGTTAAAGAGATAGCAACCACCAGTAGTGAGATATGGTTTAGGCTAACAGGGTGCACAATGTAAATAAGCATATTATATGATGGGAATTGGATGAGAAATTAGGACCACATTCCAAAAGCAAAGATGCTTCCTCTATTTCTAAGGATGTGGGACAGTTCCTGCTCACATCTATGATTTTATCACAAGTTTAGCGCCAGCCTAGACTTCAGAAAAAGGTTGTCTCAAAGTGATCAGCAACAAAAACAAACAAGTAAGCAAAGGTTAATAGGCAATGGGTAACATTTTGAAGTTTATTTGTGAGAGCGACTTCAGTACTATGTCACTATGAGCAGCTGCACCTCTTGCTTTGTTATCATTTTGGTCTCTAATATTCAAAAAAAATGGGAGTGGGGGAGGCACTCTAATAAGCCACTTGTTATGACCTTTATAAAAGCTGATAATTGCAGGGTGGGGCAGATATTATCTCAATTACTACATCTGTGGGGAAAATGATAATTTGCTTAATATTTACCTCCCTTTACCCCCTCCCCCAATGGTTTAGCTTTAGAACTGACGAAGAGAGGAAGTGTATCGTGAATATTCGGGCCTCAAATCAACGGTTACCTATCAAATGCTGCTCCTGGCACCAGCTAGTTTCCCTTCCTAGAAACAGCTAGCATTTCCAATAAATCATTTGACTAATATCATGGTTCGTTATTGTCTCATTTACGCGGCATGTGCATACCTCTACTCTCAAACACTGCCCGACACACACCTGGAGCCCAGTCAACACTAAATAAAGCGAATACGGGGGGCTTGGTGGCGTACGCCGGTTACCCCAGCACTCAAGAAACTGAGGCAGGAAGATAGCGTGTTCAAAGGCACCTGGGCTGCACAGTGAGACCTACGTCGTTCTCAAATGTCGCCCCCCGCCCCTTCGCTGTCAATCTGGTTAAACAGAGCAGCCTACATCCGTGATGTAACCCCGGGCATCCATCCTCCCGACTCTGTGCCCCGACACCAAAGTCGGTGTCTGAATGAACGAGACGGAGGGCCCGACACGCGCGGATGATGCAACGCACCCTCCGCAGAGCTGGTTCCGAGAAGCTACTTCAGCCCAGCCTCCGCGCCCGTTAGCGCGCCCCAGCCGACTCCGGCCGGGCATGGCCAGACCCCCATATGGCTGCATGAACGCCGCCGGCACGCTCTTCTCTAAGGCCAGCCTGGCTCCCCCAGACTACAGAGCCCAGGCCACAGGGCGGGCACTCACTGTAGGTCCGACCCAGGGCTTGGAAGAGCAGGTCTCGTTTCACGCTGACAGTCGGCATGGCGAGTATTGAAGACTGCGCCTGCGCCACGGGCGGGTCCTCAGCGACCCTAGCGCTAAGGCCCCGCCCCCTCGTCCTTTGGGCTGTCTCACATAATGCCTCTCTAAATTCAAACATTTGCATCCCAGTTTTTCACCTGAATGCATGAAAAATGCCAGTATCTTGATTGTATAATATAGTTCTGTTGTGGTAACAACATAAAGGCTTAGAAAATATACACACTCGGGTGGAATTATCTCTATTTTGACAGGCAACAGTACGGACAGATCCCAGAGGCCGGATGCTACCAAAGCCCTAAGGAAGTTGCTAAGTTGAGTCTGCGGAGCACTAGACGGGCAGGTACTGAGGTGGGATGGGCTTCCAGGTAGAGAACTCGGCCCTGAGGTGTTGAAAAGCAAGTTAAACTTGATGCAAGGCTTCCTGGAAAGACTGTGCAAATCCTAACGGCAAGGTCTGTTAACAGGCCTTTTACTTCGGTTTTTTTTTTGTTGGTTTTGTTTGTTTGTTTGTTTGTTTGTTTGTTTTTAGACTGGGTTTCTCTGGCTGCCCTGGAACTCGCTTTATATAGCCCAAGCTGGCCTTGTCTTCACAGAGATCTGCTGCCTCTGCCTCTGGAGTGCTGGGATTAAAGGCGTGCGCCATCACACGAGGCTTTCACTCCATTCTTTAGCCCTCTTGAAACTACAGATTTTATACCCGAGCCTTGTTTGAACACAAGAACAACCTTATAGGTTGTTAGAGACCGCCGAACTGCCCACTATCGAATGCTGTACTCAGCCTAAAGCTAGCATGATCAGCAGGTCTAATAATGGCCCACAGGGATGTCAGGGCTTTATCCCTGGAGCCTGTAAATGCTACTTCATGTGGTATCCAAGTCTGTTTAGATTAAGGATTTTGAGATGCAGCTTAGCCAAGGGTTAGTAGGATATGCCCTAAATGTAATCGCATGTAGCCTTAATAAGTGGAAGGCAGTGGTTCGAGTAAGGGACACAATGGGGAGGAGGGTGGGGTGTCTGTGTTCATCAGAAACTGGAAGAGACAAGAAGAGAATTCTCTACTAGCCTGTGAGGCAGTCCCCGAAACACTTAGATTTGGGCCAGTAAAACTGCTTTTGGGTTTCTGGCCTCCCGAACTGGAATACAACAGATTTCTGTTTGATTCTATGTATTATTGTTGGGTTTTTTGTTTGTTTGTTTTGTTTTTGTTTTTGAGATAGAGTCTAAACTCTAGCTGAAGCAGACCTGGAACTCTTCCTGTACCCCTGGCTAGCCAGAAATTTTCAAGATACTCCTTCTGCAAGCCTATCTCAAGACTGACAGTATGAGTCACCTCACCAGGCTCAAGTTTCTGTTTGAAGGCAACACTTTGTGGCATTTTCTTTCAGCAGCTGTGAAAAACCAAATACATCAAAACAAAGTACTATTAATAACCTCATTAAGAGAGAACAAAATAGACATGGCCGGTGGAACTCACCCAGTTTATAAGGCAGAGCTGGGACATCACTTTCTCAAAGGAATTCTGACAGTGCAACAAGAGCCTCCAGTGCCCTTCACTGGGAGCACAAGTGGGGCCAGATTTAGGCCATCTTGACTTGTTTGCATGTTTCGAGACAGGGTTTCTCTGTGTAGCCTTCAGTGTACTGGACTCGTGTTGTAGACCAAACTGACTTCGAATTTACAGAGATCCACCTTGCCTCTGCCTCCCAGAGTACTGGGATTAAAAGCGAGCACCACCGTGCCAGGCACCACCTCAATTCTGTTTTGTTTTGTTTTGTTTTTCGAGACAGAGTTTCTCTGTGTTATCTTAGAAATCCTAGGCTTGCTTTGTAGACCAGGCTGGCCTCAGCAATCCACCTGCCTCTGCCTCCCAAGTGCTGGGATTAAAGGTGTGTGTCACCACGCCCGACTTCACCCTGACTCTTAATGGGAGTTTTTCCCTACACTAATTTCCACTTATGGCAAGTGCCATGTGTATCTTTGTGCCCACCAATTACTGCATGTCGATATGCTAGCACTTTGAAGCACTCACTGCAGAATTTCCCATGGCCATAACCTCAGTTTTCTTATCTATAAAATAGAGATGATTATACATATCTTAGAAAAAATAATGTAAGGGTTAGAAAGGATTCTCTTAATTAACTAGCACAGTTCTTACATCATTAACTGGTCCTGGAAATGGGACAGGTATCACCATTTTTATCTTTCCTCATCAATTTCCTGCTCTCAGAATGTCAGCGACACATTGTTTCCATCTGTCCTCTCTCCCAAATAATACATCATGCTGACTGGATCAACAGGGTGAGGTAATTGCAAGACGAAGTTATAGTATAAAAATGTAGATTTATTGGAGCAGCTCTAGGCAGCCATACAGGGGGGGAGAGAGAAACCCACATGCAGAGAAAGAAGTCAGGGGGCAGGGAGAAGAGGAGGAGGAGAATACAGAAAGAGGGGAGAGCAAAAGGAAGAAGAGCAAGGGGAACCAAAGTGCCTGGATTATATAGTGAAGGGCAAAGGGAAGCCCCTGCCCCTGGGCTGGAAAGCTCATGGTAGAGGGCGGGGTGTGCCAGGCACCTGCAGCAGGTAGGGACCAAGGGATCCTAGGAGAACATGGGAGACCAAGTGCACTATGGTATGGTCTAAAACCCAATGCATATAACTACTGTGTGCCTATGTTGTGACTGAAAAAGGCTATTAGAAGATTCTAGAGAAATAAAAGTGGGACATGACTACTCATCACAAGTGGCATGCCGTGATTGATAGAAAAGACTTATGGGGGAGGGGAGGCAGGGGTTGGGGCGACATGAAGTAGTACATCCCAAAATAGAAGTAGGTGTCATTGATTCGTCTAAGTTTGGGGCCAACCTGAAAGCAGAAATGTTGTTACAGTAACAGGAAGTTGATGCTTCACTAACAAAAGTTGCATTTTCACTAACAAAAGTGTATAGTGCCACCACATAAATGGTGGCACTATAAGATAAAATAAAATCCTATAGCAACAAATGCAAACCTGTTAGCTTGGAGTGTAATGAAAGGAATGCAGCCTGGAACAGTAAATGTTCCCCCGTTGAAACTGAGTAAGCAGATAGGCAGGATAGACAGACGGATAGTAAAGTAGTAGCCTATGCAAATGAGGAGGCTGAAAGGCTATGCAATCTACAGACTGGACACCCACAAAAGTAAATATGCTGGCTTGAAAGTCTGAAAGTGTGAGCCTCTCTGAGGGTCTGAGGACTAGGAGCATTGATGGCAGGAAAAGATCAGTGTCTTAGCTCAGTGGAAAGAGCGATTTCACATTCCCTCCACTCTTTTGCTCTATCCAAGCCACTCAGAAAGAGCATCTACTGAACTTAGTTCACCACTCAAATGCTCATCCCTCAGAAACTCACAATGAATAATATTTGACCAATTATCTAGAGATCTTTTAACTCAGGCGTTTGACCATAAAATTAACCCTCATGGCCCAGAAGATGTTTTAAACTGCTTTGTTATTCCCGATATGTCACCATAGTTGTGTTTTAAAAAATTCTAGATTGATATAAGAAATACAGGCTGTAAATAATGATATTTGGGGAGGAAGGGAGAAAAACTTCTTGATTTTTCTACTTTTAAGGTTTGTTTCCCTGCAAATTTTTAAACATTTCAGCCCAATCTAAATAATTTCTTTTAGTGATTCTGGATTTTAGGTTGTATTTTTAAAACTCCTCCTCCTCACATTTTTTTTTAAGTCATGTTTTCCTCTTGGAGTACATCAGTAGAATTCTTTTCCATTTATATCTCAGATCTTTTTTGAAATTTGTTTTGGTTTTTGGAGTTAATGAGCAAGCTAGCTTTATTTTCTTTTCAAACAGCAGTGCCAATGCCATTTATTAAGAAGCTTCTTTTCCCCATCCAGTTTGTAATATCATATATTAAGTTTCCACATATATTTGGATCTACTGCCAGTGTGTCTGTTTCAATGCCAGTACCAAGCTATTTTAATGATTATGGTGTTGTTTTCCAAATCCCTCCTGGAAATCAGTTCCAAAAGCCGAAGAACCACATTGTCAAGGTTAGTTACACCAATGACCCTTCCTCTCTAGTTACTTTTCACATTGCTGTGACCAAAAATACCCAAAAGAAACAATTCAAGAGAAAAACACTTATTTTTGGCATGCTTCCAGAAAGTTCCTTCCATCTGTCATGGTGGGCAAGGCATGGGGAGGCGGTTCAGTTCACATCACAGAGGGCCAGGGAGCAGGGAGGGAAATGTGGGTGCTCTCTTAGCGTTCTTCTTTCATATTTTTATTCCATCCAGGTCTCTAGTCCATTGGCTGGTGCCACCCACATACAAGACAGATTCTTCCCTCTCTGAAACCAGCCTTCACAAACACAGCCGGAAATGTACCCCACCATCTCCTATGTGTCCTAAGTCCAGGCACGTTGGCAATGGTAATAACTTTCATAAACATATTTCCTCTTTCATCGTGAAATTCCATTCTTGGAATTATTCTAAAGAAACAAACTGGTATAATTTTTTTTTGTAATGTAGAAAAACATTGAAACAGCTGAAATGTCTTACAATGTGGCTTAGTTAAATAGAGTGTTTCGATACAACATAATATGGAAACATTAAACATAATGTAGATGACCAGAGATTCAGCTCAGTGCTAGAGTGCTTGACCAGCATGCACCTCATCCCATTGCCATACAGGGCCATGCCTTTCAGTGCTTGAGCATCCACAGAGAGCTACGCTGAGAGGACCATGTCACTCTCCTACAGTGCTTGTGGCTCAGACAGTGATTGAGAAACTGATGCTCCAGGTGTGAAATCCTCTCTGCGTAGGGCCTACAACACAGTCCATTTACACTAGAGCATATTAATGTGACACACTGATACTGTATCTGTTTTCACTTGTGTGTTGTCCACTGCCCAGTCCATCTCCTCATTCATAAAAATGACACAGCAGTTTCTCTGATGACAGTCAGAATAAAGTTTGTAGAAACAATTTAAACCTGCAAAGTACTATTTGAATATTAGATATTTACACTGAAGGTAATAGTCCAAACGATCTGAGGCTATAAACCCTCTCTAATATTAAGTCAAGTGGGACTCGATCTATTTATCTACTGTCTTCCAAAAGTGAGACAGTGTACACAGATTATACAATTTACTATAACTGAGTAGTCTGTGCATGTTGTGTGTCCTAACTACCTATTAGGAAAATCTCACATGCTTTTTCTGTTTTCTAGGGATGTAGCTCAGAGGTAAGGCACTGTCCCAGCAAGCATGAGCCCCCTCATTCCATCTTGAGTACCATAAACAGAAACAACAGATGTGCATTCCCTTCACCACAACTACTCACCCAGGAGACTGAGACAAGACTATGGTCTCGGTGTTAACCTGGGAAATACGATAAAGCCCTGACCATAGAATAAACCCAAACTACTTCTCAGTAGGAGACAGTGACTGATGATGACAAGATAGAAGGCAAATGAGTAGAGCTCCTTAAAAGGGCTTTAAGACACGTGTGTCCCTTTACTCCTCCTTAAACTTTTTAACAGGAAGATGTTCAAGTGGTAAATCATGCAGCATTGTAATCCAGAAAGTTACAGTTGAAAGGCAAGAAATAAGTAGATGATCTGTAATCCCAGCACTCCTGTTGGGCTGCTCACAACCAACTGTAATGGCCCCAGGGGATATAACATGGTCTTCTTGCAGAGGTACGCACAACACACATAAACACATAAATAAAAAACAATCTTGTTTTAAAAGCTGATACTTCACCCATTGTGAGAACAATGGAAAGAAATTCTGAGGTTTTTTTTTTATTAATTTATTCTTGTTACATCTCAATGGTTATCCCATCCCTTGTATCCTCCCATTGAGTTTTTTTTTATAACGGACAATATTAAATTTTGGTATTTTGGAAAACTCAGTAAGCATCATTTAAATTCCCATCATTGTAGCAAAGTAGCTGCGGTGTTTGGATGGGAGTGGCCCCAGTAGCCTCTTATTTGGCCTGCTTGGTGGAACTGTTTGGGAAGGATTATGAAGTGTGGACTTGTTAGAGGAGGTGTGTTGTCGCTTAGGTGTGTTTTGAGGTTTCAAAAGCCCAGGGCAATTCCAGATCTCTCCTTCCGCCTCATGGTTGTATCTCAAGATGTAAGCTCTCAGCTACTGCTCCAATGCCATGCTTGCCTGTCTGCCCACTGCCGTGCTCCCCACCATGATAGTCTCAGACTTGCCCTCTGAAACTGTAAGCCCCAGATAAGCTCTTCTATTAAACAGGGTCTCTTCACAAAAACAGAATAACAGTGGTCCTTGATGTCGGTTCACATTGGCTCACAACTCCAGAGCATGAAGCTTAAGAGCCAGCAGCCCCATTTGTTTCCTGTGGAAGGTGACAACTCATGGAAAAGATTTCAGGAGTCTACATTGAGGTTAGAGGTCACATCTTGAGTCAAAAAGGTGAGAGAATAGAAAGGATGCTATTGTTTAAATTTGTAATGTCATCCAACAGCTCATATTTTAAACACTGGATCACTAGTTTATGACATTCGTTTGCAAGCTGTGGAGCCTTCGAGAGATGTGGCCTACCTGGTTTGAAATAGGCACCTGGGAAAGGACCTTTAAAGGTCTACACTCCTGGTTAGAACCTGTGTTTTCTGCCATTCTAGGGCCATGTGAACACCATCCACAAAAACTCTTCTTGCTGCCATGCCTTCTCAGCCTAGAGTGATGGACATGTCAGAACTGGTCCCAAAAATAGCTTATTTACTCTAAAGATTTGTCATAGCATTTACAAAAGTAACAAATGACAAGATCTTAGTATCCCCTGGTTATGCCACAATACCTAAAGACCCACCAGATCTTATTATTTTTAGGTCTAAGCACCTCCCCTAAGTATCTCTCCTGGGAACCAGTCCTTTTGCATGAATCTCTGGAGGCCATTCATCCAACTTACAGGAGGTGTACAATGGAAAAGAAACCAAAGGATAGTTGATAGAGAAACTCTCATGGTGGGGAGACCAGTTAGGAGGTGCAGTAATATAAGAGACTCATGACAGTGGCCAGGACATGGAAAATAGACACATGTTCAAGAAACAGAGCCACATGATGATGATGGTGGTGGTGGAGTGGAGGATCAGGCAAGGCAACATGTCACATACAAGAAGGCATAAACAACCAGAGACACACGCCTGAGTTCAAGCCCCATCTTCTGGATTGGTCTGTCTCAGAATGTTTCTCACTGCTATAACAATAAACCAGAGGCATAGCATCTTATAAATAACAGAATGTATTCGTCACAGTTCTGGTGGCTGGAAGACCCAAGATCAGGGTGCCTTTGTTGGGTTCTGGTGAGAGCCCATGGGTGTACTACATACTCCTGACTTTTCCCCCCAGTGCTGTTTAGTTTCTTACTGCCTCTTTTAAAAACATGCCTAGACACAGTTTCAGTACGCCTCCCCAGTATCTCCTTTTTCCTGCCTTGATTGGCTTGATGGTGCTCCAAGTTCACAGGCCTAGTGAACATGAAAGTGGAGTCATGGGAAGAATGCAATAACCATCCTAGTCTCTGCAAGTAGTAACTTACAGTCTTCATTATAAAGAACAAGCAGGGACAAGGTGTGGTGGTGCATGCCTTTAATCTCAGCATTTGGGAGGCAAAGGCAGGAGGATTTCTGTGAGTTCCAAGCAAGTGTGGTCTAAGTCAAGGCTGCATATAGAGCCTTTATATCAAACAAAACCAACCAGGGAGGCACATGTTTTGTAAAGCGGCCATCGTTTATTAGAAGCACACTGGTGGGAGTAGACAACTTAGGCTAGATTCCTAGAACTTTCAGAGGAGGAGCAAAAAGCAGGATTGTATCTTGGATCTGAGTCCTTGTGATAACTTTAGCAATAGAAAAACATAGACAGAAAGGCAAAGTGCTCCACGGTGATGCCATCACAGCCATGGGATGCTGGCAGCACTCCTGCGTGCCCACCCAGAACCCACATCCCCAAGCCCCATCACAGTGGCAAAATAGCTACTCAATCAGAAAATAAGAAAACCAGCCAGAGCAAATTTCTTGAAGTTTTCTCAAGGAAATTTTGAAAATAGTTTCTTGAAGGACATTCCATTGGAATTACCACAGTGAAAATGTCTTATTTGACTTTAACCAAAACTGGTCCTTCCCAGTAGATTACAGTAACAACAGCAGTTGGCTTCTGTGTGTATGTGGAGGGATATGAACAAAAAGAAAGATTATTTCATGAGAAATTAATTTTAGAGAAATCAAAACTGTAACTTTTGTCCTAAACTCTCCATTTTAACAAATCTCAACATAGAATATTTCATTAAAACTTTAATTTGATTTTAGTTACTTATTTTATTTTATGTGTACTGGTATCCATTAGATCGACCATGTGTTTATTGGTAACTGTATCCAGGTCCCCTACAAGAGCCGCAAATACTCTTAACTATTGAGCTATTTCTCAGGTTCTTAACTTTTTTATTTGCAGTATTTTATGTGTCATGTGTGTATGCCACACATGTGTAGGTGCCCACAGAGACCAGAAATGGGTACTGTGATCCTGGAGCTGGAGGTTAAGGTAATTGTAAACTGCCTGAGCTGTATGCTGGAAACCAAACTCTAGTCTCCTGAAAGAACAGAAAGTGCTCTAAACCACTGAGCTATCTCTCCAGCCCCATTACTTTATTACAAAATAAATAAATAAATAAATGCGTACGTGTGTGTGTGTGTGTGTGTGTGTGTGTGTGTGTGTGTGTGTGTGTG
>OU015743.1:36842129-36865135 GCA_907169655.1 Acomys percivali
TCTCTCTCTCTCTCTCTCTCTCTCTCTCTCTCTCTCTCTCTCTCTCTCTCTCTTTCGGCTATAGGATGAAATTGCAACTAAAAGATATTAGTGGTGGAGACCGCTGCTGCTATTTTGTACTGTGGTAAATAAAAATACAGTAAATGGAGGTTGTAGCCCTGTGGTAGAATGCTTGCCTGGCATGGATAAGGCCTTAAGTTTGATCCTTAATACTGGAAAATAAAAATACATTAGATGATTACAGGAATGGCTTGAAGATGACTAAGGCTTAAAAATCTTCTGAATTTAGGGAGACTAGATTGTTCTTCAGGCTTCTAAAAGGTTTAGAATTACTCATGTGCTCAGAGAAAAAGCAAAATACCAACTTCAAAGGGCCTCTGGACTGTTAAGTGATCATTACTCTGGCTCCAGTGTGTTTTCAGTGGCCGGGGCAGCTGTTGTTCAGCACAACTGACCCCTTAGAGTCCAATTGCATTGCCATGTAGAGAGCTGAAGAGACGGGGCTCCACTGAGCAGAATTGTTCCTGAATAATTTCAATTTTTATACTAGATAATTTTAGTCCTTCAGGTCCCATCAATGCATTCCAGGCTTTTCTCTAGCTGGGGGCTTTACATTCCCGAATGTGAAGCTGCTAAACATAGGAATGAACTGTGATTGGATAGGCTTACCCCCACATAGTGCAGGAGACAAAGAAGCAAGCACTCAGCCCTGGAAGTGTTTGGGAAGAACATTGTTTTTAGTGCCATTCTTCCGACCTAATGCTCAGAAAGTAAGCAGCCCCAAGCTGACTTCTTATGGCAGTGGGAAGGGTTGCTGATTATTTGTGTGGGCCAACTAGATAACAGGGAATTTCCCATTTCACGTAAGTCTTGGCTTATAATAGGTTTCATTACTATGAAATAGCTTTGGAAAAACCTTCACATTTTAGCCAAGTTCCTTGTTACACCCACTAGGGAAATTACTTATTTTATGTCCTCTGGTTGCTCCCAAGCTGGCCCTGGCACCAGGGACATACCAGCGAGCAGAGGAGACCCAACTCTGCCTAACTGTGAACTGGACAGTATTCAGAAGAGAGGGTGTTTTCTTTCAGAGTTTGTCTTAGGTGAAAAGGCCACCACACGGAGAAAATTACAAGTACATCCATTGCATACCACATCTCCAGGCCCTATACAAGGTCCTAAAATCGGACAATGACATCTTCCATATAGACATCCTTTTCCGTTGCAAATGCGTATGTTTCTGAGTGTAAAGAGCAATGACACTGGCTCATATCCATGTAGGATTCCAAGTGGCAGACTCATCCTGCTTCAAAAAATGGCATAACAATTCTGCAAATGAAGGTTTTGTAATGAATTTTGCCATCATGCAAAGGCCATGTGTTATGTTCACTAGTGTGGTTTCACAGAGGTCTTTCCAGTTGTTAAGGCTCTGTCTACTGAACGACCACACATAAAATTTAAACAGCAAAGATAACCAAACAGAATGACAAAAATTACCTCAGGCCCTGTAAGAGACACCGAGGAGTGGCCCTGGGGAAACACGTACATGTGTTGTTTGGCTTGTGCAGTTTTCCTCCTAAGTGTTCCTTGTGTTCCAAGTGGAGCTTGAGTCGGTCCTTTCCTTCATGTACAGCTAGAAGTTTATGGAACTGTCAGTGGCCACGGTTTCTGCTTCTCTGGAGGGAGCAGCTTCCAGGCAGCTTTGCTCTTTCCAAGGGACCTGCTGTGAGGTTGCAATTCCCTGCAAACCTTCTGGCACTGCTTTGAAAACAGTAGGTTTACATCAAGGGCATTGGCGTGACCCCTTGTCACAGGCAGTGGCTGGGAAGTGAAGTCATCACTCTTTGGTAGAAAGTACATTTCTGTGGAGACGAAATCTAGTTGCTCCATGTGTGTGGCTCAGCCTTCCCTCTCACTAAGGCAGGCTGCCAAAGAAGGCGGTGAGTACGAGGACAGGGTGGCATGCACCCACTCTGTATTCTTCCCGAAGAGAGGGTTGGGTTGGGCTGGGCATGGTGGCAGGTGTCCTCTAATCTTAGCAGTCAGGAGGCTGAGGCAGGAGAATCACTGTGAGTTCCAAACCAGTGTGGACTACAGAGTGAGAAGAATAAAGGAGGATGGGAGAGAGGATGAGGGGGGAAGAGAGAGAGAGAGGATGACTGACTCTGTTTCTGTCTCTGGGATTTGTTGGTTAGTTATTTGCATCTCAACCACAAGTGGATAGTTCTTATATTTGTAGTGTGTGTGTGTGTGTGTGTGTGTGGTGTGTGAGTGTACATGAATGCAAGTGCCTGTGGAGTCCAGAAGACAGTGTTGGACCCTGAAGCTGAATTACAAGTGGGTGAGAAACACATACGATACTCAGGTCCTCTGGAAGAGCAGCAAGGCTCTTGAAAGATGAGCCATATAGGGAATGCTTCAGAAGAGGCACAGAAAGGCTGTGAGAGCTAGAGGACCCAGAAACTTGCTGTGAGACTGTGTCTACTAGTGATGTCAGAAGCTACACCCATAAAGTCTCACCAAACAGCTCAAGCATGAGCTTAGTGAGGGTAACATTAGTCATGCTAATGTGAGCAAGGGAAAAAAGCCCATGGGGCCTCAGTCCTACATGAAGAACTTCAGGCAACCAAGGAGGTGGCGGCAGAAGGATCAGAAACTTAAGGTCATCTACAACTACAGTGAAAAGTTTGAAGCCATCCTGGGATGTGAAATGAGCAGTCCTGTCTCAAAGCAGACAAAGAAAAAGAATAAAAAGCCGCTTACAGTTTTCAGAAGTAGTTCATATTGGGAGATCAGCTGTCTCATTGATTTTAACTTTTTATTTGTTTGTTTGTTTGTTTGTTTGTTTATTTATTATGCATATAGTGTTTTGCCTGCATGTGTACCTGCCTGCCAGAAGAGGGCACCAGATCTCAGTATAGATGGTTGTGAGCCACTGTGTGGTTGCTGGGCATTGAATTCAGGACCCCTGGAAGAGCAGCCAGTGTTTTAAACCTCTGAGTCATCTCTCCAGTCCCGATTCTAACCATTCTTCAAAAAGTCAAACAAATTAATTGCAAGGGAATATGTAGGTTTTGTTGTTTTTTATAGATTAAAGACACATTTCTTATGATCTAGTCATTTGTGTTGGGGGCAGAGCAGGATAAAGGAATGGGGCATGCACGTGGAATGGGTATGGAGGGCATTGCACACATGCAAAGGGGACAGAGAACAACTTGCAGGAGTCAGTTCTCTCCTAGCATGTGTACTGTGGGGATCGAACTCAGGTCATCAGTCTTGGCAACAAGCACCTTTTCCCACCAAGCCATATTTTTGGCCCCTCCAGAGAATTTTAAATAATAAGGGAAGACCCACCCAGAATGTGGGTAACACTGTCTCATGGGCTGAGGTTCTGGGTTAAATGAAAAAGGGAAAAGAAGAAACATGGCTAAAGTCAGCTTTTCAGTGTTTCCATATGTGTGAGATTATGTATTGTGTGGCAACTATCTTGTGCCTGGCTATTTGTCTCACATTTCTGATGCTTTTCCATGCCGGGAACCCCGTGGACATAGCAGCTGCCCTCAGCTCTGGGAACAGCACCTGGGCACTCAATTGGTTAGCAATATGTTATGTTCACCACTTTAAAAAAAAAAAAAAAGGCAATGTGAGAATTTTTCATAAATGGACCAACTTGTTGCTAAAGCTAAATGTGTAGAAAGTAAACATCTGTTTGGTTAAAGCCTTGATTTCCCTGTAGCTGATAGTGCACAAGACATCAGCTATTTTAAAGTTCATTTTATTTCCTCCATGAATATGTGCACCTCCAATCAGGCATCAACACTGTCTTTCCACAAAACAACCCCTCTATGTTCCAGTTTTCTCAAAAAAAAAAAGAAAAAATTCTATGTTTTACACACCCTTTCCTGCTCTCCAGCAGCAGCTCTAACAACTCTCTGTGGTAGGGAAGCTTGTCCCTCAGTCTGACCTGGCATTGACACAGTCTTGTGATAGCAAACTAAGGGAATGTTATATATATATTTTTAATTGGCCTGATCCTATGAACAGGCTATAGCATTTGTCATTTCAGATTGCCATAAGTTTTAAATAACAATGAATCCACAAATATGGAACTCCTAGTGGTATAAAAATATTAGCAGAATTTTCATAAAGGTTTTTATGTTCAGTATATAAAGCCTAGAAAGAGATGGTTCAGCACTGAAGATCACGGTACTGCTCTTACAGAGGGCTAGAGGTCAGCTCTTAGGACCCAGGGGATCTAATATGCTCTTCTGACCTTTGTGTACATCAACTTTTGCACAAACCCACACTTAGACACACCTACACACACATAATTAAAATAAAACAAGTCTTAAAATATATATTTATACATGAGAATAATGCTTTAGAAACTTATAGAGTATGTATGCTATTATGGAGATAAGTATGAATAATTACTTTTATATATCCGTGTATACACAACACTTAATACTGTTATTGAAATAATACCAAACAAAGGGAGTTCTGGGAATAAAAGCAACTGTGCTTCATTTAGGCTCTCATTGCAGTTCTTGGTTGTTTGTTTTCAGGCGGAGTCTCACTTTGTCATGGAGCACGTTGTGTAGCCCAGGCTGGCCTAAATGCACAGCAGTCTTCCTTCCTCAGTTTCTGAAATGCTGGGCTGACAGGTATGAGCTGCCATGCTGAGCTGGACCTATCTAAATCTAAGGGCATCTAGTTGGCTCTAACCACACTTCAAACATGATCTTTGGAAGCCAGGTGTGATGGTGCATACTTGTAAGCCAGCCCTTGGGAGATTGCAGCAAAGGAATTGCAAGTTTAAGGCCAGCCTGGGCTACATAGAAGATGAGGAAGAAAGAACAGAGAGTAAAAGAAGCAGGAAGAGCAATGAGGGAGGAAGGGAGAGACTGAGGGAGGGGAAAGGGGGAGAGAAAGATAGAAGAGAGGGAGAAAAAAGATAGAAAGGGAAAGACAGAAAGATAGAAAGATGAGCCAGGTGTGGTGGCGCACGCCTTTAATCCCAGCACTTGGGAGGCAGAGGCAGGCAGATCGCTGTGAGTTCAAGGACAGCCTGGTCTACAGTGTGAGTCTAGGACAGCCAGGGCTACACAGAGAAACTCTGTCTCGAAAAACCAAAAAAAAAAAAAAAAAAAAAGATAGAAAGACAGGTGGGGAGTTGATTTCCAGTTTAAGCCTGAAGCAACGTTTTCCCATACCCTGCCTCAGGACAGTGCCTGGACAGTGCCTCAGCCAGAGATAGGGGGTAAACTTGCCCTCCAGGGAAGACTTTGAAGAAAAACTCACTGACCCTGCATCAACTTTTCAACCTCCTTTCTCTTATTACTTAGTTTTGTTCTTTTCACATTGCTGTCTGCTCTGTCCATAGTCTCTGGTAAAGGGAAATGAAAGGCAGAGAAAGGGAGAGAGGACCACAGAACTTCAGACACTGCTGACTGTCAGGTACAACGTCAAAGACGTCAAGGGTGAAGGAGAAAAGATGATTGGTGAGAAGCAGAGAGTATTTCAGCTTTGTGCACTTTACATCAGCTGTTACAAATTTCACATGAAAGAATCTAGCACATCCCTTTCCACCCTATTCTGGTCCCCGAAGACCTTCCTTTCAGCCACACATGACAAGGAGCATACTTGCTGCTTCCTGTGTGATATATTATCCCAGATTTTAATATTTTTCTCTTTTAAAATTTTTTTGTCATCAATATTAGTCATGCTTGGGAATTGAACCCAGAGCCTGGTAGGTGCTAGACTGTCACCCTCCCACTGCGACCTAACTTACCCATATGTTTCTTCAGAAATGGTTCCCTACTCAAGAAAGTCATAGTTTCTTGTTTGCTCTTTCCTGACAGTCTCCGGGAACCATTGTTAGAAGCAGAAACGTCCTTCATCATCTAAGTCACTACACCAAAGGGTATTTGTTACTTGTCTAATTGGGGTGTCAGTGCTGTGAAGAGACGCCATGGCCAACGAAACATTTAACTGAGGCCGGCTTACAGTTCCAGAGGTTTAGTGCATTATCATCATCACGGCAGGCAGCATGGCAGCATGCAGGCCGACATGGCCCTGGAGAAGGAGCTGGGAGTTGTACATCTCAATCCGAAGGCAGCAGAAGGGGACTGTGTTCCACACTGGGTGGAGCTTGAGCATAGGAGACCTCAAAGCCTGCCCCGCCCCCCCCCCCACACACTTCGTCCAACAGAGTTACATCTCCTAATAGTGCTACTCCCCATGGGCCAAGGATTCAAACACGTGAGTCCGATGTGGGTCATGCCTATGCAAACCACCACACTACTCATCTGTTGTATTACCCTCCTTTGCATTGTTGTAATGAAACGCTTGAGTGCTATGGGAAACACTTAAAGACCCTCTTCTCCAATACTGTGTCAATCTGACAAGTGGCATCGGGCACTGGTACAGAGACCAAACAGTAGGATGAATGCAAACAAGAAGGAAAAGTTGTCCAGGTGTGCACAAGCAATGTTACTTTTACAGCTCCGATCCAAGAGGATGGCTGGGCTCACATGGAAAGCCTGCAGCACTCAAACAACATGTCCCAGTGGCCTTTTGTGGCCAGAGAAAGCATTTCATTAGCAGCCACTGACAATGGGTTTTGAGACATCTCTGAAGCGCTCTCCACGTCCTCCTGACTTATCCGCAGTGAGGGGTTTCATCCCATGCCTTATCTGGAGAAGTTTAGAAGCTGCTTCTGGAACCATATTTCAAAGCAGAAACTTCTTTTTCACCTGCTGTCTTTTTCTGCTTTTGTGACACACAAGGGTGTGATGGCTGGCCTGGAGAGATGGCTCAGTAGTTAAGAGCACTATCTACTCTTCCAGAGGTCCTGAGTTCAATTCCTAGCAACCACATGGTGGCTCACAACCATCTATACCCTCTCATGCCCTCTTCTGTGAGGCAGGTGTACATGCAGATAGAACACTTATATACATAAAGTAAATAGATAAAATCTTCAAACAAACAACAAAAAAGTGTGGTGGCTTTGGTCTGAAACTCCCCTCCCCCATGTGAAACATGTAATGTGTTTTCTGTTGATTCTGAGTGTCATTGGGGATGTTCCTCTACTGGTGTTTTTGGGCAGGAACTGGCTGAAGAATTACTTTCAGCTTTGTTTGCAGTTCCTAGCTTCAGTGGGAACGTTCTGCAGCTCTAGGGCATTTGGAGGTAGATGCTTTTAGATGGCTGAGGTGTGAGTGAGTAAAGCCTGGAGTGCCACAATGAAGGCATGTAGGGTAGACCACTTGCTTTAACTCCATGAAAAGACCCGAAGTGTGTCTCTGAGGATCGCCAAGAGGTGACATGAGCACCAAGAGAAGTCCTCTGGATCTCTCCTTCATGCTCTACCCCCATGGCATCAATATAGCCCTCTTTTATTTCATTTCATTATTTTTCTTCACCAGCAGGTAAAAATACACCAAAAGTGCACTGAAGAAATGACTCAGTGGTTAAGAGCCTGCTTTCCTCCACAGGATCCAAGTTATGTTTTCAGCACCTCAGTCAGTGGTGCTGACTCTAACTCCATCTCCAGGGGATTTTCTGGCCTCTGAAGGTACCTGCATATACCCACACAGATGCACGTGTGTAAATTGTATGTATGTGTGTATGTATGTATGTATGTATGTATGTATGTATGTATGTTTTAAAACACACCAAGAAGCCAGGCTTTGGGGCTTACAGTGTTTATGGGCACTGACATTCTCGTACCTCACAGGAGTATTCTAAATTATTACTAATCTCAGGTTCCTATGTAGTAAAGGAGCCTTAGTTGATGGAGGGCCCTGATCTGCACAGCCAGTAGGTGGTAGAGACAGACTTTAGAAGTCAGTTTCCTGCAGCAGGGAGAACAGTTAGGCTCTCGCATCCCACTTCCCTCCTAGTTGGGCTGACAATAGTAGACTTTTATTGCCAAGAGAAGCTAATGGGAGGAGGAAGCGAATGAGGCGATGTGATGTATGATGCTCGGACCAGCACAGAGCCAAGAGTAATAGAGTATCTCAGCCAATCTCTTTTTCCATGGTCTCTAAGATGTGACAAGACCAGAGAATACAGAAAGAAGACAGTGGCCACATTGTCCTGTTGACTGAGGTCGCGTGTACTTCCTCTCCACTTGTTTCTTTAGCCTCCTGAACTCCACTGTATGGCATTGTGCTGGTCCCCTGTGCCAGCTGCTCCTTGTGGGGGAGGAAGGGAGGAAGGGTTTGCTGGGAGCAGGCTGAGCAGCTTGCAAGCCTGGGTGGCATTCTACTTGAATTTTAAACTGGTTTTGTTGTTGCTGTTGTGAGATTCTGGGTTTGATGGAGACTCCGCCCTAGGGTTACTGAGTCAAAACATTTTAGCCACTGCTCTGTGACCCTGATGGGGGAGATGTGGGAATCACAGGCATCTGGGGGACCAGGCAGCTGTCCCAGCCTTCTCTTTAAACAGATAAGAAATCACTAGGATTTCCTTCAATCCTTTTTCTCCTCTTCCTCCTCTCCTCCCCTTTCTCTTTCATAACCGAGTCTTGTGTAGCCCAGGCTAGCCTGGAACTCACGCTGTAGCCAGGGGATCTTGATCTGCGAATCCTTCTACTTCCACTGGAACCCCTAATGCTAGGATTCCACAGATGCTAGGTGCTTGTGGACACACAGTGCTTTCTGCCATCAGTTTACACGAGCTTTGCAGTTCAAATGTAGTCACAGGAAGCTATTTTTAGCTGCCATATTTAACTCAGATGGGGTGTAGCAGCCTGTTGGTTAGTTATTACAGAGAGAACTGAGCTACATTTCCGGGTACAATTGCACTTCCATGATCAACTGGGTCATTTTTTTGGTATCATATCATCTCATCATTTTTGCTCAGCTATGGGAGAGAAGTATAACAGAATTTACAAGTTATGATTCAAAGAATGGGCAACTTAACAGGATCTGGAGTAATGTGGGAGGTGGCCCGCTGGGCATATCCATACATGATTATCTTGAGACCACTAATTGATGTGGAAGACCGTCTTAATGTTGGTTTTGACCATTCTTTGGCCAGTGGGTCCTGGACTGTATAAACAGACAAAGGGAACTCAGCAGCAGTTCGAGTTCATGTTTTTATTTCCTAAGTGTGGGTGTGATGTGACCAGCAGCTTCAAGCTCCTGCTGCCTAGACACTCCCCACACACCCACACACCCATCATGAAGGACCATAATCTTGAACTGTGAGCTAAAATAAAACCTCTTAAACTTTAAGAGATTCTTTTGTCAGGGTGTTTTATCTTAGCAACAAGAAAAGAAACTAAGACAAAGCTCCAGCCAGCTGAATGAATTTCCCAAATCACAAAACTAGTTATTGTTGAAGACAGGGGAAGCAAATTCTCTTCCCCTTAGGTAGCTGAGCTTCCTGACTGAGAGTCCAGCAAGGAGCTTGACAGTTCGGATGTGGGGCCCTGGCCCACAGACTTGTCTCTCCAAGATGGAGTTTCCTCACCTGTAACATAGGGATTGTCTAAGTCATTTTCTTCTCTATTGAAGTGGAAGTAGTTAAGAATATTCTTGTCAAGAGTGAATTCTGTGTGTGCTATTCGCCTTGTGGTACTGTGTGTTTGTTCTTCACTGTCAGCCCACACCCCATATAGCATTCTAGTAGCTAACTGTGGGAATTGCAATAAAAAGCTCACAGCATTGTATAACTTGAAAGTGTGCATTTTGTTGGGTGTGGTGTTGTGTGCCTGTAATCCCAGCATTCAAGAAAATAAAGCAGGAACATTGTCCATGAGTTCAGTTCGGGACCAGCCAAATTATTTATATATATATTATCTGTTATTTTTAAATAAGTCTCAATTTTCTCTTCTTTTTAAGTATCTGCTTACTGAAAACCATCAGTCCTCAATAAAACAAATAGCTTTACTATTTCAATAGATATTGACATGGCTCCAGCTGCCAATTTAAAACATGAGGTTTAAAAGAGTTAGTCTAAAGAAAATGAGTTTTCAAGAGAAAAAAACGACAGCCTATAGACTGGGAAAAGATCTTCACCAACCCTACATCTGACAAAGGTCTAATATCCAAAATATATAAAGAACTCAAGAAATTAAACACTACCAACCAAATAACCCAATAGAGAAATGGGGCTCAGAACTAAACAGAGAATTCTCAACAGAGGAATATCAAATGGCTGAGAAACACTTAAAGAAATGCTCGACCTCCTTAGTCATCAGAGAAATGCAAATCAAAACAACTCTGAGATTCCATCTTACACCCATCAGAATGGCTAAGATCAATAACTCAACTGACACCACATGCTGGCGAGGATGTGGAGAGAGAGGAACACTCCTTCATTGCTGGTGGGAATGCAAACTAGTACAACCACTTTGGAAATCTATCTGGCACTTTCTCAGAAAACTGGGAATAGGGCTTCCTCAAGACCCAGCTATTCCACTCCTTGGAATATACCAAGAAGATGCACTACCACACAGCAGGGACATATGCTCAACCATGTTCATAGCTGCCTTATCCATAATAGCCAGAACATGGAAACAGCCTACGTGTCCCTCAGTAGAAGAATGGATTAAAAAACTGTGGTATATTTACACTATGGAATACTACTCAGCTATTAAAAACAAGGAATTTCCGAAATTTGTGGGCAAATGGATTGAACTAGAAATTATCATAATGAGTGAGTTCACCCAGAAGCAAAAAGAGTCAAATGGTATATACTCACTTATATCGAGACACTAGGCCAAGGGGTACGCCCCCATGAAAAACTTTACCTACCAGGAAAGTGGGTCAGAGGGGAGGACATCCTATTGAGACTTTAAGTGTGAGAAGCCTGGGAGAATGAGGAAATAGAAGGATCCAGAGGGTCCTGGAAAACTACAGACGGGTCTGGGCCCTGGGCTCCTCCTCAAACTATGGCACCAGCCAAGGAAAATGTAGGCAGTAAACTTCGAATCCCTACCCAGTCTAGCCAATGGACAGGACATTCTCCACCGTTAAGTGGAAAAGGAGATCTGACTTTCACACAAACTCTGGTGCCCCATATTGGACCATGTCCCTTGGATGGGGAGGCCTGGTGGCACTCAGAGGAAAGATAATAGGTCACCAAGAAGAGACTCGATACCCTAGGAGCATATACAGGGGGAGGAGATCCCCCTCAGTCACAGACATTGGGGAAGGGAGTAGGGGGGGAAGTGGGAGGGAGGAAAGAAAGGGAGGATACAAGGGATGGGCTAACAATTGAGATGTAATATGAATAAATTAATAAAAAAATGTTTTAAAAAAAAGAAAATGAGTTTTCAAAAAGTGCTTTGAGCTTATTCTAAGTGAAGAGAGAACCAAGGTAAAGTTGGGTGTTTTTATAGATATTTACTCATTGTCAACTGAAAGATCCCCAAAACTTTTCAACCAATTAAAAAAATAAAGTACCCTTTAGTCAAGCAAAGAGTGGGGCTTTAAAATGAAATTGCTGATTTCCATGACAGCTTATATGCTTTTTGTTGCCAAAAGATTTGAATAGTTTTCATTAATCCTAGACTTTATTTCCCCTTGTGAAGTCAAAATATATTTTCCTACATTCCTTTCTTTCAAGCAGATGTGACCCACTTCCTCTGGAATGAGAGATGATGATGGTTCTTTAATGGTTGTCAGCAAGATGTACCTGCATCATCAGTAGTTGTGGACATGACTGTTTTCTGCTCTGCATTTTCAAATTTCAAGGCCAAAAGCCATATCTGAATGTGTTCCAATTTCTTTTCTTTTCTTATATTTTGTATTCTCTCTCTCTCTCTCTCTCTCTCTCTCTCTCTCTCTCTCTCTCTCTCTCTCTCTCTCTCACACACACACACACACACACACACACACACACACACAGAGCCTGGCTTACTGTACCTACATCAGACATACAACCAGCAAAAGAAGTTCACATGTCCAGGTCTCATCACAAAAGCAACGTGAGAGGTCCAGACAGTATGTTACCCACAAATCCCACCAGTTCTACAGAAAGCTTCTCCAAAGAGACTTCCCTAAATGAATCTCAAGACACAGAACTTAAAAGAGGAACCAGAGGATTCATCAAAGAATTTAAGGAGTTTAAGGAAGATACAAATAAACAGGTCAATGAACTTAAAGAGAAGAAGTGCATGACTGGTGTCAAGGAAAACAGACAGTTGAATGCAATAATGAAGATGGTCCAGGGTCTGAAAACATAAGTCAACAGAGTTATTGAAAGGAACTCACGCTGAAACAAAGATGGAGTCAAAAAACTCAGCAACCCAAGTAGAAAACTCAGGGGAAAGCCTTACAAGTAGAATGGATCAAGTAAAACACAGAATATCAAGTCTCAAAGATAAAGTAAAGAATTAGACCACACAAGCAAAGAATATAAGATAAAAATAAAAATAAAAACTATCTGGGACAGGGTCAGTCTGTGGTGATATTTTATGCCAGTGGTTCTCAACCTTCCAAATGCTGCGACCCTTTAATATACAGTTCCTCATGCTGTGTTGACCCCCAACTATAAAATTATTTCATTGCTCCTTTATAGCTCTAATTTTGCTATGGTTATGAATCATAATGTAAATATCTGATATGCAGGATACCTGATGTGACCCCAAAAGAGTTGCAACCCACAGGTTGAAAACCACTGCTTTAGTCCGAAGAGACAAATAAGCATAGCCAACAGACTCTGGGAAGAAAACAAGTGAAGCTATTATTACTGAAACACAAAGTATGATCAAGAGCACAAACAACAGAATGATTGTCATCAACCTTTCAGAAGTAGCTTTAAATATCAGTGACTTCAACTCTCCAAACAAAAGACACAAGTTGGATGGATGGATTAAGAAGCAAAATCCAGTTTTCTATTACCTATAAGAAACTCATCTTGAAACGTGGGCACCACATTAAAGTGAAGGGATGGAAAAAAGCATTCCAAGCAAATGGGACCAAGAAGCAAGCAGGCTATCAGAATATCTGACTTTGAACTAAAACTAAATAAAATTTTTAAAAAAAGACATTTCATTATAATCAAGAGAAAAATTAATCAAAAAGATGTTACTGTCCTAAACATACATGTACCAAACTCTCCACTTTCTCCAATAGGCAAGACATTTGAACAAAATTAAACAGAGAAATACCGGAATTAAATGACATCAGCCTGAGCATAGTGATGCCGAACTATCCCAGCACTTGGGAGGCAGCGCAGGAACTTGAGAACCCTTTGCGGGAGCCAACTCTTTCACAGGGGTCACATATCAGACATCCTACATGTCAGATATTCACATTATGACTCATAACAGTAGCGATATTATAGTTATGAGGAAGCAACCAAATAATTTTATAGCGACGGTCACCACAACATAAGGGTTCTCCCCCTCCTCTCCCCCAGACTTCGCTCTCCTCTTGCTCTTCTGCACAGTGCATGGATCTGGGAAGCAAACCCGCCCGTGCTACGTCTCTGATGCATGGCTCCTAAGTACAGGACCATTGAGCTGCAGCTCACATTCAGGCTGCCCACTCTGCCTGCCTCCCAGGGTGGTCAGTCTCCAGTTTCCATGAGAGTCTGGAGACCACAAGGGGAAAGGGTTTAGCCTGCAGTTTCCAACCACATGATGAGGTTTAACCAGACCACACCGTCCCTTCATCTTCTACTATCTCTCTCTATACCCTTTCCTTGCTCTCTTTTCTCTGCTCCTCTGGTTTCTCTTTTGCTTTTCCTTCCCTCTGTCCTCTGTCCTCTTCTCCAGACTACCTCTTTATTTGTTTTTTTTGTTTGTTTGTTTGTTTTTGTTTGTCTTTGACCCAGCAGTTGCAGGTCCCTGGTCAGAAAATATGGGAAACAAAGCAAATCACCCACCATCCTGGTTGGTTTACTTTTTGTGCACATATGTGTGCATGTGGAGACCAAAGACCAACCTCAGATGTCATCCCTCAAGACACAGTTTTTTGGTTTTTTTTTTTTAAGATTTATTTATTTTATTTATTGCATATGAGTGCTTTATCTGCAGAAGAGGGTATCAGATTACATTATAGATGGTTGTGAGCCACCATGTGGTTGCTGGGAATTGAACGCAGGACCTCTGGAAGAGCAGGCGGCGCTCTTAACCACTGAGCCATCTCTCCAGCCCTCAAGACTCAGTTTTACTTTTACCATGACCACTACGCTTTTGTTTGTTTGTTTGTTTGTTCTGTTTTTGTTTTTATGTGGGTTCTTGGGGATTCAACTCAGGTCTTTCTCTTGCAAGGCAAGCCCTTCACAGACTGTTATCTCCCTAGTGATTTGCTTGGTTAACTTTTATCCTAACAATATGCTGACTCCAGAAAAACACATTGTCCAGACTCTGACAGTCAACTACTGCAAGCATGTAAGCCTCAGGAAGCTGGGGGCCAGAGCAGCATGCAGAAGACCAGAAGGACAATCAAATGACCTCTATCTACACCACCCATGGGTACATTTTAAATGGTCCAGGGATTGAAAATGGAAATGTTCTCATGTTAATGCTAAGTTTGGGTATGGAACCCAGGGCTTTGTACGTGGTAGGCAAATGTCCTACCAGATGATCTACATCTCCAGCCTTAACCATTTTTAAGAGTATAATTTGGTGACATTTATAAAGTCTTATGTTGCTTGGGCTGGCCTTGAACTTACTACATAGCTGAGATTGACCTTGAACTCCTGATCCTCCTGGTCCACCTGCCAAGTACTGAAATTACAGGTCTGTGTCACATCATCTGGCTTTGTTGTTATAGTTATATGGTTGCCTAGCCATCTACTCTACAGGTAAATCATTTTCACTACTCTAACAAAAGCTACAACCATTAAGCAATAATTCCACATTCCTCCCTGTCATCTCCACCCTCTGGTAACCACTAGTGTGCTTCATGGTCTTGACTATTAGAGGTATGTCCTATAGGCAGAATCCCACACTATTTGTCTTTTTGTTCTTGGGTTATTCTACTTGATACAATATCAAGCAGAGTCATCTATGCTTGAGCTAGAGCTTCTATTTATGGCTAAATAGTGCAGTGTGTGATTATACATTTGTCCATCCATCAGTACACAGCCACATTACTTCCATCTTTTGTTTATTGTGACTAGTGCTGTTCTGTCACCTGTCTCTGCCTCCCCAACAGTAGGCTTATAAGCACTTGTCACCACACTGAGCTTTTTTTTAATGTGGGTTCTAGGGATCCAACTCAGGTGCTTTGTTTGCATGACAAGCCCTTTACCGACTGAACCATCCCCCCCCCCCCCCCCCCCCCCCCCACACCTGCCAGCCTGAATATTTAGCCTTTTAAGGGATCACAAACTGTTTCCATAGTGGTTGTGCCATTTTACATTTCCACCTGTAGGCTTTAAAAGCAATCAGCTGTTTTTACCCTGGGAGAAAGTTGTGTTTACTTGATTATTTTCCGATAATCTCAAAGGATCATCAGAAAAACTTGCTGATCAGATTATTATTAGGCCTGCTGGAGAGAGAGAGAGAGAGAGAGAGAGAGAGAGAGAGAGAGAGAGAGAGAGAGAGAGATTCTTGGCAAAGTCTCTGCAGGTGAAAGTCAAGGGAGTTTTTGTGTGGAATTTGGGAGCATGGCCCTTGTTAGCTTATAAGCAGCTTTACAAGCCTGCCTCCAGGTTGCTTAGTGACCTCTGCTGTCATCACCTGACACTGCCACCAGGGGCCCAGGATAAAAAGGACAAACCATCTTTGTCTCTGTCTCTGTCTCTGTCTCTGTCTCTCTCTCTCTCTGTCCCCCTGGGGTGTCCCCTCCTTCTCTCCCCATGCTTCTACAATAAATCTTCTACCAGGTGTGTGTGTGGCCCATATTTAGCACTCCTGTAACCGGAAGGCAGTTCTAGGAAACTGAGGGATTAGTTGGTGCAGGGCAGAGTTTATGACCTAATATCTATGGACTTGGTGAGTTCAGTGAATCAGGACTCCCAAAGCTTGTCTTGCCGCTCAGGAGCAAATGTATACTTCCAGGAGCAAGGGGGCAAGTTCCTTTTGCCACTTAGCGTAAGTGTAATAGTATTATTTTACCCAGACACAAAGCATTGTTCCGGCTTCTATCCTCAAGCAAGAGGACTATATCGTTATTTCTACATCTATTTATTTATATATTTCTTAGCTGTTGTTGTTATTGTTGTTGTTGCTGGTGGTGGTGGTAGGGTTGGTGGTGGCGGCAGTGGTGTGTGTGTGTGTGTGTGTGTGTGTGTGTGTGTGTGTTTTGAAATAGGGCCTCATGCAGAAATCCTCCAACCATCACAGCCTCCTGAATGTTAGGAACACAGGTGTAAGCTGCTACAGATGGCTTGTATCATAGTGTTATTATTAGATAGTCATAAAGAGAGCTGTGACAATGCAGGGTAGCAGGACCACCCATAAAGGAGATGGGCGAGCTTTGGATGAGAACTGTAGCCTCATGGACAGTTCTTTAAATCGTGGTTGAGCTGGCTGTCTCTATTCTTCTCTTCCTGTGACAAGGTCTCCCCTTTTCCCACTGTACCTTCAACCCACAATCCTCCTCCTCCCCCAGGCCATGGTTATAGGCATGGGCACCATGTCCAGCTCTTCATTTAGATTCTAACTTAGATTCTATCTATATTTACTGCTGTTGTTTGTTTGTTTTTTGAGACAGGGTTTCTCTGTGTAGCCTTGACTGTTGTTATGATTAAAACTGAGATGGGATGCAACAGATATAACTATGGAGAGATTTACTGGAGAAAGGGAGAAAGGAGAGATGGGAAGAGGTGCCCCAGAGGGAGGCAGAGAGGCAGGCGGGGAGAGACACAAGAGGTGGGTTTGCCCCTGGCAAACACCTGGTGCTGGGCTGTGAAGATGTCAGAGGTTGCTAAGCAACCTAGAGGCAGGTACACTAACAGCTGTCCTGGAGTTGCATTGTAGACCAGGTTGGCCTCGAACTCACAGAGATCTGCCTGCCTCTGCCTCCTCAAGTGCTGAGATTGCAGATGTGCACCGCAGCACCTGGCTTTATATTTATGTTTTGTTGCCAGAAATGTCCCCAGTGATTCTTCAATCTTCTCAGCTTTGAAGGTAACAGGACTCACCCCACCCCACCTCCTACACTTCCTCAAAACCAGCATCTATTGACCCACAGGCCAAACTACAGACATGCAAGAATGCACACACACACACACACACACACACACACACACACACACACACACAGCGTCCTTGCCCTCCCCACATCCCTTTAACACCACCTCCCCTTAGTCAAAACTTGACAAAGAGCAGTGAGGAAAACAAGGCCAGCTTCACAAAACACTGCATTGTTTAGGGAAAGCAGGAGAAAATAGCCCATCTGTCCCCTTTACTATAATGTGTTGCTCTTTCAGTATATGCGTTCACATTTCTCATCTCTAAAAATCAAAATGTAAAGTCTATGACAAAGGTCCATAGCTAGCGTCTGTCAAACAAAACTTCAAATTTTAACTTAATTAGTAGGAATAACCAATAAACTGTTAGAGAAATTACTGGGATTTCTTTGTGGGGTACCTATTATCGATTTGAAAGAACTATCCTGATACATCATTTGAGCTGAGAGGGTTGGATCTCAAGGTCATGGTTAAATAATGATATAACAATTATCTGTCTAGTGGAGCCTGAACCTTTTTTCCAGGAAGGCTTTTGTCCTGAGAGATAAGGTGTTTACACAGAAATGTCTTCATTCATGGTCAAATGTCTCCTGCCTTGTAAACTCACCCCTGGTTGAGAGCCACTGTGTTATTCCTTTAGCTAGTTCTACTTCTTTCTTTCTTTCTTTTTTTCTTTCTTTCTTCCTTCCTTCCTTTTATTAACCTCTGAAAAAATGTTATTGGCCTTTTAGAAAAAATGTATTTGCAAGGAAGGATGATCCTAGCATTCTTCTGCTGGAACCAGTACGTGGCCTCCTCTTTGCTGATTCTGTGTTTGGCACCAGTGCAGCCTTCCCTGTGCTTCCTGTATTCAGTCCTACAACCTGGCTTACCCAGCACCACATAGAACTCCAAGCCATGCTCATAATGCTCCCATCTTATTTGATGTCCAGGTTAATGTGTTCTTTGGTTCCAAAACCAAAGTTACCAGTATCTGAGAAGTTATTTTTCCATAACTCATACTCCCACAACTTCAGCCCATTCCCTAGCATTTCTTGTGCCTTGGCTGCACTGTGCAGTGATCAGTGATCTGTTCATTCACCCTGATGCCAGGTGGCCTGGTGGTGTAGTTGGCTTTGCAATATACAGGTGACTGGCCTGTGATCTGCCCTCCACTCTCCCACATAAAGATATCAATCGAGTCAGAGACTGTGGATGCAAAGTTCCTGAGTGGGGTTCTTTCCACCTGACCCTATGCCGTGATGAAACCAGAAAAAGAAGATCTGTTTTTCTTTAAAAATTATAGTCAACAGCCAGCTACCCAGATGAACATTCTTGCAGTAGGAAACTATACAGTAAGCAGGGAACAGGAAGCTACCTGGATGATGCTCTTACAGTAGGAAATAGGAAGTGACTATTGATAGGTTATCTCTGCCAATGGAATAAACCAATTCAGGCCCGAATTATGTAAAGGCAAATCTTATTGGAGGAAATTCTCAGGCAGGTTCGCCGATCTCACAGGAGGTCAGGGAAGTCAATGTGCAGATGGGGAGACAGCCTGATATCATTTTCAAAACCTCCCACCACTGGCTGCTCAAGAGGTAGAGCTATTGCCTCTTTGTCATCTTGGCTGAGAGAGATCATGTGATTAACTGCCATCTTTGTTTTGGGAAAATCATGGCTGGGGTGGAGCTATTGCCTTGTCACCATCTTGGCTGAGGGTGATCACATGACTAGCCACCATCTTTGTTTTGGGAAAATCATGGCTACATCCACCATCTTTACTAACAGCCGCCAGCCCTAGTCAAATCCTTGCTAAATGCCAAATAACAGCTTCTGTCTTTTAAGCATTCTGTTACTCGATCTGCTGGTGCAATTAATAACAGGATTAAGTTTTACCTAATTTCTGATTTTTGCACTTTCAAGATTATATTTTTACCCTGATTCAAAATATTTTTATTTCTAACTTATGTCTTTACTAATTCCAAAACAAAGAAATAAATGCTGTTGTTCCTGTCACCAGCTACCCTGGATTCAACCAGGCTAATGGGTTTGATACAGTTTTAAATTATTCTACAATGTTCTACCATGTTAGAATTTGATTGCTCTGCCTTACTTTATTCTCAAAGCCTAAAAATCACTGCCTTATGAATTATACTTAGCTTTGTTTTTACTAATTTATAATATAGCTTTAAACTTTTATAGGCTATGGACTTTTTATAAACTAAAACATACAGAAACTGTTCTCCTCTCTTTTTATGGACTGTGTTTATACATTTTAAGACTCCAACTTAACAGGGATAAAACCCAAATTCTTATGGTAAGATTAAGATAAACTATACACCTTTAAATTTTAACATCCTATACATAACTTCAAAATTGAACAAAATTCATCTATCTAAATATTCCTAAGATAGACTACAATCTCAAGGCCGTCTAAACTAAAAGGCTGAGGTTGGTTTCTGAACCTCCATACAAGAGCTGTAAAAATAGTCTTTAAAATCTTTAAAACCCAAGAGAAACCTTCCAGACAGGCTCAGCTACAGCAGAAAACTATGCTCCAGGCCTTAGCTGATGCCCTGAGGCAAAGAAATAAAGGCCTGCAATGCATCCTTCCACTGGGGTCCAGCCTGAGCCAGCTCCACCAAGGACCCGAGGACTTATTTTGGTTGCAGCCAGAAGGAGATACTGATCCCACAGCTGCCTAAAAGCCATACCCTACCTACCAGCAGACTGGCCTCTGGAGGTCAAAATGCTGCCATGCAGGCTTGTCCTCTGTGCCAACCACTGGAGGTTCAATCAACACAAGAGCTAGAGACACTTCCAGCCTTCAAGCCCCTTAACCTAGAGGAGCATGCATGGTTCTTAGATTCAGCAACCTCGCCAAGCCCAGGGTAACGCTGCAGGTCTGTTTTAACTTCATACCTGGGTTACACAGTCCCATTGCCAACTTCTATGATGGGAGGCTTCAGATACCTTCCCAGTCCTCATCATATGCAGGAGAGCAGACTTTAAGCCTCACTCCTAGGGATCCGTCAGGTCTAGATATAGTCTACCTTGGTACTAGACTTAAAGGACAGATCTCAGATACAGCCTTTCACCAATCTTTTAGCTAAAGGACAGTGACTACTCACAGCAATTTCACCTGTGTTTTAAAGCTTTGAATAATATGTTTTGTGAATATTGGAGGTTCTAGAAGGTGTTTTAAGGTTGTTACATGCAAATTATGAACATTAGAAGGTCTAAGAAGGTATTTTTAATATTTATTTATTTATTTAATGTCTATTAATGCCCTATCTGTGTGTAAATCTGCATGCCAGAGGAGGGCATCAGATCACTTTATAGACGGTTGTGAGACACCATGTGGTTGCTGGTAATTGAACTCAAGACCTCTAAAAGAACAGCCAGTGCTCTTAAGCTCTGAGCCATCTCTCCAGCCCCACTAAGAAGGTGTTTTAAGGTTGTTACATCCAAGTTATGAATGTTAGAAGGTCTAAGAAGATCTTTTAAAAGGGTAAATGCAACTGGGTATGATGACGCATGTCTTTAATCCCAGTACTCGGGAGGCAGAGGCAGGTGGATCTCTGTGAGTTCGAGGCCAGCCTGGTCTACAAAGTGACTCCAAGACAGCCAAGGCTACAAAGAGAAAAGATTAAAATGTTAAATGCAAGTTATGAAGGTCAAAATGTCTAAAAGGATGTTTTATTTCCTCCTGTCGCTATGCTACTCTGGCACTGAGACTGTTCAGAGTGTTGACATTGATTTTTAAAAAAGCTGATTTATTAATCTAACTATGGTAAAAAACATTCCAGTATATGATCCTCTATCACAGTTCCAAACTCAAGATTTCAAATTTCCCTTAGTTTATCTTTTACTTAAAATGTTTTTTATATATACCCAGTCTTCTGAACAGAGGGAAGAAGCCCCTCTTTCATGATGCGTGCTGATGCTAAAGTGAGCTTTTGCCATTCTGCTCCACAGGAGGTTTCCGTCCTCCCAATTTTACTGTTCCACAGATGTCAGAAAGGTTCCACATTCTGCCTTTCCTAAGCTCACCTCAAAAAAATTCGTGCTTCTAACCCAAAGGTTTTCCCAAGCCTCTGCTATGCTATATGCTTACTGCCTTTCTGTTCAATGTGCATTTCACTACAGGCTGCAAACAATGATGATGCTTACTTAACATGTCTAAAATTTATCTCCTTTTACAAACTTAAAAGGGAAATACACCTCTCAGGTCAAGTGGAGCCCAGATAAGTACTGCCAACCAACAGTCTAAGTCTCCCACCTTTTGTCTATTTTGAAGGGTGGGGTTCCTTCCCCTTTTCATGGGTTTTCGGACTCCCCTCCATAATTACCCAATTGCCCCCTTCTAGTCAGCAGAAATGCTTGCCTTTTTTCCAAGAGACTGTCGACACCTCTCTGGTTCACTGGGAGTGGAGGTACCCAACCCCAGTCTACATAACTGTGCCTGGCCCTTCTCACTGACCTACAACTAGGACTTTTCCCAGTGGGTAAGACTGCTGACATATTCCTTTTTTCTGCTGCAGCGCAGCCACCAAAAAATCTTAGTGCACTAGGTGGCTGTGTCTCTGGGCCAGCCTGTCCATGTTCGGGCTGTGTTCTCTTGGTCGCTGACCAGAACTGATGAGTCGCTGGAACAGTCTGTACTTGACTTTTCTGAGTCACAATCATTTCTGGGGACACCCTAAGGGATAACTGACTTCACCTCTCCCTGAGAAATAGTCCATTTGCTGTCTCTCCAGCTTCTTCTAGGAATCCTTCTAGAGAATTTACAATCCCTATGCCCACATTAAGGGCTTCTAAGCTTACACACCTCTGCAACCAAACTTGGACAGATCCAAAAGGAGACCTTTTTAATCACCACCAGAAATCAGGTAAAATGGAAGGAAGGTCCGTAAGTTCAAGCCTTTCCTAAGATATAATAAGGTTCCTTATTTTCAAGCCTTTTCTCTCCTTTGTTCCCCCCCCCCCCCAATTTCAAATATACACCTAAAGTAAAATATAAATTCAAGTTTTTCTCTTCTTCACTCCAAAACTTCCATCTGTGCTTGCCCTCCCAAGGGTTTCAAACGTACACCTAGAGGGAATTTTCTCCCTAACCTACTAGCTTTGTTTTCCAGCCACAAATATGTTGCAGTATTCTGTCAATCCTCCCACATTCAGGATAGTGCCAAAGCAGGTACTCCAGTGCAACCTCACAGGTCATGGCAGCTGGTCCTGCACTGCCCTGTCTTGCCACAGATGTTCTCAGACCCTGGACAGCAAATCCAACAGCCTGCTCTTCCAGGACCTAGCCAACATTTCAGCCTTTTGACCCCCTGTCACCACCCTACTGTCAGCAGGAAGCAGTTAAAGACATTGATTTCTTCATCTCTTATCCATTTACAAAAGGCTGGAATGGTGTGCTTCAGACCCGGGACAAACAGCTCCCGGATCCCCCAGCACTCCTCAGTCCCTATCTGCTGCAGGACATGGCTGGCACACCCTGCCCTCCACCCTGAACTTTCTAGGGCCGAGCTTTTCCTTACTCTTCACCATATAATCCGGACATTTTGTTGCTGTTGTGTTTTTTTGTTTTTGTTTTTGTTTTTTTTCCTTTCTTCTTCTCTCTCTGTTTTCCCCCTTACATGGCAGCCAAAAACTGCTTCCAATGAACCTACGGTTATGTACTTTAACTTACCTTACATGAAAAGCAATCCAAAGTCCTAATTTTTTAATTATAGGAAAAAGGAGGAAATGTTAGCATACTGCCGGCCAGTCTGCCTAGCAACCTATGATGTCATTACCTACCTGCCACTAGGCATGCCCCTGCCCCCAGGAGTATAAAAAAAGGTTAAACCCACCTCTTCTCTCTCTCTCTCTCTCTCTCTCTCTCTCTCTCTCTCTCTCTCTCTCTCTCTCTC
>OU015743.1:36882005-36893613 GCA_907169655.1 Acomys percivali
TGTGTGTGTGTGTGTGTGTGTGTGTGTGTGTGTGTGTGTGTGTGTGTGTAGTATGCCATGGTGCACATGTGGAGGTCAAGACAGCTCTTAGGAATTGTTTGTTGAGTCAGGATCCCTCTTGTTTTTGTCAGTGCTACAACAGTGAATTTCAGCCTAGCTGCTCCGCAGGCTTATGGCTGATTCTTCTGTCTCTGCCATAGAAGGGCTGAGATTGCTGCAGTCTGCTGAATCTGGCTTCTTATCCAGGTGCTATGGGCTGAGTTCAGGTTGTTGGGATTACAAGCAAGTCGTGCCAGGCTCCAGTTTCTGCAGGACGGGGATCTCACCCAGGGCTTCTTGTATGCTAGGCAAGCACTTCACCAGTGAGTGACTTCCTCAGACCCCTATGAAGTAAGCTTGAGATACTAAAATGGGACAGAAATAATACATGATTGGGTCTTTACAGAAGCCAAATGGATTTTGGGGGATCCTTCAGGTGGCCTGGGAGCCTTACACGTGGGCCATATGCTCAGCTGAAGTGAGGTTTTTAGTGATTGCTATAAATTAGGGTCACAGAGTAGGTATTGGCAGGAGGTCCTGGTAGAGGGTTCAGGACCCTCTGAGAAGGACCAGTCACGTGCCATTCTGCAGTAACAGCTGTTCTTGACCTTCTTGTTTTTGGTAAATATTACATTTTGCTTTTGGGGCAGTTATTTGTTGTTAAGCCCAATTAGTCTCATGCTTACTCAAGGCAAGCCTCCCGCTTCAGCCTCCCAAGTGCTGAGCTTCCATCTCAGCTGCTCTGGAGAGTTTTCTGCCACACCTTTAAGAAGGGCCTGGGAGCCAGGCTATGAAGCAGTAAGAAGAAAAACTGCAGCTTTTAAAGTGCCTGTTCTAGGCTACCAAGATGAGACTTTATAGCCTATGACCATATAGTGGGAGAGGAGGTCCCCCTCAGTCATAGACATAGGGGAGGGGAATAGGGTGAAAGCTGGAGAGAGGGAGGAATGGGAGGATACAAGTGATGGGATAACAAATGAGTTGTAATCTGAATAAATTAATTAAATTATAAAAAATACTAAAGGTATTCTGTCAAATCAGAAAAATAAAATAAAATAAAAGTGCCTGTTCTATATGGTCCTTCTACAACAAAACAGATCTTCTCATCTACCAAATAGAGGACTTGAAGGCAAACCTATCACTTTATTCCTTAAAAGATAACTGAGCTTAGGGACTGGAGAGATGGCTCAGCAGTAAAGAGCACTTGTTCTTAAGAGGATGTGGTTTGATTCCCAGCACCTACATAGCAGCTCACAACTAACTGTCTGTGACTCCAGTTCCAGGGTATTTGACACCCCTTTTTAACCCCTGAAGGCACAGGCATGCACCTGGTACACAGACATACACGTGGACAAGGCATAAATTCACATAAATAAAATTAATACATTTAACACTCTTTAAAAAGTAATTGAATTTATATTTCTTAAATATAGGGAGTGGATGAAGTCCTGAGTGAACATGGTTTTTTTTGGCATGGGCACACTCATGTTAAGGACCCGCTGCCTCACACCCACGGGGATGGCACAGCCATCACTAGATCATGCTCAGAAGAATGGGGAAACCATCCTGTGGTTCAAGTACTGGTGCCGAGGAACTGTTAACCTTTAGCTAAAAGCCGTGTGCTGGAATGTGTCAACTGAGGCTCAGCCCTCTTCAGGGATGCCAGAAACCTGTACTGGTCCCTCTAGTGACTTCCTCCCTCCCTCTCTCCCTCCCTCCCTCCCTCCCTCCCTCCCTCCCTCCCTCCCTCCCTCCCTCCCTCCCTCCTTGTAGCCTGACAGTCTTGCAACTCACTCTGTAGACCAGGATGGCCTCAAACTCAGATACACCTGCCTCTGTCTC
Organism: Acomys percivali; assembly: GCA_907169655.1. Lineage (NCBI taxonomy): Eukaryota > Metazoa > Chordata > Mammalia > Rodentia > Muridae > Acomys > Acomys percivali. Next base: position 36,883,887 of record OU015743.1, read on the forward strand.
CCAAGTGCTGAGATCAAAGGGGTGCACCACCACCTCTCGGATCCTCCAGAGACTTTTTACTGAGGTTAGCTAACCCTTGGTGGCACTGTATGAAAGAAACACACCGAGCTTCTGGGCTGCTATTGCTGTGCCTCCATTAAAGAATGCAGCCGATTGGTTGCCAGTTTCCCCCTACTTTGCTCTGTTGTTCCATCATCCCCTGCCACCCCAGTTGGTTCAGGTCATGGCACCTAGAGAAATTCAGGTAGTATTTAAGAACAGATGGGCCGCCAGGTGTGGTAGCGCACACCTTTAATCCCAGCACTTGGGAGGCAGAGGCAGGTGGATCGCTGTATGTTCGAGGCCAGCCTGGTCTACAAAGAGACTCCAGGACAGCCAAGGCTAACACAGAGAGACCCTGTCTCAAAAAACAAAAACAAAAAAAACAAACAAACAAACAAAAAAGGAACAGATGGGCCAAGAGAAATGATGACGCTTCTACTAGTATTCATGAAATTATTGCCTAAGAAGATGAGTATACAGCAGTAGTTTGTTTGCTTCAGGCGCTTCCACCAAACTGACTTTATCCAGGAAAAGTTTGTTCCTTATCAGGAAATGAGTTGCTCACCTGAGGAAGGGACTAGCCTGTCAGAAGACAGCTTATCCACGGAAACCTTGTCTTGCTGTGTCCAATGTTCGTACTCAATTACATCATGAACCAGGCCCAGCATCATTGGTCCACTGTGTTGAAAATCAGCCTGTGGAGGCTGGGCAGATGGCTCAGCAGTTACGCACCGGCTGTTCTTGCTCAGTTCCCGACAGCCACACTGACAACTCAAAACTGCCTGTAACTCCAGCTCCAGGGCGTCCAATGACCTCTACTGGACCCCATGGCACTGCAGTCACATATGTGCTCCCTGCACGTACATACATAAAATTATTTAAATTTTTGATTTTTTTTTTTTTTAGAATGGAAATCAACCTGTGGCCACTTGAGTCTAAGGCAGTGGTTCTCAGCTTTTCTAATGCGGTGGCCCTTTAATACAGTTTCTCATGTTGTGGTGACCTCCAACAATAAAATTATTTTTGTTATTACTTTGTAACTGTAATATTGCTACTATTTTGACCCTGTGAAACGATAGTGTGTGTGTGTTGCCCCCCAACGCTCCCTACACTTCCACCCCCTTTTCCCCCACCCTCCCATCCCTCCATCCCTCACCCCCACTCCCCCTTCAAAGGGATTGCAACTCACAGGCTGAGAAGCACTGGTCTAACCACATCTCAGGGATCTTCCTGGAAGTCTTCCTTCTAATTCAGTATCGGTTATTTGTCAAGGGACTGTCCTTCCTTCTTCGCTCCTTCATTCCATCCTCTCTTGCTTCTTATGCTTTCCCCTCTGCAGGGAGCTGAACCCAGAGTCTTTCCGCCGCCAGACCAGAGCTTTGCCACTGAGTTGGCCCAGCCCAGCCCAGGGTTTTGTTGTTCTTTGCTACAGCCAATCTAAAAAACAAATAGCTTTGAGGGAGTCCAGAGTCAATAACAAGGAGGAAACTAGCTACTATTTAGCAAGTGTTGTATAGCTGCTCATTATGTGTCAACTGCTCTGGGCTGTGAGTCATCTCACAGGAAACACTTGGCCTAGTAGACAGTGCTGAGCTGTGCTGAGATTTAGAATCAGGAGAGCACACTTGTGTCTGCTTAGTCTGATGTCCAAGAGCCATGGTGACACATAAAGCAGATGGGCACGTAAAGCATGTCCACGTCTTTCTTTGTTTCATTTTTGTTCTCTGAGACAGGGTTTTACTCGATAGCTTAGGCTAACTCGGGGCTCACTGTGTAGCCCAGACTGGTACTGAGTTCTCTGTGAATGCTTGCAGATGTGAGCTACCATGCTTGGCTTCATGAGAGCTAAAAGACTGAACATAGCAACCGGACGATGGTGGCACACACCTTTAATCCCAGCACTTGGGAGGCAGAGGCAGGCAGATCTCTGAGTTCAAAGCCAGCCTAGTCTACAGAGTGAGTTACAGGACATCCAGGGGTACATGGAAAAGCCATGTCTCAAAACAAAACAAAACAAAACCACAACAACAACAAAAAGGACTAACCATAGAACATAGGGAGACATTACGGTCTTATTAAAGATGCCACTGCTGTGTGCATCCAGCATCTTCAAATGTAGAGTTAGCTGGCAGGAGTGGGTGTGGAAAACAAACCTTTCTTGCCATTTCCCACTTCTGCACTAGCCTCACTCCTTCCTGAGAGTGGCTTTTGTGGCCATTTTTTTTTCACTGCCTTCTTATGATAGACTCATAATCTTTGTTCAATCCCAGTGATATGAGCTGAACTATATCTCTCAGGAAATCTTAGCACCCAGTACCTGTTTGGAAACAGGGTTTCTACAGAGGTGGTCTTTTAAAAATGAAGCCACTGGAGTTGAGTCCCAATCCAACAATGCCAGACATATTTATAAAAGGAAAGGATTTAGATAGAGGGACACAGTCACACAGGCAGAAAGTGTCACTGTGTAGACACATACAGAGAAACCAGCTATGTGGCTATATCTATATAGAGAGACCTTGTCTCAATAAAACAAATCAGGACAAGACAAAAGGTTGCCCATGGCACACCATAACTGATGTATTTTGTGTCATTTAGGGCATTTTCAAAGATCATTTAAATTACACATAATTTCTGCTTTTGTGCTAACCCCTTTAATGTGCAATTTCATAAACCATTAGTGTAATTCAGTTTTAAATTTTATCTAACTTATTATTAGAAAGACAGCTGGGTCACAAAAAAGCATTAATTTGAAGAACACAGAGGCTCTCTCTCTCTCTCTCTCTCTCTCTCTCTCTCTCTCTCTCTCTCTCTCTCTCTCTCTCAAACAATGCACAATAAACCAGATCTTGTTGGGTAGCCCAGGCTGGTCTGGAACTCACTATTTCACCAATATTGTCTTCAAATTCACAACCCCCTGGCCCCTGCTTGGATTACAGGCCGGCGACAGGGATGGGACTGACCCTCTCCCCGCTCCCCTGCCCCAACTATATTGTACTTAGCCTCCCAGATACTGAGATTATAGACATGAGCACCATATAAATGCAGCATCCTTCTCCTCATCTGAATATTTACACAGAGACTGGAAGAAGAGCTCACAGTGTCCTAGGACAAGGATGGAGTGGGAACATGTGAGCAAGGTCATGAGGCAGATTTACCTAATGTTGATGTGCCTAATGACAAACTGGCTACCCTTACTCTATAAATAAACAGGTCATCAGGCAACAGGATGAAAGACTCTGAATTTCTTCCTGAAAGTGCTTGCTGATGGGTGTGGTGGTATACACCTGGAATTCCAGCACTAAGAAGGCAGAAGCAGGAGGATCCATGAGGTCTGGGTTAGCTCGGGCTACAAAGAAAGTACCTGGCCAACCAGAGCAGGATCAAGGTACTCTGTCTCATAAGATCAAACCAACCAAACAACAACATCAACGACAAAAACCTGACAATTTTTACAGAGTTATAAAGAGCATACATTAGTCACATTTGCAGATAGTATCAACTTGGAAGGAACAACTCACACTTTGGAAAATAGAATTAAAATCTAAAATAGGGCCAGTAAAATGAGTCAGCAGGTAACTCTGCTTGCCTCCAAGCCTGATGACTCAAGCTCAAGCCCCAAAACCTATTTCCGCCTAAATGCTGTGGCATATGTTGCCCAAAAAGGCAATATTAAAAATTAAAGGATCAATAAATAATCTGAAGATAACTGAGGAAACTAGACACATAAATCAAGCCTAACAATATAGAAGATACTACCAAAAGCTCGATGTGATGGGTGGCACTTACCCATAATTCCATTTGTTGGAGGTAGAGGCAAGAGAATTGGGAGTGCAAAGCCATCTTTGGCTACATATGGACTTTATGGCCATCCTGAGCTACACAAAACACTGTCTCAAAGGTTAAACAAATATAAACCTGGTCATGGTGGCACAAGCCTTTAATCCCAGTACTCAGAGGCAAAGGTAAGCAGATCTCTGTGAGCTTGAGGTAAGCCTGTCTATATATTGGGTTCTAGGCCAGCCAAGGCTACATAGTGAAACCCTCTTCAAAAAAAAAAAAAATTCTAAACCACTGGTCAGTGGTAGCACATGCCTTTAACTCCAGCACTCACGAGACAGGGCCAGGAGGATCTCTGAGTTCCAGGGCAGCTAGGGCTACCAAGAGACACCCTATCTCCAAAAAGGACAAGGGATGGCGGACAGGTGAAAGAGGATGGGAGTGGGAGGGAGGAGGGGGATACAATTGGGATGTAAAGTGAATGTATTAATTTTAAAGAAACTTTTAAAAAAATTAAGCCAGGCATGGTGGCACATGCCTTTAAATCTCAGCACTTGGGAGGCAGAGACAGGTGGAGCTCTGTGAGTTCGAGGCCAGCCTTATCTACAGAGTGAGTTCCAGGACAGTCAGAGCTATGTAGAGACCCTGCCTGTAAACAAACAAATAAGTGGTGTGTGTGTGTGTATGTGTGTGGGTGTGTGTGTGTGTTTATCTTCAATAAATTTCTGCAGCAAAGTAGAATACTTCTATCAAATATGTAAGTAGAGAATGGTAAAGATGTAGAAAAGATGCTTTGCCTTTAGAAGCCAGATCACCTGTAGCAAGTGCACAAAAGACAACACCAATCTCATCTGACAAGTCAATGCTCTCCCAGAACAACAGCGACCAGCTGCTGGCTCCTCTGGGTTTGCTTCACACCTGTTGACCAGAGAGAAGTGTGGGGACACTGGAGTCTAATCGATGCATCGCTCAACACACACCCAGCGGGGGAAAAAAATCAAAAGAGGAGCGCTGGACATCGCACCAGACCAGGAGCCAGCTGGAGATGCTTCCAATGTTTATGAGAAGAATCATAAGAGCCAAATATTTGCACATCTCTTAGCAAGAAGTAAACAAATTGATGTGCAAAGTTGCTACAGGGCATGACCAGTAGCCCCAGGTACCAGTCCAAGGAGAAGCTCTGGCTCCAAACAAAAACATCTTTCTAGACCTGCCAGGCGTGGAACAAGCTGTTCCTCTGCCCTGAACAGTTTTGAGCTAGTATGAATGCCCCTGACTGAGGAAAGCTGGCTGTCCCCTGCCATGGCCTACTTACCATTCACCCTCGACTCGCTGTCTCTCCACACCTCGGTTTTACACAGAGATGAACAGATGACCCAGTAAGGACCTCAGATCTTGGGGGAAATTCTCTGCTGGGCCAGTTGGGTGAGTATTGATTTTCAATAGCAGGGACTGATATAGTGGGTGGCTACTGTCCCCTTCACCTTTCCAAAAATGAAGATGTGATGCCAAGGATGGTGGGAGGGATCTCACAGTAGGAGGAAAAAGCCAAGTAGGCCAATGCTGACATCACTGCGTGGTGGCTTCACCCACTCAACAACTTCTTCCCCTCAGACTCCTTCCTGCGAAGAAAACTACTGCATAAGAAAACTATTTGTGTGAGTCACTGCACTCGGATATTCAGTTATTTCAAAACAAACACATCAGTCACTAATCCAGGAATGGAACGGAGAGTGTGAAGGACTAAATGGCAGCAGACTAGATTAATGCTAGAGCCTCAAATCCTGAGATATTTTAACTCATAATCTAAGTTAATGTGTTTAAAACTCCCTATAAGGAACCACCAAATATTCCTCTAAGCACCTACTTTGTAGAGTACAGCGAACTAATAATACTAACGCGTTCCTTGCAGATGCACATTGCCAAAGCTCTTGCTTTTTGCTGAGAATTCAAGAGGAGTCTAAAAAACCACAGTGATGTCAGCATAAGGAGAATTGACTGTAATTGAGGGTGAGGTTTCTCGTTTTGTTTTTCTGTCCTGTATGTTGAACCTTGAGTTAGTCAGAACTCTACCCTTGGACTACAATCCCCAGCCCAAGAGTGAGTTTCACATAGCACTTAGTATAATTATGTAATCTGTAACCACTCCTCCACATCCAAATCTGTTCCATAGAGCTTATACCTGTAAGTCCAGGGCCTGTGAAGACAGTACTGGGTGCATTTAAGCCAATATTCCACCTTCCTCCATGACTGCCATCTGGGAGGGGAGCAATAGTACCACATGAAGGCTCTAAGGAGTCTGGGAAAACAGAAAACAGAAGGAACTCTGGTCACTGTTCTGAGACATAGACCCCCAGCAATTTGGATGGAGGACCTCATCACCATCACCACACACTGATCAGAGGCCTCCCTTTTGTATAGCTTGGTCAGCACACAAGATGCTGCAGTGACAAGCCAGAAACCCTCAGATTGAGAATGAGGTTGGAAAGAGCAGGCAAAGCCCCAGGGGCAAGGGTTTGCAGAGCCACCTGTGTAAGACTGCAGAAAAGCTACTTCAGAAGAAGAAAAGGCGAGGGGCCTCAATGCTAACATCAGAAAGCAGAGCTGCCAGGGCCAGTTGCAGAGCCAGAAGGGAGATAAATTTAGTAGAGAACAAGACTGTGGCCATCCTGGTGGCCCGGTATTGTCTAAGGACAACACAACTGATGATCCATCTTGATTGTCAACTTGGTGGGATTTAGAATTACCATGGAAACAAATCTTGCACCACATCCATGAAAGGTTATCTCCATTAGGTTAATTGAGGGAAGACCCATTCTGAATGTAGGTGGTACCCTTCCATGGACTGAGGTCTAGCACCCAATAAAGAGGAGAAAGCCAGCTGAGCATAAGTATTCTGACTTCTCCTGCCATGATGGACTGTACTTCCTTTGAACTGTAAGCTAAAATAAATCCTTAAATCTTCCTTTCGTCAGGTGTTTTACCACAGCAACCATACAACTAACTACTACACCACTGAGGAAGAAGACTGAGGAGAGGGAGCCACTGTCCTGAACTCCCTGTCCTGTTTTGCCAGGAGCATGGCTTTCCCAGGCAATTTGGGAAAGGGACAAGAATCACATCCTCCTCAGAGGGGTAAAACCTCTGAAAGCGTAGCTCGGAAGGCGACTTCACATTCCAAGAACTCTGGTAATGGGTTGAGATGAATAAAGCCTCCTTTGTAACCCAGGGATGAAGTTTCTCAGCAGAGCCGGAGTGGGTGTACCCTCATCCCTAGGGCATCCCACACTAGGCCAGCCAATAAACAGGAAAAACCAATAGTAACTGAGGTTATTTCTGATGAAACAAAACAAAACAGAAACCAAGTCAGGAATAAGCTAACAGCTTCCACCAGGGATTCAAGATTCACCAGCCTGGGATCTAATACTCTCAACTCCAATGACACTTTTAATTTGCAACTGTGGTCCTCATCCTGCTGAGCAAGCTTGAGCGGCCCCAGTGCTGACCCAACCTTCTACTGTTCTCTTCCTTTCTAATCTTTCCCCTTCTAGTGGTGACAGGTCCACAAATATGGAACATGGACTAGGTTTATTTGCCTCCCAAGCACTGTACTTACATACTTTCATGCAATCTCACTGGCATAATAATTATTTGCCTTATCTGAGAGATCAAGGTGGGAATTTGGAGAGTTTAAGTGGCCCGTCTCAAGATCACATCACTGGTGTGAAGCAGTAAAGACATCATCGGTCAGAGCATAGAATCTTGTTCTATGCCTATGGTTAGAACTCAGGGGCACAAGGGAGGACCTGAGTGTGATTCCCAACTCTTCCCACCCCAACTCTGTTCTGTTGCAGCCAAGATCTAAAAATGATCTTTGAAAATAAGAAATAAAGATGATGTTCCATCCAGGCAAGTTGGCGCATGCCTGTAATCCCAGAACTTACGAAGTGCAGGCAAGAAAGTCAGTCATCACAGCTCCAAGACCCACTCTGAGCTACAGAGTGAGACTGTGTTGTAAAACAAGAAAACAACAACAAAAAGAGGGCTGCTATTTAGGAAGGTGTTTGGGCACAGTTCTGCATCCTATGAGTTATAGGAAGAGCACAGTTTAGGGCTCTAGGGAGAAGACAGACACTCAGTAGAGGAGCAGACCTGCGTGGTGTGTCTGGCTGCTAATCAGAGGGCTGCATCCAGAAACTATGACAGCAGTATCCAGGCTCCCACTGAGATGTGTGAGGTTGCAGTCAGGGATCATTAGGCCCCACAAGGATTCAAGTTGCAGATCAATTATGAGACCATGACAACAGAGCATCATCCTTAACTAAAAAAAAAAAAGGCAAAAAAAGGTGTTTGTTTGTTTGTTTGTTTGTTTGATAGATAAGAGGAACTCCCAAGGGCTGAAGAGATGGCTCAGTGGTTGAGAGCACTGGTTGCTCTTTCAGAGAAGTTCAATTCCCTGCATCCACATGGTGGCTCACAACCATCCAGTTCCAGGAGTGCCAACACCTTCTTCTGACTTCCATGAGCACGTGGTACACATACATACATTCAGGCAAAACACTCAAACACAAAATCAATCAATCAATAAAAATCAATAAATCTCTAAAAGTAAATACATAAAAAGAGGAGCTAGTGAAAAGAATACCAAACCCACTTCTTGCAAATGCAGAAGAGAGGAAAGGGTAACACGCCTTCATACAGTGAGAGGTCTCATCTGCTTCTCCCTATGAGTAACTGTGTGTATGTGTGTGTGTGTGTGTGTGTGTGTGTGTGTGTGTGACAGAGAAAAAGATGAGGAAGGGAGGGAGAGGGTTGCCTGGCTAGATCTGAGGGAGCCAGAGACCAACAGGATCTGAGACCTACCTCCTGTGTCTATGAGTATAACACGCATGGCATTTCAGAAGTCTGAGAGTCAAGATGCTATAGGTTTGCAGGTTTGAGGCCATGGAAAACAGCTGAATTATGGGCTTCTGGAAGCCTGAAGTAGAGTCCTTGGCTTCTCAAACCCTTCAAGGGGTGTGCAAGACTATTGTACATCCCATGATACCTGAAAGAGAAGAGAAGGACTGCCCTGTACAGGGACCAACAAGAGACCTGGGGTCAGCACCACAGTGCAATGGGGGAAGCACTGTATCCCAAAGCCATGATGGGACAGGGGCAGCTCAGCTCTCAAGAAGGGCAGGGAGCTGAGACTAGCCCAGACCTTGGCATCAGTCAGTGTGATCTAGCAGGCACAGTGAGGTCCATTGTCTACTCCTGGGTCATATAAATAGCACACATCCCATAGCTTAGATGTCATTTGGAGAGGAGTTGACAGGAGAAGAAGTAGAAAGATCTTGCGAGCCAGTGATTGTGTGGAGTGCAGTGACTGCATAAGGATGAGCTACTAAAAGCATGGTTGGTTCTTTTCATTTTCATCCAAGCTCAGAACCTCCAAAACCCAGGTACTGGCTCTGTAAGCCTGGCATCTGACTAGTTATAAAGATGTATTTGTTTGTGTTGAGATAGGGTCTCACGTGCCTCAGGGTTGGCCTCAACTTTGATTATGTCAGGGCTGGGGAGACAGCTCAGTTGGTGAAGTGTTTATCACCTGAGCATCAACCCACGTCTGCTCCCCAGCATGCATGTAAAAAGCACAGGTGGTGGTGCATCCTTTGATCCCTGCCCTGGGGAGGTGGTAACTGGAGGAGTGCTGGGACTCTATGCAGCCAACCTAATCTAATCAGCAAGTGCACCATCCAAGTGAGAGCCCCCATCTCAACACAAGGTGGCAGCTACTGGGACCAATCTTTGACTATTCCACATACATACATACGTGAGCACTCATACCCAGCCTACATGAGCATCCGTACTCACTATAAACACACACACACACACACACACACACACACACACACACACACACACA
>OU015743.1:36895152-36920138 GCA_907169655.1 Acomys percivali
CACACACACACACACACACACACACACACACACACACACACACACACTGCAGGTGGAAAAGGGTGCTAATTGGTAGAACAGGGGTCAGCAGAAGTGAGTGCTCAAGTACTTTATATACTTGTATGGAAAATGCCAGAATGAAAGTCATTATTGTGTACAATTAATATATGCTAATAAAATTTTTTTTCTGTTTTTTTTTGGGACGCAGTCTTTCTGTGTAGCCTTGGCTATCCTGGACTTGCTTTGTAGACCAGGCTCGCTTCAAACTCACAGTGACCCATCTGCCTCTGCCTCCCAGGAGTGCTGGGATTAAAGGCATACACAGATAGACCTACATGCAGGAAGCTGGGCCTTGGCTTTGACAGAGAGGTTTTCTAGTTGGTTGAAGTCACTCATCTTCTCAGACTTGAGGCTACACTGATACATCTCAAGATGCCTCAGAGACAGGCAAATACAGAAAGGAAGCAACTCCTGCACAGAATGTGTCAAGACAGTGAAGACGGGGAAGGGTTGCCTGAAGGCTGAGGCGCTTTTTGGAGTCATCTGAGGCCCATTCTCTTTTTTCTAAACTTATGGCTCTTCCCAAAAGACTCCCAGATCGGAACTCATGATAGAAATTGCTGAGTCACTTCTGTTTTGATTTTGGAAATACTTTTAATTTTTTTATTTCCAAAGTTAACTCTTCCCTTTCCCCCTTCTCCTTCTTCAATAAGATGCTATTTCTAGACATGGCTGAAGGTCAAGATCACATCAGTAAGAAATAACCATAAAGCAGAACTTCTTCTTTTGTACAGTGTTTAACTGATTTTTTTTTTTTGACCCACAAAGTAATTAGAATATTGGAAGCTAATTCTATCCTATCTCCACTTCCTCCTGAAGACAGTTACTAGGAGCAGCTTCTTGTGCGTGTTTCTAGATGGCTTGTATAGAAGTGCTTCCTGGCATGTTAGCTTGAGTCTCACAAAAGTGACAAAATTTGTAATTCAAAGGAAAAGAGTCCTACTGTTCCCCAGGAGAAGGAAGGTCATGGTGTGGCTTGTACATCATCACAAAACTCATATGATTCACTACAGAGGGGCTCCCTGGGGTTCTGTCCCTATGTCTGAAGACATCTCACTCTTGTTCACGGCAGGCACCGTTCTAAACTGTGGGACATTAAGTTGGTTGTTTTGGGGACTCCATCTCTACTCTACGAATGTAAATCATTACTGTATCTGTCACCTCAGCCGAGAACATTCTGTAAACTGTAAACTGCGCAGTGTGATTTTTAAAATGACATTCACGTGTTACTCTTATACCTGTGTTTGTGTGCACCTGTGTGCCAGGCCTGTCATGCACAAATGTGGAGGTCAGCTGACACCGACGCCGATGCCAAGGGATTGTTCTTTCCTTCCATCACATAGGTCCCAGGGATCAAATTCAGGTGATGAAGACTGAACTCCATCAGCCTTTTAGAGTTGAGCCCTCTTGACAGTGCTAGACTAGCTGATTTAAACAGTGGATTTCTTTCCTCCCAGGCCTGGGTTTTTTTGGAGAAGTTCAAGACTGAGTGCCAGGAGTTTGCGTGAGGGAAGCTCTCCGTTGCTGGCTTATACATGACCGCTTTCTCCTCTGTCCTCACATAACCACAGCCCTTGCTCTGAGTAGGAAAGGAACTACCCAAGTTTTCTTTTCTTTTTGCCTGTTTTTAGTTGTGGTTTATTTTATCATTTGGTTTTTGAGACAGGGTTTCTTGATGTAGCCAAGGCTAACCTCAAACTTCCAACTGATGCTCCTGCTTCAGTTTCCTCAGGGCTGGTATTTCCTCCTCCGTTACTTAGATAGAGTTTCGATATGTAGTCCAGGCTGGTTTGGAACTCATGATCTACCTAATGTAACTTTTGGTCCTCCCTGGAATCTTAGGGATCGTTGGCCACCAGCCAATGAAGACAAAGGGAGCAGAAGTGACAAAGAAAATTCAAATGGCCCGTGATTGCAACAAAAAAGAGTTCTGGGATCAGCCTCAGAGAGACAGCTCATTTTATTGTTTCAGGGGTAGGGTATATAAAGGTTCATACTATTACATGAGGGGAGGACTGATTGGCCATAACACAGTACCTAATTATCATATGGGCAGGAGAGGCTGATTGGTCAGAACATAGCACCTAATTATCATATGGGCAAGAGAGGCTGATTGGTCAGAACATAGTACCTAATTATCATATGGGCAGGCAAAGGAGCAGGACTTGTGTGTTAAGTCACATAGCTCTTGCACAGGGCCATACTTTGAATACAGTTAGGCATCTGTGCCTAGAGACACTCTCCAGATAAGGTCAGGCAGGAAGAGGAAACCCCACTGAGAGAGGAAGTCCTCCATTTTGCTCCAAGCTCAGAGAGCTATTGGGACACGGTGGACTGTGACTTTAATAGCAGGGTCTTCCAACAGCAACCAGCATGGCAGGGATGAGGATATTCTATCAAACACACACACACACACACACACACACACACACACACACACAGAGTGCTCTGTCTGCATGTTCATGTGCAGGCCAGAAGAGGGCATCAGATCTTATAGATGGTTGTGAGCCACATTGTGGTTGCTGGGAATTGAACTCAGGACCTTTGGAAGAGCAGATGGTGCTCTTAACCTCTGAGCCATCTCTCCAGCCCTAGGGATGAAGATATTCTAAAAGATACCTTTGTGTCAGGGATGGAGATGGCTCAGAGGTTAAGAACACTTGAACACTTGCTGTTCTTACAGAAAACATGGATTTGCTTCTCAGTATCCATATGCCAGTTTTCAAGCCCCCTGTCCCCCCCCCCCTTTTCAGGTACAGGGGAACTGGCATCTCTTGTATCTCTCTCATTTGGCTGTCAGGCTGTTGAAAGGGTAGACCCCCAAAATGAGAATTTCCCCCAGGAATCTCATGCTGGTTCATGCTGGGAGAAGGAAAATGTACCAGCCAGAGGGGAACCTTACTCCCTTCCCCAAAAAGAGTTCCAATAGTTTAAGGTGGTTCCAACAACCACCTTAAAATGTGAGACTAAGGACCAGACAGTGAGTGAGTCAATAGTGTCCAGAACCATCCACCTTTACTGGGTGATGGGATTTCAGGTATGCATTACCATGTCTGACTTGGTGTCTCTTCTTTTGTAAAAATTGATTTACTATTATTTCATAATTTCACAACACACATATATATATATACATATAAACTTTGATCGCCTCCCTCATTATCTTCTCTAATCCCCTCCGTGTTACCAACTAGGGGTCTGGATCCAGTTTGTTTTCTCTGCTGATCAAACAATTAAAGTGCAGGGATCTGGGTGTGTTGACCCCAATAGGCAGCTGCAGGCAAAATCTCACACTTTAACAGGCAAAATCAACAGATGGAAAATGCTTTTATTCAAGGTGAGGAAACACACCAGGGGTGGGGAGCAGAGACAAAGAGACAGAGAAAGAAAGAGAGAGATAGAGACAGAGACAGTAAGACAGAGAGAGACCTCCTACTCAACAGAAGGGGGACCTAGGAAGCTGAAGCCTGGCTCCTCTGGGAAGCTGGGTGGGGTCCCTTTAAGGGTCTTTGATGGGATAGATCGGGGTCCCCTTTTCCTAAGTTAGAATTGACTGGTTTAGAATGGGGAAGGAAATCCAATAGGCTCACAAGTTTGGGTACACACGTCCCAGCCAGGCCTTGATAGCCTATCTGACCATCCTGGGCCAGTTAGCCGTCAGGGAGGAGTGGCCAACTACTGGTGGTGGAAACTTCCCTCCAGACCTTTATCTCAAGCTCCCAGGTCTTTTTCTCAGGTTAGGAAGAAGCCAGAGGTTTGCCGTCTGCAGTACTCATCTGTGGATCTCCTTATATGTCTGCCTATCGGGGTCTAACCAGATCTAACTGCAAGCAGTATTAATTTAATAAATTAATTTAATAAAATGGTGATCAAAGTTCCTAATCCTTGCCTCCCTCTCATCACACCACTTCTTATTCCCAAAGCATCCTCCTCTACTACCATGTTTTGTTTTGTTTTGTTTTTAAATGTGGCCTGGCGTATTTTTCTAGGGCTGCCTGCATGAGCACAGATGGAAGGCTATTTACTTGAGCAAGGGCGATTCTCGGTGATCAGTGGCTATACCGCTGAGCACTGGCCCTCACTCCTCCCTCTGTAGCCACTAACTGCCAATAGCTCCCCAGTGAAAGGTGGGGCTTTGTAAGCCCCTCCCCACCCACTGGTGGTTTCCATCCTTTGGAGACCTTGTGTAGGTAGCCAGCTCCTAAGAGTGCACCAGTGGCGCCACAGGCATGGCATGCCCAGAGGACAGGACTCCTCAGCATTGTCTGGCTCTTAACATGATTTCTTTCCCTCTTCCCCTTGGAGGAGGTGGTATAGATGTCTGGCTTAGAGCAGAACACTCAAAGGTCACCTGTTCTCAACTCCTCACGGAGTCTCTCTGTTAGCTGTCACCACTGCATAGGGAAGGTGTCTGACCAGGGCTGAGAACCTCACTAGTCTATGGGAATGAGCATAAAGTATTAGGAAGCAGGGCCGGGCGTGGTGGCGCACGCCTTTAATCCCAGCACTCGGGAGGCAGAGGCAGGTGGATCGCTCTGAGTTCGAGGCCAGCCTGGTCTACAAAGCGAGTCCAGGACAGACAAGGCTACACAGAGAAACTCTGCCTTAAAAAAAGAAAAAAAAATTTGGGAAGCACTTTGCCGTGTTTCCTTCATTTAATAGTTCTCTGATTAGACTGTACTGTTTGGTTGGAATCTTCGGTTGCCCTCCCCCTCCTCCACATGGTGCGGTAAATCCCACTCCCTCTCTCCAACCCAGCCTCCTCCGAGGAAGGCCTCCACATTCTGACACATGAGGTCTGCCCCAACCCCTCACCTGGAGCCACCAGCTCCCCAAATCCAGCAAGTGGCAGACACATCATTATCCTTCACCCGCAATCCTTAAAAACCCAGGCCACCGTAGTCCGGGTGCGACTTCCGCTGGCCTGTCCACTGTGGCTGCTCAATTGGTCCAGGAGCTTCAGTTCCCAAACAAATCTGCCCTTTTTTATACTTTTAGCCTGGCTTGGATTGGCTTGTTTCATCGACGGATATCACCCATCACTTATGACCTCATTTTATCCTCATTGCCTCTTTAAATATAGTTAAACTGGGCACCAGGGATTCATAAGGACTGGGGAGGGCATAATTCAGCCCATGAGAGTGTGAGAAATGTTTTTCTTTTATTCTCTATAAAAGTAGTTAGTCAGCAAGTGCCAATATTCCATAAACCTCCTCACACCTCGTGTAAAACTCTTCTATGAATCTTTTAATTTCTCCTAAATACTAGAACGTTTGTTCAGCAAAGCCTCCTTCCCTCCCGTTTTCCTAGAATTTGGTGGCCTGGAGAGGCTGCCTCCCCCCCCCCCAACCCCGACCCCCCTTTTCCTTCATTTGCTTTTGCCGCAAGTCTTTAGAAACTAACCAATCACAAAAGACTATTAGGTTGGGCCCTAGCCAATGGGGGAAAAGAAACAGCCATTTAGAGTATCAGAGTAAAAACCAAGTGAACTTTCGGGTCTCAGCATGCTTGCCAGCCTACTTTGGATTGTGGTACCTCTCCCACCTCCCCCCCGCCCCCCCCCCCGCCTCTCTCCTGCCCCGTCCTCACCTCCCACCCCACCCCACCTCCCACTCCTCCACTTGCTTTACCAAGTTACGTTCTCTTGGTTCCTGTGCTTCTTTTCATGGTGCTGGGGTTACTAGTTTCCAACAGTAGTAAGCAATAGATCTTTAATAACACAGTAATAAAAGCTGCTATTGGCTTAAGTGCCTACTGTGTGTTAGACACTGCGCATGGCATCTCTTTGTGTGACGTTTCCTTCTCTAGTTTGCTTTTCTTAGACGAGGCTGTGTAGTAAAGGCTGGACTTGAACTCATTATGTAGCCCAGGGTGGTCTCGAACTCTCAGAACTCTTCTGCTCCCACTGAGGACTAGAATGGCCTGCATGAGGCATCAGGCTCATGTATAGTCCTATAAAACTCTCTGAGATGAGTTTTAGTACTCCCAGGGTAAGAAGCCAAAATGAAATTCATTTCACTACTTAGAGTGAATCCTGGCTAGAAAGAAGCGCACTGACTGCTCTAGTGCCTGCTGGTTGAGAATGGGGCTTAAATAATCTCATTACAAAGGCAAAAAGGGGGAATTGGAAGAGAGCAATGCGGCCAATGCTGGAGCAGACACAGGAAAAACGCGCCCCTGGACTCAGCACGCTACTGTTCTTCGCCAGTGCTGGTCTACTGCGGGTCCCCCCCCTTTTTTTTTTCTGCCTCAGTGAGTCTTTTTAACCATTTCACTCACAATTACAGCACCTGTCCTGAAAGAGACTGGCTGGGTATCAAGGTCAGTCTAAGCTTGGACTCCTCCTAGAGCTGACTCGGACTCAAGCAGTGTGTTGTCTGTGCAGGTTTGCATCAGACACTGTTTCGGGGATTTTGTGTCTGGGTTTTTCCTCCAGAGGCTTCAGGGTTCTTTGTGTTTGAACTTGACGTCGATGGTACAGGCTGGTCCCTGCTCTCCCTCTGGCCTGTGTGCCATCTTTGTTGCTTTATCTGATCCTATCTAGAGGCTCAGGCTACTGCCTCATTTTCTATCACAATGCACTCAAGCACCAAATCCAGCGCTTTCTGGGTGCTCCCCTTTCAGGTCACCTCCCTTTTTCCGAGCTGTTTCTGCCCCAGCTGCTGAAACTTTCCTTCTTCAGCTTTTAGTCCCCTCTCTGGGAAACTGCCTTTTTATTCTCAGCCTTTCCCATACCTGTTAAATATGAAATATGCACCACACAACATATAAGAGTTATTGTAGCCTTTTGTGAGTGGCGGCGAGGCAGGACGGACCGCCATGAAGGCGTAGGGCTCGTTCGGGAATACAAGGTGGTGGGGCGCTGCCTGCCCACCCCGAAGTGCCATACTCCACCACTGTACCGAATGCGCATCTTTGCGCCCAACCTTGTGGTGGCCAAGTCCCGCTTCTGGTACTTCGTGTTGCAGCTGAAAAGATGAAGAAGTCGTCCGGGGAGATAGTGTACTGCGGGCAGGTGTTTGAAAAGTCACTGCTTTGTGTAAAGAACTTCGGCATCTGGCTGCGCTACGACTCCCGCAGTGGCACGCACAACATGTACCGGGAGTACCGGGACCTGACCACCGCTGGCGCCGTCACCGTCACCCAGTGCTACCGCGACATGGGTGCCTGGCACCGTGCCCGCGTGCACTCCATCCAGATCATGAAGGTGGAGGAGATTGCAGCTGGCAAGTGGCGCCGGCTGGCAGTCAAGCAGTTCCACAACTCCATGATCAAGTTCCCGCTGCCCCACCGCGTGTTGCAGCGCCAGCACAAGCCATGCTTCACCACCAAGAGGCCCAACACCTTCTTCTAGACCCACAGACGCACTGAATAAAACGCTAGCGCGCCAAAAAAAAAAAAAAAAAGAGTTATTGTAGAAACGTGGGAGAGGAGGAAATGGGAAAGGGGTCCCCCAGGGGGACAGAGGCAGATAGACACACAGACACACAGACGGTGTGATAATAAATTGTCTCACCCCAGTGACCAGAGAGCCTTTCCCCTTTTAAACAAAGTCCCACTAGACTTCTAAGAACCTCACTGGGAAGGTGAGGTCCTTTCTTTTTGAGACAAAGTCTCACTGTACAGCACTGGCTGTCTGGAATTCGCTAGACCAAGCTAGCCTTGAACTTGTAGAGACTGACTTACCTCAGCCTCTCAAGTGCTGAGATTAAAGGTGTGTGCCCCCACACCCTGCAATGGCTTCTTCTCTTTTCTACTCTATATGAAATGACAGGGAAGGTGTTGGTCCTGCTGTTGGACCCTGGAGTCCAATTCAGGAAGGGGGTTGCCGCGAGAGACCACTCAAGTCACACAGGCTGGAGGTATATGTAAAATTTATTACTGACACATCAGAAATCCCAATTGTCGATGTGTCAGGGTCCCTCAGCACTCAGGAGGTGAAGGACCCCGAGTAGCTGTTACAGGCTAGTTTTAAAGGCTAAAACCGCAAAGCAGGTGGGTTTGCTTATCAAGTTAGACCATATGGACATTAGGACATCTGGCATTGGGAAGCTCTTTGTGGGGGCTTGGGTGAGGGTCTCTAGAGCGGTTATTGAAAGCCGTAAGGTGACATCTGATATATGGAAACTTACATGTAACTATTCTGGGAACTAGGGTGGAACTTTTGAAGTTAGCATTAACGAGAACTGGGAGAGGCGAGCAAGGCTGGACAAGCGAACAAGCATCTTATATTTTACAATTTTACAGTTTCTCACTGCCATGTAGGAAAATGGCCGAGGACCTTTCCTGGAATGGCAGAGAGTGTCTGAGGAAGCATACGGTTTACTCGCTAAAACACCCATGAAGGAGCACGCTTTGCATCCTCGCGCCTGCAATGGAGAGGGACTCGGTTCGCTCCACAGATGCTGCCAGTCTGAAACCAAGACTCCCTGGAAAGGTCTCGAACTAAGGTCTCAGAAGAGGCTCCACGCAGCTTATTTGTTTGTTCATTACGTGACGAATACACTGAGTGCCACTTCCGCACTGCATTGGGAGCAAATATTCAAAGGAAAAGAACCAGCAGGAACCCGAGGAGGGGCTTGAGTCACCCCAGGAGGTGGCCTTCGGCTCCTGGTCGTGGGTCATCACTTTGCGCAGTGATGTGAACAGGCTAAGCTAGAGGGCATAGAGCTGGCCCTGTGAAACCCATCACTCAGGCCTCAGGGAGCCTCCCTTGCTGCCCCGAGCATAGCAGGTGACACCATCAAAGACCTTGGTCTTTCTGCACAGAGAAAGGTTTTTCCTACATGACAAGGTGAAAAACAGGATTCTGAAGCATCCTTGCTTCAGAAGTCATTTTCAGAAGGGTTAAGCTCTTTAAGAAGCATTTGACTGCTGCCAGGGTCCTGAATCCTCCGTAAATAAACGCAGATGGCATTTGCTCAGAAGTTAATGCAACCTCCAGAAATGAGGTCACATCTCTCCCCAGTAACTCTCTCTTCCCTCAAATCTTTCCTGCAGCCTGCCCTGTGTGGCATAACCTTCCCATTAGGTTTTTATCCTTTTGAACACGAATGCCACCCTCGTCGGCTGAGAATTCTCCTACTATTACTTTGGAAAGTAACTATTTGGAAGTTTTAGCACAAAATACTGTGCTTCTTCATCCCCCTGCTGATCTCCAAGCCCAGATCGTGTCATTCAGTTATCCCTTTTCTGGTTTTGTTTGTTTGTTTTTTCCTTTGGGTATTGTTCCTTGGGAGCTATTTGCCTTGAGTTTGTTTAATGTTTTTATTTACTTTAGAGACTTTTCATACGCTGTATTTTGATTCCTTGACTCCTCCTAGATCTTCCTCCTAAATCTGCTCAACTTCAAGGTCTTCTCCTCTCTTCCAAACAAAATAAAACCCAAACCAAGCACAGCAAGAACAACATCGGAAACACACGAAACATCGCCCACCACAGAGTCAGTCTGATTTGTGATGGCTCATGACTCCTGAGTCCGAGGTTTGCCCTGAAGTGTGGTATATCCTCTCTCATTCTACTGAAGGAAAGTAATTTACAGTGTCTGCGACAATATGCATAAAGCCTGCACAAGTTCATGCCACACAAAATTCCAGTGCTGAGAAAAGGAAGTGGACAGAAAAATCCCAGCCCGGACCTGGTGGGAGATGGGAAATCCACTTTTTTTTTTTTTTTGAGAGGGAGACACACACACACACACACACACACACACACACAGAGAGAGAGAGAGAGAGAGAGAGAGAGAGAGAGAGAGAGAGAGGAGAGAGAGTCCTGTCTCTCCCTCACTCGCTAGCTAGCCCTGGGATCACAACTGTGCTACCATTTTTTTTTTTTTGAGTTCTGAGGCCTGCACAAAAAGTTCTTTGCCTGCTGAGCTGTCTCCTCAGCCCTGCAAAGGATTCATTTCAACCTTGCCTTTGCCTTTGCCATCATACTTTATTTGCTTTGAACAATTGTAGCTCTTAAAGGTAGGAAGGCTTAAATTCAGCAAGAAGATCATGATTAATTTTCCACTCTGGTGTCACAACGTGAACTTTTTTTTAAGTGGCACTTAGACAGAAATATGATTTCTCCTTTTCTATTTCTTTTTATCATCCCAATTTTCTAAAGCATTTTAAAAAATGAGTGGGTTGGTCTTCTGCTGGGTCCCTTAACAGTTCCGGTCTATTTATTTCCAGGCAAATCTCCACTTGGTACATTGGCAGGTGACTCAGAAGTGCTGCTGGGTGGCTCGAGATTGCCCCCCATGCCTGTGCCTGGTGGGTATGGGAATATTGAGATAAACAGCAGCTCTGAAGGAGTAGGTGAGGCCTGGGGGCAGCTCTCTGGACCAGCATCCCCCTGTACTGTCAGGCCAGCCTTTTTCAGAGCTGATCTACTTCCCGGATGGAGAAGGCTTTTCAGCAGAAAGCCAATTGGTTCTATGTGGAACTCTCTGACAAGTACCCAATTGGGTCCCATCTAAATCCCAATCCCTGGGGTCTCTGAGGTGAGGTGGGAGTGGGTATCAGCCAGTACTGATTTACGGCCCAAGGACATTGGCTGGCATTCCTTGTGGGGTCAAAGGATCAAGTGTTTCATATCAGTTGCACCCAGCGTCTCAAAAGAGCAGTGTCTGCGAGTTCTAGAAACAAAAGCTATGCACATACCCTGTTCAGCTTTGTGTTTGGTTTCTGTTGAAGTTGTTGGCAAATTGCTGTCCATAGAAAAATATTCTTTGCTGCCATACACATCAGGGTTTCCCATTTTTCAGATTCAGATAGTCCTGCACTTGTGTCTTACAGCCTTTGAGGACTGATTCATTAAGTGTCATTTTGTCTGATCGCTTGGAAGTGCAAATCTAACTTGAAAATCCTATTTTCTTTTTTTTTAATTTTATTAATGTATTCTTGTTACATCTCTATGGTTATCCCATCCCTTGTATCCTCCCATTCTCCCCTCCCTCCCATTTTCCCCTTATTCCCCTCCCCTATGACTGTTCCTGAGAGGGATTACCTCCCCCTGTATATGCTCATAGGGTATCAAGTCTCTTCTCAGTGACCTGCTGTCCTTCCTCTGAGTGTCACTAGGTCTCCCCCTCGAGGGGACATAGTCAAATGTGAGGCACCAGAGTACATGAGAAAGTCATATCCAACTCTCCACTCAAGTGTGGAGACTGTCCTGTCCATTGGCTAGATCTGGGTAGGGGTTTAAATTTTACCGCCTGTATTGTCCTTGGCTAGTGCCTTAGTTTGAGCGGGACCCCTTGGCCCAAATCTGCCTATCATAATGTTCTACTTGTAGGTTTCTAGGACCCACTGGATCCTTCTACATTGCTATTCTCACATGGTTCTCTTATCTAGAGTCCCAATAGGATGTCCTCCCCTCTGTCCCAGTTTCCTGGTAAGGGAAGGCTTTCATGGGACATGCTCCTTGGGCTAGTATGCAGATATAAGTGAGTATATACCATTTGAGTCTTTCTGCTTCTGGGTTAACTCACTCATTATGATAATTTCTAGCTCAATCCATTTGTCCACAAATTTCGGGAATTCCTTGTTTTTAATAGCTGAGTAGTATTCCATAGTGTATATGTACCACAGTTTCTTTATCCATTCTTCTACTGAGGGACATTTAGGCTGTTTCCATGATCTGGCTATTATGAATAAGGCTGCTATGAACATGGTTGAGCAAATTTTTTTGTTGTGTGCTGGTGCATCTTCTGGGTATATTCCGAGGAGTGGAATAGCTGGGTCTTGAGGAAGCCCTATCCCCAGTTTTCTGAGATAGCACCAGATAGATTTCCAAAGTGGTTGTACTAGTTTGCATTCCCACCAGCAATGAAGGAGTGTTCCTCTCTTCCCCACATCCTCGCCAGCATGTGGTGTCGCTTGAGTTTTTCATCTTAGCCATTCTGATGGGTGTAAGATAGAATCTCAGAGTTGTTTTGATTTGCATTTCCCTGATGACTAAGGAGGTTGAGCATTTCTTTAAGTGTTTCTCAGCCATTTGATATTCTTCTGTTGAGAATTCTCTGTTTAGTTCCAAGCCCCATTTCTCAATTGGGTTATTTGGTTTGGTGGTGTTTAATTTCTTGAGTTCTTTACATATTTTGGATATTAGACCTTTGTCAGATGTAGGGTTGGTGAAGATCTTTTCCCAGTCTGTAGGCTGTCGCTTTGTTCTCTTGACAGTGTCTCCAGCCTTACAGAAGCTTCTCAGCCTCATGAGGTCCCATTTATTAATTGTTGACATTAAGGCCTGGGCTGTTGGTGTTCTGTTCAGGAAGTTGTCTCCAGTGCCTATATGTTCCAGGCTCTTCCCCACTTTTTCTTCTAAGTGACTTAGTGTCTCTGGTTTTATGTTGAGGTCTTTAATCCACTTGGATTTGAGTTTTGTGCAAGGTGACAAATATGGGTCCAGTTGCATTTTTTTACACATAGACATCCAGTTAGACCAGCACCATTTGTTGAAGATGCTATCCTTTTTCCATTGAATGGATTTGGCTTCTTTGTCAAAAATCAAGTGACCATATGTGTGTGGATTCATATGAAAATCCTATTTTCAATACAATACCAGATGACTAAGTTCTTAACACAGAAGACATTTCTCAGAGGTCTTACCAGATGTTTTTGCTTTGCTACTTTATGATGCCTTTCCTGGGAGCTTCTGTTGCATTAATTGAGAGCCCTTGGTTTTATTGAACATTTTCCTTTAAAGTTATTACAAAAAAACCAAACCTCTTAAAAGTGGTGGTGGTGGTGGTGAGCCTTTCAAATAGGGTTTGAAGAGATAGATGAAAGGTTAAGAGCACTCATTGCTCTTTCAGAGGACCTAAGTTTGATTCTCAGCACCCATTCTGGGCAGCTCACAACCGCCTGAAACTCCAGTTCAAGGAGATTTAATGCCTCTTCTGGCCTCCATGGGCACCCACACATATGTGGCATATACTCACGGAGGCATATGCATATATTGCTGGGCAATTTGCCAGTGAGGGATGACCTGCTATGGTACCAAAAGCAGTGTTTCTGAAGGCGGGGAATCCAACAAAGCACCTAGGAGACACATGAAAAGTAAATCTCCAGAACCGAGGTCCAAGAACAGAGCACTGTGTTAACTGCGATTGCTCTCCCTTAGCTGGTGTGTGTGAGACAGCGTGGTGCCTCCCACCAGCTATTACACATGACAGGATGCGGTGCCAGGTTTTAATCTGCCTCCAATTGCGGTGATGGCTTGGAACTGGTTAGAAAAATGAGGTTGTATTAATATTTTGAAGTCTGTGAGTTATGACTTCCTCTTTGACAGGTGTAGGGAGGAAGCCTCTCTTGACGGCTGCGACTTCATCTTCAAGCAGTCTCTGCAGCAAATATGCTCTGTCTCTCTTGCCCTTCTCTCCTTTCCTGATCCCCTTGGTAGGCATGTGGTTGACAATCTGTGGGTGCTAGGGATCTTATTGTGGTGCTGTGAAGGGATTCTGCACACAGGCTAGTTCTTTAGAGTAAAGCCCATGGACATATGCTCCTTGTCTTACTTAGGGCTGCCTTTGCCTGCCCTCTACACTCTCCAGCCACCAAAGGGTTAAGTGGAGCACGTCGGTCGATGACGTATCAACCCCTCCAGCTGGTTTCTTTGCATATTCCTGGACACCACTGTGATGAGTTCAAGCACAAATATTCCCAAGTGCACAAGTGGGCACAAAGTCAAGGTGGCCTGATACTCTATCTGCCTTTGAAGAAGTATATATTGTGTTTTATTACTATGTGTTTGGATAAGTAAAACATCCTCCCAAGATTGAAATACAATGCTAAATGTGTACATTGCTTAAGTCACTCATAGAAAATTAATACCCATCGCCGGGACACTTGAGT
Organism: Acomys percivali; assembly: GCA_907169655.1. Lineage (NCBI taxonomy): Eukaryota > Metazoa > Chordata > Mammalia > Rodentia > Muridae > Acomys > Acomys percivali. Next base: position 36,909,054 of record OU015743.1, read on the forward strand.
TGCAATTAGCCCCTCCCTACTCTGTGAGCACCTTAATTAGCTTTGTGAACCTTCCCTTCCCACGGTCTCCTTAGGAACATGATGATTCTAACTTTCCCTCTTTTCTACTGAATTACACTGTTGCACTCCCAACAGCCTTGTTTAAGAAGCCTGTTTTCTCTGGTCTTGCCAGAATTGCAGCTTCCATTTTTGCTAATCTATGGGAAGAGGGAGAGAGAGCTTGGGGCGGGGAGGAGAACCAGGAGACATGGTAACACAAATCTGTAACCCCAGGACTGCAACTATGGAGATGAGGGTATCAGTTCAAAGCCAGCATTGACTTCATAGCAAGTTTAAGACTAGCCTGGGTTAGATGTGCCTTTGCCTCGAAACCAACAACGCCACTGTCATCTCTGTATGGCTTTCATTTAACTGCTGCTTCCTTAAATGACATAAGATGTTCCATAAATTTGTGTGTCCTCCTTGTTCAGAGCTACGCCACTCTTCTCTGCATTGGTCCAGTTTCTATGGGCTGCCAAAGCGGACACATCTTTGAATATTTATTTTATGGCTGAGATTGATGTCTATGTTTCTTTGACAGCTCTGTGTGAGCCCCTTGTGGGAGCGACAATTCCGACTTCATAGAGTAGTAACGAGAGGGTCTGGCAACTATTATGTTTTGGTTTTCCATGTTATAGTTTGATGTTCACATCTTTGATATGAATTTACTTTCAAATGATATTCCTAGATCAGTTTAAAGAGGAATAGTTCTTCACTGTGACAGCTACAAAATCCTCAAACACAAAGTGTTTCAAGAAGTGTGTGTGTTAAGCTGGCCGGTCGTGGTGCACGCCTTTAATCCCAGCCCTTGAGAGGCAGAGGCAGGCGGATCACTGTGAGTTCGAGGCCAGCCTGGTCTAGAAAGAGAGTCCAGGACGGTCAAGGTCACACAGAGAAACCGTGTCTCGAAAAAAAAACCAAAGAGAAAAAAAAAAAAAGAAAGAAAAAAAAAAAAGAAAGAAAAACAACAAACAAAAAATTGTGTATGTTAAATATGAAATATGCACAACACAACATGTATGATACGATTTAGTGTAGAAGCATGGGAGAGAAGGAAGTGGGGGAGGGGCGCCCCATGGGGTGAGACAGAGAGACAGGCAGAAAGCGAAGGGGGGTAGGGGTAAAGAGAGAGAAAGAAGAGTGGGTTTGCCCTTTTATATTCTGGGCAGGGGAACACACTTGTTGGTGGGTGCCCTGTGATGACATCATAGGTTGCTAGGCAGCCTGGAGGCAGGCTTGTGAAACTGTTTACATGCTAACAGTGTATATTTACATTTTTGTTTTTCAGACAGAGTCTTACACAGTTCAAAGCTCACATGATAGCTGAGGATGACCTTGAATGAATGATCCTCTTGTTCCCACCTTGCAACCATTGGTATTGTAGGAATAAGTCACCCAAAGCTGGCCTTTTCGCTTGATGTCTCATCAAGGGACTGTGCCCTTTTGGAACTGAGATTCTTTTTAAAAGAGGTAAATGGATGTATATACGTTCTGATCTACTCAGGTTCACTGAACAAAATTCCTGAGACTTCTGCACAGGGCACAAGTGTCTGCCTCTAAGTAGCATTTTTTCTGACAAATAAATGCCTTTCTCTCACAGAGCCCTGCCCTGAATGAAGGCCACGTTTGCATTCCCGCCTGAGAGACTTGGGTCTGTCAAGGCAGGAGAGCAGGAATTCTCCAAATGTGTTACCTACACCGCATCAAAGGCACAATGGAGAAGGCAGGGCTAGGGCAGGGGGTGGGGTGGGATGGGGTGGGGTGGGGGGGCCCCACAGACTCTGACACAAACACTCTTCAAACAGAATCGGAAAGGAGCCTGTCCTGACTTGTGGGTGCCCTGTTGCTCTCACTGAGAATAGGGCATGTGACTAAGGAACCGCAGATACCAGGTGCCACCGGGGTCAGACCTGGTGACTCACTGCTGTGCTGGACTGAGACAGAAGCGCTCTTTAGGTGTGGTTCTGGTTTGGGATGGGGGTGCTCAGTTAGTATGCTAGGGTGGTGGCCAGGAAATGCCTGAGCTTGATGACCAGCACTGGTGGCAGAGGAATAAGCAAAATCCTGCCAATGCTGAATTCTCTGTCAGCCACCTGACCCACAACAACAACAACAACCTGGAGACTCTGGTTCCTCATGGTAGTTGTGTCCCGCAAAAAACAACACAAGCCATCAGCATTGAATTAGCAGACACTGAGCCATTGTCCCAGCAGACGGTTCACCGAAAGGTTTCCATAAACCAACGGCTCCTTACATAACCTTGGTATTTCTGTTTGCTTTCATTTATTTATTCACTAATCTACTTTGCTTAGAGTTTTGAGACCAGGTTTCGCTCTAGTCCAAGCTGCCTGAATCTCCGAAACCCAGGCTAGCCTCAGCCTCACAGCAATCTTCCTGAGTGCTGCTGACATTTCCATGCATGCCACCATCCCGCTTCCCCAAGTTCTTGGGAAAACAGACAAACACCAGCCAGATATCTGGTACATGCCAGCAACCTCAGCACTTGAGAAAGAAAGACAGAATGATTACCCCAAGTTCCAGACCAGGCTGGTCTACACAGCGAGTTCCAGGACAGCATGAGAGACAGATGTATAAGACCCCATTTCAAATAAACAAAAGGACAAGGCATCCTTCTCCCACAGCAACATAAATCTATGTGTAAAACTGCTTTAAGGGGGGCAAAAAGTAAAGATGAAAAGATCTCCATTTCCCAAGATAAGCTGACATAAACTAGTGAGTAAACTGAGATGAAATTCTGACCCACTCTGTCACCAAGGGAAGGACAAGTCCCACCTGGCTTGTGTAACTGAGCCTGTTGAAGCACTTTTCCCGGAGCCTGCCTTGTCATCACATGATAAGCTGTTCCCTGGGCTGGCCCTGTCTGGACTTCATTTGTCCCCACAGACAAACAGGAGAGGAAGGCTAAGCCAGTTTGCCCTTTAACAGCAGTGTGTGTGTGTGTGGCGGCATCAGTAGGGAAGAGGCAGTGAGTCTAGGAGAGTGGATGATGTGGCAGCTCTCCTAAAAGGAGACTGGTTTGGAGTGCACATGCTTCTCCTGTCACGTAACTTCAAGGGTATGGTCTCCTACGTGCTTTCCAGTTCTAGGAACTAAATCAACTCGCTGTTTCAGAAGCTAGTTTCCTGGGCACATTTGAACATAATAGCTTCTCTGATTCAAAAGCCTTCTGCAAACAGCCTCTGACTTGCTGTCCCATTTCCTCTCTATCAGTTCAGTTAGACATGGGATTCCTTTTCACATCATAAGCAACACTATCCCTACGGTGTGGCTCAGGGCGACTCAACAGCTGGGATGTTTTTTTATGATTGAGATACTTGGCTCTTCTCATTAAGTAATGTGATCCTAAAATGGATTAAAAAGAAAAGCTCAAAGCCCTTTGGCTCTCCTGCGTGGCTTACAGGCAGCATAAACCTAGTTAATATACTTTAATGATTGTTTTTAAAGCAATCAGGTCCCTTGCAAAAGTCACCAAAAGCATCATTGGGTAAATACTTTAAATAATTTTTATTTATGTCAGAAAAAAATCTCTGTGGAATTAACAAGGAACTACCTATATGATTATTGGTTTTGTTTTGGTTTGGTTTGGTTTGGTTTTTTGAGACAGGGTCTCTCTGTGTAGCCTTGGCTGTCCTGGACCCGCTTTGTAGACCAGGCTGTCCTCGAACTCACAGCAATCCACCTGCCTCTGCCTCCCGAGTGCTGGGATTAAAGGCATGCGCCACCACGCCCAGCTATGATTATTGTTTTTAACTAATAAAAATGCAAGTAAAGCAGACATTGCTTTAACATTAATTCCAGCGTACAACAGGTGTCCTCTGAACTCTGGATTTAGAACGTTAGCTACACCTGTTCCACATGGATTTCCAGATAAAATCTTGCAAAAGATCACTTCAAAGGAACCTAGAAATGCCAGCCGAGCTGGGGAGGGAGCAGAAAAACAGCAGGAATTAAAGAGAGCAAGGGCTGCCAGATGACATAAGAGTCCCAAGAGTGTGGGACCTCAGGGGCCATTACAACAGAGATCCCAAGGTAAAGGGATGACAGCTGGCAAGTTGAAGTGACTCTTACTGACCTACTAATTAAAACAGTTACAGCCGTGTGGGCAGAACTCGAGTTTGAAAGGTTCTTTGAGTTTGAAGTGGTTATGAAACATCCATTATTATCATGAAGACAACATTCAAAGACCCAATAACATAGTCACTGCATCTTTTAGATTCTGTTACTTAAGAATTTTTCTCAGTACCTAGTAAGTACAAGGAGGCCAATTAAACTAGCTCAGATTACTGAGAGGGGACAGGTGAGGCAGCAGCTGTCAGGCTTCCCACTCACTGTTGTTATGAACCCAAAACTGTTCTAAAGAAAGAAAGTCTGTAGCTGAGGAGACGAGTCACTAGAGAGTTTTCCTTGAGGACCTAAGTTTATCCTTCAGAACCCACATTAAAGAAAGAGGAGAAGGAGGGAGGAGGAAGAAGAGGAGGAGGAAGAGAAGAAGAAGCTGCTAAATTTCGCTGCACATGCTTATACGCCAGCACTAGGGCTGGGAAGACAAGCAGCTCACTGGGGCTTGCTGCCTGGCCATCCAGTCTACTTGGTGAGGTCTAGGCCAGTAAAAGACCTATCCCAAAGAAAGAAGGGGCAAGTGTCAGAGGACGCACAAGGTTGTCTGCTGGTCTGCACGCACACCCGCGCACACATAAACATGCACACATAGACACACAAAATGAAGTGTGTGTGTGTGTGTGTGTGTGTGTGTGTGTGTGTGTGTGTGTGTGTTCCTCAATTGGTTTCTGCGTTACATACTGAGGTAAGGTGTTGTTCAACACCATCCTCTGAGAGGAACAGCTGTCTTTGTCACATGAGCTGTGGCTGCTTTCAGGAGCCCATCAGGATGTAACCTGGAGACTGTTGACATTCCTCATAGAAGGAGGGGGTATGCAGCATCACTGGAGGTTCACTAGCACATCTGTGTACGGTCCTGTCCTAATTTCACATGTCTCTGGGAGGAGCAAGGCCAAGCTGGGACACCATCTATATTGGCTAGATAGAAGCCATCATCCATGCTAGGTGAAGCCTAATCAGTGTGGCTGTTGGGGGTCATCAACACTCCTGTCAGTAACCCCCTTGTGCTGTAATTGAACCCAATAAACTCATGGGTTCCCCCCAGAGTGAACTGTGGTGGAATTATTCTCTGGTTTTTCATCAGAACCTTATTAGAAGTGAGTTGACATTTTCTCATTTTTCTCCAGAGGAGAAATTTTAGTAATAAAGGGTGTCCTAGTTACTTTTCTACTGCTGTGGCAAAATACCATGACCAAGGCAACTTACTAAAATAAATAAATAAAGCCAGGCAGTGGTGTCACATGCCTTTAATTCCAGCACTCGGGAGGCAGAGCCAGATGACTCTGTGAATTTGAGGCCAGATTGGTCTACAGAGTGAGTTCCAGGATGGCCAAGGCTACATAGTAAGACCCTGTCTTGAAAAACCTGAATAAATAAACAAACCAACAAACAAGTAAATCAATAAAGGAAACCTCACAGTTGTAGAGGGTTAGAGTCCTAGACCATCAGGGTAGGAGGCATGGTGACTGGCAAGCAGCCACAGTGCTGGAACAGCAGCTGAGAGTTCACATGGATTCACAAGCACAACTGTGAATGGCAAGGGCGGGCATTTGAAACCTCAAAGCCCACTCCAAGTTACACACTATTCCAACAAGGCTATACATCTCATAATCTTTCCCAAACAGTTCAGCAATTGCTGACCAAACACTCAAATACATGAGCCTACAGAAGCGATTTGCATTCAAATCACCACATAGCATCTTTTGCTGAATCCAGTGAGCCGTGAGCCTGGAGCTCCCTGTTTTGGTTAGTCCAGCTAGCCAAGTTTGCTTAGGGATTGCTGGTCTTCCCAGCGCTGGGGTTATAGGTAGGACACCAATGAGTTCATTCTGCACTGCGGCCACTTTACCAGAGGATCCATCTCCCTATCCTTTTGAGTCTTTTTTAAGGGGGCTAAAGGGCAGATCTTGGGGGTAATTGATAAATATGATATATTTTTGCATCCCGGATAAATTACTTGTGACATTATATACAAGATCTCCCCCGAGAACAACACTGAAGCATACAATTTAGGTTAAGCCCCTCATAGTTTCATAGCATGGATTAAGTGTGAAGTTATTGCTTTATGTAACTCTCTTTTGAAAAAAAAAAAACCCTCACATCATTGAACTGCTATTACAGAATTGTTTTAAAAAGTATTTCCATGAGTGAGACAGTTAATCCAAATTCAAAAGGGTGGGAGAATTTGGTGATTGCATTTGTATAAATACCTTGGAGGGAAACTAAGACTGGAACACAATAAAATAGAGGATGGTTGAATCTAGTCTACTGTGACTGCCCGGTTAGTTCACAGGCGAAGCTCCATTTGAAGTATGCAGTACACTCAAGGGACAATTGCCGGAATCTAGGAGAAATGTGGATGTTGGTTGGACTTGCAGGGTGTTAGGACTCCACAAGCAGGACCAAGATAAGAACACCATTACTTGGGAGTCAGAGGCAGAGATGGGAAGATTCTGAGTTCCAGGTGTGGCTCTGTTGTAAACCCCTATCTGCAGTGATTATTTTTCTCAATGATGTGGCCAAATAACTGACAGGAGACTACTTAAGAAAGACATTTTCCCTGTCTGTCTGTCTGTCTGTCTATCTACCTATCTATCAGGCTACTTAAGGAAGGAAGTTTCCTATCTATCTATCTATCTATCTATCTATCTATCTATCTATCTACTGATCTACCTATCTATCTATCTATATTTATTTTTGCTTGTAGTTCCAGGGGCATCAATCCCTTAAGGTGGCTGGTTATAATGTGCCCACAGTCAGGGAGCAGAAAGAGATGAACACCACTGCAAGGTGCTCAGATTGCTTCTTCCTTTTTTTAAAAAAATTACTTAATATTTAACTCTATTTATTTACTGTTGTGTGCACATGCATGCTCATAACACCTTGTAGGACTCAACTCTCTCCTTCTAATATGTAAGCTCTAGGGACTGAACTCAGGTCATTAGGCTTGGCAGCAAGCACCATTACCTGCTTGCCATCTTGCTGGCCCTGCTTTCTCCTTTCTATTCAGTCCTGGGACCTAGCCCTTAGACTGGCTCCTTCCACATTCAAGGTGAGTCTTCCCACCTGAAATAGCCTAATCTATATAATTCACCTCATGGGGGACCCCGTGAAGCTTGTTTCCTAAGTGATTCTAGACCTTGTGAAGTTCACAATCAGTATTGACCATGAAACTATTTCAGAAAACTAAAACCATGGCTAAGTATGTAGCTTAGTTGGTAGAGGACCACATAACCAGACTGGTGGTGCCTACTTGTAATGCTAATAATTATGAGCTAGAGACAGGAGGATCATGGTTCAAAGGCAACCTCAACTACATAGTGAGTTCAAGTCCAGCCTGGGATACCTGAGACCCTGTCTCAAACAAACAAGAGATATGAATAACTAGAATTAAACTATGAGTCATGGACAATAGAACAAAGGTTTGGCTCTTGTGGCAACCTCAAAGTAACTTTGCTACATGTGTGAAGTACACCTTTCTTTCAAGTCACTAGAGGCAGATATAAAAGGGAAAAAAACTAAGCCAGAATCTTGTATTGGCAGAGATCAAGCAATTCATCCCTCCCACACAAATCATCTTATTAGCCTAGCTAGCCATTTTTACATTGCATCACTGAGAAGTCATGACCTTGACCAGCTGAGCCCACCCACGATCATGGCTCCTCTCGACATGAAACACACAAACACAAGACAATCAGCAAAGCTGCTTCTATAACCAGAAGGAAGTAAGAAAGAAGGAGAGGGGGATGGAAGGAGATCCTTGGTCAAGGACAAAGCCATCTTCCCCAAGCCTCAGTCAAACCATCTTAAAGAACATTTTCTTTTCTTTGGAGAGCAGGTCTCAAGTGTTCTTCAATGTCAGCCTGCTTCCTTGCTTCCTAATTGGTTCCCACTTATTTGCTGAGACTCTGTGCTCAATTAAAAATGAAATGGATTTGAGTGAGTCAACTCAAGTGTGTTTGTGCCCAGATAATGGAAGATTATTTAATGATAAAAAGAAAAGAGCTGGGACAGAGAGGAAGCTGAAATGCATTATGCTGACTGTAAGAAGTTGTCTGGCTGAACTGTGGTGGCACAGGCCTTTAATCCCAATACTTGAGAGGCAGAGGCAGGTGGATCTCTGATTTTAAGGCTATCCTGGTTTACAGAGCTAGTTCTGGAGCAGCCAGAGCTACACAGAGAAAACCTGTCTTAAAAAACAAAAACAAAACAAACTAGCCAAAGTCCAAAAGGAGGAAGTGACCACACAGTTCAATAACATTCTGAACATGCAAAGTCAGTAATGCTGTACTAAGACCAGGGGGTGCCAGTAATTAGAAGACGCAGATGAGCAGCCCAAACATAGATTTTTGGGACAGTGAAAATAGTCTGGGGCCAGGCGGTGGTGGCACACGCCTTTAATCCCAGCACTTGGGAGGCAGAGGCAGGTGGATTGCTGTGAGTTCGAGGCCAACCTAGTCTACAAAGTGAGTCCAGGGATGTCAAGGCTACACAGAGAAACCCTGTCTTGAAAAACCAAAAAAGCAAGCAAACAAACCAAAATATTCTGTATCACACTGTGCTGGGGCTGGTCTGTGTCATTACACATCTACGTAAAGTCATGGAATTTATAGCATGAGAATGAACTGTTAGGTAAACTGTCACTTAAGTGTTGGCCGTAAGATGTGTCAGTCTAAGTCATTCAGTACAGCTTGGGTCCTCTTCTCTTGCAGTGCTGTTGTCAGTGGAGGATGCTGTGTGGGGGCGAGTGAAGGAGCATAGAAGGACCGTAGATCATCCTTTCCACGTTGCTGTCAACCTAAATAGTTCTAAAAGAAGACTGTTTTTTTAAAAAAGAAGAAATGTGTAAAGAACCAATCAACTGGGGCTATAGAGGTGGCTTAGTGCTTAAGAGCACTGGCTACTCTTCCAGAGGACCTGGGTTTAGTTTCCAGCACCCACATGGTAGCTTATAGCCATCTGTAACTTCAGTTCCAGGGGCTCCAACACCCTTTTCTGGCCTATGAGGGCACTAGGCACCTACATGATACAAGACATGAATGCAGACAAAACACCTCTACACATTCAATTAATTCATTGAATTTAATAATTAACTAAAAAAAAAAAAAAACTAATCCATCAAAATTGAAAACCCTAAAAGGAGAAGGAATTGTTAGGAGAAGCCAGAAATGGCCCTTGATTGACCCAGATTGAAGAAGTTGGCTTCTTACAGGTTTATTTTTTGTTGTTCTGCTTTATTTGAGACATGATCTCTCACTCTGTAGCCTTGGCTGGGCTACAACTGGCTATGTGGACCAGGCTAGCCTCACACTGGTGTGTGAAGCTTCTCAGTCCACAGAAGGGATAATAAAGTTAACCACTAAACATAACATGAAAGAAGTGTTCCCATGACGAGTGAGTTGATGATGCTAAATGCACAGTTGACATGAAAGACAGGGTATAAAAGTACACGGCCATGGTGGTAATTACTGTTGTTGCTCACACACCAGGAACAAAGGCAGGGCCTATACTAGCTTCTTTTTTCAATAGTATAATGAAATACCTGAGGCAGGTTAACTTTATAGAGACAAGAACGTTAGTAATAAATCACAGTTTGGGAGGTCGAAACAATCAACAGCATGATGCGGGCTCTGGCAAGGGACCCTCTTGTCTGTATCATCTCTGGCATGTGGCCACAGTAGAAGGAAGAAATCATGTCTTAAAACAAGAAAGCAGTTGGGTGTGGTAGTGCATATCTCCAATCCAAGCATTTAGGAAGTAGAGGCAGAGAGACAAAAAGTTAAACATCAGCCTAAACTCCAGCTTTGGCTACATAGTGAGTTCAAAGCCAGACAGGGCTGTATGAGACCTTGCCTCAGTAAAACAACAAAATAGCAGGAAATGAAGAGACTGGTACCTCTTCATCCTTTCTAATGGCAGCCCCCAAGTTCTCGGAACCACCAACTAGGTCCCACCTTTTACAGGTTCCTTACCATCTTCTTGTACCACCTTGCTGGATGGTGACTCATGCCTACAATTCCGGCACTCAAGAGGTTAAAGTAGGAGAATCAAATGTTTGAGGCCAGCCTTGGCTACACAATGAGTTTCTAGGCCAGCCTGGACTACTAGAATATTGGAATACTGGAATTCTGGAATCTCATTTCAGCACCACTTTCCCCCACCACTTCTTTACCGCCCCCCAAAGTCAACTAAAGCATAGAGAACTGAAAACAAGTTGCCCAAGTTACAGGACCAGTGAAGGCCTGAGCTGATACTTAGAGACTTAGAATTGCCCAGCTTCTTGTTGTCTTTGGTCTCACAGAGGCTTTAGAGAAAAGCCTGTTTGAGTTTTCTGTAGACACTCTCTTGGTGCCACCTTTCCCTCCCCGTCCTCATGAGATAGACAATCTCTATGGAAACAAGGTCGGACAGGACTGTGAGTGTGATAGACTTGGTCTTACCTCAATGATTGCCCCTCTCCTCTTCCACAGAGTCCAAGATCTGGCTCCCTTTTCCCCTTGGAAGAGGCTCGCGTTGGAGGATGTTTTTGTGCACTGGGTATCCAGTTGTTGATTTCTGTACCCAGAGATCTGGTTGTAGCTTTGGAATTGTCATTTTTACGAAGCATCTCCTGTCTCAATGTTGTGTAAAAATTGTTCTCCATCACCCTTCTGATTGGTTAATAAAGAGCAGAACAGCCAATAGCTGAGCAGGAGAGGATGAGGATAAGGATAAGGATAAGGATGAGGATGAGGATGAGGATGAGGATGAGGATGAGGATGAGGATAAGGATAAGGATAAGGATAAGGATAAGGATAAGGACGTCTGGGGCCCAGAAAGACAGAGAGCGTCTCAGGTATGGACCAGAAGGGGAGGGAGCAGAGAGAGAGAGAGAGAGAGAGAGAGAGAGAGAGAGAGAGAGAGAGA
>OU015743.1:36927647-36935147 GCA_907169655.1 Acomys percivali
GAGAGAGAGAGAGAGAGAGAGAGAGAGAGAGAGAGAGAGAGAGAAGAGAGTTCTGATAATCAGCTAAGGATAAAAATTAAGATCATTAGCCAGCATACACCTTTAATCCCAGCACTCAGGAGGTAGAGGCAGGTGGATCGCTGTGAGTTCAGACTGGTCTGCAAAGCAAGTCCAGGACAGCCAGGGATCCCCAGAGAAACCCTGTCTCAAAAAATCAAGCATGCAGAAGCGAGCCAAAAGTCCCTGGTAACAATGCATAGGGGAACAGAGAAAAGTAAGTTACATCACCGAACCACAGCTGGCTATTGTATTGGGGCCAGAGCAGTGTGAGGAATCAGACTTTGGTTTTTTTGTTTTATTAGTTTTTGTTTTCCAAGACAGGGTTTTTCTATGTTATCTTAGCTGTCCTGGACTCTCTTGGTAGACCAGGCTGGCCTTGAACTCACAGCAATCTGCCTGCCTTTGCCTCCCAAGTGCTGAGATTAAAGGTGTGTGCCACTACGCCCGGCTAGACCTTGTTTTAAAAGAAAAAAGTATTACCTTCCTGGCAAGTTGGACTTCCTCCCTGCATGCTTTTGGATCTGGTACTGTCCTGGTGAGTTTTATGTCAATTTTATCCATCTAGAGTCATATAAAAGGAGAAAACCTCAATTGAGAGAAGGCATTCTTAAGATGCAGCTGTAAGGCATTTTATTTTCTTAATTAGTGAATCATAGGGAAGGGTCCAGCCTGTTGTAGGTGGTGCCATCCTTGGCCTGGTGGTCTTGGGTTGTATAAGACCACCCACCCAAAAAACAGGCTGAGCAAGCCATGGGGAGTAAGCCAATAAGCAGCTTCTGCATCAGCTCCAGGTTCTTGCTCTGTTTGAGTTTGTGCCCTGATGTTCTTTAATGATGGACTACAATGTGAAAGTGTAAGCCAAATAAATCCCTTTCTCCCTAACTTGCTTTTTGTCATGGTTTTTCATCACAGCAACAGAAACCCTAAGACAGGTGCATGTGCCTGTCTTCCTTCCTTCCTCCCCCTTCTCTCTTCCTTTCTTCCTTCCTCCCAACTTCTCTCTCTCTCTCTCTCTCTCTCTCTCTCTCTCTCTCTCTCTCTCTTTTCTGTGTACATGTGTTTTCCCACAGGGCCTTGCTATATAGTCTTGTCTGGAACTCTATGTAGTCCAGGCTAGCCCAAACTTACAGAACTCCTACTGCTTCTACCTCCCAAATACTGGGGTTACCAGAATTCACAACCATTCTCAGTTTGTGGTTTGGTTTCTTGAGATCTAATTTCACCACGTAGACCAGGCTGGCCTTGAACCAGAGACAGTCCTTCCGCCTAAGCTTCCTAGGTCCTGGGATCACACACAGTGTAAGCTTCTAGGCTTGGTTTTATGTTCTTCACTCCTTTTTATCCACTAAACTCAAATGGTGACCGATACACATTTTCATGTTCTCTACACTCCCAGGCACTATTTAAAAAAAAAAAAAAAGCACAGTGCTGATGCTAATGCCTGGTACCTAACCTAGTATCTACCCTGTTCCCAGATGACAGTTATGGTTCTAGCCCTGAACTCAGACCGTGCTGTCCATTACCCATCTCCAACCGGTGTCTGCCGACTATATACATCATCTTCTGATACTTGAGCTTCAGGCACTCAGACCAGTAACCTGGGAATCACCTGTATCCTCCCAGCTTCCCTTCCATTTGCATCCTCCTCCTTACTCTTCCAGCCCTACCAGTCTCATATCCCATGTACCGCTAACTCCATTTCTCTCTTCCAATTTCAGTGCAACTCCTAAGTCCTCCTTCTGGAACCCGTGCAGTGAGAGGGCTTGTTTCCAGGCCGAACCTCCTGCGGTCTTACTCTGCCAGGATGATTGCGATTAAACAAACAAACAAAACCACATCTGGCTGTGTTTTTCTATTTGTCTCCTACTTAAAAACACCTAGTAGCTAATGCTTGCTTATAAGCTAAATTTCAAGCATTCCAGCCAGACTGGCTGGCAAGTCCGTTCATGTTCCTTCCCATATTTTCCTCCACAGCCTGAGTTATGGTTATATGATTTACTAGACATTTCAGACATCGGCCCTGGTCCCTGTGCCTTGCTCCTTACTGTGAGCTTCAGTTAGAATGCCTGTTCACTCCCTTGCCCTTCACCTCTTTGCCCAACACCTAGATGCCCTTAGGGGCTTGGCTCAAAGATCATCTATTAGAAGTATGCCCTCAGCAATCAGGCCTGATCTCCAGCCTTCTACTTTGTAGCCCTCTTTTCTCAGCCTATACTAAATTCTACCCTACATCTTAGCAATACTGGTTTTTTAAAAGGAATTTTTAAAAAGTCATTTATTTTATTTATACAGTATTCTCCCTGCATGTGAGCCAGAAGATGGGGCCAGATCTCATCATAGATGGTTGTGAGCCATCATGTGGTTGCTGGGAATTGAACTCAGGACCTTTGGAAGAACAGTCAGTGCTCTTAACCTCTGAGTCATCTCTCTAGCCCCTTTATCATACTGTTTTAACACTAATTTTCTTGTACGGTACCCTTTCTAGATTAAATAATATTACAAAGGTGTACTGGTTCGTTTGTGGTCAATTTGATACAAGCTAGAGTCATCTGAACAGAGGGAAACTCAACTGAGCAAATGCTGCCACCAGACTGGCCTGTACTGGCTGTCAGCAGTTCTGTGGGATCATTTCTTTTCTTTTCTTTTCTTTTCTTTTCTTTTCTTTTCTTTCCTTTTCTTTTTTTTCTCCTCTTCTTTTCTTTTCTTTTTTTTTTTTTTTTTTTTTTCTGTTTTTTTTGTTTTTGTTTTTTGAGACAGGGTTTCTCTGTGTAGCCTTGGCTGTCCTGGACTTCCTTTGTAGACCAGGCTGGCTTCAAACTCACAGCGATCCGCCTGCCTCTGCCTCCCAGAGTGCTGGGATTAAAGGCGTGCACCACCACACCCGGCTTCTTCTTTTCTTTTCTTTTCCCCCTCTCTCTTCTTATTTTCTTTTTCTTCTTGCTTTCCTTTAAAAATTTTTTTTTTTTTTTGGACAGGATTTCTCTGTGTAGCTCTGGCTGTCCTGGATTTCTCTATGTATGGCCTCAAACTCCCAGAGATCTGCCTGCCTCTGACTCCTGAGTGCTGAGATTAAAGGTGTGAGCCACCGCCGAATGGCCGGGGATACTTTCTTGATTAGTGATTGACGTAAGAGGTCCCATTCCACTTTTGACAGTAGAAATCTGATAGAGACCCAGGCAGGGAACAAGCCACAAGGAGCATTCCTCCACAGCTCCTGCTTCCGGTCCTGACTTAGAGTTCTGCTTGAGTTCATGCCTTGACTTCTTTCAGTGATGAACTGTGATCTGGACTGATCAGCGCGTCAAATAAAGCAAATATGCCCATCCCCCACCCAAGATTCTTTCAATCATGGTGTTTATCACAGTGATAGAATGATAGCTAGAACAAAGGGGGAACTGTATCAAATATATGTTTGAGACATAGAAGGCGCTCGCATGCTGGTGCACACTTAGGGAGTATGGCTAGGAGGCTCCCGAGTCCAAGGTTATCCTTAATTACATCTCAAATTCAAGGCTAGTCTGAGCTACATGAGACCCCCCCCCTCAAAACAAACAAATAACCCCCTTTCCATCTTCCCACCCCAAATCAGAAAAAAATAAAACAAAAACAAACAAACGAATAAATGAACAAACCAGGGCTGGTGAGATAGTTCTGTGGATGAGTCTTTTTGTAGCCAATCCTGGAAGACCTGTCCTCCAACCTGCGTGGTAGAAGGAAAGATCCAGCTCCTCACAAGTTGTTCTCTGAGCCCTACATACACGCCATGGTGTAGATGAGCCCATGCACACCCAAGAGACACACACATACACGTACACAATACATAAACAAATGCATACATATATAAACATAATCCTTAAAATCACTGTGAATGTATGCATATGGCATATAAGCATATTATTCCTTGATGTAAATGTTATAAAGGTCAATAGACAAACCCTCCCAGTAAGGACAGTGAAGCATAGAGGCTCCCAGTGTTCCAAGGTTGCAGTGACTGGCTGTCATTTTGTGTCTTTCTATGGAACTTCTGAGAGGCAGGAACACGCTGCTGGCGATAATGTCTGAGTACCCAGTCCAACATCGCACAAGCATCAGCCCTGCTCTGTTTTGTTTCCCAGTTACATTGTAGAATCAATTCTTTGGTTAGAATAAATATATTCACTCTGTATGCCTATCACTAGCAAATGAATGAGTCTTCATTAATCGCCAGAGCAGAGCAGCCGAGGAATATAGAAACACAGTGTGAATCCAGAGGTTAGTGGTTTTGTGACAAAAGAGTGTTCCCATCCAACCCATGTTTTCCCTCTGAGCATGTAGGGCAGGAAAGAGTTCCTCAGAGGGTCTCAACTGGCTTGAACCATGGAGAATATTCCCTTATTCTGTAGATAGATAGATAGATAGATAGATAGATAGATAGATAGATAGATAGATCTCTCAGGATATAATCTAAATGGCTCAAAGAGATGGCCCAGTGTGTAAAAATGCTAGCTACCCAAGCCTGGTGATCCAAATTTTATCTTTGGAACCCACACGTTGAAAACAAAACAAAACAAAACAACAAGAACAATAAAAACTAGGCACAGTGGCACACATCTGTAATCCTAGGATTCCTATGGAGAGATGGGAGGCAGAGGCAGGAGAATTGAGTAGAAGCTTATTGGCTTCCTAGCCTGGAGCATGGATGCAACACATCAGTAGAAAAGAGAGACTACCTCAGTGAGGTGGAAGAAGAGAAGTGACTCCTGTCCTCTGATTGGCCTCCACTTGTGTGTGCATGGACTGTAAGCTGTGGCACGCATAGGCCCATGCACTTGACACACACACACACACACACACACACACACACACACACACACATACACACACACCAGTCTTTCAATTTTTTTCTTCCTGAGGTTCACTGGGTCTTCAATTAGCATCCTTTAAGCTATCCCATTTCAATGTAGGCCCATATAAGAATATAGAAGCTCTTATAAACAGTGTCTCTTTGGGGACTGCTGACTGTGATTGTGTAAGCACTGCTCACATCTATACTAAAAGGAAAGTCCTAGCCACCACACAGAAACCCAGAAAACAGGGATCCACTGCAGAGAAAGCCCTGAGTTTCAGGGAACCAGAAATCCCGGAGGTAGGTCCAGATTCTACCACCCACTACTTGCAGGATCTCAAGATGGAACCTAGTAAGCTGGGGATGTCACTTAGGTGGCACTTAGGTGCTTGCCCAGCATGCGCAGAACCCTCAGTTGAGTTTCCAGCACCATAGAAAACATGCCTGTAATTCCAGTTCTTTTGAGGTGGAGATGGGAGGTTCAAGGTCACCGTTACAACTGTGCAAATTTAAGGCCGGTCTGAATCTGCAGCAGGGGTCGGGGGATAGTGGCCCATCAAAAGTTCAATGTTTTCTGTAAACCAGGGAAATGCTTCATAAAGATAGCTAGTAAAAAGGGGGGGGGGCATTCATGTGACAGGGATTGAATAAAATGAATGCCATTTTTCCATCCTAACCCTTTGACTTGGAGAATAATTGATGGAAAATTTTGTAACTCCCTCCTTGCCCGCCCCAGTCAACTAGGGCAGAAAGAGAGAAAGCGACTTCATGAAAAGATCTGTCTACACTCCACTTTATTCTTCTCTGCAGTATTTGCCTAGAAACTTGATCCTCTGTGTCCTAGAGAAGGAGAAAGAAGCCTTTGAAATAGGATTCCTACTTGCAGAGATAGGGTGATACCGCCCAGCCAGGAACCAGCAGAGTGCCTGGCTAAATGTTTGTTTAGTAAGCCTAGCTCCTATTTCACCATAGCAACAAGCTACCTTCTTAAGCTGCAACGAATTTCAATTTTAAATTCTTGTTTCCATCTTCCTGCTTGTGTGTGAGGAAACTTGAGTTGTTTGTGAAGGAGCCAAAAGTAGCTAAGCAAACATATGTACTTTACTATATTGATTTATTCTATGGGAAAATAGGGGTAAGTGTTGACCCCAATATCACATTTAGGGATCCCCACGCTCTCCTCTTTCCTGGGCTCTCATATGGGTGTGTTAGCCCAATGGTTGACCTCCAACAGACTCTGCAATGGACTCTGAACTTCAGGCCTATATGGTTCCCAGAAGACCACACCAAGGATGAACTCTGGTTGGTTCTCCCTGGTGATAAAATCACCCTTTTGAAACAGTATGCATGGCAAAAGATGGAAAAGAATGATCTAATTGTCATATGGGGGTCTGTATTTATTTCTCTTATCCATGTGGTCAACAAAATTGGTGACCTAAAATTCCTACAGATGCATGAAAAGACCTGTACACATCCCACAAAACCGGGACTCAAGAGCCCTCCTCATAATCAAGAATCTTGCCTTGGGGCTAAATTTAAATTCACCGAATAAACCATCTAAATGTTTGTGATTAACTTTAGAATTTTCTTCAGAAACAGACAGAAAGAGGAGGAGCTGCTCTTCCAAAGGGAAGACATGCACGCACACACTTACATTTTTTTAAAAAGAGAAAGACAACCAGTCATAGTCTGAACCTGAAACATCCCTCCAGACTTGTGTTTTCGTGCTTCTCCTGTGGCGAGTGGTGATGCGTAGGAAGTCTGTGCGGCAGCTTTAGTGACCTGCCTGCAAGAAGAAGGTAACTAGGCGGGTGGGGATTTGCTTGAGTTAAAGGCATGGGCCACAACATTCAGTGTTAATATTTTTTTAAATTTGGCTTGAAAATGTAAGGATATTTTGGATTTATGAGGTTGTGCAAAGTAAATTGCTGAAATTAACTTGGTGTGTATGTGTGTGTGTGTGTGTGTGTGTGTGTGTGTGTGTATGTTTTAATGTGATCAGAAAACCTTAGACTCTATATTTGGCTCCTCTTGTATCTCTAGTGAATGGTTCTTATCTATGTAAGTGACTGTCTGTCTGTCTGTCTGTCCATCCGTTCATCTATCCATCCACCCCATCAACATTTTTAGATCTCATCTGAGGAGGTCTGGATGGTCTGACATTCTACACTTCTTATGAGCTCCCAGGTGAGGCTGGCATGGCTGTTTCACAGAACAAACTTTGAGCACCAGGGCCTAGAGAACTGGTGAGGTAACCAATTCAACGTGGGCTACGGTGCGAAGTTCATAAAAAATGAGAATGAACTTTTTTTAAATGGGAAAAATAATAAATGTCACAGAAGCAATAACTGAAGCTGGGCCACGAAAGGCATTGTCTTCCCATCAAACACTGAATTAACCGTTTAATTTAAAATGTGTTTAAAGGTGAACCATCCATGTTAAAATTGGCAATGTAGTACTTCTCCAATTACATGCATGTATGTTTGGTATCCATAGTTGAATTCAGGAGATATGTCCTGAGATGACTATAGCACCTTGGGAAGACCCTGGGGATTAGAAAACAAAGGCGAGGTGATTCTGGAGCTTAAAAAGTTCATTTTAGAACCAGAGAGAAA
>OU015743.1:36940147-36956125 GCA_907169655.1 Acomys percivali
GAAGATTTCTTGGCGTGTAAGTCCCTAATACTCCACAAGCAAAGCCTGTCGGTGGACCACACCTGTGAGCCTAGAATCACCACTGTAAATTCTAGGCCACTTTGCTCTACATAGAACAACCCAAGCCTCTCTGAGCTACACAGAGATCATGGCTCCCTCTCTCCCACAGGAAACAGAACAACCATACAAGGAAGCCTAGTGAGTAGAAATACAGTAATTTCTGTTTGGCTAGTGTTAAACAGCAAACAGCGTTTGAGTTTAGCATTTGAATTCCAAGAGTATTTTCTGTTAAATGTAAACACGTGCCCATAACATATTGTCTAACCTATAAAGAGATAATGAAGAAAGATGTCCCTGGACCCCTATACCCATGTTTTATGTTTATTAGTGTGGGAGAAGGGTTCAGTATTCGTTTTCCTGGACTGGAAGTTGCCTAGTATTTCTAGAGGTTTTGGCTTTGGAATGCCCACTTCTAAGATACATATATAAGATATATATCTAAGAGGTATATATCTAATATATATATATATATATATATCCCTCTGTAGAGCACAAATGCTGCATTCTACTTCTTGGCAGGGTTTCCTTGGAGAGATTAAGAACCAGAGAAATGTTGCATTCCTAGTAGGAACAGGCTTCTTGTGTCACATAGGACCTGTTCTTTACTGGCCAGGGGACCATGGCGGGTGAGTGAGCTCTCTTTGTAGAGTGCACAGGGCTCCACCTAGTTCTCAAGTCCTGGCAGCTTCCAGACTTTTTTTTTTAGATTGTCCTGGGAAGTTTCGCTTGAGGCTAGCGTAGCAACTCAACCTTTCACCTACTTAAAGTTCACAGACCAGCTAAATAATACGTTGGGCTAAAAAGGGGGGAAACCAAGTATGAACAGTCTTCTTTGTAATATTACACTGTAGTGGCTGTTTTAGTCAGTTGTGTTTTGCAATGTGTGTGTGTTTTGTTTGAATAGGGGGAGGCAATCGTAGAATAAACGCCTATACCCTGGTGTAGTGTCCAAGAAGATATACAGTGGCAAACTAAACACACATATCTCGTTCATAAACAATACTTTTGAGTAAACTTTCACCCTTTGAAAACACGAAACTTGGGGTAAGCGGGATACATGCTGCATTAAATGAAGCCCTTGCAAGAGAAATAATACAGGGCGTGTTTTCAGCTTTTGAGCCTTTTCCCTCCACAGGCGTTTCCAAACGTACTATTATTATTATTGTTGTTGTTGTTGTTATTATTATTATTATTTACCCTCTTGCAAGATTTGCTAGAAATTCGTGTTCAAACTAGGATAACGAATCCCAAGAGGAGTGAAAAAAGAACAAGGCAGCTATTTCTCCATGTACATTGAGATTTATGTATCACGGCAGCGAAAGCGGGTTTTGCAGCTCTCAGCGGGGGCAACCCTAGACGCCTCTCCTCCTCCCGCGCGCCTCCCACCAGCCCCGCTCCCCTTCTGCAGCAGGGGTTGCAGTCGGTCGGTCTCGCCGCTCCCCTCCCCAAGGGCTCCATTCCCGCCCTCCGCGGGCCCCAGCCCTGTCCAGCCGGCGGCGGCTCCGCAGAATGACCCATAGTAACCTCGCCCCGCCCCTCCCGCCAGCGCCGCGCTCTCCTAGCCCGTACCTGATAGGCCCAGCCCTACACGCGCCACCGCCCGCGGGCCAATGGGTGGAGGTCTATTTGCATATGCAACGAGCGCCGGCCCGGGTTGCGCGTCCAGGACTGCGGCTCAACAGACGCTGCTCAGCCGGCGCCGGGGGAGCGTGGCTGCGGTTGTGGCCGCTGCTGCTGGCTGGGACGAGGAGGAGGAGGAGGAGGAGGAGGAGTGGGAGGCTGAGCCGGCGGCGGGCGGGCGGTCGTCCCCGGTAGCTACGTCAGGGTCCTGAGGAGGTGGCGCTGGGCGGGAACTGCTCCCCGGAGCAGCCAGGCCTGCGTGGGTCGCAGCCCGCGGGAACGGCGGTGAGTGTGCGCAGCGCCCGTTGTGGAGAGACCAGGGTCGCGGGATGGCGGCGAGGCCTCCCCCTCCTCGGCGTGCATGCGGCTCCACTGGAGCCTGAGGGGACGCCTGGGCCGTAGGGTGCTGGGCCGTGGCTCGGGGTGGGGTGGGGGAGGTCGGGGAAGGAGGGGTTGGTGGAGGTTGAAGAGTGAGTTGGGAGGCGGGGGGAGGATGTCCTCGCGGGTTCGGGGAAACCGCCGGTTCGGGGCGCGGGAGGAAGGATGCACCGCGGCCTCCGCTGCGGGCGCGGGGGTGGGGTCGTCCCACTCCACGAGACCGCCCGGCGTCCGTGGGAGGAACCAGCGCCCAGCGGTTCCCCGAAACCCAGGCTGGGGCTTGCTGCGAGCGTGGGGGCATAAACTGCGTGTGCGGGGCGGCGGTGGGAATGGTGTTGGGGGGAACCTCTGGTTTGCCCTCCTAAGTGCGTTTTAGTTTCACACGGGTCAGTCATGAGATGCACACACCAGCAGCGCCCCCCCCCCCCCCCCCCCCCCCCCCGCCCCGCAACGGAGTCGGGGAGTCAGGTGTGATCGGGCAAAGGGATTTCACAGACGAAGGTCCAACTGCATTGTCCATTCTGGTTCTAGAACAGGCACTCCGAACTCTTGTACGTAGAGCCCCCCTCCATAATAGGAAGGGCAGGACGATTTTGAGAATCATAGAAACTAGAGAGGGGGCGGGCTTGGTGATAACTGACCAGAATGACGGGAGCTGACGTTCATTGAGCTTTTATTAAATGCCACACACCAAGAACTTAAGGCATAGCTAGCCATGTTTACGTTGTTAGTCCACGAGGACGAGTGTAAATTCTCCTTTTTACAGCGAGAGAACCTGCATTGTGGGTGCAATGAACTTACCCCAGATCTGCTAGTAGGAGAAGCGGGCGCCCCAGGAGTGCCTGTCTGAGTCCGGAACACTTAGATCAGATGCCTTCAGTAGCACACAGCCTTTTATTTGCTGCTCGAATAGTTTCCACCTTGGCTTTGGGTCACCACAGAGCTGAAGTTTGGTGGTGTTTTTCCTGTTTGTTGTAGCCTCTTTTGTATGTCCACATTGGTGTTTGAGAGTTGCTGAAGGGTGCTGCAGAGTTGCCCCGAAAAGCCTACAAGAAGCTTAACTTGAGAGTCAGTTGCACAGACTTTGTTTTTGTGTTTTCTGGTATCTTCCTGTGCATTCCTCACATGGAGACTTGAGGGCTGATTGTATTTTATTTCTCTATTTTTTTTTTTTTTCCTTTTTCCTGAGACAGGGTTTCTCTTTGTAGCCTTGGCTATCCTGCACTTGATTGGTAGACTAGGCTGGCCTCGAATTTACAGAGATCCACCTGCCTTTGCCTCCCTGAGTGCTGGGATTAAAGGCATGTGCCACAGCACCCGGCCTAATTGTATTTTCTTAAGCTCTTCTGATTGTTCTATCATAAAATGCCTTGATTGCAGTTTGTTGGCCATAGGAGAGGGTCAGCTTGTGTTTGTAGCCCGGTTACTGGATCTGTGGGACATTTGGGTTAAGTGACTTAAAGCACAAGTATTCTGTGAGTTCAAGTTGTCCTCTTTGAAGAAAGCAAAGAAAGAAGGACAAATTGAAGGACATTATGAAGGGGAATACCACTAGTTTATTCCTGATTTAGTTAATTCTTCTCATTTCTATCATGTCAGACACCTTGTCAGGTGCTGGGGAATACAACAAGAAAGAATTGATGTGTTCCCATACCCTCAGGCAGGAAATAAAACTCCAAGTAAATGATCTTGTAGATAAATGGGTGATTGCAAAGCTATGTTACATGCAATAAAGGTGAGTGAGTGTCGGAAATCTGGGGAGCTGCTTTTTAAAAACATCATGTGAGATTTTCCTAGATGTTTAATTTTGTGTTCTGAGACTGTAATTGAATGTACATAGAACAAGGTCGTCAGTACTTTTTTTGAGCAACTATAATTATTTTTATTTCAATATCTGCTTCCCACCAGATTGTCATTCCAGCTCGCATTGCAAGATATCTGAGTGAGATAGGGAATATTTCCAAGCATTCATTCTGTCTGCCTTTAGGGTGTTTAAAGTTTAAATATTTTTGTAGCACTTAGATTTTTCTCGTGATGGCATAGTTTAGAGCAAGAATCTTTTATATGAGCTGTGGATTTGAAGGTGTGACTTAGAAACCCACCCCTCCCCCAAACTAGGCCTAAAACGATAAGCTTTTCTAATTTTTGATAGGTAACATCGTAATTTTCTTTCTTTTTTTTTTGTTTTTGTTTTTAAGACAGGGTTTCTCTATGTATCCTTGGCTGTCTTGGAGTCACTTTGTAGACCAGGCTGGCCTCGAACTCACAGCGATCCGCCTTCTTCTGCCTCCAGAGTGCTGGGATCAGAGGCGTGCGCCACCACTCCCGGCTTAACATCGTAATTTTCAAAAGTATTCATCGTAGTTTACATTTTACTGAGTAATTTAACGTTAAAATTTCATCTCTGAGCTGGATTTGGTGGCACACACCTTTCATCCCAGCACTTAAGAGGCAGAGACAGGCAGCTCTTTTGAGTTCGAGGCCAGCCAGGTATACATAGTTTCAGGATATACAGAACCACATAGTAAGACCCTATCTCAAAAAACCAAAAACTAAACAAACAACTTTCAGTTCTTAGGAAGCAAGAAAAACCATGCTTGAATTGAGGAACTGTTAACTATATATTTTAGTCAAGCATTTATGAAGGCAGTGTAATCAATTAATTAAAATACATATATTGGGTATCAGCTGTATGCAAATTACCATCCTGTGCATACTGAATAGAATAAATGCAATGATGAGCTTGACAAAGTCTTTGCTTTGAAAATTCCGTATTAATAGTCATTTTTTTCATATGTTAGTTTAGCTGAGCCTTTAAAGAGGCTAATATGAGAACAGAAATTTCAAGAGAGTGGAGTTGTTAGCTGTAAAGGTGTCATGGTGTGGTGATAAATGCATGAGCTGAGAGGAGAAGGTACTTAGTGTTTCAGACTCAGGCACCTGGAGGCCATTGCGTGCGAGTACTCTTATTCTCTGGGCTAGGCTCATTGGAAGAGAACTAGGTTTTGGATGGGGGAGAACATGGTTCTAGGTTTAGAAGTGTTCCGTGGGCATTGCCTTCTCCTTGGTGTACTGGTTTACTGTTCAGAAGTAGAGTGGACGTGTGCCATTTTGGGGCCTTATCTTGTAGTATCTGAAACCAAGTGAATGGCAGGCTGCCTACGGAGGGTCACAGAACAAGAGCAGAAAGAGGCCTGTGTAGGTACTGAGTAGAAGAGGCAGAGTTTGCACACGAGATAGGAAGAGTGGTAAAAATATTTGATCAAAGAAGTCAGGAAAAATTTCTTTTGGCTCATAGTTTCCAAGATGTCATTCTGTTTTAGTGGGGGAGGGCTTGTTGAATGAGCATTTCCTATCAAGGTGACTGGGTGTAGAAAAAGTGGAATATAGGAAGGTTCTAGGGCAAGATAAAACCCTGAGAATATCCCCATAAGATAGGCTTCCTCCAAAGACTCCACCTCCCAGTGATGCTATGAATCCATCAAGGAGGTAGTATATTGATTAGGCTAGGACTCTGTCTCTTTGTCTCCGGAAATGCCTTCACAGACCCTCTCCCTTGACCAGAGGTGTGCTTTACTAATCTAGGCGTTTATTAATCCAGTTGACAATCAGGATTAACCATGTCGGGACAGTGAGCAGATAGCCAGAAGTAGTCACTGCAGGGGAGGCAGTTATTACCGTGGAGTGCTCCTGTGAGAAGTCCTTGGTTGGCCCTTGCCAGTATGGTAGGATGAGTCAAGCTAGAGGTGAAGAGCTGGAGACCTGCAGGTAGGAAGTGCTACCCAGAGGGTTGGCTTGCTTGTTTTGAGGCATGGCCTCTTTATGTAGTCCTGGCTGTCCTCCAGCCTGGTCTTGCTCCAGCTCACAGAGCCCCCTCCTTCCTCTGCCTCCTAAGTGCTGAGATTAAAGGCCTGTACCACCACCACCCAGCTCCTGTTGATAAAGGGAGGCTTGATGGGGAGGGTGTGTGATTAAAAGGGTTGCTTGCTTGAATTTGCTGGGGCATAGGAGGAATTGGTGCTTTTGCCCTTATAATCAGTACAAAACTCTAGCAAATACTTTTCCTTTAAGGCTCTTTTTTCTAAACTTTATTTTAATTAGCCTAGTTTTACTTTCTTTGTTTCTAGTTTTCAGAATGTTCTTGTTATTTTGCATTTGTGTATATCTTAGTTATTTCACAAAAGACTGTAGGGAAAATTCACAAAGAAACACTCTTTCCCTTGAGTGTTTCTTCTTTTTAAAAAAAGATTTTATTTATTTATGTATGTGTATTCTATTTACATGTATGCCTACATGCCAGAAGAGGGTATCAGCTTTCAGCATAGATGGCTGTGAGCCACCATGTGGTTGCTGGGAATTGAACTCGGGACCTCTGGAAGAGCAGGCAGTGCTCTTTTCTGCTGAGCCATCTCTCTTTTTAAGTACTAGTCACTTTGCCAATTCTGGGCATTAATGTTTGCTTCCTGTGAGAATTTTCCTGTAAAGTGAGGCGCCCCTTTCCTCCCATTGTGGTTTGATTTAGAGAAACGTGAAACTGGAATTAGGGGTGCTTGGGTTTGAATCCTCTTATTTGATGACTGTCCTTCACAGCTTATTTAACTTTTCTGGGCCTTGGTTTCTTTACTGAATGGTGGTGATAATAGGCCCTATTGTTGACTGTTATGAGTTTTTAAGTTAAGTGCCTTAAGTTAAGTTATCAGTAAACTTGAGCCAGTTTGTTTTTAAAGAATGCAGAAGTTTTTGTTTTTTATTGCTTGTTTATTTAACCCCACCATCTCTTTTCAAGACAGTGTCTCTGTAATCTTGGCTGTCCTGGACCTTGCACTGCAGACCAGGCTGGCCTCAAACTTAAGAGTTCCCCTTGCCTCTGCTTCCCAAGTGCTGGGATTGAAGGAAGTGAGCCACCACTTCCTGGCTTTGGCTTGTCTCTTGAAGTCCCATTAGCTTCTGTATGCAGTCACAACATAGGGAAGTGTCTTATGTGTTAGGAAACTTTCTTTAGTGGAGTTTGAGATATTATATGTAAATAAAAATCGTAAATTGAGCATGAACTAGATTTTGTTCTATTATTTAAAATATTAATATTGTGTGTGTATATGATTATGTGTGCATGCGAGCCCCTGAGAGTGCACCTGTGTGCATACTACAAGACACAAATGAAGATTAGGGGTCAGGTTTGGAGTTGCTTCTCTCTTGCCTTTATGTGGGTTCTAGGGATTGAACTCAGTTCACCAGGCTTCAGTGGCAAGCCTTTACTGGCTGAGCCATCTCACTGATCCCACCCCATGATTTTGTTCAGTTTCAGTTAGCAGTTATTTTAGACTTGTGCTTTAATTTTCTTGGGAAAATTAAATTTCTATGTGTAGCACATTGCAAGCAGGATGACATTGTGACATTCTCATTCGGATTACAGGCATCTACTTTTACTTCTTATAATAAGGCTTATGTCATAATGATACTAATTCAGGTGGCATTTCTTTTTTCTTTTTTTGAAACAGGGTCTCACTGTTTATTCCAAGCTTGCTTTGAACTTGCTGTGAGGCTCAGGTTGGCCTTGAACTTGAGATCCTTATGTTTTAGCCTCCTGAGTGCTACTTTGAGTTGCTGGGTGGAAGAGGCAGCATTGCCATCCGTGTTTATAAAACTTGGTATGTAAGTTGGAGCCAGTTGCTTATTTCTCAGACTTTTATCTTCTTTCTAAAAAAAAAAAAAAAAAAAAAAAAAAAAGTCATTTTGGTGGGTGGGGGCAGGTTTCTTTCTTTTTTTTTTTTCCTAATGTAAACCCATGCTGGTCTTGATGTTAAAATCTCCTGTCTCAGTCTCCCAGGTGCTGGGATTACAGGCAGTCAACACTGAGCCTGTTTCTTAGCTTTCAATTTCAGCTTTTGTAACATGGCATTTTAAGTTTTTACCCTAGAGTTACCTGGGCCAAGGAAGCAGCCAGATAGTAGTTTAGGGGGACCCAGCTGTGTGCTTGCCACTTCCTTCTCTCTCTGCCTTGCTCCTCTGTTTTATTTTGCTTTTTCCTGTTTTCTCTATTGTTTTTCTTATTCTCCTGTCGCTGTTTTTATATTACATAGCAACAAACATTCTGAATCTGGTGGGTTAACAAACTTATATAAAGTGCCTCTTAAAGGGGGAGTGGATTGGAAGTGACCTCTAAGTTTCCCAAGCTCAGCGACGGTACTAAAAGGAGTGGCAGAGGGCAAGTGGGATATACAGTGGGCAGGGAGCAGCCAGGAGAGGGGTCAGCCGAAAATACGGAGTAAGTCTAGAGGGCTGTTTGAAGTAAACGGGAATTGAAGGAAGGGACTCACAGTAGGTGTTGGGGTAGAGAAGTTTTGGAAGAGCGTATCAGCAGCCAAGGTTGAGGTTCAGGTGTTGAGGACTAAGGAGGTTAGAGTGTATCCATTGGGGAGGCATAGAGCAGAGGCTGGACAGACAGATCGAGTTACGAACCTGCATGGATTTCAATCAGTGAATCAACTCAGAAAGTAGTTCTTGGATGAATTAGAAGTTTCCTGGGGTATAACAAGTGAAGATGGGAGTGGTCTTCTCACTTGTTGTACACAGGAAGTGTATTGAGAAGCTTGTCTTGACTTGTTTGCCACGATGCTTCTAGTCCTGGTGATACAGCATTTTTCACAAACATTTGGCCTTCCCTTTTTTTTGTTACTTGTGTCAAAAAGTTCAGGTATCCACATATATGTATATATGTATGTATATGTAAGAGAGAGAGAGAGAGACAGACAGAGACTGAGACTTAAGTGGCCTAGGCTGGCTTTGTATGTCAACACTCTGGCTTGCTTGTAAATTTTATGTGTTGACTACATGGAAATTACTGGGGTATTTATATGGGTCTTTTCTTCTTTAGACATCTCAATAAATAAGATTCTCAGAAAACATCTATATCAGAGACAGTGGGCAATAAGTAGATGAAGCCAAAGATGAGACCAGATGCTTCTTCATGTGAGAGAAAGCAGGCTGCTACCATGAACATGACCAGGAATGTCGAAGACATTCTGGCTTCGAGCCAGCAGGAAGAACTAGTGGATTTGTCAAACAACTACCCAGTGAGTACAAGTGAAGATGAAGGGGACAGTGATGGAGAAAGAAAATGTCAAAAGCTTCGGGAAGCAATCTGTTCTCTTGGTGGAAAGAGTAGGTGGAAATTGGCAGAGAGATCCGAGGCTAGTCTGATGGTGTCAGAGTTCAATGTCACTTCTGAAGGATCAGGTGAAAAGCTTGTCCTTTCAGATTTGCTTGGGTCTGCTACCACATTATCTTCATCGGCTGCTGTGAAAAAACAACTGCTTAGAGTGAAGTCAAAGACTCTTGCGATACCACTTAACAAAGAAGAGGCTGACCGGATCATCAGGGAAGCAGCATTCAGCAAAACCTCACAAATGCTCTCTAAGTGGGAGCCTGTTGTTGTGAAGAACCGGCAAGCAGAGCAGCTGGTTTTTCCCATAGAGAAGGAGCTACCAGTTGTTGCTCCCATTGAACATGTGTTCACTGGCTGGAAAGCAAGAACCCCTCTGGAGCAAGAAGTTTTTAACCTCCTTCATAAGAACAAGCAACCAGTAACAGACCCTTTATTGACTCCGGTGGAAAAAGCTTCCATCAAAGCCATGAGCCTGGAAGAAGTCAAGACACGCCGAGCAGAGCTTCAGAGGGCACGAGCTCTGCAGTCCTACTATGAGGCCAGAGCTCGAAGAGAGAAGAGAATCAAAAGTAAAAAGTATCACAAAGTTATAAAGAAGGGAAAGGCCAAGAAAGCCTTAAAAGAGTTTGAGCAGCTGTGGAAGAACTGCCCAAGTGCTGCATTGCAAGAACTGGAAAAAATGGAAAAGGCCAGAGTGATGGAGCGGATGAGCCTTAAGCACCAGGGCAATGGTAAATGGGCAAAGTCAAAGGCAATTATGGCCAAATATGACCTGGAGTCTCGTCAAACTATGCAAGAGCAACTGGCTAAGAACAGAGAACTGACACAGAAACTCCAGATACTTACAGAGAGCGAGGACGAGGAGGGATGCACAGAAGAGGGGGTAACCCCGGCCTCTGATGGAATGAACGACCTACAGTTGAATGCAGCTGGTCTAAATCCCTGGATGCTCAGGAGTTGCAACAGCAATGCCGAAGGAGGTGAGATCAGTACCAGTCCTGAACAGCTACCTGAACTGGTGGCCCATAGGTCTTATGAAAGTGAAGGAGATGAAAGACCAGTGGCAGAAGAACTTCTGTTGAAAGAAAGATCCTTTCAAGAAAGGGTTGATCCCAATAATGCTAAGCCAATGGATGGCCAAGAAACAGAAGACTCTAATAGCCAGGAACTGTTACCTGATTCCAGGGTATTATTTCAGAAACCCAACAAGGAAAACCATCAACCTGAGATCCACCAGATGAGTTCAGTGGGAACTGTTCTCCGTATTCAGAGAGAGGAACCTGTCCCAGAGGATTCTGTGGTGCCTCAAAGGCTGGAGAGAGCCTGTGCTCTGGAAAAAGGAGAGTTGGGCAAAGAGGGACATTATCAAATAGAGGAGCTTTCAGGACCTCTGCTGAAAGGAGAGTGGAAGGAGAGGAGCTCACATAGTAAGCCTGATGCCTCTGGAAGGAAGAGGAAGAAGGAACAAATGATTGACCTACAGAACCTCCTAACTACTACATCTTCTGTGAAGTCTTTGGCAATGCCCACGATAGAAGAGTTGGAAGATGAAGTGGAGACAGACAATAAGCAAATGATAAAGGAAGCTTTTGCTGGGGATGATGTCATAAGAGAGTTTTTAAAAGAGAAAAGGGAAGCAATAGAGGCAAATAAACTAAAGGACTTGGACCTGACATTGCCTGGATGGGGTGAGTGGGTTGGCATGGGCCTGAAGCCCAGTGCCAAGAAAAGACGCCATTTTCTTATTAAAGCTCCCAAAAGTTCTCCAAGAAAAGACAAGAATTTGCCCAATGTGATTATCAATGAGAAGCGCAACATCCATGCAGCTGCTCATCAGGTGCGGGTTGTTCCACACCCATTCACCCACCACACGCAATTTGAAAGGACTCTCCAGAACCCTATTGGGTACACATGGAACACCCAGAGGGCCTTCCAAACGCTGACAGTTCCCAAGGTTAGCACCAAACTAGGCCATATCATTAATCCCTTAAAAGCAGAAAATGTGGGCTACCGCTCTTCCTCAAGGTCTGACCTCTCTGTCCTGCAGAGCAGTAGGAAGCAGCTCTCCAGAAAGAAGCAAACACAGCTGAAGAAAAGCTCTGCAGATTGAGCTGCCAGAGGAGTAGTATCTTTGTTCCTGGGACTAGGAACCTCTAGTATTTCTCTCAGTTTCATCATAGTGCTTTGGCGGCATTTTTCTAAATTGACAGAACACTGTAGTTAAGCCACATTGTATAAATAAGGCATTCCATTTTGAGATGTATAATATATTCAGAAATGATTCATTCATGGGAAAAATGACTACCATAATGTAGAGAACCTGTGTAGTACCTATACTGGGGTTAGGGAGCTATCAGTGAGTGGAAATCCAAGCTGGGACTGGGCAGGGGAAGCATGGGCAGCAAAGAATGCTCAATTAGTTTGGATATTAAGAAGTGATGTAGTGCCTCATATATGTAACCCAGCATTATGAGAGGCTGAGCCAAAAAGATCATTTAGTTGAGGCTATGGAATGAGAACTTGGCTCAAAAAACAGAAGAGAACAAACCCAAAGCATTCTAGTAAGAGTTAACAGCAGAATAAACACATTTAGAGACTTGGAAAAGATAGACAATAAAAATAGAGATGAATAGAATTTAAGAATAAAGTGACAGAATCGGGAGTATTGAAAAGTCAGTTGTGGAGGGTCTTAAATGCTTTGCAGAGAAATTTGGAATCACTATCTTTTTTTCCTTAGGCAATGTAGAGGAATTCAGACTTGGATAGGGGATTGGAGTGGGTGCCAAGCTGGCAGCATGCAGGATTATTGACGGGGGTAAGAGTTAAAGACCTCAGCTATAGAAGTTAGAGTGAGCGTGGGCAGCAGGGTGGGATGATGGGAAGTGGAACAATTGCTTGGCAAGAGCTCTATGGAGAATAAAGGAGAAAGGGAATTTTATTGGATGCCTTGAAGTTTTGAGCAGGGCTTTGTAATTAGGAGGATTTAGCTTTCCATTTTTATTTATTGGAAAGATGCAGTGATAGTGGAGAGTACTGCTTATTGAAGTAGAATGGAGAATTAGGTTTGGAAAATTCTTGTGTATTTTTTAATGTGAAGTTAAGCTGAGCATGGTGGGATATCCGTGCAATCCCAGTTCTTGGGAGCAGGTAAAAGCAGAAGGATAGCTCTAAGTTCAAGGCTAGTAGGTCTACATACTTCCAACTCTATGTAAGGATCTTCTAGGTAGGTGATAGCTAGATTGGGGAGTGAGGGGGTGACAAAACTGGGTTTAGAACACAGCTGCCTCCTTGAGTATAGGAAGACCCATGTTTTGCAATAACTGGTGCTCAAGAATTTTTCTTCAGGAGTATGGCTGCCAGAGAATCCATCTGTGAGGCTTTGGGATCAGATTGATTACGCATAGCACAAGTGAGGCTAGAAAGGGATTGTGTCCAGAGTACTTACTTTGTATCTCAAATATGACCACTTCTGATATTTTGGTGTTTTTTTGTTTGCTAACAAGTGAGACTATGTTGTGTATATTCAGTGTTCAGTCTATTGTTCCTTGTCAATATTATCAGAAGCAATTACTGTGTTAAAAGATGTTTGAAATATTTTTAGTGGCTATATGATGATATAGTGAATCTAGTGTTATAGTGTATTTGACATTTCCCAGTTACTGTGTATTCGCTTTATTTGCTTTTGAATGGCTGTTACAAATGACTTATTAAAGATTCCTGGAAGTGAAACATTGGCTAAAGGCTATGACAATGTTCAGTGCTCTTAATAAAAATCATAAACTTGCTTCCCAAGTGGTGCTTCATTCTTGTGCCATTCTCATGAGGCTGACATATTTTATTAGTTCTTGCATTTATGTACTCAAAGCCTTAAGACACTAATATCTTTTTTTCAGCTACTGTCTCTTTATTGTATTACACTGGTTGTCCTGGAAGTTGTTATGTACACTAGGCTAGTCTTGAACTCACAGAGTTCCAAATGTTATCCTTAATATTTTATATATATAAAAAAGCAACAAAACAGCACTTGGGAAGGCAGAGGCAGGTGGATTTATATGAGTTCGAGGCCAGCCTGGTCTTCAAAGCAAGTCCAGGACAACCAAGGCTACACAAAGAAATCCTGTCCCCCCTCAAAATCATCAAACAACAACAACAAAATGACCCTCTCCAAACAACTTAGCCTTACATGTTTGGGTTAAATCTGATTCAGTGATGTAAGTAATCACTGTACTTTTCCATTACCTATATTCTACTGAAAGTTTGAAGAACAGGACTATTTAGATGACAGCATAACTCCTCAATGATTTACTGGTTGTTGAGTTAGTTGATAGAAAATGCAGCTAACCAGATTTAATATCCCCGTGTGTTTCTTTGGGATTTCTAGCCTATTTTTCAGAAGCATAGACATAAAATTCCTTACTGTATTTTCTGTGATGTTTCTTGTTTTACTCTTGGAAATACATTCATAAAGCAAAGCTGGGTGTGGTGGCACATGCCTTTAATCTCAGCAGAGTCTGGTGGATCTCTGATTTGTAGGCCAATCTGGTGGTGTACAAAGAGTTCCAGGACAGCCAGGGCTATCACACAGAGATCATAGAACAAAAATCATAGAACAACAAAAACAAAAACAAAAACAAAAAACAGTTATTGAATACATTTTGTGTTTCTTGGGCTTTATACATCAGAGATATTAGAGTGCCCACCTTTTTGAAGTGGAGGTAGAAACCACAAAATCCATAGAGGTGTATTCACTGCACTGGGTTCTCAGAGGAAAGACTACAAGCAGTTGCCTGAGTGCTTCATAAAGAGGTGACATCAGAGTTCAAGTTTGGACAGTTGGCGCTGTCCAAGCACTGGGATTCATGGGGGAAGGGTGGAGAACAATAGTGGGATTTGTAAATCCTCAGTAAAGGTACGATGGTACTTTGTCCATTGTGTGTGATATCGTTCAGCAGCCCCTCTTCAGTACTGGACCACAAGGGATGGGGTGTGCATTCCACCACTGAGCAGCTTGAACAATAGGTAATTTTCACTTTGTGGCTTTAAAATATTTTCTTGGCCTTAGGGTGTGACTGACTGTATACACAAGATATTGCTACTTCAAGAGAAGGAAGTAAATGACAAAAACCTTACACATCTCTAAAAACAAACTGGCTCACATTTATTGACACTTAACTTAAAATCTCACAACAGTCAACAATAGATTCTGTTATCACCACCATTCAGTAAAGAAATAGAGGCCCAGAAAAGTTAAATAAGCTGTCGAAGAAGGACAGTCATCAAATAAGAGGATGCAAATCCAAGCACCCCTAATTCCATTCTCATATTTCTTTATATCAAACCACAGTGGGGAGGAGAGGGAAATTCTTTACAGGAAAATACTTGCAGGAAGTAAGCCCCAATGCACAGAATTGGCAGGATGACTAGTGCTTACAAAGAAGGACCACTCAAGGGAGAGCTGGGTCTCTGAATTTTCCCTCCCTAAAGTTTTTTAATGAAATAAAGTGAAACAAATAAGATATACACAAATGCAAAATACCAAGAACATTCAAGAAACCAGAAACCAAGAAAGTAAAGCTAGGCTAAAGATAAAGATTAGAAAAAAAGATCCTTAAAGGAGAAAAGTGCTAGAGTTTTGTACTGATTGTAAGGGAAAAAGTACGAACTCTTCCCATGTCCCAGCAGCTTCCTCATGTAAGTAACTCTCTTTCATCCATAATCCAACACCCTCTCCACCAAGCCTCTGTTAAAAGTATATTAAAACGTCTGCTAATGGCGGCTTAGTGATGGTAGTGCACGCCTTTAATCCCAGCACTTGGGAGGCAGAGGCAGGTGGATCTCATGGTTTAAGGCCAGTCTGGTCTACAGAGTGAGTTCCAAGATAGCCAGAGCTACATAGAGAAACCTTGTCTGGAAAACAAAACGAATTTCCTCTTTAATTTCAAACTGAAAATCAATGAGTAGAGAAGATAGCTCTTTGAAGGGGATGCAGTGAATAGAAGAATGGCCTAGTGCTTTTAAAGTCCTGGGGATGTTAAATCATGAGGTTTACCCAGCAGAAAGTGCTGGCAATAGAAGTGGGTGGAAAAGATTGTGAGGAAAGCACTGGGGAGGAATCCACTGAGTGATGTAGGAGAGGGACCATTAGAGATTAGAGGGACACGTACCATGGCAATGGAAGGATCATGTGTAGGGCAGTTGAAATTTGAGCAGGGAGCATTTGGCCTGCAGTGATTAACTAGACAGGTCAAGAAAGGCCTGAGGGATTGGAGGAGGTCAAAGGCAATGTTACGGTTTAAGGGGTGGACTCCACAAAGTCACAACACCCAACAGACCTCACAGGGTGGGGTGAGGGGGTGGGGCTAATTGGTGCGGGTATACAGAGGCCGCCTCTGAGCAAAGGTGGAAGGGAAAGAGCAGGGAGAGGAGGCACTGCCTTTGTATAAGGGATATAATGCGTGTGCACAGGGAGGATATGAGACTCAGACTTGTGTCAACAGTGGAAATGTGTCGCATCGTGGCAGCTAGTGATAATTATCCTGCTGTCACTAGTTCCCTGAGGGCAGGCCTATGGAAATGCCTGATTGCTATCAGAAAATGCAGGGGTTGATGAAGTCAGAGAACTGCCTGATTTAGACAGCATTAAGTGGTTTTGTACTGCTAAAACCAGTTTTCTGTGCTGAAAGTAATACAGAAACATTAAGGTCTTTTTGTGTGTGTGTGTGTGTGTGTGTGTGTGTGTGTGTGTGTGTGTGTGT
>OU015743.1:36957119-36977584 GCA_907169655.1 Acomys percivali
GTGTGTGTGTGTGTGTGTGTGTGTGTGTGTGTGTGTGTGTGTTTGTGTGTAACTACTCATGGCCTATGTATGCAAAGTGTGCTTTTGATTTTTTTTCCTTTTTATTTTTTGTGGTTCTGGAATAGGATCTCATATATTCAAGTAATCACTGAGTCATCGAGCTACTGTAACCCTAGTTTGAAGTATATGTAATTTTAATGTAAGCATATGGACTTATTCTTACCACTACAAATGATAATATGTGGATGATGATGATTATTATTATTTATTTATTTGAATTTTTAAGACAGAGTATTTCTGTGTAATAGAGCCCTGGCTTTCTTCAACTCAATTTGTAGACCAGGCTAGCCTCAAACTCACAGAAATCCACCTGCCTCTGCCTCCCAAGTGCTGGGGTATTTATTTATTTATTAAAAGGTTTATTTATTATGTATATAGTATTCTGCCTGCCTGTATACCTGCACTATAGAAGAGGACATCAGATAGCATTATAGATGGCTGTGAATCATCATGTGGTTGCTGGGAATTGAATTCAGGACCTTTGGAAGACCAGGCAGTACTCTTAACTTCTAGCTTGAGTATTTATTTTTCATGTTGTCACTGTTAGAGTTTCCCTAAGTCATTTTCATGTTGTATGACATAATTTTCTATATTGCTAGGCTGTTATAGAATTTGTATTCATTATTTGCTCAAACTAGACTTGACGTGAGCACTGTTGCCTTAGGCTGTTAGATATTTCTCTTACACATTAAAGGTGTTTAGTTTGTATATTATTTTCTAGGCATTAAAAAAAAAAAAGCAAACCAAACCAAACCAGTGTGCTGGGATGGGAGACCTGGAGGAGGCAGTGACTGCTGGAGCTACAATAAGAGGTCTGAGAGGCAGAGCAGAGTAGTTTCAGTATAGAGACAATGGATTGATAGCTGGATGTGGGTGAGCTTGAAATCTAAAGCTGCAGTATAGAACCCCAGACCTGGTCATTCCAGTGTTATGACCATTATAATTTACATAGTGACCCAGCTGCTGCTGCTGCTTTTTGAGACTGACTTCTGTTATGTAATACAGGCTGGCCTAATATGCACTAGCTGTCATCCTACTGATTTCTGAGTACAGGCAAGTGTCACAATGCTGGGCTTGAAGAGTTATTTAAGTGTGTGTGTGTGTGTGTGTGTGTGTGTGTGCGCGCGCGTGTGTGTGTGTTCCTGCTGTTGTTGTTGTGTGCAAGCCCAGCTTGGCTTGTAACCAAGGCTTGTAACCTTACACCTCTAAGTCTAATTTGGGAATTCATGAGACCTTGTCTCCAAAACTCTCACAGAAACACAAAAAGCTAAAAATCTTTGAGCTGCTACAGCCATTGCTCACAATGAACAAGCATTTAAAATCACCACAAAACCAGTAATTAGAAACTTTATTCTTAAAAGAAAAAAAAAACTTTATTCTTTAGTTTTTATATATTCAAAGACTAAATATATCCAAACAGCTGTTTTCTGTAGGACATGCCTACCATACTTTTTCATGTTGTATTTTGCCAACATTTTACAGTTTGGAATGTTTATATTTTGTCCCCGGCCTTTGGATTTTTTTTCTTCTTGTTTTTTCCTTGGCTGTCCTGGAACTTACTCTAGTCCAGGCTGGCCATGAACTCAGAGAGCCAGCCTATGCTGGGATTAAAGGCATGTACCACCACTGCTTAGCTTTTTCTTATTTTTCTAGGAAAGAAAACTAAAGTTCAAAAGTGAAGTTATTTTCCTCCTTAAAACAGAGTTCATCTAAAAATTAGGCTGTTCACTTTAGTGGGTATGGGTTCATGGGATACTCAATGGATTACTTGCCTGGATTTAGAATTATTAATACACAGGCAGTTAGGTTGCCCTGTAGTCTAGAATCCAATGTTCTGTGGGAAATATATGTATGTATATATATGTATGTATGTATGTGTGTGTGTGTATTTATATATGAATGACTATATGTCTGGCTCTCTTGCAGAAAATGATTGGACTGCATATAAAGTAGAATACAAAGTGTACATAGTTCTAGTTATTACTGTCTTAATGTCTATGACATTCAGTTATTGACCGGTTGGCACACAAGATCAAAACAGTTACTGTCAGTAAGATGTGGGTACCCAGCTCCAGACATTCCACTTTTACGCTGAATTAATTCAGAGATGGCTGGATACGTTCATGCTATTCCTCCCCATGCCCTTCCCTTTAATATAACAAATTCTCATATAAAATTACACCTTTGAGGGGTTGGAGAGATGGCTCAAAGGATAAGAGCACACTGTCTGCTTTTCCAGAGGTCCTGAGTTCAGTTCCCAGCAACCACATGGTGGCTGATAGCCATCTATAGAGAGATCTGGTGCCCTCTTCTGGCATGCAGGTGTACATGCAGTCAAAACACTATATATTATAAATAAGTCTTTAAAAACAAACAAACACATAAAAAAGCCCAGTGTGGAAGCACATACCTTTAATCCCAGCACTCTGGGAAGCAGAGGCAGGTGGGTGTTTGTGAGTTCAAAGCCAGCCTGGTCTACAAATGCATGTCCAGGACAGCCAGAGCTCTGCTATACAGAGAAACCCCGTCTTGAAAAACCAAACAAAAACCGAACAAAACAAATTACACATTCGAATGGAGAACACTCCAAACCGCTTCCTTTGTATATAATAGGAAGTGTGGATTGTGGCTTAGAAAAGTAAGCTAGAAGAGTAGGAATAGATTTTTCCGGGGTGAGCAAGTTGGAACAAGATGATTCAGAACCTAGTACTGAATATAGTTATTTTTTGTTGTTTGCCGCCTGCCTGCCTTTCTGTCTGTCTGGCTGACTCGGTAAAGCAGTGAGGACAGCAGAGTGGATAGCACTTTAGGGGGTTCTGCAGCATCGTCCTCTGGGCCCCAAGGAAGATGTTGCGTCTTAGAGGAGTTGGTCAAGCTTTCTCTACTGTGGGATTTCACTGAGGTCGAGAAAGTAGCTTTCAAGTTTTTATAGTTATATGGTATAAAGTGTAGTGGTGTTTAAACTTTTAGTATGAAGTACTAGACATAGGAAAGATTACTGGTGTGTGAGTGTTGAGTATATATTGTTACTAGGCTTGGTCGTTTGCATTTTACAGAAACCAATGAACATACAGAGGTGTAACCCAAGCTCCTAACAGCCTGAGGCAGGAAGATTGCCTTGATTGTCTCACTGAAGTGTACAAGAAGAGTTCAAAATAGAGTAGTACTAATTTCCATTGAAGATGAGCTACGCCTCTTTATTTACTTACAAATTATATTTTTTGTGAAGCCAAGCCAGATTTGTTGCTGAGAATGGGGTTGTGGATTAAGGCTGTGGGCTACCCCTATGCTTTGCTATCAAGTGAGGCTTGGCTGGGACCCTTGCCTCAGTTGTACAAAGAGTGTTGCTGCTATTTCAAGGGCTGTTGAGTCAGTGACTTACTTTCTAGTGATTACTATTATTTCATGTCATAAGGGACTTTGTGGATAGGCGTATGATGTCAGTCTCTTGTATAAACCTAAAAGCTTAAGGGTAGCAAACAAATTGATAGTGATTAAAAGTCTAGCTGAAATCAGCTTGTCAGACATGTGCAACAGACTTGAAATATCATGACTTAATTCTCATAATGATGTCATGACACAAGAATTCGCCAGTTTCTGTAAATGAGAAATAGACACACAGTTTAGGTGGCATTTTGTAGCACGAATTCCAGGCCAACCGGGTCTACAGAGCGAGCTCCAGGACAGTCAGGGTTACACAGATAAACCCTGTCTAGAAAAAGAGTGAAGTTGAATAGACTTCAGTGTTTTTCAGAATGAGCAAGGTGTGAAAAGTATTTAAGATAAGGTAAGAATACTGGGATGGCAGTTTGATAGGCAAGAGTCAAGTCCTGTTAGCAGATGCATTGCAGTTTGCACAGGGATCGGCCTTGTTTTTCTTCTTTGCTCCTGCCAGGAGTTTGTGGGAGCACCTGTTGCCTTACCGTTGAGTCTGAAGCTTCGGAATTAAAGTGACTTCTTACTATAGCCCATAATGAAGTAAGTGCGAGCCAACATTAAACCAAGCCCTTGTTACCATTGCTTTAAAAGGAACAAGTGTTTTGAGGACTAAAAAAAAAAAAAAAAAGTTATCAAAATAATATTGCCAGTAATAGTACTCAGTAGGTCACGGGACATATCTATAAAACAAGTCTGTATGTTTTCTTAACTGTGCATGGACCTGAACTTTGTACTTACCTCTCTGCTAGCCCCTTCTCCGATGCCTTTATGTTTCCCAGTGTCCTGTGTGTACCTACTGCAGTTCATATTTATCCTCATTTTGAATTTGTGCATTAGATGAATGGTGACAGCGATGAAATCACACACAAAAAATTATTTATTGATAAAAAGACGAAACTTAATTAGCAGTAGAGCTCTAGCTACTGTTGATTTGCCGACTCTGGGAAGTGATTGTAGAGTGACCAACCTGCTCAGTCATTGCCCACCTGGGTTTCCCCTCATTTTCAGTAGTGAAGGAAGGTTTTACGTCCTGCGGAATTCTACCCTGACTAGCAAATCAGGGTAGTTGCCATCCTAATTAATTCTAGCCCTTTGTACTAGATTGGGGATGGGAGTAAGGTTGCCATGTGATATGCAAGGCACCCATTTCTTGTTTTGGATCAGTTTCTATCAGAATCAGTTTCTGTAGAATGCAGTTTCTATAGAATGCAGATGACTCTGAGGAAACCTCAGAGATAGTGAAGGACCCAACTTTTTAACTAAATAAAACAAAATGTAAAATTAGGTTTAAAAGAGAGTAGCTAAATACATTAGTCACTGCTCTGTTGTGAAAGAAGAGATGCCATGACCAAGGCAACTTAATTGGGGCCTTGTTTATAGTTTCAGAGGCTTAGTCATTTTCAGCATGGTGGGGAGCATGGAAGTACTTATGTCACTGGGGCAGTAGCTGAGAGCTACATACACCCTGATCCTTAGGCCAGGAGAGGAAGAGAGAGACACTAGGGTTGGTGTGGGCTTTTGAAACCTAAAAGCCACCCACCACTACATACACACGTCCTCCAAGGCCATCCCACCTAATCTAACAGTTCTAGTACCTGCTGACTAAGCATTCAAGTACATAAGCCTATGGGGGCATTCTTACTACCACACTAGGTAGTTCCATTTTATGCAGTTATTAGGATATAGCTAGTTTTTACTACTGTGTTGTTCTTGGGATACCACGACCATTTGTTTCCATACTACCATTTACCTGTGTAGAAGCTCAGTGCCCTTCCCCCTCCCCAGGACAAACATCCATACTCTCTGGATGAGTCTTCATAATACTTCGTAATACTGTAATTATCAGAAGACAATACAAACACCAGCCTGGGATGGTGAAGTCTAGGCTCAGTGGAGAGTCCTGGCTTTCCACTAGCAGTGGATAGCATGTTTGGCTGTCTTTCTTATTCTATAAGTTATACTGGCTGTTTGGCTCCTTCCCTTCTTACTATAAATGTTCTGAGAATTTCATATGTAAATATTTACATCGTTTTCACTCTTCTCTAAAACACCTACTGTGTTTATTCACTCAGTCTTTTCAGTTATTGTCTTACACACACACACACACACACACACACACACACACACACACACACACAGGGGGGAGAGCCCGCTGAGTCCATTTAATGTTGTTTGAATGTGTACTTGTTTAGGACTGACCTCTTGGCATTGGATAACTTATCAAGGATCTCATCCCTGAAGAGGACTGATTCTGTCCTTCTCAGCAGCCACCAATTGTCTGCAGTTCTTCATCTAGGGATAGGGTCTCGTGAGAGTTTCACCATTCACATTGGCATGTCGGTTGCTGTTGAGATTGTACAGGTCTTGTTTTTTTATTTTTATTTTTATGTACATTGGTGTTTTTGTCTGTATGTATGTCTGTGAGAGTGTTGGATACTCTCATTCAGACATTTGAGCTGCCATGTGGGTGCTGGGAATTGAACCTGGGTCGTCTGGAAGAGCAGTTAGTGCTCTTAACTGCTGAGCCATCTCTCCAGCCCCTGTATAGGTCTTTTTAAAAAGCAGTCATATTTTTAAGATTTCATGGGTGCTGCTTTCCTGTCATGTATAGAGGGCACCTTACAGATAATGTCCAGGTGTCCAAGGGCTCTTAGAGTCTTTCTGTCCCCTCCTACATGGTGTTAGGGCTGTGTGATAGATGTTATAGATGTATCAGATGCACATCCTGACTAGTTGTAATGATGTCTGTCTGCTGCAAAAAGAAGCTTCTTTGATGAGGGGTGAGAGCTATAGTTTGTGTACAAGGATATTTAGAATGACATTTGGAAAGTGGCAGCAGTAGGTTCTCCTTCAGGGCCCATAACTTCGCAGCCACAGTACTTGGCTAAGTGTACAGCCAGTTGTGAATTCCTTCTTACTGAGCAGGCCTTAAGTTCAGTTAGGCAGCTGTGGTTGTCCTAAGTTTCAGTGCAAAAAATGACCAATATGCACAACCACCCCGGAAAGTAAAGATGCAGTGTACATGTTTGCCATTCAGTTTCTTGCTACTGTGTAGAGTACAAATGGAGCTCACTGGGAATACGCAGTTTTTATTTACAGTGCCTGATGCTAGTGCAACATACGAACATGAAGTGGGCAAACTTGTGGTTTCTTTTCCTCTCCTGGTTATCTTCACTGCTTGAAGTATTTGTGGTTAGGTTGGAAAGGCTACTTTTCTTTAAGGTATGTAGCATAATTCTGTTGTTAATAGATATGGTACAAATAAGTTTCTTAAATTTAGGATATTCCAGCAGGCCAGTATACTAACTCTGTCTGACCCAAACACAACTCTAGTTGCCTAGCTAATGTGAAGAAAAGTGGTTTTGAACTAATCTATTTCTTTTTCTTCCTTCTAGATTCTTGTTGAAATCTGTTAATTCTATTTTTTGAACACTATGAATAACCACGCATCTTCAAAACCGTCTACAATGAAGCTAAAACAAACCATCAATCCTATACTTTTATATTTCATACATTTTATAATATCACTCTATACTATCTTAACATACATTCCATTTTATTTTTTGTCTGAGTCAAGACAAGAGAAACCAAACCAAATTAAAGCAAAGCCTGTTAATTCAAAACCAGACTCTGCATACAGATCTATCAACAGTTTGGATGGCTTGGCTTCAGTATTGTATCCTGGCTGTGATACACTTGATAAAGTTTTTATGTATGCAAAAAACAAATTTAAGGACAAAAGACTATTGGGAACACGTGAAATTTTGAATGAGGAAGATGAAATTCAACCAAATGGAAAAATTTTTAAAAAGGTAAGATGGTTTATGCTGCCTTGAATCACCTGCATACTTGTAGCCCTGAGTCTCCTCTCTTTGTACACTGGCATTGTGGGAAGTGAGGTCTACTGCAGCTGGGACCTGCTGGTGTTGCAGGCGAGTCTCTCTCCAGGGCCCTAGATTTCTTTTGTCCCTCTGTCCTCACTAATACCAGTTTGGCCTATTCTTCAGAAAGGCATGGAGAATATGCCCTGTTATGGGCCTCCTGTACCTGATACATCTCCAGGGCTTGCGGTAATTTGGGGTGGGGAACCCTATTCTAGAGTGCTTGGCACCATGTGGCATGCTTTGATTTTTGACTCACAGAGGGTGTTAATATCTCAGTACTTTGGTTATGGCAGTCACATGGCCTAACGTTTTTGTTTTTACCACTTCAGAGATTCTTGTCATTGGCTTGAAACAGAGACAAGCTGTCTATACAGACAGAAATGTTGTGGTTGTGAAAGCCTGGGCTTTAGACCCAGAATGTAAGTGTAAATTTTGGTTTTGCCACTTACTAGTCTTGTGGCTTTAGAAAAGTTAAGAGTGTGGAATTAGTATTTATGAGCCAAGCTGTTTTAATTAGCATCAAATTCTTTGAAAACTGAAGTATCAATGGGTTAGATGGTATCTCTCCTTTGAAGATTAGAGCATTGAAGCGCAGGTGAGCTAGGTAACTGAGGACCCTAAAACTACTGAGCAGCAAAGCTGAGGCTTGACCTCAGGCCTTTGCCTCCAACACTCATATTTTGTAGCTAACTGCAGATTGTAAGAGAAGAGTAAAAATTATTTATACCTTGGAGCTCTTTATGTAGAACAGACTGTCCTCAAACTTAGATCTGTCTGCCTACACAGAGTGCTGGGATCAAAGGCATGTGTTTTTAATTCATCATGTCAGAAGATATCAGCAAGTATTTATGGTTTATCAGTTTGTAGAGAAGGCTATATAGAGATTGGCAAGAACATACTTTTCTTGTCTAGAATTAGACACCTTGGGGACCTAGAGTTAATTTTTAGGGTTTATATGTAACAAATGAAACATACTATCTATTGTCTGTACCGGAGTGTGCTTTGCCAAGACT
This sequence comes from Acomys percivali, assembly GCA_907169655.1. Classification (NCBI taxonomy): domain Eukaryota; kingdom Metazoa; phylum Chordata; class Mammalia; order Rodentia; family Muridae; genus Acomys; species Acomys percivali. The sequence continues at coordinate 36,965,515 of OU015743.1, forward strand.
GGTTCTGTTGGGCTGTTTGGCAGCTATGGGAGTGGGCTGCAAGCTAGAGAGTAGGTTAAGTAAGCCAGGCCTGCACAGACAGACCCACGTGCGCAGACAGACAGACCCACGTGCGCAGACAGACCCACGTGGGCTGGGTTCTCATTGCCTCCTTTGAACTGTTTCAGGAGCAGCATCTGTCCCGCCAGGGTGTCAGGAGCAGCAGCGTCCCGCCAGGGTACCAGAAGACAGGGCTTAGTGTATGCTTGCTCACCAAACAGCAGAGGGCGGCCAGAAGACTTTGGTTTTTTTGAGGTTTTAAGCAGTCTAGGCTGGTAATCAAACTCTTGATCCTCCTGCCTCCATGGGACTTCTGGAGTGTTGGGACTGATTGTATTGTATACACCGCCACAGAAGACCTATAACCTTCAATTTTAGGAAGCTTATGTGTATTAATATCTAAAAGTCTCCTTATTTTGAATCTAATTTGACCAAAGCAAAGTTAGGCAAATCTTATTTCAGATTAATCCTTTCACTTTTTTGTCCGTGTGTGTGTGTGTGTGTGTGCGCGCGCGCGCGCGCGCACGCGCACGATATTAAAAATGTGACTTTCAGGGCCCAGTTCATGCCTTTAATCCCAGCATTTAGGAGGCAGAGGCAGGTGGATCTCTGTGAGTTCGAGGCCAGCCTGGTCTACAAAGTAAGTTCAGGACAGTCAGGACTACAAGAGAAGCTCTGTCTCAAAAAACAAAAAAAACAAAAAAACAAAACAAAAAGATCTTGGCCTGAGATCTGTGGCTTTCTTTACTCTCCTGTGGGTATCTTGAACATGTTTGCTCTCCCTACTTTCTGTTTGTTAATAGCATGTCTCAAATCACACAAGCCCAAAACAAAGGATTCTGACTTACTTCCTAAACAAAGTGCAGAGAGAAAGTTAAAGGAAGTCAAGTATACTTTGTTGAAGAAGACAGGAAGTAAGTAATTCTGGAATAGTTCTATTCTAGATAGTAAATGAGGAAAAAATCCAACAACCTAGTACTTAAGGAGGTTGGTCTTAAATTCAGAGATCCACCTGCCTCTGCCTTCCAAGTGCTGAGATTAAAGGCCTCTGGCTTGTTCTGTCATCCCCGCCCCACCCCACCCCCCTCCTCATTTCCCTTCTGTTTTTGATATTGGGTTTCACACTGTCGCTTGGGTTGGCCTAAGACTGAAGGCAATCCTTTTGCCTCTGCCAAATATTGAGATTATAGGCAGTGACACTTGAGTTAAATTTTAGAATTCCATTTCTTTGTCTGGTGGTGGTATGACCATAGGAGTTTATATGCTTGGGTTGTATATTGGCTGATTTTTGTCCTGTTCTTGGACAGTGGTGAAGCCAGTCATTTAGGTTTAGAATCCAGCAGGCACCCCATTCTTATCTTTGGAGTTTATAGTTCTTCGTAACTATAATTCGGTCCCTGCACCTTTTGGCCAAATTCTCATCTGTCTTCTCACCCACACAAAGCTCCTTTGGAAGTCATTGGGGCTCCTATGCTCAGCATTCCCTGTGGGTGCCGAGCAAGCTGAGAGTTTGGGACAGCTGCAGTTGAAGGATAACCTTACCTCTGTAGTGAATGGACAGCAGAGGGCAGCACTTACCCCTTTTCATCCTCACCTAACCTCTTACAGAACTCTCTTGGCCGGTGTTGCATTTTTAGAAATAAATGTGGCCAGGTGATTTTGATGTTTAATTTTCTGTGTATGACTGCTTTGGCTGCATGTATGTCTATGTACTGCTTGTGTGCCAGGGCCCTTGGAGGACAGAGGAGGGTGTTGGATCCTCTGGAATTGGAGTTGCAGATGGTGTGAGCTGCCACACAGGTCCTGGGAACTGATCCTGGGTGCTCTGGGAAAGCAGTCGCTGGGCCATTCCTCTAGTCCCTGGTCAGATGACTTTTAAGATGCATGAGGAGTAAGTTAGCACAGCCATCCTTGGAAACTAGCTGTGTGTGTTTGTAGTCTGCTTCTTGTTCAGTCCTGATTGTGTTTCAGTTGAAAATCCCTAAAGAAAAATGTTAACTAGCTTTAAGAGGAGCTTATTATTACTGACCTAACTTGGTTATCTGCACTTCTGACACATCGGATGCTTAAACAGGGGGATGTTGACTTCTATAACTTAGTGTCCACCTGATTGTAGAGAGATTTTTTAAACTTTGCTTATCACGATAGGATAATGAATTCAAGTTAAATGGCCATAAATATTTCTGTGAACTTGGGTAGTAGGGTCACCTTCTATTTATAGATCACATACCTTCTGTTTATGAAGTGCAAAAACTCTCATGCAGAGAGTAAGTAAACTTGCTCTAGAGGAATTATTAGTCCCGGGCTATTTGTCTTGGAAATTGTTCTTATGATTCCACCAAACTTATTCTGGTTGTGCCCCACCCCCATCCTTATGTAGCCTCAAACTCAGGGTGACCTTGAGTCTCCACTTACACTTGTTATGTGCTGGGATTTCAAGCCTGTGCCACCACACCAGCTTGCCTTTTTTTTTTTTTTTTTTTTTTTTTTTTTTGGCCTTTTTAAAAAAAATATTAAAATAAGGCTTCACTGTATGACTCAGTTGGTCTCAAACTATATAGATCCTCATGTTTTATCTCAATTATGGATAATTTGTAAACCAAAAATAAAGCCTACTTCCACCCACCCCTTAATAGTTAAACGCTTAGTTGTAGGATTTGGGTTGCCATGGACGGCACCACAAAGCTAATGTTGAAGGTACATCTTTACTTGAAACCAATCTGTTTTATATTCGTACAACTTTCTGGCTATAAAGTTTGAAATTTGCTGATTTCTTTTGGTCATGTTAAAAAATATTAATGTTTTTTATACTTTGCTTTATTAGGTTATTCTGGGGCACTATAATTGGCTTTCCTATGATGATGTCTTCATTCGAGCCCTTGACTTTGGAAATGGCTTACAGATGTTGGGCCAGAAACCGAAGACCAACATTGCCATTTTCTGTGAGACCAGAGCTGAATGGATGATTGCTGCACAGGCCTGTTTTATGTATAACTTCCAGCGTACGTACAGATGGCACTATTTCTCTTTTTGTTGTTTTGTTTTTTGAGACAGGGTCTCTACGTAGTCCTAGCTGTCCTGGAACTCACTATATAGACCAGGCTGACCTCAGACTTAGAAATCTACCTACCTCTGCCTGAGTGCTGGGATTAGAGGTGGCCCTAAATATTTCTTAAGAAAGAGTTTAGCATTCTGATACTAATTTCTGCCTTTATCTACTTAGTGGAGGGATGTTTGTTAGGGCTTATATATTCACTCACTCACTTACTCATTGTCCATTTTGGAAAAAAAATCCATTGGGAAGAAGCCCTGCTGGTCAATTTTAAGGGGACTTTCTATATTTGGAAAACTAGACTTAACTTACAGAATCCTTCAGGAACCTTTATCTCTTAGGGACCTTTTTGAACCTGCTGCCATTTTATAAGTCCACTTCTGCCAGATGAATTCTGCTCGACTACATCTGTATTATTACTTGATGGATTTTCACATCCTAGGTTATGCAATAGAGAATCTTAGTGTTGCTGAATATTTGAGTGGTGACCATGGCAGCTAGTCTTACAAAGCAGTCCTGGAAGGTCAGTTGGGAGGGCTGGCTGCCAAATGTCACAGTAAGTGAATATGAAACAAAAACAATGCTTTTAGCAGGCATCTTATTATAAATTCCTTTGTTTTTCCCCCTCCATTTTTAAAGAGTTATTTTATTTAATAAATACTTTGCCTACATGTATGTGTGTACACTGGGTGCATGAATTGCTCATGGATGCCAGAAGAGAACATGAGTTCCTTTGGAACTGGAGTTACATACAGATGGTTGTTAGCCACCATGTGGGTGTGGGAATTAAACTTGGGTCTTCTGTAAGAGCAGCAAGTATTCTTAACCACTGACCTATCTCTATACTAGTTCCCCCTGCCCATGCCCCCCCCCCTTTTTTTTTTTTTGTTGAGACAAGGTGCCTGACTTGGAGACCATGCTGGCTTTGAACTTTCCTTGGCATTAAAGATACAACTAACGTGCCTGGCCTCCCTCCACTTTTAAAATATGCACCACCTTTTTGTTTTCAAGGTTTGAGTTTATGTTTCTTTTGAAAATGTTTTAAAAGGATTATTGTTCTCAGAGTCATCTTACTTCTGTTTTCAGTTATATGGAAAGGAAATGTAAAAAAGTCCATGTTGTATATATATGATTTCAGCGTTTATAAAAACATCTTTAATTTTTTTAAACAGAATAACCTATATCACCTATGTTTTTCTTTTTCCTTAGGTTTTTTGTTTTTGTTTTTGTTTTTTTGAGCCAGGGTTTCATGTAGCTGGATCAAACTCAGTGTGTATCAGGGGAAACCTCCTGTCTTTACTCCCCATGTGTTAGGTTTATAGGCCTCATCACTACTTCCGGCTCATGTTATTTTGTTGACATGTGACACTGAAAATCTGATATTCAGTGTGCTGTCTTACTTGTTTGTCCAGTGGCTCTCAACCTGTGGGTTGCAACCCCTTTGAGATAGAATGACTCTTTCACAGGGGTCACTTAAAACCATTAGAAAACATTGATACTTATATTACAATTCATGAGAGTAGCAAAATTGCAGTTATGAAGTAGCAACAAAAATAATTTTATGTTGAGGTACCACAACATGAGGAACCGTATTAAAGGGTCACAGCATTAGAAAGGTTGAGAACCACTGGGTTTGTCCCTTTTCATATTTTAGTTCCAAAGAAGCCAACAAAGAAGGTTTTGACATTCTGGGATCAGGTATAATTCCTTTGCATTTTATTAGTCCTTGAATATTGTGAAGATGAACCAAATATATTAAGAATCTTTACTTAAAATACTAAAAATCTTGGGAAAATTAGAGGAAAGTGACTAGCTAGGGTATTGATTAGTACAGTAGGGTAATGCACACAGTTGTACGAGTTTCTCATTATCCATGAGCACACTCTTTCATGACTCCTTTATGACTCACTTCCAGAGGTGCTGCTGTGTTGTGGCTGTGTGTGACCTGTGTTCTTTTCCTTGTAGTTGTTACACTGTATGCTACCCTGGGAGGTCCAGCCATTGTTCATGGACTAAATGAGACAGAGGTAACCAACATTATCACTAGTAAGGAACTCTTGCAAACAAAGCTGAAGGTGAGGACTGCATTGTCTAGTGCTTTGACTTGTGCTGTGAAGAGTCATACTGATCCTCTGTTATCTTTGTGAGATTCTGCTTTTTTCCTTTAGAACACAAAGTAGATTTTGTATCTATTAGATAGACCATAACTAAAAATTGTTAATATATTAGTGTCTGTTGAAAGGATAACAGCTATTTATTGTGTTAATTTTGTATTGTATTTAAAGTAAATTGTATTTACTTTAAATTGTATTTAAAGTAAATTAATAGTTTTGAATGTCTAGAATTTTTGTGTGCATGTGCATGCATATATGTGGTTACATGTGCCACGACACATGCTGAAAAGTCTGGGACATCTGTAGGAGTCAGATCTCTCTCCTTTCATCATGGGTTCCTTGTGGGTTTTGTAGGATTCAGGTCATCGGGCTTGGTGGCAAGTGCATTTACCTCCTGAGCCATTTTGCTGGTCTCTCAACAGTTTATATTTGTTTCATGTGTATAGATATTTTGCCTGCATGCATGTCTGTGAGCCATTTGGGTAAAGTGAAATGCTTGCCATTGTCAGCAAAGGGCCTGAGTTTCATTTCCATAACTCTTAAAAAAATCATCTGTAGTTGTGTCTGCTCATATTCCCAGAACCAGTGCTAGTAGAACAGGTGGATCCTGGGGCTAACTATTTGTCACATTCCAGGCCAGCGGACCCTTTGTGGGAAGGGTTGGAGAGCATCTAAGGAACACCAAGGGTTGTCCTCTGGCCTCCTCCTATGCATGTGAGCACACATACACGCACATGCACACGCACACGCATAGGCACCCACACTTGTACACACAAAAGCAAGGGGTCACAGCACTTGAGAGATGGAAGAAGTTCAGTAGCTCAAAGTTATCCCCAGCTATATAGTCAGATTGAGGATAACCTAAGCTGTGTGAGACCTTATCTTCTGAAAGAAAGAAATAAAAAAGGGTGGGTGGGAGAAGGGGGAGAGAGGGAGGGGTTGGTAGTAGAGAGGGTGGGTGGTGGACCCCTTGGAACTGGAATTATAGACAATTGTAGGCTGCCATATGGGTGCTCTTAATCACTGAGCCATCTCTCCAGACTGCTGAATATTTTAAGTACTCATTTATGAATTACTGAGTAAAGATTTGCCTAAAATGGGAGACATTTTATGAAATAATAGGAGAAGGAGTTCTTATCATTTCTAGGCAAATTGCCCTGAAAACATTACCATCTCTGGCATTCTTTTGTTTTTTGTTCTTAGAAGGTTTACAAGTAGATTTTCTTCCCTTCTGTAATGTGTTCTTTTGTAACCTCTTGAAAATGTGAGGGACTTTTGGTGTCTATACGTAGTTCAGTATTCTGTGTTTATATGTCCATTTTGTGGGGCAGCAACTTTGTGGATGAGGAGTTTATCAATAAACAGAGTATATACAAAACTATAGAATAATGAGTGCAGCACCCCTCCCCTCCTCTCCCCTCCCCTCCCCTTTCCTCCCCTCCCCTTTCCTCCCCTCCCCTCCCCTCCCCTTCTCTTCCCTCCTTTCTTTCTTCTGACCTATCCCCCTGCCCCACCACTTAACTTATTGGGGGTAAGAAATCAATTGATCACTCAGTGTAGTGAACTAAGTCATTCAAACTCTTGGCTAACAGCATGATCGGTATTTGTGTTTCTTCAGGATATAGTCTCTTTGGTTCCACGTCTACGGCATATCATTACTGTTGATGGGAAGCCTCCAACCTGGTCTGAGTTCCCCAAGGGCGTCATTGTACACACCATGGCTGCAGTGCAGGCTCTAGGAGTGAAGGCCAATGTGGGTATGTTGTGTGGTCATCATTCTGCATGCACTCTCTCTCACCTTGCTCTCTAGAACTAGCCAGAGGTTAGATCTGGGATTAGATCACAGGACATGTCAGCTTTCTAGACTGTCAACTGCAGAGATGGGTTTTTACTTTTATCTAGCTTTTAAAGAAAGACTTAAGGAAAACACCAGCATTTATTTATTATTGTTCTTAAAATAGCAGGCTGGGAATGTAGCTCAATTGGCAGAGTGTTTGCCTGCCATGCTACTAGTCCTGGATCTGGGCCCCAGCATTGTGTAACACTGGACATGATGGCAGGTGCCTGTCATCTCAGCTCCTGGGAGGTAGAGGCAGAGGCAGAGGATCAGCAGTTGCAGATCATCATTGATGAGTAGCTAGTACAAGGTTAGACTGGGCTGGAGAGATGAGCACTGCCTGCTCTTCCAAAGGTCCTGAGTTCAATTTCCAGCAACCAAATGATGGCTCAGAACCATCTACAATGAGATCTTGTGTCCTCTTCTGGCATGCAGTCATTACATGCAGACAGAACACTGTATACATAATAAATACATCTTTAAAAAAGAAAACAACAGTAGCAACAGTACCCCCAAAATAGTAGTGTTTACTTTAAATAAATTTAAACTTCTCTTATGTCATTCAATTTTCTGCTCCCTTTTTCTGTAAGTTTTGAAATGCTTAAAGTTGACTTTTAAAGTAACCCTTTTAAATTTGACCGTTAGAATTAGTGTATGTATAGCTACAGTGGCTAAGCCAGGAATCTTCCTCCTTATTTCACCTTTTACTTGTCTTTGCAGAGTTTTTAATCTTCCAACTCACACAAGGCATAGAAACTTTCAAAGTCATAACAGTCAAAGAAATAAGCATCAGGAAATGTAGAGCGTTCACTGCAGATCTCTGGGATGCTGCAGTGCTATGTCCTCTGAAGTTGGGAATTTGGTGATTCTGTTTAGGGACAGGATCATGCCATCATTACTGGTATAATAGGGAAGATCAAACTAGAGCATGTTGAGTTTTGGGTATTAGTGGGTTGGCCAGTGCGGTCTAGTTAGAGTCAAAGAAAATATGAAGTATGTGGCTCATTGTTAAGAATTTGTCTGCAAGCCGTGGCATACCCCTTTAACCCCAGCACTCAGGAGGCAGAGGCAGGTGGATCTCTGAGTTTGAGGGCAGCCTGGTCTACACAGTGAGTTTCAGGACACCCAAGGCTACACAGAGAAACCCTGTCTGCACCAGTATGAGAGAACAGGGAACATACTTGAAGAACCTTTTCCTTCAGAATCCACCTGTGTGTTAGTTTGGGGATGAATTTAGGCAGGTGGGTGATGTTGATGTCTCTTGTGCCTTCTCTGTGGCTTGTTGGCTCCTGTCCTTACTTTGGCACTGAGTATAACCAACAAAGTCATTTCATGAAGCAGTGAACATTTTAGTAAGGTTGTGAGCATCTTAGTTCAGGCCTTTTTTATCTAGAGTAGATTTTGCTCAATTTTTTCATTCCATTTTTAACTTATGTAGCCACTCAGCAGGGAAATTTATAAGTCTTTTTTTGGGGGGGGGGGAGCCACAGATGGTGGCCTGCTTCTGTTGAAAACTGCCTTTCCTTTGATCCCAGTGTGATGGGCTCCCTGTGGTTCTGGGTACTGCACTTGTGTTTACTCTTCTGCTTTACTTTAGTCCCAAAATATTTGTGTTTATAGATGCCAAACACCTTTCTACTTTAAGGCTTTTATACTGGCTTATTTATCATCCATCTATCCATCTATCTATCTATCTATCTATCTATCTATCTATCTATCTACCTATCTATCTATCTAATTTTAGAAACAGAACAGAGTCTAATTGGCCCAGAACTTACTATGTGGCCTAGGCTGGCTTTGACCTCAAGATCACATTTTAGCATCCTGAGTGCTGGTTTTGTAGACATCTACTACCATGTATACTGCTTGCTGTTACTTCTACTTGAAGTAACACTGGCTTCCCATTCCTGGACTTTTGTGGGTCCTTTGCTCATTTTATTTAGATCTTTGCTAAAATTACTCTACAGAGACACTTTGTCAGAATGCTGCATCTAATATCTGACCTTGCCTTTGTTCTTCTTTGTGGCTCTTAGTATGGACGTAACCGGTTTGTCTCAGTATTGTTCATGCCGGCTTATGTGTTGACTGTTGTTGGAGTATTTTGGTTGAATTATATAAGTGAGTTAGAAGAAAATTGGTGATGTAACTGACTTTCTCCCCCTCCCCCCTTTTTTTCCTTCAATATAGAAAATAAAGTTGACAGCAAACCACTGCCTTCAGACATTGCAGTAATCATGTATACAAGTGGGTCCACAGGAATTCCAAAGGGCGTCATGATCTCCCACAGCAACATCATTGCTTCCATAACAGGGATGGCGAGAAGGATTCCGAGACTGGGGTATGTCATGGTAAAATGCAGAGGAACTGCATTTTTGTAGCTGTTGAGAGTTCAAACATTTGTGCCATTTTAGTAGATGTCTAAGTTATTCTCCATGTTTCTCTGAAAGTAGAACTTTTAGAGAAAATAAACTTTAAAATAGTCAACATTTAAAAAAATTATTTTAAAATATGTGTATGTGTGTATCCACATATGTGTGTTTGCCCGTGAGTGCCAGTGCCAATGAAGCTGCAGAGGCAGAGTATCAGATCTCCCTAGAGTTACAGGTGGCTGTGAGTGCCCAGCTAGGTGCTGAGAACGAAGCTGGAGTAGCATAAGTTGTTAACGGCTGAGCCATCTCTCCAGCCTCCCGACATAGTTAGAGTCATGTGATTTAAAATAATAGTTGTTATTTAATAGTTTAATGATGCAAAACTTAACTTACTTTGTAGTTTTACGTCCCTTATATTTAGATTATTTCAGTCAGTTCGTATTGCTTCCTTATGTACATAGTCATTTTTATATGTGAATAGAGTTGTTGTGGACGGGTGAGGTACCCATAGTCAGCTGATTTGGTTTTGAAGTTGTACTCCTGTAGCATCTGAAGAGAGTGTAATGGAGTAGGTAAGCAATGGCAGGAGAGACCAAATGGGTTTGGAGGAGTCAGGGCAGTACAGAAGAGGTAACCGGTGTTATGATGACTGAGTAGTAGACTGCTGGGCTGCTGTGGTTGCCTTTATGCAGAGACATACATTCATTCCAGACACAGCAGTTAGCTGTGGGACTGCATTTGGAAATACAGCTGGGGTATTTGAACAGCACTTTTCCTTTGGACTTGCCTTAGTTTCTCTTCATGTCATAGAAACAGGGCCATTTCTTGAAAACTACGTGAATACACATATTTTTGTATATTAATTTTTATATACAATACAATAATTTTATACACAATAAGTCAAAATAATAATATGATTTATTACTGGATCCAGCTCCTAGAACAGGCATCTGTTCTATGAGAGACACTAAGTCTGAAGGCCATCTCCTATGGTGAATTATCCCCAGCCCACCTCTCTTGTGCCTTAGCACTTTGTTTCTGCAACAGAGCACATTCTGAAAGTGCCTACTTCGTTGTTGTGGGGTTGAACTGTAACTGTTTTTTCTGTCTGTCTTATCTCTACCTTATCAGCAGGGACTCATGGGTGCTTAGCTATTCCTCCATGTGTCTGTAAGCTTGCTGTACTCACTTTTGGCAGAGAGCTCTCATGACCTTTGCTTTTATCTGCCTTTTTTTTTTTTTTCAGAGAGGAAGATGTATACATTGGGTATTTGCCCCTGGCACATGTTCTAGAATTAAGTGCTGAGCTTGTGTGTCTTTCTAATGGATGCCGAATTGGCTACTCTTCACCGCAGACTTTAGCAGATCAGGTAAATTGTGTATCTTTGACTTGAAATACTAAAATGCTTTTTGTTTGTTTGTTTGTTTTTTCGAGACAGGGTTTCTCTGTGTAGCCCTAGCTATCCTAGATTCAATTTGTAGACCAGGCTGGCCTAGAACTCACAGAGATCTGCCTGCCTCTGCCTCCTAAGGGCTCTGGGATTAAATGTGTGCACCACCATGCCTGGCTCTAAAATGTATTTTTAACGAGTTTTCCCTACCAGTTTACAGTATATCATCAATTATTTTTAAATGAACCTTTGCCTTGTCAGTTTTAGAATATAAATACATCAAAAGGATAAGTTTATCATACGCTTTTGAGCTAAGAATGTCATTGTATTTTTAAGTTAAAGATCTTTATATAGATTACTTTTTTCTGTTTTATAGTCTTCAAAAATAAAAAAAGGAAGCAAAGGAGACACATCTGTGTTGAAGCCAACACTGATGGCAGCTGTTCCGGTAAGAATTGCCCATTAAAGAAGTGCTATCAGCTACAGGTGATTGGGTGGTAATATCACTGTAAAACTCATTGTGATTTTACTTAAGTTTTGAGTTCTGACAAAATACATCTTTTAAAATGATTGAATATGTTGGCAGTGAGGTAGCTGAGTGGGTAAAATACTTGCTCTGCAAGCCTGAGTAAGGACCTGAGTTCAGTTCCTAGAGAGACTCAACTCCATGTAATTGTCTAACAGCCTCCACAGATGCACCATGGCACATGCATGCATACATTGCCCCACATCACATATTCAATAATTAGAGTATTAATTATATGGTATGATTTAAATATGAAGATTACCTATATAGTTGAGTAATGTATCATTAATGTATCTAGGAAATCATGGACCGGATCTACAAAAATGTCATGAATAAAGTGAATGAAATGAGTACTTTTCAACGAAACTTGTTTATTTTGGCATATAATTATAAGATGGAACAGATTTCAAAAGGGCATAGTACTCCACTGTGTGACCGGTGAGTAAAGCCAGTTCTCTTTGTTAACAGCATAGTTCGCATCAGCAGCCCAGGGAAGCGAGGCAGTTATAAGTCATGAATTTACTTTGAGATGGGTGTGGTGGCACAGGCCTGTAAACCTGCAGTTGGGAGGAAGGGGAGGAGGGTCAAGAGTTGAGAGGCAGTTCAGTGTTATTGCAAAAAGGAGGGGTAGAGGGAGAGTGATAGAGTCGGATGCCAATACCTCCTGGCCTCTTTGTGAGTATGTGTACACACACACACACACACACACACACACACACACACACACACACACACACACACA
>OU015743.1:36980915-37000480 GCA_907169655.1 Acomys percivali
CACACACACACACACACACACACACACACACACACACACACACGGGGAAAGAGATGGGAGGGGTGATAAATGTGATAAAAAAGTGGTCATACTTTATTTTTTAGAAGAAAACACATTTATTTCATGTGTATTCTTATATTTTTCCTTTTCCCTGAAGACTTCAAACAAAGTTTGTAGAAGGAAAATTTTCATAATAATCCCTTTTAAAAATTTGTTGTTGGGCTGGAGAGATGGCCTAGGGTTAAGAGCACTGACTGCTCTTCTGGAGGACCCAGTTTCAATTCCCAGCACCCACATGACAGCTCCCAACTGTCTATAACCCTCATACCGACATGCATGCAGCAAAATACCAATGAACACTAAATAAAAATAATTTTTAAAGAAGCTTGTTTATTCTATTTTGAAATAAAAATCACTTTGAAATGTTTGTCATATCAAAGCATATAGATTGCAATTTATTGGGACATACTTTTCTTTCTAAAGATTCAAAGGCTCTGATAAAATTTCTCAACCATTTTTAGCAGAAATTAGAAATGTGTTCAATAAATTTAAGTCCAGAGTTAGTCTGAAATTATCTGACAGAACAAACCTCTTAAGTATATACTAGTATGAAGGGGTTTGTTCTGTTATCTAATATGTGGCAGCACATTTGTCACTGATAAGCATGGTATGTGGACCGAGTAGAAACTTGGTAATTATTTTGTGTAATAGCTGGAGGATGCTGGGTTTTAGAATGTACTTTTTCTTGGACTAGTAGCTTACAAGCATGGATGGTCATTTTTGAACAATTGAACTTTTGTCTCTAGCTTATCGCTAATGTTGTTTAGCCATGTGTCTACTTTGCTCCCCTTGAAGACCAATTGGTTAATATAAGATTGTCTATACTTCGAAACTAATAGTTTTCAATTTTTATATTATACCCATCTGGCTTGTTTTGTGTATATTAGGTGGCTACTTCAATACTGATAAACCACATCCCAGAGGTGAAATTCTTATTGGTGGTCAAAATGTGACAATGGGGTACTACAAAAATGAAGCAAAAACAACGACTGATTTCTTTGAAGATGAGAATGGACAGCGGTGGCTCTGCACGGGAGATATTGGAGAGTTTGACCCTGATGGTTGTCTGAAGATTATTGGTGAGTCAGTCTTTTTTTTTAAGATTATCTTATTTTCTGTGTATGACTGTTACGCTTGTGTATGACATGTGTTTGTGCACTACATGTGTGCATGATGTCCATGGAGGTTAGAAGATGGTATCCAATCCTCTGGAACTGAGGTTACAAATTTTGTGAGCTACTGTGTGGGTGCTGGGAGCTGAACCCAGGTCCTCTGCCAGAGCAGGACATGATCTTAAAAGCTGAGCCATCTCTTCAGCCCCAGAATCTTTTTTGGAAAGTGAATATTTCCCAAATGACTTTGCAAAGAGGAGCCTGTGTTTAGAGAGACTGTTTAACAGTGAAAGAGCTTACCTCTGTAGTATTAAGGAAGGCTTTTATATCCTTGAAACACATTCTAAAGAGGGAGCAGACTGTCCCTGAAGCTCGGTATGTGTGGGCTGGGGTTGCAGAAGCTGTTTGGCCACATTTGTAATCATTCCTATTCAACCTTAGTCGCCCTCTGCTGTCTGCATAGGGAGTGCTTGTCAGATCCCTACATCTATAGGTCATTGCGCAGTGCTTTCAAGGCTGAGCCTAGACCTGGCTTTGCCCAAGGAAACCAAGGAAAGCCTGGCAGCTGAAGCACTGTGACCTCTACAAGGTAAAACACCCTTTGTGGCTTCTCCTGAGGTTTCCTGACCCCATTAGTGCCATATCTATCCTGGAGTTATGTGAGAGTCCCCAAGGCGACAGGAACAAACATCTACTTACCTCTGATAGGGAATGGATGACAGACTAAAGTGCTGGTTTCACTGAAGTCCAACTTAGTGCACTAATGAGTTTCATTGGCATTCCTTGTAGAGTGCGGGTGAGAGATTACTTATCGAAGCAGGAATGACTAAAGACAGAGAGCTCACAAAAGCTGGAATTCTGAAGCTTCCTGTGTGACCTTGCTGGCTGCTTGACAAGTTGCAGAGGTCTCCCTTGCAGCTGAGTTGGTCTGAGCCTGGGCAGCCTGGCTTATCTGACAGTGCCTCCTAGTAGCCTTTAGTACTTAGGCAAGTTTGAGGAGGGAGGAGTCTAATGTGTCCTGTGAGTTTCCCCGACTTCCTAATGCTGTGATCCTATAATGCAGTTCCTTAAGTGGTGACCTCCAACTGTAGAATTATTTTCATTGCTACTTCATAATTGTAATTTTGCTACTGTTATGAATCATAATATAAATATATGTGCTTTCTCATGGTCTTAGGTGACCCCTGTCTAAGGATCATTTGACCCCCAAAGGGATCTTGACTCATAGGTTGAGAACTGCTGTCATAGAGCTTTTTTGAGTTGTTTCCTCAGTGAGCCTACCTTTATACCATCTGAGCCTCGAGGAACTTCTCTGTGGGATGGAAAGTTTCATTGAGAGTTTTATGTTGTAGGAAACTGCTGTGCAACACCTGCCCATGATAACTTGAAGGCCAGCAGGAGATGAGAGGCTTCCCTGTTTCACGTGCGAGTAATAGAGATGTGCCTCAAAATCTTTTTCTGTCCACATTTGAATGTCAGGCCTCTGCCTTCTGCCACCCTATTGTAAGGATTTCCTTTCTGCTGCTACATACCACTCTAAAGCTTTTCACTTCCATGTGTGATGAGGAAAACCTTTAACCGTAGCTAGAATTCCAAGGTGCCTCTGTTGCACAACCATCACTCACTTCCCTGTCTCTTTGGATTGTTTCCTTCCTCTTTTATGCTTCAGTGGTTGGTGGTGACATGGCCCTTGCCAGTCGTGTGCCACCTGATACTTGTTAATCTTGTCCATAGGCTCATCTCAGGCCCGACTTGCAGGCATCCCTTCCCAGTCACAGGTTGGCTGTGTTTGCCGCACTCTTGTTTCTGGGTAATGTGAGTTTTTCCATCGCAGAGCTGGTCTGCCTGCTGTGTGCCAGTGAGTGCCAGGAGCACATTGCTATATAACAGACAAATAGAGATAAAGGATTTATCTAGTTGTAAATTAGGACCTGATCTTATTTTTTAATCTCAACTTTCAGGCCACCATCAACACTTGTTTTAAATAGCTTGGTGACAGTATTTCTGTGTGCTTAAAGTGTTAACTGCTGTCCTCAATGTTTGTTTTTGTGCTGTGCAGATCGTAAAAAGGACCTTGTAAAACTACAGGCAGGAGAGTATGTGTCTCTTGGGAAAGTAGAGGCAGCTTTGAAGAACCTCCCACTGATAGATAATATTTGTGCATATGCAAACAGGTAAGCACATGGAGCCTGCTGAGTGGTCACAAGTTGGTGGGTGTTGCAACCGTGAGCAGCTGCAGCCCGTATGGCCCACCATGAAGTCATTAAGAATTCTTTCCTGACTTATGGGAATGGTACCTCCTCTTTATGACTGCTTTACATCTCTCTGTAAGTGTCCTGAGTGACAGAGTTGAGGAAGATAAGTCCTTTTCCCGCTGTCTCAGCACTCGTAGCCACCTGTGGGTCTGCAGGGGGATAAGTAGTGTCTTCTACAGTTCCCTCTTCCAGTCCTTCTGACCTGCAGCTTGAGCATGCGTCCTGCTGATCCTGGCTTACCACAGCCTCACAGCCCATAATAACATAGGAATGGAATTGTACATTTAGAAGCCTAGAGCTGTTCTGGGAACTGTGATGGAATCTGAGATTAGACCTGGCTGCGTTTTCTGTAACAGTAAGTCAAGTGGTGATTCTTCTCCAGGGATCATGGTCACATGTCTGTGTGTTCTGTAGCAGCTGACATAGTTATGGGAGTCATAGGAAAATCAGCTTAGAAATAAGACTTTGGGGTGCACTCCAAGTGGTAGATGAGCTTCCGGTGGGATAGCTGTCTTCTGAAATATTTGGGACCAGAGATGTTTCAGATTTTAAGGATTGTGGATTTTGTTGTTTTGAGACAGAGTCTCCCTATATAGCCCTGGTTGTCCTGGAACTCACTCTTGTACTGGAACTCACTCTTGTAACTGGGCTGCCCTTTGGCTACCTGCTTCTGCTGCTGGAATTAAAGGCATGCCTCACCACACCCTTCCAACATGGTGGACTTGGCCAGTTAGCACCACTGCAGAGCTGGGTGACTTATTTAAGAGAAACTCCCAAGTTCTCCTTTCTTGTTTGCGATGCTGTCATTTCCTCAGGTTCAGCTGGCCTTGAGTCATGGCAGTTTTCTGCCTGAGCTCTCAGTGTGGGCCCACAGGCTCTGCCCAGTAAGCATGCTATATTGTACTTTTCAAAGCAACACCTGTCTTTGTGCACCACCCCCCCACCAAGTTTTTTTCATGATACCAATTCTCCTGGGAATAGAAGAAAATGAGCAGTGTCACAAGCTGGCCTCAAACTCAAGAGATCCACTTGCCTCTGCCTTCTGAATGCTGGGAACAAAGATATGCATCACCACACCTGGCTTATCACATGATTTTGACTTGTTTGACATAATTTACAGGTTTTACTTACTTGTTTCCGTTGATTTACTAATTTCAAAGATGAGTTTAACAAAATGTCACTTTCCTTTAAAACTGTATGCATTGGCATTACTACTTATACTAGTTAGACACACTTAGAACTTATCTGGCTGAAGTCTGCTTGTAGTGAGCTCTGCCAGAGCTCTCATGTACTATGAACTAAGTAGAAAGAGGCACTGCATGAAATAAGTATGACAGTGTGGTTCTTACATATGTTTGTGGTTTTCCCAGTAGTAAAGAGTTGGCTATAGAGTGCTGAAGGCGGTCAGCTACATTAGTAAGCACAGTACACGTACCTTGGTCCTTGGCTAAGTTATCCTTTATGTGTTTCAGTTACCATTCTTACGTAATTGGATTTGTTGTGCCGAATCAAAAGGAACTTACGGAGCTAGCTAGAACAAAAGGATTTCAAGGGTCTTGGGAGGAGCTGTGTAACAGCAGTGAAATGGAAAACGAGGTCCTTAAAGTGCTTTCTGAAGCTGCTATTTCAGGTGAGTGTTCTGGTAAACTGATTCTTAGAACTAAGATGGGGAAAATATGCGCCTATATAATCTGTTAGTGTTGTAAGGGCTAGAATGCATTCTTTCCTGCCTGGAAACCATTCCCACCATTCAATCCCTTCTGCAGGACATGTAATATCTAATATCTATTTCTACTAAACTGATTTTTAAAAATAAAAAATAAATCATTTATTTGAAATATTTATTTTAAAATAAAATAACCTATTAACATGTGTACGTGGCACTATAGCTATGTAGTATGGAATTTATTAGTGTCTTAGCTGCTTTTCCTGTTGCTGTAATAAAATACCCTGCTAAAAGCAACTTAAGGGAGAGGGTTTATTTTGGCTCACAGTTCAGGCTGCAGTTCTGGTGTAGCCAGGTGCGGAGGTTGTGGCAGAAAGCAGAGAGATGAGTGTTGATACAAAGTTTTTAGATGGCTTTCATCCTTTTTATGTTGCCTAGGGAATGGTACCACTCAGAGTGTGCAGATCTTCCCACTGCAGTTAACCTAATCTCCCATGGGCATTCTCAGAGGCCTATTTTCTGGGGATTCTAGGTCTTAGTAAATTGACAGTATTAAGCACTGAAGGCAGGAAATGCCAAGTTGTGATTTACAGTCTCTGACTGTTCTCAGACTTTCAGCCTCTGTATTGTGCCTGTGCCTTTTCTCTGCTCGCCTCTGCTCTTCCTTCCAAATCATTCCCTTTCTGCTTCATGCCATACATATTCTGACCCCCCTTTTTTTTCTGCAACTTAAGTCTTCCCTCCCCCGACCAGTTCTCTTTTTTACTTGCATGTCCTAAACACACATAGAAGTTTAAATTAGTTACATATGTGAAGGAAACATGTAATGCTTGCCTTTCTTCACCTAGCATATTTTGTTTGACATAACAATCTGTAGTTCTATCCATTTTCCTGTAAATGTCCTAAGTTCATTCTCCTTGAAGTAAGATTGTCCCTGTTCCTTCCTCTTGGATTCCAGTGTGGTCTGAGGTGCGTGGTGTGGTGCAGTGTGTGCCCCGTCTGTGTGCGCTCTGCCTACCAGTGCTGCATGCTGCCCTTTCCAGCGTGATAATGGGCTGGACACCCACATACATGTAGTTGTTTTAATGACATATATTTTATACCTATGTCATTTAACTTATTCTCCTATGAATAAATAATTTGTTATATGGTTTTTGCTAGTAGAGTTTTCATATTCAAAACCTTTTATTTTTGAATCTCAGAAGTGAGGCTGACAGTGATGGATTGCTTGTTCTGTTGGGGATTTGGTGGGTGTGCCTCCAAGAACTCTACTTTTGCTGAGAACCTTGATTACATTTCTAATAAGTGTGGGTTTTTATTGTTGTGTTTTCTTTTGTTTTCATTATTTCAGCAAGTCTGGAAAAGTTTGAAATTCCAGTGAAAATTCGTTTGAGCCCTGACCCATGGACTCCTGAAACTGGTCTGGTGACAGACGCCTTTAAATTGAAACGCAAAGAGCTTAAAACACATTACCAGGCAGACATCGAGCGGATGTATGGAAGAAAATAATTAGTTTTGGCATCAGTTTGCTACAGTGAGCTCAGATCAAATAGGAAAATACTTGAAATGTGTGTCTCAGGCTGAGACAAACTCCATTCCTCATGTTAAACCCCAGCTGTTACTTCCCACCACATCACCATTTTTAACTGACAGGATTAGTAAAATATTAAGACAGCAAACTTGTGTCTGTCTCTCTTTCTTCCCCATCTTCCAGTTTGCTTTGGCATCCATGAGTGTTTGTCAATAGGAGAATTTTTCTGAATCATATTGGGGAAGCAGTGATTTTAAAACCTCAAGTTTTTAAACATGATTTATATGTTCTGTACAATTGTTCAGTTTGTAACTTTTTAAAGTTTGGATGTATAGAAGGATAAATAGGAAATATAAAAATTGGTTATTTGGGGGGCTTTTTTACTTATTGTATTTAAAAATAAAAGGGTATCAATGTGAAATTATGTAAATTTTAAATGCTTATGAATCAAGTCATTGTTGAACAAAAGATTTGTTGCTGTGTAATTATTGTCTTGTATGCATTTGAGAGAAATAAATATACTCAGACTTACGTTTTAAGAAATTGAGACCTTGCTTGACATTGTTGGTTTTGTATACTTATTTTTTTCTGCTGGGAAAACAGTTTGCTTGGCACTGCATGTAATGAAATTGCAAGAGAGGGATGTAGTTCAGTGACAGAGCTAACACAGCCAGTGTGCTAGACCAGCTGATGGTACTTGAGTTTGCCATCAGCATGTTCCGTGTTTGCTGTGTAGCTTCTCAGACTCAGCAGCACAAGTAAATGGCACAATCTGAGTGGAAAAAGGATAAAGCTGTGTGTGCTGGCACTGGTGGCATCGGTCTTTAATCCCAGCATTTGGAGGCACATGCAGGCAGAGCTCTCGATTTGACATCAGCCCACCTAGAGAGTTCCAGGCCAGCCAGTGTCCTCCACACATGCAGCCAGACATTTTTCTTGATCTGATACTTTAGACATCAAAGGTATAAAAAGTTAGTACTCCAAAAAGAACTTGAGAATGCAGATCTGTGTAGGTGAGGTTTATGTGTGTGTCAGAGGAGTGGGCGTGGTAGCCAGAGAAGCCAGGCTTTGGAGTTTTGCTCACATGATGAACTACTTATTTGGAGACCTCCTAGTACAGTATTTTATGTTCCTGTATATTGTTTTGGATAGTTTTTTCTTTGTTGAAACTCTTGTGTTTGGGAAAACTTTCCAAAGAAGAAAAGTAGAATTTGGTTCATCACCCACGGGCAGCTCACCATAGCCAGCCTCAGAGGATCAGACGCCCCCTTCTGGCCTCTCTTGTCACTGCACTCATGCACATAAATACACATCTAAATCTTTTTTTTCAAAATTATTTTAACAATTATTCTGAAACCAAGACATCAGGCACCAGTGTTCTCCACCCACTATGGGTTAATTTTCAGCTCCCAGCATTCTGATATAGAAAAGCCCCATTTCCTTTCTTTCCACACTAACAGGGTTTGCTGAAGCTACAACAAAACTGAAAATGGCACCTGTCTTCTAAAACTAAGTTTGTGAGCTTTCATTGATGCTTACAGTGTTCTGGAAAGTTTCCAATTTTTTAGCATTGCTCCAAAATAGATGAATCCAGAGTAACAGGTGCTGATAAAATACCCAGTGTTTTGCAATAATAAAAAAAAAAAAAGTCCGTGCCATATAACTTAAAAAGACATTAAAAAGAAATATGATGCGTGAGCTCCTACTCTAGGATTGTGTTCATCTTCGGTGTTCTAAAGAGGAGCCACTGTTAAGTACTGCATGCTGGATCACACTAAGGCAGTGATGTACCCTGCCCTGCACCTTCCATGTCTTCTGAGAGCTGCTTTCCAGTGTGTTCTCGGTTATTGCTGTTTTCTGCTCAAGAATATGCATATCCTAACCAACTTCTTCGTAATGACACGAAGTTTGAAGAATAAAGATATGTAAGAGTTCCTGGTAAACCATAATGTTTTGCCTACAGAAGAAAAAGTTTGTAAAAGTCAAACTGACATTCTTGAAGTATTGGTTGAAAAAGGAGTTTAAGGAATTTTTCTTCATGGCCTAGCAAAATTGTGCTCTTAATTATTTTCTAGCTCTAATTTCTCCCTAGTACACCTTCTAATTCCTCTTTCACTCCTTTTGGTTTTGACTGCACAGAGCTATGTTGCAGTACTGATTAACATAAAAATTGTAAGTTTACAAGCCAAAATGTCTCAGAAGCTAATTCTACCTTGTCAATGCATATTTCTGGTAATACTGGGTGTATGTAACTTGATAGTAACTTACACTTTTAAGGTTTAAAAAAATGTTTTTATATGTATAGGTTCTTTTTCTGCATGTATTTATGTGTGCCATACAATGGGTACAGTGCTCACAGAGGCCAGAAGAAGATGTTGGATGCCTTGGAACTGGAGTTGGTAGACAGTTGTGAGCCACCATAAAGGTGTTGAGAATTGAACCAACTTCTCTAGAAGAGTTAATAGTGAAACCATCTTTCCAGCCCCAACTTTTTTTTTTTAATGTTACCCTGTAATAACCCAGATAGAGTATCTGGGCTTCACTCTCCTTGTTATTTGTACCGCTCAGGATATTTTAAAACATGATTGTTACCACATCAAATTCATACATGATTTTTGCATAAGGCAGTACTGTCATGCAATGATTCTGTGCTGACTTTCCATTGCTCTGACAAAATACTTGCGAAAGTTGAGGGAACATTTGATTTGGCTTATGGTTTTAGACATTTCAATTCATGATCACTTGGCCTTGTGCCTAGTCCTGTGGTGAGGCAACATGAAATTACCCTGTGGTGGTCAGGAAGGAAAACATGGAAAGGTAAATGCCCCTAGCAGCTAACCATCCTCCCATAAAGCCTGAGCTCCTTAGAGTTATCCCACCTCCCTGTAGTACCATCAGTTGGAGTCTAACCCTGCAAAACGTGTGAGGAACACCTACAATCCAAACCGTGATAGATGAAGACATACTATATTAAAACATAGGTGTGTGTGTGTGTGTATAAAAAACAGTTGGAAGAAATAATACAGTTATAGGAAGAAACATGGCACCTTCAAAGGGTAATAGGCCAGGTCAACTAAGCTAATGTAGTTTAACGCATTGGCATCCACATTGATTCTAGGGCCCTTTGTAGGATGAGGTGTGTCTTGGCAGTAATCCCCTCTTGCTTTGCTCATCTCGTCTTGAGGATCCTAGATCAAACCATGCCAGGTGTGTATGTTTGTGGAATCTGACTCAAAGGTCTTAACTCTATTTCTTAACCTCATTCTTTACCCCTATGACAGTGTGGGTCCTGGCCCCATCATTTTAAGGAGGTGGCTCTTACGTGAAGTCCCAGGGAACTGTCAATGGATCAAACGTTTGGGATTGGCCTCTGTCTCCTTTGAGTTGACTGTTGAGGCACGGCATTTCTATGGGTGGCCTCCCTTGCTTTCTCCTGTCCAATCTTGACTTTTCTCCAGCATTTCCCATGGTGCTTGTCTTCCTTTGGCCCTCCATCAAAACTGGGAACCTGAATCTCAGCCCTAAGCTGTTCTTTCATGAATCAAGCTTGGTCTCCTTGCTTTCTGCTTCAGTATAAGAAGTGAAGCCTCATATCTGCCCTGTGACTACCCAGGAGCTTTGCTGGCTTCATGTTGCACCCATGCCCAGGAGCCAACCAAGAACTGGGTACGACACCTTGGTCTTCCTCAAATAGTTCCCTCCTTCCACATCTCTGCGGTCCAGTCTGCCGTCAGATACCCTGACCTTCAGAGCAGCCTCCTCACTGGGCCTTCTGTGTTCATTTTTCTTTTAACACTGCTCAAACTTTTTCCCACACTACCACCAGAGTGACCTTTTCAAAACATAAATTCAATTATGTCTTATAAAAAACAATTTCATTGAGATATAACTCACCCACATAAAACTTAAAGTTCATGCCTAACTAACAGATTTGTGCAAACAGTACGACAGCTAATTTTAACATTTTCCCATATTCATTAGCACTTATTTCCTGTTCTCTTTCCCCATTCCTTCCAAACTGATGTACTTTCTGTATCTATGGATTTAACTATTCTGGACATCTTATATAATATGTGGTCATTTATCATTGGCTTCTTTTTTAAAAGGATATTTTCAAGCATTTTGTGTTTGTGCATGTGTACATGTATTCACATCATGGCAACGTATGGAGGCTATAAGACAACTCCTGGGAGGAGGTTCTTTCTTTATACCACGTGGGGATTGATTCACTGTATTTACTCACTTAGCAATCTTGTCTGCCCAGCAAATATTCTTTAAATTTTTTTTTTTTCTGTTTAGAAAATATGACTATTTTCAAACTTTATTTTTAGTGGGAAATTTTATTTTTTACTCTTTGGTTATCATACAAAGGAATAGGCTTCATCTTCATATTTTAATATATATTATTATACATTTAAAATATTTTGTTAGCCTATATCAATTACTCATAATAATGGGTTTCATTCTACCACCATCCCTGTCTCCCTCTCTAGTTAGTTCTTTCCAAATAATGTCCCTCTACTTTAACTGTATCTATATCTATACTCTCTATATCTCTATCTATCTATCTATCTATCTATCTATCTATCTATCTATCTATCTATCATCTCTCTCTCTCTCTCTCTCTCTCTCTCTCTCACACACACACACACACACACACACACTCATTTGTAGGAGAAAATGCAGCATGACCTGGCAGCAAGCATGACCTGGTGCACTGCATTTCTAAAGAAGCATGGCCCACCATGCTCCGAAGTATTCGCAGAAGTCAGAGCACTGAATTCTGAAGTAGTGTGAGTAGCCAGTGGTCACTTGATGTGCTGACTAGTGCACTGTGCATGCCTCCTGAGATCCTGGTATGAACACTCTCTGTCCAGTCTGAGGTAATGTGCTAACCAATCATAGTCAATAGGCTTCCACTATGTTTTCATTCACTAAAGCAGACATCTGAAACCATCTCCACAGTGGTTCATCTCTGCACCCTTTACAGACCCATGGGTATTGCTGTCTTATCGAGGGACAGCCTGGTATTGTTGGCAGCTGTCTAGGATGATTCCATATGTGGCAGCGGTTGCCTATCTTGGCTGCAGTGAACACGGGCACCTCTGAAAGCTGACCTAGAATCCTTCAGTTATATACCAAGAATGGTATAGCTGGAATATACTGCATTTCTATTTTTAGTTTTTGAGAAATACATGCTGATGTCCATAGTAGATGATCCAGTTTATACACTTGCCAACTGTACACAAGGGTCCCTCTTTCCCCCACATCATCACCAGCATATTTTGCTATTGGAATTCTTAATGATAGCCATTCTGACTGCTATGTAATATTACTTAATGGGTTTTAAACATTCATCAGTGCTGTGGTATGTGTATCTCATTTGCTTATTGGCTAACTGTATGGAAATATTGTATTTTGCTTACCTGTCAATTAATTGTTAGGCATTTGAGCTGTTTCCCTTCTGGGCCTATTTTGAGTAATACTTATACGAACATTAATGTTCATATTTTTATGTGGGACACGCTTTTATCTCTCTACGAGAATGGCCTTATCACTCCTACCCTCACCCCAAAGACTCATATGCCAAAGGCTTGGTCCCTAGTGCAATGTTCAGAGGTTGTCTTTTCAAGAAGTGATTGGATCATGAAGATGCTGACCCAATCAATAGATTAATTGATTTTAGAATTGACTACTGGTTATGGTGAAAAGTATGGAAGGTAGATCCTGAATGGAGGAAGTGAATCACTGGGTGTACTTCTTGAGAGGGTTTTCACTGTGTAGCTTTGACTGACTTATCATTTGCTATGTGGACTAGACTGGCATTGAACTCACAGAGATCCACCTGCCTTTGCCTCCAGAGTGCTGGAATCAAAGGTGTGAACTACCATGTCCAGCCTATTTTACTTTTTTTAGGGGGGGAGGGGGGCACAAACAGTCTTTATGGGGATAATATGGCATCGAACGGCTTTGATGACTGTAGTGGATGTAATCATGTTTTGTTTTGATCCCAAGTGTGGAATGTGAAACAGACTTGTGTGAGGGCATGTGATGTTTGTCTGCTAGAAATAGATTTGTGAGTGGGCAAGTGATGTTTGTCCACTAGAAGAGGAACTGCCTCATGCGGGGGCATGGTCTTTGCCAGTTGCTAAACATCCTGGTATGAACTCTGAGAGGAGATAAATATGAGCCCCCAAACAGAGACTTGGCTTTTGGCTTTTGCATTGCTTCACATCACTTGTCTCTTTATTGCTTCAATTCCAGAAGCTTCTAGAGAGAAATGCTCCAAAGAACACTTTGAGGTTGCTTTTGCTGAATTTCTGGTTTGCTGTTTAATGGGTCTTCTGGAATCCTGATGAAGAAGAGTGGAATCTCCTCAAGGAACTAAGTCTCAAAAAGATGTACTTCTCCTGTCTTTTTTAACCTTTGTTCCCTCTTCTCTAGGGTAGGTGGGTTGGAAGGGAAGGAGAGTTATTAAAGAACCCCAAAATAAAGTAGGGATTTTAGAAAGTCAAAGCCTACAGAGGACCCCTATGGACTTACTCCCCCCTACCCCCATCTCCTTCATGTTCTTTTCTATCTGTTTCTGCAGCCTCGTGAGTGGCTGCTTCTGGTAATGTGTTCATTGTCCTGGGCCTCTTCCTCTCTGTATGTCCCTGCTTCTGCCTAACATGAAGTGAGCAGCCTCCTCTGTCACATCCTTCTGCCACCATGACAGGACTTGCCTCGGGCCAAAAGCAAGGGAGCATGGGTGAAGCCTCTGACCGAAGGAGCCCAAGCACACCTTCTATCTTCTTAAGTTGTTCCCCTCAAGAATTTTGTCATGGTGATAAAACAATGCCTCCCAGTTATGTTAGCTAGAACATGTCACAAACAGGAGTGATAAAATGGCATGTCTTTCCCAAAGACCATGTCAGCAGAATTTTGTTGGTGGGAGGCAACTTTTCAACAGTGGATGAACTCATGAGGTTTATGGGAAAGTAAACTCACCAGGAATAAGAATTCTGTTTCCCATGGAGCAGAGGATTCCAGGACCTACTACTTAACTAGATTGCTCTAGGGCGTAGAGCCCTGTGTTTCTCACACAGGGTCAGGAGCACCCTGTTGCATGTTGAGACATCTCCATAGACTTCCTGTCTGATCCCTGAATCATCGTCAGAGGGATCTAACTTAATTAGATCAAATTGTAAGCTGAGCCTCTCCTTTCTTCCCTTCAACTGAAACAAAGAGGGGAAAGAAGCACCGCCCGGTCCCAAGTACGTTTTGGGAAACTTGATGTAGCTCACTGGGAGCAATTGTCTGGCTACTTTCTGAACATTGAAGCTTCCTTCTTCTAGCTTCGGAAATTCTGGGACACTAAACCCCTTCAAGGCAGGGTGGTTGTGCAAACCTATCAGAGAAGTCTCTAGGGACGAGTGATGGGGGGGGCTGTCCCTAGATCTCTTACCATCTTGACATTTCAAGACCCTTCTCCTCCTTCCCCCCCTTAACAGCATCCTATCTCAAATCTCAGAAAAAGGTTGCTATGTGGAATTCAGAGGCAAGTTTTACCAGGGGAGTTTTAGAGAGATAGGTTGAAGAGACGACAAGCTAGACACAGGTAAAGACAGAATGAAGCCAAAGAATGAGAAGGAGTCAGAAGTTTCGAACAGATTGCTAAAGTTAGTTTGAGGCCAAGTAGAGGAGCAATTCAGTGAGAAATTGAGAGAAGCCATATTGAATCAGTCATCTAGGAGAAGAGTTTGAGCTAAAACAGCTGAGTTAAACCAACCAGCCAGAGTTCAGAAAGAACAAGAAAGGGCGAGCTTATTCAGCAGTAAGTCTCAGAGGCTGAAAACATTCTAGGTCTACATTAGATTGTATGAAGGCTAGAAGTTTCCAGGACTAGGCCTAGGTTAGCAGACAGAGACAGTAAGCCTCTGAGGCAATAATTATATAGGCAAGTAAAAGATACATTTACCATGTAAGTGTTAGGAACTGAACCCGAGTCCTCTGAAAGAGTAGTAAGTGCCCTTAACTTCTCAACCATCTCTCTAATCCTGCATTTGAAGCTTTTGAATACCTTACTTCAACTTAACCTGTCTAGTCAAAGATTCCTCTTTTTCCTCATGAGGACCTTCAGCTGCAGTCAGATGAGTATGTGGGGGACATAGAGTCTGAGGATACCATGGACATGAATTCTGCTCTAGACCATCTGGCTGTGTGAAACATCAAAGCATCACTCCCGTCTTCCAGGCCGAGTCCTGGTCCATAAATGAGAGCTGTGCGTTGGTGGGGAGGTTGAGTAGAGTAGGATGGAGCTGCAGAAGCTGATGCTAGGAGACTGGTATTTAAATCCAAGACTGTGCCATTTCCATGGAACAAGCAGTGCTGTTTCCTGGTCCAAATCTGTGAATCCTTGACTTGCTGCTGTGTTGTCTACCTGGATAGCCTTGCCTCTTCTCATTGGCCAGAATCTCATGCATTCTTCAAGGCTGGTGGGACCTGAGTCCTAGTGTCCAGATGCACCTGGGAATTCTCACTGTCTTGAACTATGTCGTTGATAACTTCTTTCCTTTCCTTTTCTGTCAGTCTCCTAGTGAGTCTGCAGAATGGTCTTCTAGGTCCCATAGATCACAATTTTGGCAAATGACTGTATTCTGTTCACTGTCATTCCCATGGTGTCCCAGCCTTCTCCCAATACATGAGTTTTCCTGGCTTTGGAATGGTCCATAGTGATTAAAATGGGAAGAAAAACAGTCATTCTTTGACATTGAAAATGGGGGGGGGGAGAATATATTTTAGAGACTGTAGTCTCAACTACAGGATAAAGAAGTTGCCATCCCTACAGGAATTTCTCAGGAGACATAACTGATCTAAGATAGAGGTGACTCCTGAGAAAAACTATGAGACTGCTTCCTCAGTCAACTCCTTATAGCACTTTCCCCTTTTGTGCTACAGCAATCAACAAAACCACCCCAGTTAGGCCCACAAAGTCTATTGAACTCAACTTTCGAACACAGCGCATGAGCCTACAGTTCAGCAGCACTGTAGATAATATGATACAGGCACTGGGTGTTTTGGAGGGGAGGCTGAATAAGTTTGTAACAGTGTAATGAACATGGACCAAATGCAACTCTTTCCAAGTGTGTCATTGACTATCCAGGTTAGCCATTACAACACTCCTATTCTCCCTCCCTCTCTTTCTCTCTCTCTCTCTCTCTCTCTCTCTCTCTCTCTCTCTCTCTCTCTGCTTATATATTTGTCTATAAACTCTCTGTCATTCTCTCTCCATCTTTCACCTATGATCATCTTCTGTTATGCTGCTATTTTATCAGATTTCCTGTTGGAGCAATAAAATACTCTGACCAAAGCAACAAAGGATGAAATGTTTTAACTTGGCTCATAGTTTCAAACCATAGTCCATTGTGAGTTGTCATGCTCAGCTGACTGTCCTCATTCAGTACAGTCAGGATTGCCAGCCCAGGGAATGGTGCCTCCCACAGTTAAGATATAGGCCAACTTCCAGGTGAGTCTAGATACCATCAAGTTGATTAACGCCACTCTATTGATCTATGGGTTTGCTTATTTATTTATTTTTCTGAGACAGGGTTTCTCTGTGTAGTTCTGGATGTTCCTAGACTCACTTTGTAGACCAGGCTAGCCTCAAACTCACAGAGATCTGCCTGCCTCTGCTTCATCAGTGCTGGTGGGTTTACTTCTTATAGTAACATTGCCTTTCTCTCTCTCTCTCTCTCTCTCTCTCTCCCCCTCCCTTCCTTCTTTTCTTTTTCTTCAAGACATTGTTTCTCTGTGTAGCCTTGGCTGTCCTGGAACTTGCTCTGGAAACCAAGCTGGTTTCAAAGTCAGAGATTCACCCACCTCTGCCTCCCAAGTGCTGGTATTAAAGGCATGCACCACCACTGCCTGGGTGTATGTGTGTGTATGTGTGTGTGTGTGACATAGTTATATATGTCAACACACACATATGTATATAACGCAAGATATGTATAGTGTGTATATATGTATGTATATATACACATATATATTTAATTTTCACACACACATGAGCTCCTGTGAAGATCAGAAGATGTTGGATTATCCTGGACCTGGAGTTACAAGCAGCTGTGAGCCACTCAAGATGGGTGCTGGGAATCAAACAGGTCCTCTGGAAGAGCAGCAAGAGTTTCTAAGAGCTGAGCTATCTCAGCAGCTCCCACCTTTAATTTTGAATAGAAATTCTACACATATGAAACAGAGACCCCCTTTCTACCTCCTCGCAACCCTAAATGCTCTCTGCATATTACCTTATTCCAGGAACCTCCATGAAGACCTGTTTGTCCTTTAGGACCCAATTCATACCTTCTACCATTGATGCCTTCAACTTAACGCTCCAGGATCACACGAAAACTCTGTGTCGAGCTTCTTGAGGTATCACCAAACTGCTTTTCACAGCTCGGCATATCACTTCACAGGGCAGGACATGGAATCCAGAGAGGTTGAGCCCAAGATCACGTAGCTGCCTGCTGAAGGGTGCTAGTCGATTGACGTGCCTGTCGTGTGACGGGGTTGTGCTTTCCTCAGCTCTCCATTCCTGTGGGTTTTTTTCCTCCTTTCCCTTCCGGTGATAATTCACATAGACCAGGTTGAAGTTTAAATCTTAAGACTCTATGCTCTATCTAATTTCTTCTGTAGAGATTGCAAAAGAAAAACAGTCTCCAAAAATCTTGGCTAATATGATTCCTTCCCATAACTCAGGATTGGGGTCTTTTCAAATGGGTTATCTTACAACAGCAAGCTACCTCCTTCAGTTTTCATTCAACAACCCCCCCCACCCCCCACCCCCACCCCCCCGTCTCACCCGCAGCTCTTTCCCAACAGCTGGTGCCTCTTGTCAAACAGGCTGAGCCGAGGTGAACCAGCTACTTCATGGCCCCTCTTTCCCTCCTCAACCCCAGCACACTGAGTGAATTCTGTGATGTCACAAACAGGCAGATAGAGCATAAGGGATTCACATGCTTGTGAAGTTGAATTTGAAGCCCTCCCCTCCCCGCCACACCGCCTGTGTCGCAGACCTGCCCCTTCACATCCGTGTATGTACCTCTACTAATTGCTTTCTAACAAATCCAGCCTTTCACCTCTGCTCTTTAAACAAGGACCTGCAGGTCAGGTTTGTGGGTCGTGTTAGCCAGAAAGACTGAACCTCTAGTTTGGTGGTTACACCTTGCAGGAGTGTTTATGCTTAGCACTCGGGTTCTGACCCTGGCGCGAAAGGCATATGTTAGGACTCCCCAAGCTGGTGCATCAGGCTTGATTTGAGGGTGGGGTATGTGCCATCCTCCAACATTGCTTCTGGGGGCATGCCTCTCTTCCTCACAGGGCTTCTTGAAGGATGGAGGCTTGTTTGTGGGCCAGGAAGAAATTTGTTTTTCACGAGAGAGAATCATTAACTTAAAACACTTCTAGCCAAGGAACATTTGGAAACCGAGGCCTGGCGAGGGGATGAGGAGAGGTGATTTGGGGATAGGGAAGGGACCTCAATAAGCAGGCATTTCTCACGCGCATGCGTGGAAGGAGGACGTTGGCTTCCTTGTAGCTGTAGTTTCATAGCCGTCCACTAGATGGTGGAGGAACTCTGCTCACAGCGGCCCAGTGTGGCACAGGCTGAGTTGGTTTGATGAAGCCTTTACTGTCGTTGCAAGATACCTGACATTTTTAAAGCGTTCTGCCTTGAAGATCCAATGGAAAAGCCGAGGTCCTAATAAACTGAATAAAACCTATAGGGAAGCTCTCAAGACTGTTTCTGGCCCGTACAAGAGATCAGTATCAGATAGGGAGTTGATAACGGGGTGTGTGTGTGTGTGTGTGTGTGTGTGTGTGTGTGTGTGTGATATAAACTCCTGTTCACAGGTAGTCTTGGAATCTAACTGGTGATTTTGCTGTTTACCACACTGGACATTTTCTATGAAGGCTGCTAAGCTGTGTGCGGTGGCGACAGCAGTAAAAACAGCCCCTGTCTTTGGAGAGCTTGCATCCTAGTGGGACACTGACAACAGTTTAGTTATGGAAAATAACCTGTGTGTCAGATGGCACTGAACACTATGGGAACATCAGAAGGAAGGGGAGGGATGCACCTTTAAATCCACAGCCACAGGAGACCTGAAGGTTTGATGAGAAAGCCTGGAAAACCTTAGGGGGAAGACTTCCAGGCAGAGGGCACAGTAAGGTAAGAGTCCTAAGACAGGACCAAGGAGGCCAGGCTGGATGCTTGGGCAGAGTGAGGCTGGAGAGCAGGATATGAGCCCGAGAGAGAATGGGGTGAAGAAGCGGCTTTTAAAAATGACCTTTTTCTTAGCATGTATTGATTGTACATTGTAATGGTTTCATCATGCCATTTTCCACACACACATAATGTATTTCCATCACATTTACCCTCGTTACCCTTACCTGTCCCTTCCAACTCCTGATCAACCGTTTTCCTCTTCTTAATTAGTTCCCCTTCTTTTACACTTTTATTTAATTTGATCAATTCCAGCTATTTACAGTTATTTATTACAGTGGTTGCTCAGCTGAAGAATGTGTTTCATGAGAAAAGGGGAATTTTGAAACAGAAGGACTCTATTGAACCTTGTAGGAGAGAGGATAATGGCCAGAACCCTTACCAAAGCAGCCTTCAGCCATGTTAGCATGCTACTAAAACAGCACCCAGCTAGGCCAGCATTCTACCAGGCCAGCGTCCAGCCAGGCGAGTAATCTACCAGGCCAGCACCCAGCCAGGCCAGCACCCAGCCAGGCCAGCACCCAGACAGGCCAGCCTTCTACCAGGCCAGCGTCCAGCCAGGCCAGTACTCCACCAGGCCAGCACCTTGCCAGGCCAGTAATCGACAAGGCCAGCACCCAGCCAGGCCAGTAATCCACAAGGCCAGCACCCAGCCAGGCCAGTACTCCACCAGGCCAGCACC
>OU015743.1:37001531-37031742 GCA_907169655.1 Acomys percivali
TCTCTCTCTCTCTCTCTCTCTCTCTCTCTCTCTCTCTCTCTCTCTCACACACACACACACACACACACACACACACACACACACACTCTCAATCGATATTTTTTGTTATTGTTTTAAATAGCTACCCTCACAGACCCAGCATCAGGTTTCACGGAGTGCTTATTTTTCAGTAAATATTTTCCTGGATACTTTCCAATTATTTCTGAAGGACAAATTCATGCTATGTGTATAAGAGTTTCAACAACAACCACCACCACCACCATCACAAATCTTCATGGCAGGAAGGGATCTGATGAACTCAACGTTGGGAGGAAAGATGTTCAGAGGCCGTTTGAGGAACCGATGAGGCTTTCTCAGAGGGTGCGGTGAGGCAGGGGAGCAGGGAGAGCCTGGGATAAGCACGACTGCCTGCCCACCTTTTCTTCTTCACTTGGCTCTTGCTACATCAGCTTCCTGGTAGTTGCTACAAGGAGACACATGAAAGAACAAATAAACTGCAGATGGGGAGGAGACTGTGACTATGAGCGTGAAATGGCTTATTGCTTGCCCATCGCCATCATCAGAGATGGTTGTACAGTGAGATATCATCCCTCCTTCCCTCCCTGCCTCTGGGTCAGTCCATGTCTGATAAGCCCAACACACAGATCACTGGTTAGATTCACCCCATGACTCTAGCTCTAACTGACCCCGGATAGCATGTTGACAGTCAGAAATGATTTCAGCCACTTGAATAGAAATGAAGGTGTTTCAGGCCTAAGGTAAGGAAGAGGCCTCCTGCTTTGTGAACAGAACTTGTCCATTTGTGTTTCTGAGACAGGGCCTTCCTCTACAGCTGGCCTCAAACTCATGGCAATTCCCCTGCCCCAGCCTCCTGCGTGCAGGGGATTGCAAATGTGAGCCCCTGTGCTCAGTCGTTATTATTATTGTTGTTGTTATTGTTATTGGTATGTGTGTGTTTGAATATGTGTGCTTGTTCATGTGTGTGCATGGCTGTGGATGTGCTTTCATCTCTCTCTCTCTCTCTCTCTCTCTCTCTCTCTCTCTCTCTCTCTCTCTGTGTGTGTGTGTGTGTTTGTGTGTGCGTGTGTGCATGTGGAAGACAGAGAACAACTTTCGGCATTGTTCCTCAGTTCCCTCCCATATCTTGAGATAAAGCCTCTTGTTGGTCTGGCTCTCTTCCCCTAGATGAGGATGTCTGGTTAGCAAGTCCCAGGGACACACTTGGCTCTGCCTCCCCAGTGCTGAGGTTACAAGTATTAGCCATGCCAAGATGTAGCTGTGCCATCAGGTCTGGCTTTCTACTTTTTAAAACATGGGTGTAGGAATGGAACACAGCTGTTTCTTTTCACAAGGAATGCACTTTACCAGCTGAGCTATCTCCCTAGTTTTTGGCTATGTTTTTTTTTTATTCCTTTTTTTTTTAGCAATTATTTTTATCATATACATTTATATTATTAAACATAATTAAAATAAACTACATACAGCAAGAAGAACAATGAAACAATCAGGAATTAGATAAATGTTACATTCATAGTGTTTTGGCTAGTTGTATTTTGGTAACCTTGAAGAAAACATCTTTCCTATTGGCGAGTCTAAAATGGTTTTGTTTTGTCTTAAAGAAAAATTCTAAAATAAAAATTCTCTATGTACATGAAGACATTAAGACCCAAGAAGATACATGAGTAAGAACATAAATTTTTGAGACTTTGAGACTTCTTTCATTCACATGATGATCTTTTCCTTACTCTTTTTAGTATTCTGCTTTGGTTTGGCAATGAACATTGTCACCAGACACTATTTGTGTGGTCCACAATGCCCTGGCCCCATGACTTAGGTGCTCAGGTGAGAGCCTATAGGTATGGCTTTGTTTATCGAAGGACATTATATATATTGATATGTTTGTAATCTGCATGGACATGACAGTGACTTCATGCTTGATCTCTGCTGACATCTGTCAGCCTTGCAGAAATGCTCACCTCTTACATTGTCGTTGTTAGACTGTTTATCTTATTGTGTTTTCATGAGGTTATGATAAAAATACTCTGACAGAAGCAACTTAAGTGAGAAAAGGTCTATTTTGGCTCAGAGTTGAAAGTGATAGTTCAACATGGTGGGAGAGTCACAGGACAGACACTTGAAGCAGCTGGCTATGCTACACCTACCACCAAGAGGCAGAAAGTGATGCATGCTTGTGCTTAGCTCAATCTATCCTTGTGCAGCCACAGAATGGTGCCATTCATGGTGCATGAGTCTTCCCAGTTCAATTCACTTAATCCAGAGAATCTATCATAGGCATTTGTAAAAGTATTTTTTCTTTGTCTGATGTAATTGTCATCTCCGATGCTTATTACTTATATCTGCTAGCAGAGGCCTCATCCTGGAAGCTTCTTGTCTTCATACAATTTAATGTATGCCTCAAATGTTTTCAGCCTCTGAGACTTATTGATGAATAAGCTCACCCTTTCTAGCTCTTTTTGAACTCTTGCTGGCTGGTTCAAACTAGGCTGTTCTGACTCAAACTCCTCTCCAAGTCAGACTGATTCAAACCAGCTTCTCTAAGCTTCTAATGACTGAATTGCTCTGCCTGGCCTCATACTAAGTTTGGCAATCTATTCTAATCTTCTGGATCCTTCCCATTCTCTGGCTCACTTTGCCTTCACCTGTGTCTAGCTTGTTCTCTCTTCAACCCGTTTCTGTATGACTGCTTCTTCTTGTGAGAGTTGGGCATATCTTATTCTGTCAAATCTTTCTCTGATTGGTCACTTTGTCTGCCTCTCAATTAGACATCACTTTCAAACATGGCTGCTTCCTTTTACCAACTCACTTTACCTTCATTGTTTGGGATTAAAGATGTGTGCTAAGGGCGTGTCTGCAGTCCATCCAGAATAGCCATGTTGCTGGATTGAAATCCCTCTACAGGCGCACTCAGAGGCTATCTCTTGGTGATTCCAGATCTCATCAAATTTACAGTTGAGTTTAACCACCACAGCATTGCTAATAAGCAAGGTGAGATGACCACTCTCTGGGCACGAGAAAAGCCAACAATTTTTTTAGTGAATGATGGAGGTGGCTCCATCTCTTTCTCACTGAGTTTCATGGAAATTGAGACTGTGAGAGACTGGCAGAGCTGTGTCAGGAGGCCTGACTCTAATGGCAGTGTCCCAGCCACAGTCCAAAGGAGCTTTCTCCACTAGCATTAGAGAAATCAAGGCTAATGGAAGAGCTTGTCTCAGAGGGCCTGGCCAGCTTTAGAGTTATACTCAGACAATCAAGTGTAATATTTGCAGAGCATCTCCTCTGTGGACCCTTAATGGCTCCCTGCCAGGTCGTAACTGGCTTCCTCCATGGAGTCTTAAATATGAAGACAAGACCAACTCATTTATGCCTTTTCTCCATGGATAGAGCAATGACTGCAAATGGTTCAATCTGTGTAAAGAAATATGGCTCAGTTATAAGACATTGTATTGGGAGTCTCTAGAAGAGTGGCCTTCAACCTTTCTAGTGCTGCAGCCCTTTACCACAATTCCAAATGTTGTGATGATGCTCACCATAAAATTATTTTTGTTGCTACTTCATAACCGTAATTTGGGTATTGTTATGAATTGTAATGTAATCATCTGATGTGAAGGATATTTGATATGTGACTGTTGTGAAAGGGTCATTTGACCCCAAAAGGGATAACGAACCCCCCCACCCCCAGGATGAGCAAGGGTGCTCTGGAGGAATGGACAGATAGAATGAATGTGTATCATGAAGGGCATTTGTTTGCTTGGCTTACTCCCAGGGGCTGGGTAGTCCATTGATGGCTGTCTGCATGCAGGAGATGAGAACACGGTAGCTGCTCAGACATGAAGCTGATTGCTTCAGTATTCCTAACCTGGCACTGGATGCTGGTATCCAGTCCATGCTGAAAGACTGAAGATGATCTGTGGGATGGCAGTGAAGGATGGTGGCAGCACACTGGAAGAGCTGAACTCACCAGCCACAAGGCAGGTGTTTTTGCCTTTGTGAAGGTGCCACCCATTCTGGGGGGAGGGTCTTCTCCCTCCATTACTTCCTCCTGGAAATTCACTGCTACACCCCACCAGAGGCACATATTTTACATGATCCTAGGTCCAATCAACATTAGCTACCAGACATCTCAGAGAATATTAAACCAACAGCAATCTTAGCAGATATGTGTCTGCATTTCTTCAGGCCTACACAGTACATGTAGCCTTCACCACACTCTGGTTTCTTACTGTCCTCAGCTGTCATGTGAGGTAGGTACTATAGGAGTGACCATTATACAAAAGGGTGAAAGCAAGTCTCAGAGCAGGTAGGAAGCTTCAGGCTGCTGGGCTCCAGAAAGGAAACCAGGTCTGATTAACGCTTACCTCCAAATTCATATGTGCAAATTGATTTTGTTATGCTTCCTTTTGTGAACTTGGTTTTTAAATTTGTGTGTAGTGTGTGTGTGTGTGTGTGTGTGTGTGTGTGCGTGCACATGTGTGCACACACACGCATGCTCCTGTAGTGGGTATGTGCGCATGTATGTGAGGATACATGTTAAGGACAGATGTTGATGTCAGGGTGTCTTTCTCTATTACTACACACACACACACACACACACACACACACACACACACACGCGCGCGTGCAGAGAGAGAGAGGGAGAGAGGGAGAGAGGGAGAGAGAGAGAGAGTAGGAGAGAGAGAGAGAGAGAGAGAGAGAGAGAGAGAGAGAGATACACATTTGTTTTCACCCCCACCCCCCAAGACAGGATCTTTCACTGTCTTGGTTACTTTTCTATTGATGGGCAAAGGTACTGTGACCAAGGCAACTTATAGAATGGGGGCTTACAGTTTCAGAATAAGTTCAAGACCATCGTGGCGGGGGGCATGGCAGCAGGAAGTCAGGCAAAGTGCTGGAGCAGTAGCTGAGAGATTCCATCTGATTCACAAACACAGGGCAGCAGGCTTGGAGTGGGGTTTTGAAATCTCCAAGTTCTCCCTTCACCAGTGACACACTTCTTCATTAAGACCACCCCTCCTAACCCTTCCCAAACAGTTCCACCAACTGGAAGCCAAACATTCAAGCATAAGAGCCTATAGAGGCAGTGCTCATCGGAGCCACCATAATCACTGAACCCAGAACTCACTGATTGGGCAGACTAGATAGCTTCTGCGGAACCTCCTGTGTAGGATTCAGACCTAGCTTTTTACACAGGGGTTGGGGGAATCTGAACTCAGGTCCTCATGTTTTTGTGGTAGGTGCTTTATCAACTGAGCCACACATGCAGCTTCCTTTATGAGCCTTTGACATGGTCATTACACATGGGGTCTGACCAGGGTGGGTTCCAGTACGTCTCACTAAGGAACCCATCTGTATGCGAAGTCCGCTAACTTAAGTGTTGCTGCTGGTGTGGTGTGGGCAGAAGCCAAATGCAGAGGGCTAAAACTCTTAATTCCCCTTGCTTTACCATGTTACATATATCCCAACACATAGGATCCATCCGAGAATGAAGCAACCGCCTTTCTGTTCATCCTCTCATCACTCCAGGAAATCAAGTTAAAGATTAAATCCTGAACCTGCAACTTTTCTTAGTCATCACCACCAAGAGCTACAGACCATTAGATTCTAGCAAGCCTATGACATGTCACTGATTTCTTAATTAGCAGCTTGTGACTCATTGCTGGAGAAAGGAAAAGCCGCCTATGACCCAGCGGTGTCCTAATTGCCAACTGAGCTGTTCTCATGGGCTCACTCTGTGTATTCTGAAATCCTAATACCGCCACCAGCAATTTCACGAGTGCACAGGCAACTTCTAAACATCTTTAAAGATGCTGCCTCCCTGTGTTATTTCATCTAATGAGGGCAAGGCAACCTTGTCTTCCTCCTTCAGAATGCTGTCTGAGTCCTCTGCTGTCTGCTTTATTGCCAGTAGGGCTCTCTACATCTAGTCTCTGTTTTCCTGGAATGTCTTCTTGAATTTTAAACAATTTATTTTGGCCACCCTTACACATGCAGAGTGCCCCAGACTCCAGGCAATGCATTTTGTGGACCTCGTATCAAAGTCTCTCTTCACAGAGGGAGCTGTTCTCAACACTAGGATACACATGCTGTATTCTGTCCTTTGTGAGCCCCAAATGTGTGCACTTGCTGTGAAGTGGGTGTAGACAATTCTAAATAGATTAATGTGAGCAGACTAATATTCTGTGCTTAGGGCATTTGTAATCAAATATGGTGGGAAAAGAAGTACACAAACACACACAAGAAAGGCTACAATGGTCGTCTGGAGGTGCTCACTGAGGTGGGCAGAGCTGTGAGACTGACAGAACCTAGATTCTCTTGGTTAGATTAACTGCTGTGGGAAGAGCTGTCCTTACCATGGGCAGGACCACTTCTTGGGCAGTGGGTTCTGGACTGTATAACTTCAAGAAAACTGAGCACCGGCATTCATTCATCTCCCCCTGTCACGGAACTAGATTCCACGTG
This sequence comes from Acomys percivali, assembly GCA_907169655.1. Lineage (NCBI taxonomy): Eukaryota > Metazoa > Chordata > Mammalia > Rodentia > Muridae > Acomys > Acomys percivali. Next base: position 37,008,009 of record OU015743.1, read on the forward strand.
ACCACCTACTTTATGTTCCTGATCTTTTATACCTCCGTTGCCCTTTGGTAGGGATGTCAACTTGAAGCAAGCCCTTCTTTCCTTAGGTTGCTTTTGTTAAGGTGTTTTGTCACAGCAATGGGAAAAGAAACTAAAAACCTTGCCAAATTTCTGTCTCTGTCTGTCTGTCTGTCTGTCTGTCTGTCTGTCTGTGTGTCTGTCTCTCTCTCTCTCTCTCACACACACCCTTTTCTTGTATGTCATTTCTATACACGAGACTGCCTTTTCCCTCCACCATCCTCTCTACACTTCCTTCCCACCACTCAGTCACTTAAGTGGCTTCACATGCCTTCCCACGTCGGTTCCTTCTTCAGCTCTTTGTTCTTTGCTCAGTCTCCTTTGCTGTCACCTAGCTCATCATCCTGAAATACTAAGGTCACCAGATCTATCTCAGCCACTCGGCTTCTCTCTTGGAATTGACTTGTACCTTTGAAATAGTTCTATGACTTCGTTAAAGTACAACTCTTTTTGCATTAAAGTACATATCCCTTAACTCTACTTAGGTGTATATTTACATAGATGCATATTTACATAGCTGTCTTGTAAATCTTGCAGAAGGGTCCCAACATGAACGTCTGGGCCAACACCCTTCAGGGGACCCTTTTGTTCTGACCTCTTTCACCACATGTTTGTGGTTTTTTTTTTTTTTTGTCTTAAAATTTTTTTGTATTCATGTAAATGGAATTATGCAGTGTGTACTCTATTGTGTTTAATTTCTTTCTGTGGACCTTATGTCCACGAGATTCACCTGTTTGTCCTATCAGTTGCCTACTTTTCTAAGAAAAAGATTTATTTTTATTTTACATGAGTGGGTGTTTGCTTATATGTATGTACATATGTATGTGTACCATGCATGCGCTTGAGGTCCAAGGAGGCCAGAAGAGGGTGTTGGATCCTCTGGAACTGGAGTTACAGATGGTTAGGATGCCATGTGGATGCCAGGAAACACACTGGGTCCTTGGAATAAGCAGCCAGTGCTCTTAATCCCTGAGCCATCTCTCCAGCCTTTAGCTTGTTCCTTTGAATTGAGTTGATTTTAGACATCCTCCAAGAGATGCTCTAAGCAGGGTCTTATGGCTCTGAGGACTACAGTGGAGGAGGGAAATGACAGAGATGTATCTCTGATGCTGAATCTGCTGATGCTAATGGTTTGAGGATTCCAGAGTCTGGGGATTTTTAAATCTGTTTTCTGGTCTTCAAAAGTCAAAATACAATCAAATTTGTTTTTAAGCAGGAGGAAGCTTTGAACTGGGGAGTGTGGATTGCCCTGGAGAGAACAGTAGACACATTAGGCCTGGAACTGTGGTGTTTCTCGAACAGTTTGACACTTGAATGGACTGTGGGTTTGTGCTCCTCAGACTTCTCAAATCCTGAAATGAGTTGGTGGTTCGAGTGTGCACCAGGCACATAGGTGGTAAAAATGCCATGCCTTAAATGCATTTACAGCCCCTTTTATGATCTTCTAACTTGTAATATGAATAGGTTAGAAGCGTCTCCGGACCCATTGCTTTCAGCCATTTGGATACCTTCTAAAGTATACCTCTCATGTTGGGTGGCTTGGGAAATCTCCAGAAAAAACATGATCTTCTTATACCAAAGAAACCTGGAGACCATCTCAGCCTTTGCATCTCAGCCTGTGCTTATGAAACCATTGCCATGTGACATGTAAGGTTCTGGGTGATTAAACGTCTCTTTTGAAGCTAAGGAGAAGGCAGCATTGGAAGCTGTGTCGCCTGATGCCAGGAGCAAGGTGTGTCAGGCCCTGTATGGACAACCTCCCAACCTCCCCACTTCTCTCTCCCATATATGTCTTTACAATTAAGCTTTCTCTCTTTGACATGACTCCTGAAGACCATAGTACTCAAACTGGAAACATGGCAAATGTCACTTTGGCAGAGAGCAGAGATTAGAATTTAAAAGCAAAGCTTTACTGTGAACACAACAACACAATTGCCTTTTAGAGATTATATGAGAACGCTTGGAAAGGGGAAAGGGCTGCTTGCTCATGGGCTGTCAGAACACGGTCCAAGAATGGAGTCCGGTGAGGGGAATGCTGTGTGCTTGTGAGGAAACTCCAAGAAAACAAGTCTGCTTTTTCCTGTAATCTCAGTTTCTTAATACGGAATGTGCTTTTGTGCCGGGGTAGCACATAGTGAGGTTACTTCGTATTATTCAGTACATCTGGCTACTGTTATCTGTTTAAATGCCTCTATGGAAAAAAACATGGTTTTGCCATGTGCAGCTTGTCCCTGTGGCTGTGCCCTTTACTTATGTGATTCTTCTTAACCCAGAGTATAAACTGTCTGATGCTCTGAGTAAAGTTGGCTACGGCACCTCCTTTAACAGCACCATTCGCCCAGGTCTAGAGTGGCAAACAAAAGGCAGCTTGACCCATAACTTCTCATGCCTTCTCTGTACCTAGTTCATGCATTCAAAGGAACAACCTTTGCCTCATATCTCCTCCTCACCCCCAACTCCCACATGCCAGCTTCAGGCAACAACCAGCCCACTCTTTGAATTTGACCTTTAAAAGAGTCCACTTACAAGTGTGATCATACAATCCTTGTCTTTCTCTTCCTGAATTCTTTCACTTAGCACAATGCCCTTTAAGGTTATCACTGTTATCACAGGAGGTAGGGTTTCCTTCCTTCTCATGCCTGAAAAATGTGCATTGCGCGCACGTGTGCGTGTGCCTGTGTGTGCAAGTGCCTGTGTGTGCATGTGCATGCACCTATGTATCGCATAATTCTTTTGTACATGTGTCACATATGTTTCAATCGACTCTGTATTTCTACTTTCTGCTGGTGAATAATTCTACAAAGGACAGGGGAAGGTGGCTGTTTGTCTGAGGTACTGCCTTTATTCCTTCTGGGGATATACAGACACAATGATAACAAGTTGAGATAAAGGATGTGTTGGCCAACCTGATGGTGGCTGTCACCTCCCATCACCTCCCAGTATATGCATATATTATAACCTCATGGATACTCTACGCAGATACAGTTTTGTCAATTATCTTTAAGTAAAGCTCGGGAAAAGTAAGTACATAGAGCACTTGGCTGATTCTCTATCTGACTTCTCTCTCAATCCAGCCCAACAAAAGTGCTCCCCAGCTCCCAATGCTTTCACCTCAGATGGAAACCCTGTTGCTCTTTCCTGTCCAACATGGCAGGTGGTCATGAGACACTGCTGTCTTCTGGGAACCTCTGAAGTGTTCAAAGGCTTCTGTGATAATTCCCGTCCCAGCTCCAGCTGTTCTGCCTGTCATGAAAAGTGTCCTGGACTGTAGCTGCCAGGCTGGAGTGGGATGGGAGGAACCTCTGTGCTCTAGGCACCGCTGCTTTTCCCTAGGTGCCCAAGTGTGTGACGAAATGTCAGGATCCCTTTCCTTTTCCCACTGTGCCTGCTAGGTGTGGGCACTCCAAGAAAGAAACCTGGTCTCAGTTTCATGTGTAGAACTGGATCACTTTAGTCTTTTCAATAAACAGATTACAAAGTTGCCGAGGCAGAGCTGCAGGATGAGAGAAGAAAGAGAAAACACATAGCACAAGGTTAAGTCCTGAGTGTAGAACTTCTGGTTCCGTGGTTTGTTCTGACAGTCATTTAAGAGATTAAAAATAAAGAACACTTGCAGGCCTTTGCTGTAAGATTAAAGGGAATGTCCACATAAAATTAAAGCTTGGGCTAAAGGAAGCAACACTGTAGACTGGCCTTTCTTCTCCCATGGATTCTATTTTGAGCATCTCTGAACTAAGGAACCAAGCAGAACAACCTGCAGGGACCCTATTCCTGCGGTGACTCTAGGGCAAGGGAGGAATCCAGAGGCCGTCTGCTTGGCCAGTGGAGGACCCTTTGTGACCTAGAAACCCTGAAGCGAGCCAAGCACTCACAAAACCAACTCACATGTGCAGCCAACCAACTGTGATTTTCCGTCTCTGTTCCTGCTTCTCCCTCTGTTCTCTGTGGTAGATAGACATATCATTCAGGAAACCTGATCTCTGAGCTTCAGAGTCTAGGAGCAGGAAGGAGCTCGGAGGCCATGACAACAAGACCTTCAAGGGGATCAGGCTGTATTTTGACTGAAAGGAACACTGTAAGACTCTGAAGCCTTGTTTACGGGTTGGGGCTCCAGTCTAAAAGATGATGCTGAGAGGAGACATTTTCTGAGTTCAAGAAGCACTCATTACAAGTTCTGGGTCACCCACCTTCCCACAGCATCCTGTTTTCCCAGAGTCTTTGTTGCTCTTAGCAAGCTGAAGGAAAACCACTTCCTCTAGAGGCCTTCCCGAAGCCCTTCCATAGGCTCCGCCCACTTACTGGCCAGCGCTCACCACCTGCGTGACCTTGTCTAGTGCCCTCCTAAGGGGCTGGGAGAAGTGGCGGAGTGACACTTGTCATCAAGTGACTTGTGACTCCGTGCATCATTCAAGAAGTCAGCAGCTTCCGTCTTCCTTCTGCAAATGCTTTAAATGTGGAAGGGCCACATCTCAGCACTTGGCCACTCTGGGGAGTGTCTTGGGAGCCATTTCTGTGTGGTCCAGGGAAAGACCCCATCCCCATCCCCAGCAGCCTTCTTTTCAAAGTGGCCACATGTCTCAGACACTCTGTAACCCTGCCATCCTACAGTTAGACTAATATTTTAAAATGGTAGATAATGGTTGGGCATCTTTAGGGGTTTGGTGTGATGTATAGGAATGGTTACCCTTTATCCAGAGAGCAACTCAGAACATGTAGGTTGTCTACCATCTGGCCAATATCATTTCCTTGTAACAAGAAGAGTAAAATCCTCTCTTCTGGCTCTTTGGACCAATGACACAATTTTGTGGTGTATAAGCATCCTTCTGTGCAATAGAGAACCTATTTCTCTTAGCTGGCTGACTTGGTACCTGATCATGAATCGCTCCCCATCTCTCCATTTTCTAGACCCTCCCTAGCCTCTGGTAACTAACCACTGTCTCTACACTTCGCTACTGTGGATTGTACAGATCAGTGAAATCTTGAGATATTTATCTTTCCGTACCTGGCTTATTTCAGTAAAACATGCTGATTTCAGAGTCCAACCGCACTGCTTTCCTTCTTATTTGTCATATACGGGTGTTGTGGATAAGAGCTGAAGCTAGGCTGGCAATGCAGCTCAGATGGGAGAGTGCTGTCCTAACAGGCTTCCCAATGGAACCCCTGGTTTGATTTCCAGCATTGCATAAACTGGGCTGTGTGGTATATGCCTGAAATCCCAACACTTGGGAGACAGAAGCAGGAAGATAAGATGTTCAATGTTATCCTCCACGGCATAACAAGTTTGAGTCCTTGTCTGGAAAAAAAAAAAAGCCAGTGCTCTGGGGTCAGCATGCCTGGTTGATTCAGCTTTCTTTTCTGCAAAAAAGGTACTGTCTCAGAACCAACTTGTACGATTATTAAAAGGAATACATGTTACAGCACTTCAGAATTCAAAATAGTTTGTGGTGTGTAGCAAATGGTCAAAAAGTTAGCTAGCAGGCAAAGCAAAAAGAGGGGTAGGTTTAATTCCATTTATAAAGCCATTCAAGTGTGCAAACACCCTGTGTGTCTGAGAGAGGCCCGCCATCCCTCTGCATCTCTGTCATCCCTTCTTCTGCCCATGATGGAGAGATGTGAATGCCTGCACTCCTTCATCTCCAGTCAGGACAGGTGGGGTGTTGGAGAGATTGATTGATTGATTGATTGATTGATTGATTTAAGCAGAGTTTGTCTTTATAATTCTGGCTGTACTGGCACTATCTCTGTAGCCCAGGCTGGCCTTGAACTCATAAGACCCGCCTGCCTCTGCCTCTCAGGGGCTAGGATTAAAAGCGTGTACCATTACTCCTGTTCATCTCGGTTTTTAAAAAGATATATTTGTACTTATGTGTATGTGTTCATCCATGTGTGTATATGACACTGTCTGCACAGGTGCCTGAGGAGGCCAGACCAGGATGTCCTATGCTCTAGGTCTGGAGTTACAGGTCGTTGTGACCTACTCTTGTGGGTGCTGGAGATAAAACTCAGGAGAGCAGGCAGAGGGGGGGGGGCTCTTAACTGCTGAGCCATCTTGCCAGCTCTTTACTCTCCTTCCCCTCCTGCTTTTGAGTCAGGGTCTCTTACTGTAGTTCAGGCTGGCGTTGACCTTGTGTAATTGAGTATGACTGGTGTGCTCCAGATCCTCCTTCCTCCACCTCTCAAGTGCTTGTGTTACAGAGCTGTGTATCTTCTGGATTTACTTTCTTTCCCCCCCCCTTTTTTGATTAATTTATTCTTGTTACATCTTAATGGTTATCCCATCCCTTGTATCCTCCCATTCTTCCCTCCCTCCCATTTTCCCCTTACTCCCCTCCCCTATGACTGTTCCTGAGGTGGATTTCCTCCCCCTGTATATGCTCATAGGGTATCAAGTCTCTTCTAGGTAACCTGCTATCCTTCCTCTGAGTGCCACCAGGTGCTGGGGATTGAACCCAGGGCTTCTAGAATGCAAGGCAAGCACTCTCCCAGCTGAGCTATATCTCCAGTCCTCAGTATCTCACATTTTTTGACCTTTTAAAAAATTGTTTCTTTTAACAATATACATTTATATTATTATATATGAATAAAATACATACAGTAGGAAGAACCATGAGACAATCAGGAATTATATAAATGTTACACCCATAGTGATTTGGCTATTTGTATCTAGCAAACTTGAAGTAAACCTTTTTCCTATCTTGTTGGGTCTACATTTCTGAGTGAAAATCAATATCTATCATATTTCATCTCTATTAACTTAAAACATCTATCTTGATCTAAAAACATCTTAACCCCTAACCAACTAAGCTTAATTGTAAGACTAAACTATCTGGTCTTCAACTCCATCAGAGACTTGAGAAAGAATAAAACTTAAATACCTGAGTGAACCAGAAGTACAGGTTAGCAGAAGTGCCAGTGAGCAGTTTCCAAAATTAAAAAAATGATAGAGACAGTTTGCTGCCTGAACAGTCACCCAACACTCTATAACGTTGGAGCATCATCTTCGTCCTTCTAGCCCAATATATCTGACAGACATATTTGTGAGGCAGGAACTAATGAGGACTTGCTTACCCTGTCTTGGCAGAGTTCAGCCATCAACTCTGCCTGCATTCAAGCTTACCTATTTCTAGGCAAAATTCTGTCTGTGGCAGAAAGAAGGACATTTTACCCAGTGGCTTGTTTGCCACATTTAACTATCACCTCACATTTTAAGGTGATTTTTCTTTAACTTTTTAAGGTCTTTGTTGTTATTTGTTTTGATTTGTTTTATTTATTTATTTACTTATTTATTTAAGGTTTCACTATGTATCCCAGGCTAGCCTAGACTTTGCCCTGTATCCTGGGGGTTCTGCTTTATTATTAAGGTCCTTTTTATTTTCATTTCTTGTCTAAAAACAAAACAAAACAAAACAAAACAACAACAATGCTATTTTTCCTCCAAGAGCCAACACAAACGACATCACTGTCTTGAAGCCTTTATGGAGGACTTAGAGGGATTTAATAGCTTATTTCACTGTATTGCTACAACAACTTTCTCCAATCTGAAACCCTTAAGATACCCAAGTTATTATGACACCCAACGTTGAGCACAGGCAGGCGTGGAGTTGGTGCTCAGGAGTTACTGGAGGCTGGAACACCCACATACCATCCATGACAATCTATAAGCACAAACACTGGCTTACCTCTGCGACAAAGAAAGCGTTCTTGTTCTTCCCTTCCTGAGAATTGTTTTTCCATTTCCGTTGTAAGAATGGACAGAAGGCTAAGAAAGGAGAGATGAGCTAGGGGAAATTAAAAGAGACCAGAGTGAGGAGAGAGGAGGCTGAGAGAAAAGGAAACAGGCACAAAGCATCTCTCTCTGTAATAGTCTTTCAGGGTCACAACCAGCTAGAAAACTCCCCATCAGTGTTTGAAAGCGAGCTGGGGTTCCGTACTGGCCGTGCGGCCAGGCACGGAAGAGAGAGGACATGGGAGGTCTCCATGTACAAAGTTCAGAGGGAACTCAGGGGCTCACACTCCAACTGTCTCTGCCTCTGCGTTCGGCTTATTTCCTTTTTCTCTCTCCAACACTTGCGAACCTCCCCTTCCAGCCCAAGGGGCTTCCCAGGGCCCATTTAGCCTTCTATTGGTCCCAATTCAAGTACTGATTATCTTCCCGTGAAAGCTGGGTGTGACCAAATGGGAAGGCACTGACCGTCCTCCAGGAATCACAGCGTGTCCATTTGTGTAGCCAAATGGGCCACAGTGCTGTTTAACTTCTTGAACGTGCATAAACTCAGGGGTGAGAGTTAGTGCGGTGACTTCCCACTCTTCAAGCACACTGCGGGGTGAGGGGGTGGGGATGGGGGTGGAGAGCGGAGGTGGGGGATGGGGAGTTATGCTCTAGCTCAGAGAAGAAGAGGTCATGGTGGAGGCAGGAACTGATGAGTTTGGCTGTTCTCATCATCAACAGTTGCCTCCCCAGGAAATTGTGCTTCGATGTTCAGCTCCACAAGCAGATGCTGCCTTACTCCTGGGAGATTCCATCTGTAGAGGAGCTAAAGGCTTAGAGGGCACAGCTTCTCTTTTCTGGAGTCTTTAGAACAAGGACACTGTTTTCAGGCAGCTGATCCCATAGGATCAGAGATGAGGGAGGGACTCAGCCTCCTCTTTGGTGGATGTGAGATGTGGTCCGCAAGGTAGTTTGGTCAGAGGAATGAGATTGTTATTTGGAAGAAATGTGGTGTGGGGGAAAAGCATTTATTTTTTTTCTTTGTTTATATATATATATATATATATATATATAATTCATTCATTCATATTACATCTCAATTGTTATCCCATCCCTTGTATCCTCTCATTCCTCCCTCACTCCTGCTTTCTCCCTTACTCCCCTCCCCTATGGCTGTGACTGAGGGGGACGTCCTCCCCCTGTATATGCTCATAGGGTATCAAGTCTCTTCTTGGTAACCTGCTGTCCTTCTTCTGAGTGCCACCAGGTCTCCCCATCAAGAGGACATGGTCAAATATGGGGCACCAGAGTTCGTGTGAAAGTCAGTCCCCACTCTCCACTCAACTGTGGAGAATGTCCTGTCCATTGGATAGATCTGAGTAGGCATTCTAAGTTTACTGCACGTATTGTCCTTGGCTGGTGCCACAGCTTGAGCAGGAGGGAAAAACATTTCTAAGATGAGGAGCAAGTGGGAAGTAACGGTGTCCCAAGGCCCTGTGGGGACATGGCGGGAGCGGTGCTCGCAGAACATTTTCCTGTGGGCTTGGACGGGTAGGCAGGGGCTCTGTCCTGTGCTTGCCCTCTCACTGCTGCCTCAGGTCTCTACTTCACTCTAATGTTGAGCCTAATGGAATTGTCCTGCTTTACCTTTCTTAGAGGTGGCTCAATTTCCTTCTTACTAAGGGAAGATATGATTTGAATATTGAAATAGTCAAATGTAGAGTTTATCTCTTAGTAGCGGGGCATTCCGAGAAGGTAGCATTCAACTTTCATCAACTAGATAGGTAAAAATAGAAAAAAAGAAACCGTAGTTTCTTGGATCTCACACACATGAAAACATACTCGTATACATTCTAATACATATACACAGACACACACACACATAGATAGACATGTACATACCTACACACACAAGCACAACACACGCGCACACACAAACATATACACAGACACACACCAACACACACACATACGCAGTACACGTATACATATACCATCTCTCTCTCACATACACACACCAATAGGCACACACACAAGACAATACACATTCCAACACATGTACACACCAACACATACACACAGACACACACATGGACAGACAGTCAGACACAGACATACATCATAGCATATACTCATGAACCTTTTTCATGATTACAATGACACTGGAGGGAAACTTGGAAACGCCTCCCTCATTCATTGGCTGTTTTGACCATCCTAGCTCCTCCATTGGGGACTGAACTACCCGCAAGAAGTCAGAAAGTCTCCAGTTCTGTAGGCTCATGACATAGTACAAGCATATGCGGAAATCTTTAGTATCTCTCCAAGTTTAACTGCAATTTTAATTGGGTTCTGATTTCCCTTCATTTTCTGTTTTGCCAACGTTTGGGTTTTGAGAGTGCACCTGGCGCAGACCAGGTGCAATCAAGGATGAGATGCAGCGTCGACGCCTCTGGTCCTGACACCCGTGTAAACCAACAGGCTACCCAGAGCTTGTGTTTCCACAATCACAGCAGGAAGAGGCTGATGCCTTCCCTCACCAAGCAGGCTAATCTGTGGATCCTATCTGTGGCTGCGCCAGGAAGCATCTGCAGGCCTTTCGCCCATCAGCATTCCTGGCTGTCGTCTGTCTGAAGTCCATGGCTGAGGTGGTACGACCACCTGGTCAGGGGCAGCCTGCTACACCTCATGGCCGAATCCTGGCTTCCCTCTCTCGTATTTACAGAGCTGTGTCTGCTCAGCCTCCTGTGAGTTGAGAATACCAGGCAGTCCTTAGTCACGCAGCCGACAGTTCTGGTAATTTTCCTCTGGGAGAAAGGGCTGGTTGCCAGGCTCAGCCTGCGTTCCCTCTGCTATCCTCCCCACTGTCAGCTGATGAAATAGGGCTTTTGATTTCCTTTTCCATATATTCTCTGACACAGCGGCACTGGGGAAAGCAGTCTTGAAACTTCCACTGTGTTAAGTTGCTGAGAAGTATTCCCAGAAACAAAAATGTTAGACTCACTAAATACTAAAAGCATAATCACACCGATATACAAATGCTTATGAAGATGTTTTGCATGTATATATTTGTGTATTTGTCTCCCCAAAGTATTACAGTGATTAGGAGGAAAAGAATAACAGCCTGCCCATGTTATCTTTATTTTCTGTATGAAAAACAAAAACATCATGAAGATCTTGGGGGAAAAAGATTATGGTCCCAAATGTTTTCTCCTATACATTTGTAGGGCAGGTTTTTGTAGGTAACTGGAGACTTCCATTTTTAAAAACAAACACATTTAATTAATCTTTTAATTATATGCATGGGTGTTTTTCCCTATACCTTTACCATGTGCACGTTTGGTGCTCAGAGGCCAGAAGAGGGTGTCATATCCCTTGGGCCTAGAGCTACAGATGGTTGTGAACTGCCATGTGAGTTGGAAATTGAACCCTTGTCCTCTGGAAGAGCAACCAATGTTCTTAACTGCTGAGCTCTCTCTCCAGGCCCATCCATTTTTTTTTAATTCTTATTTTAAATTTCTGTGGCTGTCAATTCATTGTCTTGGGAGATGCAATGGACTTCTGTGGGTGCAGGATGGAAAGCATTCACACCGTAGGTGGGATTTAATCTAGGTCCAATTCTAGGCGTATGATTCTGGTGGGACTGATGTCACAGTACCCAGCCCTACTTTTCACCTCTCCTTCAGGCTACACAGTGCTGATTTGGTTTACACAAGTGCCCTCTGTCCTGAGCACTATGATGGCACATGGACGAGCCTGCAACCTCAGCTGGATGAGTGTTTATCTACAGCTGGGGTTCTGAGACAGAAATTTTGCATCTTAGAGATAGAAGTGGACTAAAGAAAGAGCTACCTCTCTACCATATGGACACAGTCTTTGTCTACCAAGAAGAGAAGAACAGAGTTGTCAGAGAACAGGGGTGCAGACTCCCATCCTGTGTGATTTGGGGGAGGGCAGCTGGCAAGTCTACTCAAAAGTTCCTATGTCACTGAGGTGACTCCAAATCTTCCCCATAACAGCTTCCTGTTCGAATATAACATTATAAACCAGAGAAGAAAAGGCAAAGGTGGTGCCCTCAGAGAATTTTAAATCAGCTCTCTTAAAGTATATTTTTGAGAAAGTAAAATGCTTTTGTCCTAGGTGTAGAGTTAAACAGACTTTGGTACATATCTGCTCATGTAACCAACACACAACTGATATAGTGCGTTTTGCCACCCCCACCAATGTCCCCCAGGTTCCTTTCCATGCCACAGTTGGCTGGAGTTCAACTCCAAGTAGCTATAGATCTTTTGTTACCATACCATTAGGTTTTCTGGCACTATGAATTGTTGTAAATGGTATGGTGGATTGAATAAGAATGGCCCCCATAGGCTAATATGTCTGAAAGCGTAGTCACCAAGGAGCCCCGCTATGTGAAAGGATTAGAAGGATTAGCAAGTGTGGCCATGTTGGAAGAAGTGTGTCACTGAGGGTAGGCTTTGAGGTTTCAAAAGTCCCCACCAGGCTCAGCCTCTCTCTCTTTCTCCTACGGATCAGAATGTAGAACTCTCAACTAACTCTCCAGCAACCATGTCTGCCATGCTCCCGGCCAAGATGATAGTGGACTAACTTCTAAAACCTGTAAGCCAGCCCGAGTTAAATGCTTTCTTTTATAAGAGTTGCCTTGGTCATGGTGTCTCTTTACAGCAATAGAACAGCGACCAAGACAAAGACAAGTGGGATAGTTCTATTTGTGCCTTTTCCCTCCATCTTCTTATGCCTCACATGTTTTAGAGACTTACCCAGGATATTCTGTATCTGCGCCTCATCCTTCTCTATGGCTGGGTAGTAGTCCATTGTGTGGGTATATGATAATTAATGTGTGCATTCCCTCACTGATAGACTTTGAGTTGTCCTAAATGAGGTCACCATGACCATTTCTGACCTTTTTAGATCTTTATTCTCATTTTTCCTTGACTTTTGTTTTAAAAATCTCAAATTCAAGATTTTCTGCTTAGGACTAGAATTGCTGGTTAAGTATTTGTTCATGAAAATGCTGAACAATTTTTGCAGGTGATGGTTCCACCATGGCTGGGGCTGGTGGTTTACGTTTCTACCAACAATGTGGGAGAGGTCCACCACCAACCCTTCTAATTCTAGCTACTTTACAGAATGTGGAGCTTTATCTTCTTGTAATCTTAATTTGGATATTCCTAATCTCAGGTGTTGCTAGACTTTACTTTTCCCTATTGGTAATCTCTGTAACTTCTTCATGTCTGTAGGTGTGTGGGTGTGCATGTGTGTACCTGTATACTTGTCTTCTTTTTTGAGACACAATTTTTCATTGGCCTAGAGTTTCCCAAGTAGGTTAGTCTGCTCAGTCAGTGAGCTTCAGGGACCTTAGCCCTCCCTCAGTCAAGGCAATAAAATGAGTAGGTCAATAAACTGATAGCTAGGTCTGTGGCAGGGTTGCTGCTGCAGAGAATATTTCTTTATAGATATGAGAGGGGCACTAGATCCTCTCTTGATATTGCAACCAGCACTCCCTCTTGTGAGTCTTGGGATGTACTAGAAAATATAAGAGGTAGAAGATTGACTAGGCATGTGATCTCGAGTTTTATAACTCTAGTGAGGTAACCACATACCCATGTTCTAACCCCTCACCTATGCTTTTCAGGTAACCCCTCACCTATGCTCTGCAGATAACACCTCATTCATGCTCTGCAGTTAACCCTTGCCCATATTCTGTGAGTAACTCCTCACCTATGCTCCTGTAGGTAACCCATCACCCACACTCTGCAGGTAACCCCTCATCCATGCTCCTGTAGCTGCTAACTCCTCACCCATGCTCTGCAGGTAACCCCTCACCTATGCTCCTTTATGTGACACCTCACTCATTCTCTGCAGGTAACTCCTTTCCCATGCTCCTGTAGGTAACCCCTCACCCGTGTTCTCATACGTATATATCTTCTCACCCATATACTTGTAGATAACCCCTCAAACCTCGTTGGTTCACCAAGCTGTACTTGGATGCATACTTTCTTTTATCTGTCATTGTTTTATCTGGGGATAATTGACATTTTAAAATTTTCTTTTTGGGAAAGTCACACAAAAGTTTATTTGGGGTACATCTTCTTTGGATTTTAGTCACCTCACTTAGACAGTTTATGCCTTTTGCCAATTTTGGGAATACTTAAGGTATTATTTTCTCAAAAATGCTAGCCCTGAACCATATTCTATCTTCTATTTTTCTTGGATATTGAAGGTTAGACCTTTGGTTATTATCTCATAGGCACCCCAAAGCTTTGCTTGTTTAGATGGGGCTTCATTATGTCGACAAGGCTCCCCTCAAACTTGCAAATTTCCTACCCTCACCTTCATAGTGGTGGGATTACAGAAGTGTGCCATGATGTCCATCAGCTTTGCTCCTTTAAAATATTATTTCTCTCTGTTGATAATGAATAATTTCTGTCAAACTATTTTCAAATCACTGAAGCCATTGACTGATTTCTTCATTTTGATATTAAACCCATTCAGTGAATAGTTTAACTGAACAGTTACATTTTTTATTTATTTACTGTTGGTTCTGCTTTCTTTCTTTTATTTATCTATCAACATTTTCTGTTTTTCCATTTACTACAAGAGAAGTTGTCCTATTTCTTAAAGCACCTTTTAAAATAGCTACTATAAAGTCTTTGATAAATGATCCAGTGTCTCTGTCATTTGGGGACTGATAACTGGCTTTCTTTCTTTTCTTTTCCCTTTTGAGATGTTGAGTTATTCTGGCTCTGTATGACTGGAAGATTTTAAAACTTGTATCTCAGAACACTTGAATATTATAGGACTTTGGGTCTCTAGTGAGAAATGTTATATATATTTTTTCTATGCATCAACTTGTCTAGGTGGGACCTGCCAATTCCTTGCATCACTGTTTGGAGACATGCACACTTCTTTTTTTTTTCCTTTTTCTGTGTGTTCTGAGGATCTAACTGAGAGCCACATTCTTACTAGGCAGACAGTCTCCCAAATGCTACATCTCTAGCTTTCTCCATGACTTTAAAATATGGCTTCCTTGAGCATCTGCCATCTGTGATTGCTACTGAGGACCCTTTCTCCTTGTGGGCACTATGCTAGAAAGCGGGAGTGTGCTTTTCTACTTACTCACTTTTCGGTATGGCATGATATGGCAAATGGTTAGAGAATGGAAAGGGAAAGAGCAACTGGGACACACTCTTCCCTCCCTCTGGGGACCACATTCCTCTGGTCAGAGAGGAGGATTCCCTTCCTACAGAGTGCTAAAAGCTGCATGTAGCTCAGAGTGGTTGTGCATGCCCTGGGTGTGCACAGACAAGCTTTAGACTGCCCAAGTTCAGGCTTGGAGAAACTTGAGGAAACTGTGCTACTTACTACTGTTCTGGTGACACTTTGAAATCTCTTTTCTTTTCATTTTTTTTTTGTCTTTTTGAGACAGAGTTTCTCTGTGTAGCTTTTTCCAGCTTTCTGGTGTGGTGCCCACAAGGAGAAAGGATCCTCAGTAGCAATCATGGATGGCAGATGCTCAAGGAAGCCATATTTTAAAGTCACGGAGGAAGCTAGAGATGTAGCATTTGGGAGACTGTCTGCCTAGGAAGCACATGGCTGGCTCTCGGTTAGATCTTCAGAACACACAGAAAAAGAAAAGCTCAGGCTTGGAGAAACTTGAGGAAAAATGTGCTCCTTACCACCACTCTCACGACAATTTGAAATCTCTTTTCTTTTTTTGTTTCCTTGAGACAAGGTTTCTCTGTGTATCCTTGCCTGCCCTGGATTCCCTTTTAGACCAGGCTGACCTCGAACTCACAGAGATCCGCTTGCCTCTGCCTCCCGAGTGCTGGGATTAAAGGTGTGCACCACCACGCCCAGCGGCTACACTTTGAAATCTCAGTCTCTTCCTCTATCTGCTTCGTAACATCTTTGGAAAAGTGCTTCATGCATTCTTTCCTTTTCCTTCATGAGAGCAAGGGAGAGGGGAGACTTCTTACTCCAACTTCACTGCAGTAACGATCTCCTATTATTTATTTTGTTAAGAAAAAAATTGTGATCCTAAGATTAATTATTTGTTCCAGTTGACTAATTGAAGAATCTGAAATTAAAAGTCTTGCTCCCACTGCTTTGAAGCCTTTAGCTCCTGTACTTTTAATTACTAAAAGTGAATATTAACCAACATTTATTTATTTATTTAACAAATATTTATTGAGCACATATGCATGTGGCTATATTGTACATGCTGAAGACAAAACATGTGACTATCGTCTAGACTGATTTATCTAAAGTGAAATTTGCTAGAGAGTTTAAGCACACACATAGGGGCAGAGGAGGAGAGAACCATACTTATTACAGAAACTATCATTCTGGCCGGTGGGATAGCTCAGCTAGTAAAAGCACTTGCCACCAGGCCTAGCGGCCTGAGTTCTGTCCCTGGGACTCACATGGCAGGAGATCACAGGCTCCTGCAAGTCGTCCTGTGACCTCCACGTGCGTGCTATAGCACAAAGCCCACATACACACGTATGAGAAATAATAAACAGACAAACAAATAAATGTCACTAAAATATCATTTTGCTTGACTCTTGAAAGGCAAAGGCTGCTTTATTTTCACATGGTATCAGACCGTACTGGAATAACAGTCTTCATGGTCTTAAGCAATAAAGATTGCTAACGGTACAAAAGGCAACCAGGAGAAATAGTCTAGGAAGTGAGAGGAAGAGATACATTGAGATGACCAGATGGGGAAAATGTAATGAAAGGACACACAGGCACTAATGATGGCGACGATACTGGGAGAGAAAAAAGAAAGATTCATGGAAAAGAAAAAGAAAGTCTTTCATCTGGGAATTAAAAATTCAACCCTTTAACTTCTGTCACTAGTGCTCTCTTTCCACATGCTCTTGAATAGTGAGAAATAATTGAGAGAAAGTCTATGGAGAAAATGGGAAGTCTAAGATACCCATGTTACACTTTTTATGATGGTTTTCCTTCTGTCTTTCTATGTAGGTGTAACCGGGCCCACTGTTCTCCGTTCCTTTGCAAGAACCATCAACCAGCTGCACATGGCTCCCTAAGCAAGCTGGGCCAATCTTATGCAGGCCAGTTCTTTCTTTGATAGATGAGGTCATAGGCTCAGGCAATGCAGTGAAGAATCTTTAAATCTGGATACACCAGCCTATATAAATGGCTTAAGCCAGGTGATGAGCCAATTCCTTTAGGATAGTAAAAATATATATTAATAGCAAGACCTAATGCTTAGATTTATTCCCCCCCATATAAGGAAAAAGGGCAATGTTGTTGGCTGCTGTTACAGATACATGAAGCCTCACTCAGGGACCGTGCCCGTCCTTTTCTGGTGGCCACAGCAGTTGCTGTGATGTCTAAAGTAATTCAAGGGGCAAATTATTGTGGCATTGTTTTCCTAAACTCTCAAAACATTGAAAGTTGGAAACATGCTTTTTAGAGTTATCCAGGGATCTCTTTTCCCCCTCCCAGTCCATTAGGATCCAGGAAAGGGAACAGAGAAACCTTTCATTCATTGGCTATTTCTCTATTAGCTTGGCCTGTGGGAGTACCACATCATCTCTTATAATCAGCTGTGGTGGTGGGTGGGATCATTTATTAAATCATACGCAGTCATGCTCCATCTGTGACACTTTAATTGTGGCCGCTACCATCCTTGTCATTCCTTACAGGTAACTATAGCAAAATGGACACTGCTGATGAGCCTGAGCCTACCATTATTAGAGATGCGGCACTCTTGTCAAATACATTTAATTGGGGCATGTTGTTGGGGAGGGAATTTGCAAAGCATGTGATGTCAGCATTTTCAGGGTGCAAATAAAGATATTTTGGGTGTGGAAAAAAAACCAGACTTCATCTTAACTCTGTTGCATTTGCTCAGTAGGGACAGCGAGGGGCAGAGAAGTGCCGACGAGGACACATCAGTCCAGCTGGCCTTTCTCTTAGAGACAGCAAGCTTGTCCCTCTTTCTATGGGTGAAATATGCACAGTGGCTCGTTTGTTTCTCGCAATGCTTGGAGAGAACGCATGATGAGCACATTCCCAGATGAAAGGTTAAGCAGTCACACAGTGTCTGGCCAGGCCTCACGGTGGCTTTTTCTTAGCCTTCCCAATGAGATACGTGCAGTTTCATTTCTTCAGAGTCTGACTATTTTGATTCTGTTTAACAGTATGGCTATGCCAGGCAAGGCACAGGGCTTTGAGAGAGCAGTGTATTCTAGGTACATTTAGTATCATGTTTGGATTAAGAGAAAATGGTATGGAGCTGCTTCTTGTAAAAAAAGGTTAAGAGATACCCAGGAAGAAAATATGACAGATTCAAGGTTGGGAAGGCTTTGCTGATATGCCCTCATGTATCTCTCATAGTATTAAGTATACTCACATGTATTTCCCGACTTAAATAATCTAATGTCATTAATTTAAAAAATATTAATTTAATGTTTTGCCTGCATGTATGCCTGTGCACCACAAGCATGTTTGGTGCCCTCAGAGGCCAGAAAAGGCCATCAGATTCCTCTTGAACTGGAGTTACAGGTGGTCGCTGTGCCACCAGGTAGGTGCTGGGAACCCAGGTCCTATGGAAGAGCAGCCAGGTTTCCTAACTGCTGAACTCTTTCTCCAGCCTACCAAGGATCCAGGCCAGAGAGACTCTTGCTATTAAATTAATATGCATAAATCTAAAATATAGTACATATTTATTGATCCAGGGAGGTAATGAACAAGGGATAAAAATGACTCCATTCCATTGAAAATGATCAGAACTTGGTAATGAAGAAGAAAACAGAGACAGATCCAATCAATGTGTTTGGATTACCCTGTGGAGATGTTTTCTCTGTTCTCTCCAAGACTTAATTTTCCTCCCAGGAATGGCTTCCTCTCTGCTCACAGCACAGAGAGCATCATAGTCAGCACTGAAGAAGAAATGGTGTCAGGTGTTGCTTGTTTTCAGGCGACTGGGTTTTCCTCGCCTGAGCTGCAGTCCAGGGACTCTCCGATGCCAGTGACTACTTAAGATTCAATCCTGGACCCCAGGCTGTGTTCATTTTACTGTAAGCCCCAAGGCTACTCAATTTCCTTGGGGCTCAGACCCCAGTCAGAAGAAACAAGGCACTGAGAAGTGTCTTCCATTCCTTCCGGCCTTCCTGGAGAAACGTCCAGCAAGTTCCCTGAAGATGCCGAGTGTTAGGTTTTGTAAGCAGAAAAGTTGACTTGGAAGCCTGGTTCCCACACTCTCCCCGTGGCCTTGGACAGTGCTCCCTTTCCTCCTCTTCTGACCTCTTCCTGGACATTGAGGTCCATTTAAACATACAATGAACTAGAGCAAGTATAAGGTTTCTGTAAACATTAAAACATGTTTGCTCAACTCACTATTGGGAAGGACTAGACAACAGGATGCTGGAGCTGGGAAAGGAAAAAAGGGAGCCCAGTGGTGGGGTTTGGAGAAGAGGGCTGTTGGGAGCAGAGCTGCATCTTTGGACAATGTATAACACAGCTGAGACCTATTTCCACTTGTGCTATGCGTGAGGTTGGGAGAATAGTTCTGGAGGAAGGATTGGAGCCAGGCTGGCACCGTTCAATGTTGTGGGCCCAGCGAGATCTTCGATGGGGGTGATATTACTCAAAGGTCTGATATTTTTTTTGAAATAATTAGCCAGGCGCGGTGGCACATGCCTGTAATTCCAGCACTCAGGGAGGCAGAGTCAGGCGGGATCTCTGTGAGATCAGGGCCAGCCTGGTCTACAAAATGAGTCTAGGACAGCCAAGGCTACATAGAGAAATCCTGTCTCTAAAAACAAAGAAATCATTTTATTATTTCATCTTTTGAAAATTTTATATGTGCACACAATGTATCTTGCTTATATTCGTCACTGCTTTCTCCCTCCAGCTCTCCCCATCCTCCACTGTATGACCTATATACTTCCCCAAGCAATTTCATGCCTTTTAAAGAACAACCTACTATTATTCATTTAGATCTGCCCACATGTGAGTGAATGCATGTTATTTAATAGGCACAGCTGAAAATAGTTTTTGCAAAGTTCTTTTATTACTCCCAACAAATGTATGCAGAACAGTCTTGACTTTCTGTTCCACATGTGAGGGCATTCCAGTAGATACATATTAACCAAATGGGAGATTGACAGTCATCTCACTGCAAATTAAGCGTATTTGCCTGCTATTGCTGAGGATTAGAATCAGCCTTTCAAGTGTTTCTAAGTGATTTGGGCTTATTGATGGTGGTGTTCTACAGGTGGTTAAAAAAAAAAGAGACAGAACCTTTATCTAAGTTGTAGTATCTGGCACAAAGCTGACACCTGCCCACAGAGCCATATTTTAGAAAATTGACTTTAGAGTGGATGTTACCAATTCATATTTTCCAAATATGGACAGGTTCTATGTAGGACATCAGTGACAAGCAAACCAGAACAGTCAGAAGGGTGGGTCCCTAGCAGAATTCTGGGCACATTGCAAGACTCAAGACTGTTTGTTGAATGAGCGATGACCTGAATGACTGTTCTGTTTTATGCACTTGGAAGTCAATGGTTTGTAGGGTTGGAGGACCCAGAGGACTCTTTCTGGAGAAAGTGGAGGAAGGTGGAGCTCTGGTGCATGGTAGGAGGGTAATGACCATAGACAACATGGACAGTGGAGAAGCATGGCATCTTAACGGGCATCCGACACTCTGCCTGCTCACTGCCTTACCTTCCTCCTTTCACAGGACTCAGCTTTCTTTGACTTCTAGGCTTGGCGTTATTGCCAATCAGGAAACCTTATCTTCCCTGAATACGATATAAATGACTGACACTTTTTACCCTGGTCAAAAGCTCTCTTCCTGCAAAGTGGGTCTCACTTGGAGCAATCCAGAAGATGGCGGCTGAACTGATAAGCCCTAAGAGGAGTGCCTGACATGAAATCTCTTTGGAACCTGCTATCTGGATCACTCACTGTAACATCTCTGATTTGCTGGCTTTTCCAAACCTGGACCTTCTGCTTTTTCTTTAAAATTTGTTATTTAAAAAATTTATTAACTTATTTACTTAGTGTGTGTGTGTGTGTGAGTGTGTGTGTGTGTGTGTGTGTGTGTGTGTATTCATATATGTGTGGGTGTCCATATGGAGGCCAGAAGAGGATATTTGAACTCCTGGATCTAGAGTCACAGGGAAGGGTGTGAGCTACTGATGAGGGTGCTGGGAACTGAACTCAGTACCTCTGCAAGAGCAGTACTCTTAACCACTAAGGCATTTCTCCAGGCCCGCTTCTGATTTTAAAATTCATATATTAACATTTTAATATTTTCTCCTTTTCGCTTCAGATAGTCAAAGTCCATTCCTGTTGCTCACAACCAATCAACCCTCACTGACCTGGCACACTCCCTCTTTCCTCACTAGCTCTTTGAATGTGCTGTTGGTCAGCAGATGTGTGGTTTGAAGAAGAATGTCCTTGTCTTAGTCAGTGTTTTATTGCTGTGAAGAGACACCATGACCACAGCAACTCTCATAAACGAAAGCATTTCCTTGGTGCTTGCTTATAGTTTAGAGGTTTAGTCCATTATTGTAATGGGCAAGAGCATGGCAGCATGGTAGATATGGTTCTGGAGAAGTTGAGAGTTTTACATCTGGATCTGGAGGCAACGGGAAGAGAGAATCACTTCAAAGTTGTGTCCACCCCGCCCACCCAGTGACACACTTCCTTCAACAAGGCCACACCTCCTAATCACTCTCAAGTAGTGCTACTCCTTGATGACCAGACATTCAAATATATGAACCCATCGGGTTCATTCAAACCACCACAGTCCCCCATAGGCTTAGATGTTTGAATACTTGGTCCCCGTTGGTGGCCCTGTTTGAATAGGTTTAGGAAGTATGGCTTTTATGTAGAAAGTATGTCATTGGAGGTGGGCTTTGTGGCTCCAAAACTCTCTCTGCTTCCTACTTATGATAGGAGATAGGAGCTCTCAGTTGTTCCTGCTACCATGACTGCGACCTAATGCCACAATTCCTGCCATGATGGACTCTCACCCTCACAGAACTGTAAGCCCAAATAAACTCTTTGTTCTATAGACTTCCTTGGTCATGTTTCATCACAACAGACAAGTAACTAATGCATCAATGAATAGTGACTGCTTTTCAGAGTAGAATCCCCTCCACTTTTCTTAAGAGCTCACCATTTTTTTCACTACCTGAGTCATAGATTGAATATATCAAAACCAATGGGGCTTCTTTTTATAACCCAATTTTCCCTTCTTACAGATGACTCCCCAGAAGTTTCTACTCCAAAGGCGGCTGTGAAGATCCACAGTCAATACCAATCCCCTCAGATTCTTGACAATAAAGATATAATCTGATTTTAAAAGACAGTGTTAATTATATAGCCAGTGGTTTTATAAAGTATTTAGCTATCTCCATCTGCACATTTCTATTGCAACAATGTAAATATTTTTTATTTTTCTCCAGCCTCCTTATTTCTTTCCCTTGGCCTTATCTATACCTCTTTCTTAGCCTTCACTAATTTTTATCCTTTCTTCCTTACTTAGAACACTTCAGTGTTTGCTTCTGAAGAATACTAATTAAAACTGTCCGCCTGTTTTCTTGTGAATCCCGGGGAGAGCAGCATTTTTTTCTCCCCAAGGGAAATTGAAAGCATGACAGAAGTCTTTAGTAGCTGTTATATAAACAAGATAGGACTAACGGAACAGACTGTAGTGGCCTTTGCCAGACATGGAAGCAGAAAGAAGCAACGTATGCCTGTCCAGGCCCCAGCCATGTAGACTGCTTTTTATCAACCATAGCACAACATGAGAACAAAGAGAACTTCCCTGGACAGGAAGTTCTTTGATGGGATACCTGGGTCAGCACTTGCTTCTACAGGGTTCAAAGAAATAGAGGGAAAACCTGGAAAAGACCTGTGCTTAAAATGGAGAATCTGGGAGTGATTCTTAACAACTTCATTATCTCATTGGCTGGTAATAAGTGTGTCCCCAGCTAGACAGTAATTAAGCATTAGCTTTGGCATGGGGCAAGGAAATCTGCCCTTCTGACTGCAGGCAAGCCCTGTACAAGCACTGTGTTCTTTGACGCTTTTCACACTTGTCTCTTCTGCCCGTCATTAATCTACATTGCACTCTTATTTCCTGCCGTGAATTCCTACTGGTCTCCTTTCTCAGGCTGCTGCTGCTCCCAGAGTAAGACAGACCTGTATTCTAGTTACTTGCTTGAAATCTTTTATAATAGCCTGACATTGGATGCGAGGTGCTTCGCACGCTGAGAAGGACTCCCTGTTTTGTTGGAGAGATGCTGTTCACATCACAGTGTTTGACTTACTTTTGATTTTCCCCTGGACTTCTCATCTGAGACTATACAGAATGGAATATAGAATATAATTCCGTTCTGCTATACTATAATTAGTATAATAGTTTAACTGCATTATTATTAGGATGATTGGATTACAATGGCACACATTTTGGGTATTTTTGGTCAGGATATTGACTTAGATAAATCAACAATGTTTGTGTGTTCTAGTCCATCACAGACTATTTCCTTAAATGTGCTTGACAAGGTGAAAAGGAAAAGGCAGCCAAATCCAGTCCTGGTTACTGTCTTCTCTGATGTACTGTACCTAATGTACTTATCACTACATAATGTGTCAAAGTGATCCCATGGTACTGGGTCACCATGGAAACCTGATGGATACCTGAGAGTGATGGCTATATAGCCATCCTTAATTCTACCTTGTTACAACATTTTCAATATGCTAGGGACAGAGTCTACAGCAGAGATGAGATTACTGAATGCAAAGTGCTGTTAAAGGCATGTCATATACTGTAAACACCAGCTATTGTTTCCAGAACAAAGTCTCTGAGGATTATTTAATGACTCAAAATACAAATAATGATTCTTTCTTTCTTTCTTTCTTTCTTTCTTTCTTTCTTTCTTTCTTTCTTTCTTT
>OU015743.1:37031752-37049605 GCA_907169655.1 Acomys percivali
TTTCTTTCTTTCTTTCTTTCTTTCTTTCTTTCTTTCTTTCTTTCTTTTTTTGAGACAGCGTTTCTCTGTGTAGCCTTGGCTGACCTGGACTCACTTTGTAGACCAGGCTGGCTTCAAATTCACAGAGATCCACCTGCCTCTTCCTCCCAAATGCTGAGATTAAAGGCATGCGCCATCATACCTGGCTTATGATTACTTTAAAAAGATTATCTAAAATACATATTTTTAAAAAATCGTGTGTGTGTGTGTGTGTGTGTGTGTGTGTGTGTGTGTAAACACATGTGTACCACTGTGTGTTTATAGAGGTCAGAAGACAACTTTTGGGAGTTGGCTTTCTCTTTTTCTCTCTACCATGGGATATCAGGCTTGCTTGGGAAGCACTTTGACACCGAGCCCATCTCACTAACCCACATGGTTTTGAAGCTCTCAGATAAAATAAAATCATCCTTGGCTTCTGTCCCCTAGAAAATGGTATCTAGATGGAGCTCATACCTATCACTGTAGTCACTTTCATTAGTTGTACATCACTGAGCCCATCCCATAATCCATCCATTTAGTCAAAACTATGTATTTAGCTATCACTGTACTTATCTGTGGCTATATTCATCATAGAAACTCTTCTTCCTAATATTTTATAAAGTGTCTGCTATTTTCAACATAGAGGCATGATTATAATTTTTCCTTCTCGTGCTATATAAGAAAAAATAGTTATAATCAAAGGAAGATTCACTTCATTTCTCTTTTCTACATTAAAGAAACTTCTAGATGAGGCAGGCAGAAACAGATGGGAAGTTGGTAGTCAGTCTCCAGTCTTGTGGAGTTACAGTGTCATTCTTTAGAGGATTCAACAGAGCTAGAGTGAGGAAGAGGCAACCGTTCAGACTATTTATAAACTAACCACTGAAGGTTGGTTGATTTATTTGTGTGGTGTACGTTTAAGATTATTCTTGCCTGTGGAGTTTTACATCGATAATATGAGTGAAATGTGAGGCTTGGCCAGTTGTAAATCAAGTCTAATGCTGATGGGATGTGCAGTGCTTCCAACACTGAGAAGAACCACCATGGCTTGCTGGAGAGATGCTGCCCACATCACAGTGTGCATGTGAGTTATATCTGTCTTTCTCCTGGACTTATCATCTGGGGTGTGGTAAGGAGCTGTCTTCTCAAGCTGGGTAGGGACTCTGAGCACAATGATGTGGCTAGATAAGCAATGGAGTCCCTTCTTTATTGGCACTTCATACTTTTCAATGTTTCAGACCTCATCAAATTCAAGGTCACAGGTGCTGGAGAGATGGCTCAGAGGTTAAGAGCAGTGTGTGCTTTTCCAGAGGTCCTGAGTTCAATTCCCAGCAACTACATGGTGGCTCACAACCATCTATAATTAGATCCGATGCCCTTTCTGACATACAGTTGTACATGCAAAAACAACATTGTATACATAATAAATAAATACAGCTTTTAAAAAATTCAAGGTCACATTCACCGAGACATTTTTTAGTAGATTTGATCAAATGCGATTTGTTTTGGCTTTTTCCAAGTCTTAAACAAGGGGAAGAACTAATTCTTATGACTTATTGAATGTGATCAGTTTTAAATTGCATTCTAGATCAACCAATGAAATCACTGAGCTGGGCAATATGGGAAAGTATAAAACACAAGGCAGATTTTACTCAGAGGCCTGTTTTTACTTAGGTACTTAACAGTATATCAACTACCCTTGTGGTCAAGTTTAAGTATCAAACACAGCAATAATTTGTCCATAACTCTAGAAAATCTAGTATCAGAAGTTAAATGTCCATCAACACTTAAGCTAAGGGATGGTGACTTTTTTTTTTTTTTTTAACAATTTAAACATTTAGATTATGATTGAATACTGCTTCCTTTAAATCAAACTTCCTTTGTTGTGGTTGACCTGGAGCTACTATGTATTCAAGTGTTAATTGCTTGTTCCCTGAGATCTTTACTGGTACACAAGCAAATGCTCACACACACCAAGTGATGCTGTGTAACTTTGCCTCCAAATTATCCCTATTGCCCAATAAAATTGCCTGTGCCTGGGCTGTGCAGAGGAGAGGTAGGCAGAGTTAAGGTTTTTGGGCTAAGAGGGAGAAGCATCACGAGGGAGAGAGAGAGAGAGAGAGAGAGAGAGAGAGAGAGAGAGAGAGAGGTACAGGAAAGGGAAAGGAGATTGCCATGGGTTAGCATGAGCAGGAAGCAGGTGGCTGGGAGGGGCTTGCCCTGAGGATTGGGCATGACAGAGGGAAGCAGCCCAGATGGAGCATGCAGAAGTGTTTATGGAAACTTTAGATGGGATGTGTGGCTAAGAGAGAAAAAAGTGGCTTAGGGGGTTAGTATCTGCCCATCCCCAGTGTTTAAGGCATATTAAAGATCTAATAGGTATCTGCCTTTTGTTCATATAATAGCAGGTAAAATAATAACCACTACTTTAATAATCATATGAATCAATATTAAATATTAATAATCCTTTTCAACACTCCTCAAGGGAAGTTCTCTAGGGAATAATTTAAATGTCACAGCGACTGAAGTGATGTTTTTGTCATTTAGTGAGGGATAGCCGGCGGTGCTTAACTTTCTCAATACCCAGGATTCCTACAGAAATAAGTCCTCTCTCAGCCTTTACAATTCCAGAGGCCTAGTAGGATGCTCTATGCTCTAATATCTTAGGACAGACTGTATTTAGGGAGAATGCTTTAAGAGATGATTGAGTTCAAATGGGCTTATTAGAGTGGTTCCCAACTAAATATGAGGGGTGTCTTTGTAAGAAGAAGGGATTAGAAGCTGTTCAGAGAGACACCAGGTGTGTCCATGAGAGGAGGATGGCATGGTAGCCATTCACAAGCCAATGAGAAAGATCTCAGAAGAAACTACGCCTGTCAATATCTTGATCTGGGGACTTCCAACCTCCAGGATGCTGTCTGAAAAAAATTTTTTTCTTTCGTGGTTTGAGTCAGCCTTGGCATTTTATTATGGGCACCCCTGGAAAGTGACATTGCTTTATTTTTGGAAAAGTCATAGCCATGGCGCTCAGACTGTTTCTGACATTCATGCCTTCATCACAACACACATGTAGCTCTTGTCTCCATGGGAACTCTACATACAGTGAAAGCATCTTTGCTATGAGTATTTATCTCATGGAACTCATTATTTTATTATAAATTAGCTTTATGTTTTCCATTTAAGCTTATTAGGCTGGTATGTAGATAGTGTTGGAAAGTACACATATAAGGAATTTATGGTACC
Organism: Acomys percivali; assembly: GCA_907169655.1. Lineage (NCBI taxonomy): Eukaryota > Metazoa > Chordata > Mammalia > Rodentia > Muridae > Acomys > Acomys percivali. The sequence goes on from OU015743.1 coordinate 37,035,014, forward strand.
TGCACACTTGAATCCAGAGCATAAAGAAGGCATTTCAAAGTATTTCTGATCAACATAAACTGCTGGGCTGGCCTGCCGTTGAGAAGCAGAGCTTTATATAGGCGTTAGAAGAGGGAAATTTTAGTTAGGCTTTCCTTTACTTGCTGAGAAGGAATCTTCCTATTGAAACCAGTGATTCCCAGACTTGGGTGCATGCTGCGAATAACTCAATACCTGGTCTCCAAATGGAGGAATGCTTAGTTGGCGTCTAGCCCAAGCATCAGGTCCTGCGTAAAGCTCCCTGGGTGTTGCGAATGTGGACACAGACCTTACATCACTCTGTAGGCTTCAAACATGCTTGGGAATTCTTTGATACTCCTTTTAATAAAAGGCAGATGTAACTGCCCTTGACTATAAGGCAGCCTGATGACTCATTGCTAACCCATAGGAAATAGTGGGAGTGTCCCCCGAGACTTTCAAAGTTTGGGACTGAAAGGCAAACACTGGATCCTCCATTCGTTGTCTCTGCTGTCTATCTATCTTGAGCAACTAGGAAAGAAGAGCGAGGCACACTAGAGCTTCCATCTGGGTGGGATTGTGTTTGGAGGCAAAGTGCAGATAGAGGCCGATGTCCAACGAGTGCCAGCTGCCCCATCCCCAGATGACTTATGAGGCTCGGGCACCACTTGTTTCCCAGAATAAAGCTTCAGGATGACCTCTGATTGTGACCATAGACAGACACTGAGAAAGAATGGCCCAGAGGAGCCATCTGAGAGCTAATTTGAGCCGGTTGCTGTATGAAGTAACGGGGGAAGCTTATTATATATAGCAGTGGAAAACTTGAGCCCAACTCTTCTAAAGTAACACTCTCTGAAATTTGCAAATGTACTTCTTTAATAAAATTCAAGTTCCCCTGTACCCTCCTCAATTGCTCTCTGGGTCACATTACAGTGGGAGGCACTTTGTACTTACTAAAGTGGAGCCATTAAGTCTCCTGGATCCATATCTCCATGGATTTCCATTGTTAGGCTCTCTTTGTTTTTAACCTGTTAATGGAAGAAGAAAGTTTTATCAGTTCAATATAGAAAAGCTCTAGCAGTAAATCTAGTAAAACGGGCTTACTGAAGAGTTACATTGCATATGAGAACAAAGGATCAGAGACATGTTTTGTTTGTTTGTTTGTTTGTTTTTTTTGAGACAGAGTCTCTCTGTGTAGCCTTGAGTGTCCTGGACTCACTGTGTAGACCAGGCTGGCCTTGAACTCACAGCGATCCACCAGCCTCTGCCTCCCGAGTGCTGGACTTAAGGGCGTGGGCCACCACACCCGGCTCAAGACCTATGTATTTTTATTTCCCGATTAGTTCATACTTTACACTCCACATTTCTAACCATTTTGACAGATTTAGACATCAAGGTGAGCCCAAACAAGCCCAAGGCGAGATACAGAAAGATGGAATATCATCTCTGTAATGTCACTGCAGGCTGACAGATCTGACACAGGCAAATGCTGAGAGTCAGTGAGCCAGAGAGACAGAGAAGTACAGGGCTGGTCCACAGGCAACCCCGAGAGTCTTGATTCAGTCCTGCTAGCAGAAACTGGGCAGTCAGCCAAGCATCATAAATGCTTTACATGGCCCTCTCTTGAAGGGTCAAACAGAAGACAGATGCACAAATGATATAACACTGGATGCATCTTCTCTTTCTCGAAAGCCCGTTCCTATGCCAACTCCATTTATTTCCTTTTCAAGTGGTGGTCATGTGCAATGACCTCTTCTTCATTGACGTGCAGTAAAACCCAAGGCAAGATTGGATGTGGTAGGAGTTTGTAAATGGTGATTTCTTAAAAATGACTTTTTTAAATATATTACTTAGATGGATTTTTTGATAGAATCTTCTAGGGGTCTAAGATCAGGATCACTTATATTGTTTTGGGGTGCTGGGAGTGCCACATACTAAAAAGCCTGCTAGTTTTCTCACAGAATTGGAGATCACTAGGCGATGAGACTGTTGGTTCCCAGTCTTCCAAGGAGGTATTTGTAGGGGACAACATGTGGGTGGGGGTGGAGGGTGGGGTAGCAATCTTTGTAAAGGACTGAAATGTTTTTTTCTGTGTCTGTGGTGTATCTGTAGGGCATTTTCTTGGTCAGTGTTTTTGTTTTGTTTTTAGTTTTAGTTATAGTTTTTTTTTTCCAGCTTGACACAAACCAAGATCTATCTGGAAAGAGAGAATCCTAAAAGTGCTTCCATAAGATTGGTCTGTAGGGCATTTTCTTTATTAGTGATAGTACAGGAGGGCCCAGCCCATTGTGGGTGGGGTCACCTCTGATCAGGTTGTTCTGAGTTGTCTTAGAAAACTGAGCAAGCCATGGAGAGCAAACCGTTAAACAGCACTCCTCCACGGCCTCTGCATCAGTTCATTAGTTCCCGCCTCCAGGTTTCTGCCATCTTTGGATTCCTCCACTGACTTCCCTCAGTGATGGACTGTTACCTGGAAGTATAAGATAAAAGAAACCCTTTCCTCCTCAAGTTGTTTTTGATTATTGTATTTTTATCATAGGACTAGAAAAATCTAACTAAGACACGGATTCATGTATGAGGGCCCAGCCCACTGTGAGTGTTACCATCCCTAGGCAGGTGGGCTATATAAGAGGAGTAGCTGAACGTAAGCCTGCGATCAAGCCAGCAAGCAGAGATCCTCTGCGGTTTCTTCTTTAAACTCCTCCCTTGAGCTCTTGCCTTGGCATCCTTCAAAGACTGCACTATAACCGATAAGATGTAATACACCCTTTCCTCTCCAATTTGGTTTTTGTCGTAGTGTTGAACACAGCAATAGAAAGTGAACATTCCCAATAACACTTGTCCAAAGCTTATGGCTACTAAATGCTTTCAGGCTATCCAGGTTTAAAGCAAATCATCTTTTTTTTTAATGGGGGCAAATAAATGATTCATTGAATAAGTTATAAGACACATTTTCCAGTTGGCATTTGATCCCAGTTTGGTCTCCATACCATTATGCTTGCGGTCCTTTCATATTGGCCTTTAGCTGTTCCAGTTCTTACCAGGTGGCTTTTACTACCCACATCTCTCCAGCTGTCACACCTTGGTGCATCTCACTCCTGTTATACTCATAGCAACACTAGCCACTTCTTTCAAGTCTAGACAGTAAATCAGAAAGTCTAAGCCAGATCACACTCTATCTCTGGGCTCTGTTGTGGACAATGGCCCAGATCACTTTGACTTCATCCCCAAACCAATTTAGGTGTTGAGGCACTCAGAACACCCCACACCTCAGTTTTGGAATTCTATTCTTGCCTACTGCTTTCTAAATAGCCTCAATGGCATATGGTCATGGTCAAAGGCAAGGCCACTGTGTGAAAAATCATCTTGAAAGTAGAAAGAAACATTATACAAGTAAGTAGGCTCTGAAATGAATGAGTCTGGACTTAGCTTTGGGGTTGACGGGTAGAGCTGGCACTGAGTTTCTTGCTGAACTTTCCCTGAGACAGCTATCCTATCGTGGAAGGCCTGCCCTGAATGCGGGCAGTCCCATAGCCTAGGTAGAATGGAATAAAAGGAGGCATGTGGGAGATCTTGTCATTGCGGGAATTCTCTCTCTCTGCTCCTTGGCTGCCTCCATGTGAGATGTCCTATCCTGGTCTGTTGCTCTCTCTCTCTGTATCTCTGTGTCTATTTCTGTTTCTCTGTCTCTGTCTGTCTGTCTTTTTCTCTCTGTCTCTCTGTCTGTCTCTCTGCATCCTGGCTTCCTTAATGTGAGATGCCCTGTCCTGATCTGTTGCTTTCTCTCTCTGTATCTCTGTCTCTATTTCTGTTTCTCTGTCTCTGTCTGTCTGTCTTTGTCTCTCTGTCTATCTCTGCATTCTGGCTGCCATAATGTGAGATGTCCTACCCTGCTCCACCTCTGTGTCTAGTCTTTCTCTGCCTTCCTGTCTCTCTCTGTCTTTGTCCCTCTGTCTCTTTGTCTGTCTCTCCAATTTATAGAGTACTTACATATTCTCATTTAGCAACTGAAAAGCATGGTTTGAAAAATATAAATGGTTTCTGTAAGCCCTTCCATCTCATCTCCAAGAAGTGGAGCTCACTCACCCAGAGGACCAGCATGAGAGCTCAGATGGGCAGTACAGGATGCAGACACCTTTTCCTGTTGTAGGTGGAGACTTCTCACTCCAAGGGCATGCTAGTTACCTTTTATCTACGGGTATCGACTGCAGAGTCAACTGCAGGCATTGACCACAAGATAAGCTTAGATGGAAATGCTGTCAAGTGTATATAGGAAACTCCTGAAGAGACGGTAGGAACTCATATTGAGGAGCAGCCCTCCGGAAATAGTTTTGGGTTAGACATCTAGAAACTTGGTTTCTGGTCCTGACCCGGCTCCTGACTTGCTGAGGGAATGTGTGCATGCTCCTGTGCCTCAATTTCTTTTCTTTTCTTTTTCTTTTTAATGTATTTATTAATTTATTCATATTATATCTCAATTGTTATCCCATCCCTTGTATCCTCCCATTCCTCCCTCCCTCCCATTTCCCCTTACTCCCCTCTCCTATGACTGTGACTGAGGGGGACCTCCTCCCCCTGTATATGCTCATAGGGTATCAAATCTCTTCTTGGTAGCCTGCTATCCTTCCTCTGAGTGCCACCAGGCTTCCCCTTACAGGAGACGTGGTCAAATATGGGGCACCAGAGTTCGTGTGAAAGTCAGTCCCCACTCTCCACTCAACTGTGGAGAATGTCCTGTCCATTGTTTAGATCTAGGTAGGGGTTTGAAGTTTACTTCCTGTATTGTCCTTGGCTGGTGCCATAGTTTGAGCAGGACCCCTGGGCCCAGATCTGCCCATCATAATGTTCTTCTCGTAGGTTTCTAGGACTCTCTGGATCCCTCTATTTCCCCATTCTCCCATGCTCCTCTCACCTAGAGTCCCAATAGGATGTCCTCCCCGCTGTCCCACTTTCCTGGTAAGTAAAGACTTTCATGGGACATATCCTAGTGTCCAGATATAAGTGAGTATATACCATTTGACTCTTTCTGCTTCACTCATTATGATCAATTTCTTAGTGGCATGAAAAGACTGAATTAGATCAGTAATTTCATAACATGGTCTTTGGAGCCCAATGGTTTAGAAAAGGAACCCTAGGTGACACGATAAAGAAGAGAAGGCATCGGGTAGAGGGATTTTCATATCCCCATTCTGTCTTAGTTACAGCATCTTGGATTTCGTTTTGCATTTCTTATCTGGGCCCTATGTGAGCCTCTCTAGAAATGCAGGTTTCCACACTGAATATTGGTTGTAAAGCAACGGGCTTCATACTCTTCAGATACTCATTCACATGAAACGTAGATCACCATAGTTTTTCTACTGTAGCCCTTTTTCAAGTTAACCATCCTTAATGTTTTTCCATATACACGTTAATATTTTATTTAATATTCATACATTCATATAACGTGCTTGGATCACTCTCCCCCTTCTAATTCTCCTGCTCCTCATCACTTTACTCTCCCCTCCAAATGTATTTCCCTTTGTCTCTGTCTCAGTCTTTTTCTCTCTAATAACCAGTAAGTCTATTTCATGCTGTGATCTACCAGAGTATGAGTGGCCTTTCAGTCCCCACATCCTTGAAGAACGCTGACGCTCCCTCTCTTGGCTGTCATTAGTTATCAACAGCACCTCATATAGGGGTGGGACTCCATAGGCTCCTCCACATCTGTGCAGAGACCTTGGCTGGTTTGATCTTGTGCATGTCTTATGTATGTAGTCCAAGCCACTCTGCATTCATGTTAGCAACGCCTCTGTCGTGTCCAGTAAATTCTGCTTTGCTGCAGTCCTCTAATGCCTCCGGCATTACCATCTGTTCTGCCACTTCTCTGATGATGATGAGCCTTGGCGGGAGGGGCTGTGATGCAGAGTCCCACTGAGAGCTGAGCATGCTAAAGTCTCTTATTCTCTGTACCTTGCTTGGTTGTGGGTCTTTGTATTAATTTCACTTACAGCAAAGAAGCTACTCTGACAAGGTTTAAGAGATGTTCTAATCTGTGGGTATAAAGGCAAGAACTTAGGGTACAGTTTGTTACTATATTCATTCAGCATAACTATAGTACTTGGTTCTCCCTCCAGAGCTCTGTGTTTCTGGCCCAGGTTATATGGTACCAGGCATGATGCCATGTTGACCTTAGTCATAGCAACAGGAGGATAATGCCCAAGGAGATGATGCATCCTGAGGCTTGGAGAAGTGTGTCTTACCCATCCAAGCTGATGTTGCCCACTTAAGAATTTATCCTGAGAACCACAGAGCAATGTGACCAGGAGAGGCCAGCTTCTGTTGTTTATTCCAGGAAAACACGTTCTCTTGGGCCCCAGCTTCCTTTTCTGAAGCTGTTGGATTAAATTGTCTCTAATGTATATATCCTGGCAGTTTGAGTTCCATTTCTTAAGCTATTGAAACTGCTGAAATGAGCATTTTGTGTGTGTGTGTGTGTGTGTGTGTGTGTGTGTGTGTGTGTGATCAAAGGTTATTCTATGGGAAAGAGAGACAAAAACTAAGCAGAGAAATGGGGCTAAAGGTTTTTCAATGGTGATGGCCATATTTTCCAAATATTTAAATGTAAGATATGTGTCATTTAACCACAAGCTCACTGCTAAGACCAAGAGACCTAAAGCAGATGCTTAAACAGCATAGATTTTAGAGTTTTCATCCCAAACAATCTACCCACGCAACTGGTAAATAAGAATGAGTTGTAAGGGTGATTATTTGATACTTAATTTTGGGCAAAATGTTCTGAGAATGAATTTTCCTAAGTCCTACAACTTTGGGTCATTATTGATTTTTAAAAGTACAAATACAGGGGCTGGAGAGATGGCTCAGAGGTTAAGAGCACTGACTGTTCCTCCAGAGGTCCTGAGTCCAATTCCTAGTGACTGCATGGTGGCTCATGATCATCTGTAATGAGATCTGGTGCTCTCTTCTGGCCTGAAAGTGTACATGCAGGCAGAGCACGGTATACATAAAAAAGTACAAATACAGGATGGTGAGCTGGGTCAGTGGGTAAAGGTGCTTGCCACCAAGTTTGACAACCTGAGTTTGAGTCCCAGGACCCACAGAGTAGAAAACATGTGGAAAGTGTTTATGTTTTTGTGCTGGGCACCAACTGATCCAAGTTAAAACAGGAGGGATGGTCTTGGGATTATAGCTCAGTGGAAGTGCATGCAGAGAGCAGACACTCTCTTAAGGATTTGTCCTTAACAGAACCATCAAAAGCAGAACAGATAGAAGAGACTTCCAATGTACAGTGGTTGGCAAACCAGACTCCCTCAGCTTCTCTGTATGTGTGGGAAGAGACTTGGTTTACCTCTGGGACAGATGCCCCCTTCAGCTGCAGGATGAAGTCAGGGTGACCGTGGAAGCCTCTTGGGGGACATTTTTTGGTCTCCCCCCCACCAAATAGTTTGTTTTGTTCCTTCACTTATTTTATTTACTTTCTTTCCCCTTGAGCTCCATTATCCTTTGGTTTCTCAAGGGAGGCCTTTTAGCCTTGAAATGCTCTCAGTCTCTTTATGTCAAGTGTCATCATGGTGGTGAGGCAGTCAGCATGATGTTGGATCAGTCACCTGAACTTCATTCTGGGGACTGCCACCTAGTGACTTGGTGAACTCTCCACATCTCTGACATCTCAAGTGCAAAATGGGTCATTGCAAAGATTAAACAAACTGTTTCATGGAAGCGACTTGGAAGATAATAACTTTTAGTTCAACTGTCTGTCTGTTTCTCTAACCTTCTATCCACTGACTTATCCATCTATTAATTTTTATTCTCTTTCTCTGTGCATCTTTATCTCTCTATAAACTATATCACATTCAAAATAGAGAAGGAAGTAGTGGGAGAGGGTCTCTGATTCTTTTAGAGTAATCAGCTTATTTTCCTTGTTTATGAAAATAGTTCTGGGGACAAACAAAGCAGGTGACTATGTGGCCACCACCAGGCTTGGGGTTCAATTGACAGATTCCACCCAAGCCTTGGTTTTTCTTCTTCTCTGGTGTCATTTTTGTCCTCCTCAGAAGACAACAGCAGCTCAATTGGGAGCTGCTCACTCGTCAGGGTTTAGAGTGTGACTGTCACATTTGTATCCACTAATAACGTCCAGCACAGATGGGAATAAAAAAAAAAGTACAAAATATATTTCTTTATGTGATTTTCTTTCATCTTTAGATGTACGTGTTACTTCTACCATACTCACTTTAAGATCTGTGTATTGCTCTGAGCATTCTCACTCCACTTCCTCTTCTCTTGAGCTTTGCCCTCCACACGATTAGCTGGAGGCTGTGCATGGGCAGGATAGATGGCATTGGATATTTATGTCTGTCAGGCACATGCAGGTGGCTTTAATTTACTTCTTCCCTAGGCCTTGTTCTTGTCTGAAGGATTGACAGGCAGGGTGGGATGCCTTCCTGCAAGATCCCTTCCTCCTCTTCAGTAGAACCTGAGCTGCAGATAGCTCTCCATTCTCCATCCCAGTTCACACCATCAGAATAGCAGCTAACTGTGCAGAATCTGCCCTGGACCACTGGGCTCTGAGGGCCCCACCTGACGCTGGGCCCAGCTACACGATGTCCTTCTTTGGATGCCCTGCGAGGGAGCGAAGCAACTCTACTGTTCTCTCTGAGAATTCCCAGGACTCATGTCTCTCTTCCCTGAGAATGAATCCCCAAATCAGAGAACTGGATCCTATCCAAACCTCAAAGTGGTCTTACTCAGCCATAGTCTTTGAACTCAGTTTTTCCTTCTTGCCTTGCTTTTCCCTAGTGTCTGGTTACGGAGTCAGGACGATGGTCTCATTTAGGCTGTATGTTGAAGAAGAGGAGCCTTGTGAGAGGGAGTGTGGGATGGAGCCGATTGAAGATGCTTGTTGGCTTGTCATCTTGAGGAGAAAGAGAATGGCTAAGTTAGTCACCAGTGGGGGAGGCAGTGATAATAGTCAGCTTTAGGTTGTCATAAGCTCTTGCTGACACCCGTAGCCATCTTGTAAGGAAGTTCTTTGTTCGGAAAAGTGTTAGATTACTGAGAAATAGAATAGATCAGAGTTCATATAATGTAGTCAGGCCCTGAAAGGGTTCTGGGAGGAAAACTAACATGAGTAAGGTGTTGGCATAGCTGGGAGTTTATAGCCTGACAGACGCCACATTCTGTTTCACAAAATCCCTAATGTCTTCAGAAACGTATGCTGGCTTATAGTGAAACATTCAGCAGAGCAGAGAGGGGCAACATGTCCTTAGGCCAAAGGCAAAAGGTGTTTTTAGGGTGGCATGAGACTTTCTTTCTTGCAGTAGGCCTTGGAGGCAGAAGAAGGTGAAGGCAAGATGTGGGAGGATTGGGTAAGGGTGAACACAGTGTATCAGAGGGAACAGTTTGGGAACTCAGAAAGCAGCAGCTCAGGGGATGATGTGGGATGAACTCTAGCAGTGTGCTGCAGGGCGCATGAAACTAAAGGGAACATCTCACTTCTTCCAGTGTCCCTGCTTACAAAGGCTACAGACTTTGTTTCCTCTGCCTTTCTTCTTTCCTTTCTGCATGGGATGGAGTGTCCCAGTGCCCAAACCAGCTTCAAGATGGGTGTAAGAGCTACATGTTTAGCCCACTATGCCGTACTACCTGGCTCTACAGGGAGAGGAGTCGTTGGTTCTGATTGGATGGGTGAGTGGTTTGGTGCACAGGTGGCAGCTGCTCTTCCTACTAGAGGCTGGGTAAGGCATTGATGAGGAATGGAAGCAGGGGATGAACAAAGGGTCATCTGCCCTTGGCCCATGATGACACTGTACTAGCAGTGTGGGTTGGAGCTCAAAAGGCCAGTGCTTTTCACTGATTGTCACTGGAGGCCTCATCTTTCCCCAGTCTCTTCCTGAGAGTTTGGTCATGACTTTGGTATGGATGAAGGAAACACGTGACTCAGGAATTTAGACCCTGGTCCCTACATTTGCCTTCCCAAGGTCTTCCCCTCCCTTCTAGTCTTAAAGGCTGCAGGACACATCATTCCTTTCCCTTCTCTGGTTACCTTCCATGTGGATAGGAGATGTTCTTATCCAAACATACTTATTGTACAGGATATAGAGGAGGCATGGCTGGTAGGTAGAAAGTGATTTTCTGTCTTCTAAAAATGATGTCAGAGAAGGAAGGGGCAGTCTGTGTAAATGAAATGGAAAGCAACATGGAGTGCTTGTTACTCTCAACTGAAGTTCAAATCACAGCACATACATTGCCTGACACAAGATTGCCTGTAACTCTGGCTCTAGGGGATCCAATTTTCTCTTCTGGATTTAGGGGGCACTTATTTACCCATGGGGCACCTGCGCCATTTATGGGGCACCTGCCCCGCTCACCCATACACACAAATAAGTAAAATAAATCCTTAAGAAATAAATTTTTGCTTGCCTCTCAATGTTTAGAAGAATGGGCTGATGATTGTAGTGACAATAGTAACAGATACTTACAGAGCAGCTACTGTGTGCCAGGCAGCTAACCAGAGGGAACGGAATGGAACTGGAGTTCTTTCCCCAAAGAATTGTCATTACTTTGTCTTTATGGATGTTTCCTGGAAGACCTTTGTCCTAATTCCACTTCTATTATTGTGATAAAATATTCCACCATAAAACAAGTTAGGAGAAAGGAGGGTGTTATTTTAGCTTACAACTTCAGGTTCCAGTCTGTCACTGTGGGAAAATCAAGGCAGGCACTTCAAACAGTTAGTCATATAACCATATTCAAGAGCAGAGAGAAATGAATGCATCCATGCTGGCTTACTTGATTTTGCCACTTATTTTATAGTTCAGCATCTCCTTCGTAGGACACAGTACACCCACAGTGGACTGGGTCTTCTCATACCAACGAGCTGAAGATAACCCTTTAAAGGTGTGTCCACAGGTAAACCTAATTAGACAGTCCCTCACTGAGACTCTGTCCAGGTGATTCTAGGTTGTGTCAAGTTGAATGATTAGAGCCATCTTAATCCTGTTTGCAAGGCTGTCTTTGTCCCTTGACTCACATTGAGAAAAGCTATGCACCCAGGGATGTTTGTTGAAAGCAACCAAAGGCAGTCGATTAACTTTGTGGTTGTCTGAGATAATGGTTATTTATTTGGTGGTGATGGGGTTGGGGTAGGGTAGGGGAAGCAATAGGTTTACAAAACCAAAACCCAAACAAGAAAAAACAGCTTAAAAAGGAAAACTGAAGAATGGAATACTTACTGCTACTTTGGAAGACTTTGACGTGTTGCTGGGCATCCAGAAAGAAATTTAATGCATGAAGCTGTGCCTCTGCTCAAGGCAGACAGAGGCCCCGAGCTTCCACACAAGTGGGGAGTGAAGGGTGGCGCAGAGCTGCAAATGTTTGTTCCTAAAGCATGAACTGTAATCCTTATACAACCGGGTTAAAAGATAGCACCTTAGGGGAGGGAAACGGACAGGGACCACCCTGCTCCATTTTTCCTTCTGCCTTTTGCTTGGGAAGCAGCAGCAGCAACAAGAAACCTTCCTGGGAACAGAAAGCAGAATGTCACCGGACACTGAGCCCCCTTGTCACCTATATCCTGGAGCTTCCGGAAGTGCCAAGTTAATTTCTATTCTTTGGAAATTATGGTCTGTGGACTTTTGTCACAGAAGTGTGAACAGACCAAGATAGTGTGTCTAAACTAAAATAGATTCTAATGCACTATGATAGACAGGATTTTTTTTTCTAAGTAGCTGAGTCTTGATGGCATTTTGCAAAATGAAAGAAGCCAGTCATGAAGAACCCAATAGCTACAATTGCATCTCTCAAGATTTATTTTTTTTATGTGTATGTGTGCATGTGTATCTGTGGGTGTATGTGCATACGTCTTTGCATGTGACCATGGAGTCCAGAAGAGGGTGTCAGATTTCAGGGAGATGGAGTTAAAGGTGGTTGTGAGCTACCTGATGTGAGTCCTGGGGACTGAACTCAGATTCTCTGCAAGGGTAGCAAGTGCTCTTTACTGCTTAGCCATCTATCCAACACCAAGATTCTTCATTTTTTTAAATTTTATTTTTATATTTTAAAATACATTTTATTAATTTATTCATATTACATCTCAATGGTTATCCCTTCCTTTGTATCCTCCCATTCCTTCCTCCCTCCCTCCCATTTTCCCCTTATCCCCCTCCCCTATGACTGTGAATGAGGGGACCTCTTCCCCTGTATATGCTCATAGGGTATCAAGTCTCTTCTTGGTAGCCTGCTATCCTTGCCAAGATTCTTTTAATTTATTCATTTTAAGGTACATGTATGTGTGTGTGCCTGTGCATATGTGTGTGCACGTAAGTGCAGGTGACCGTAGGGGCCTTAAGAGGACAATGGAAATCCCACGGCTTGAGTCAGAAGCACCGATGAGCTGCCTGACATGGGTGCTGGATCTAGAACTCTGGTTTTCTGGACAAGCAGAAAGCTCTCTTCATTTCTGTGAAGTGTCAAGAAAAGGCAAATCCAAAGCAGAGAGTAGAATGGAGGCCGTGGGAGGCTGCAGGAAGTGGGTCTGGTATGAGTGCTAAGGAGCAATGCCAAGTCCCAGACATTCAGAAAGTACTCTGGAGTTAGATAGTAATGGTGCTGATATAATATAATCAATCAGTTAAGAACTGCTGCTTTATATAGTTCATAATGGAAATTTAATTATGTAAAATTTAGATCTCAGCTGGGCTGTGGTGGTGCACACATTTAATCCCAGCACTCTGGAGGCAGAGGCAGGCAGATCTCTGTGGGTTCCAGGCCAGCCTGGTCTACAAAGTGACTTCACAGCCAAAGCTACACAGAGAAACGCTGTCTTGAAGCACCCCCCCCCAAAGATTAGCTCTCAATTTAAATGTGAAGCATATTAAACATCTGGTATTGCTAAGGACTTGTAGGCAGGCACCGGGCACTGGGCAAAGTGCTCATGTAGCGTTCCATGAAACCCTGACAAATTAAATCATGGCACCAGTCACAGGACTGACATCACATGGTCAGGTACACTCAGGAGTGGCATGGAGATGCTTATGTTCTACCCACGCCTGGACTTGGACAATCCAATCAAACCTTCTCCTGGTTTGATGAAAGAGGTAGAATTTACTCTCTGACTTCTAAAAAACACTGACTTTCAGAAAATTATTACTGTCTTTTCTTGTACCTGGCTGGCCTTGAACTCATAGCAATCTCAGAATGACCTTGAACTTCTGACCCACCAGTCTCCAAATTCTGAATTTAGGATTATAGCAGTGTGCAACCTCAGCTCACATGTTCTCTCTCTGTCTCTGTCTCTCATCCCTCCCTCTTCTCTCTCTCTCTCTCTCTCTCTCTCTCTCTCTCTCTCTCTCTCTCTCCCTCTCCTCCCCCCTCTCTCACACACACACAACTTTCCCAGAAGAGTTTCCTTAAACACTCAGGCTTCCTTTGGGCTGCTAGTCATACAGGCTGAACCGTCCTAGGCTCTCACTGAGGCATGGGGAATTTCATTCAACCCTGCACACAGCAGAGACCGGCCTATAGTACAGACTTAGAGGGTGACTCACTGCAGACAACATGCATTTCCCAGTTTAAACAGGAAGCCAGAATTGATCGTTCAGCCACACAGGTAGGCTCTGACAAAGCCCTAAGCTTGTGTTCTGTGATGTATGTATGTGTATATGACTTATTTTCCTTGCCATTTCCTTTGTGTTAATTCTGACCATTTAAGTTTGTAAGCTGTCTGCTTAGGTCTTAAGACAGATACAATTATTTGAATAAGTGAATCTGTCAGTCAGTGGACAAACAGGTACAGATTAAACAAATAAAGCCATTGTGCACAATGAGGCATGGTGCAAGGGGTATGAGGGATCTGGGTGGAATTTGGAGAATATTAACCCTAAGACGTTTAGCTCTGAGTTTACCAGACTAATGAATGGTGACAAATGTCTTCTTCAATCTGCAGGAGATCCTGGCAGAACTGGGTGTGTTCATTTCTGCTCACACCCACTGCCTGCCTACACTGGCGTTTCTGATAGCACTTTCCTGCATGTGTGCTGAGAAGAATTATTTTTGAGGTCAGAATGCGCTTGCTTTCTCATCATGGTCATGGCTATTGAGTGATTTTGTATGGTGAACTTCCTGGAGGAGGAGTCCATTCTGTCCAGCTGAGCTGACTGTGAAACTACAACTGAGGAGAGGTAGAGACTCTCAGGATTAATGGTGTAGCTCAGTATAGACTGTGTGCTTAATATGCATGTGTGTGCGTGTGTATGCATGTGCATGCTCATGTGTGTATATGTGCACATATTTGTATATATGCATGTATTTGTGGGTATCTGTGTGTGTATGTGTGGGTACATGTGTGTATTTCTCTCAAATGTGTGAGCAAGCATGTGAGTGTATATGTATGTATGCACATGTATGTCTATATGTATATGTGTGTATGTATACATGTATACATGTGTATCTATCTACCTGTATCTTGTATGTGTGTTTATGTATGTGTGTGTATCTCTCACTCTGGTGTGTGTGTGTGTGTGTGTGTGTGTGTGTGTGTGTGTGTGTGTGTGAGAGAGAGAGAGAGAGAGAGAGAGAGAGAGAGAGAGAGAGAGAGAG
>OU015743.1:37049615-37069779 GCA_907169655.1 Acomys percivali
AGAGAGAGAGAGAGAGAGAGAGAGAGAGAGAGAGAGAGAGAGAGAGATATTCTTCCAAAGAGAAGAAAACCCCCTCTAAGTTCTTTCAAGGCTTGCTTGCCTTGGGCTGCCCCATGTGTTAGGACCCCAGCTGTCTCTAGAGGAGCTGGATGGAGAAAGGTGATGGGAACTGGCTGAAACAGGAAGCAGAGTCCTGGAGGAAGGGAGATCCCCACTTCCTGCTATCCTTAGTTTAGTCTGTTGTGCAGAACCGGAGGACAAGCTGTGAAATGCTCTTAGATCCATGCAAGTCCCTCTGCTGAGCAAGGCACTCTTGGTACATACAAGAATCAGAGCTAAGTGGATCTTGGTTTTGTTGGGCTCCTGTTTAATTATTGCATACTTAGAAGGTGTTAAGAAATCTTTTAAAACTTCAAAATACTTTTTAAAAAGTGTCAGTTCTGTTCTCAGCTGGAATCCCTGAAGTTCATCAGTGTCCTCTCTCCAGCCTGACCTCTTCATTCGCTGCAGCCAGAGGAAGTGACCCACAGCAGCTGGGCACTGTGTGTCCCAGAAAGGGAGCATGTGTCTGGCGGCGTTTCAGTAGGAAGTGGAACGTGTGATCCCAGTTCCATTGCTTCCTGATGTGCACATTACGCTTTAGGTTTCATGGTATACACACACACACACATACACACACACACACACTCATACACACACACTCACTATGCATATATGTAACATATATAATATATATATATATATATATATATAATTAGCCTCTTGTAAAAGTCAAATAAGTATGAGAAGAGTCTCTAGCTCATTCTTGTTATTCAGCTAACAAATATTCTTAGGTTCACTGTGGTCCAGGTTCCACACTAGGTGCTGGGAATAAACCAGTGAACAATAACGTTTGGCCCTCAAATTTAAATTTAAGTTATATAATCCACGCAGCTTTTCTATGAACTGTCTTTTTGTCTCTTCCTTCATTGTCTCTGGTGATGGTAGAAGATACATGCTGATGTGCTTGGTACCAGTCCTAGCTGTGACTCACGTGATGCTTAGAATGAAGAGGTGGGGCCTGCAAAGTGGTCCCTCACAGCAGCCTTGGCTTTGAGTCCTACCCCTCTTCAGATTTGTTCTCTAGAGTCACTGTTTCCTTGCCCTGTGGTGAAATCTGGGGCAGATCCCACAGCTTTTCTAGTCACTCTTTTCTGGTCACTCTTGTCAGCCTGGGGAAATGACTCAATGAAGGAAGAGCTCTGGTTGCTCTTCCTGAAGACTGGTTAGATTCCCAGCACCTGTTGGTGCTGTGGGGCCTGGAGACAGGAGGATTACTGAAGATTATTTACTCTGATGGGGTGGGACTTTGCAGTGCAGTTCTGGGTTTACTCGTGCACATGTAAGTTACTCCCCCGCCCTCTGTCCATGTTCTATAGGAAAGGCCAATAAATTCATTAGCCTTACCAAGTTGGACTTTGGTGCAGTTCTACTTCAGTCTGTCACTGGTGTCTAAGTGGGGATAGTAATTACTTGTTGATACCTCCTCAGGGAAAGTTAATTCAGTACTATCTTATAGTTTTATTTGCTTTTAAGTGTGTGTGTGTGTGTGTGTGTGTGTGTGTGTGTGTGTGTGTGTACTCGAGTGTGTTTGTGTGTAGTGGGTATGTGCATATGAGTGCAAGTGTTCAAGGTGGTTGGAATAGGTGTTAGATCCCTTGCAGCTGGAGTAATGGACAGTTGTGAACCTCCTGATGTAGCTTCTGGGAACTGAACTTGAGTCTTGTTCAAGAACAGTTAGTTCTCTTAACCACCCTGCATCATAGGGTTTTCATGAGGCTTAAATACAAAGTGCTTAGAACAATTCCTGGTACATTGTAGGTATTAGCTAAATATTTGTTAAGTAAATACCAGGAAAAAAAATTGAAAAATAAATAAGAAATGCAAGTTCATTGCAGTTTTAATCTTTACTGTCATGAGCTGTGAGTTCTTTCCTCGCAGATGCCCTGGCCGTGGCATCATCTCCTGAGCATGGCTGGTGTTAGAGGGAGGGCCTGCAGGTCATAGTACATACCTGGCAGATGGCCAGCCCTGATCCTGTCTCATTCCAAGTCCTAGCAATGTTGAGAACTATGAGTCTGGGGAGGGTGACTCAGAGATGACCCACGCCTAGCCTAGCAGTCTCAGATACTTCTCAGAAAGAGTTTCTGGAAGAGCAGATGCAGTGGCAGGCACAGGGGATTTTGTTCTGCAAAGCTCTGTCAAACCTGCAGCCCAGCCTGCTCAGGAGTAGGAGAGCCTGGTGCAAGACCAGACACTGCTGAGGATCTGGGCACAATTAACGACCCCTTTTCTTGACATGCCTGCCTCTTGACATGCTTGTGGGTGGCTAAAACAAAAACACAGAGGAATTATGCAGCAGAGCCGGTCACGTAGCATGGGCGGGAAAGAGCTGGGTCAGATCTCTGTCCTCTGTGCTGGTGTTTAATCCGATGAGATTCATGGTTTTGCTCTTATCCCAGCATGGACTTTGTTTAGTAACAGAAGCTGTTAACATAATTTCGGAGATGTGTGGCCAGGGACTATTGGGTCATCTGGTGAAAATGACGTCACCAGGAAATGAAAGTACTCAAATACTCAAAGCTCCAGAGAAAGTGTGTGTCAGAATGAGTCAGGGGGGGTGGGTAGAGGAGAGAAAGAAAGAAAACAACACACCACATCAAAACAGAAGCCTGCAGACAAGCTGCGTATGTAGGCTAAAGGGGAATGGTTGTACTTGGAGACACATGGATGTAGGACAAGGGTGTTATTTTTTCACTGACATATTCTTTCTAGAAGATTCTAAGGAGGTACAGCTTCTAATGCTGAGAATAGCATAGACATCAGAAAGAAAAACAGTTTGTAATGGAATGTTCATACTTAGGTTTGAGTATGTAGGCTCATAAAGATCCCAGAGAAGTTGGATAATTACCAAACTTTCATTTTCTACTCTCCCTGACGTACTTTTTGGTTTCCCTTCAGTGAGTCAAAAGACAGTAGAAGCAAGCAGGCTTTGGGGTTCCCCAGACCTGGGTTCAGATCTTGATTCTATGGGAAGAGGTAGCTCAGTTGGTAAAACGCCTGCCACTCAGGCATGAGGACTTGAGTTGGATGCTTAGCTTTCATGTAAAAGGCTGGATGCCATGGCACACAATTGGAATTGCAGAGCTGGCCAGGTTGAGACAGGAAAATCTCTGGATCTCACTGGCTAGCCAATCTAGCTAAATCAATTAGGTGAAGAACATACAACACAGCCCTCTAGTCTCCATATGCTGAAGCATCACACACGTGCATTCATGTACATATATAGACAAGGACATGCACACATGCACACACACACACACACACACACACACACACACACACACACACACATTCCTGATTCTATCACTAATGGCATGGCTTTGGGAAATTTGTTTAGATGGGATCTTACCTTGTAGCTTATAGCTTTAGTTGGCCTGCAACTCACGATGTAGACCAGGCTGGCCTCAAGCTTACAGAGACCCACCTGCCTCTGTTTCCAACTAGACGGCATCTGCAGCATACCTCATTCTTATTTAAAATACCAGTTTAAAGTGGTTTAATCGAAAGACAAAATAAAGAGTTGGGAAACAGACCTGGACATACATGGTTAATTGATTATTTTTTTTAAAGATTGTTTTCCTAAGTTTTTCATTATGTGTAATTTTGTATGTCTGCGTGTCAGTGACCACAGAGTCCTGAAGGAAGGGTCAGATCCTCTGGATTGAGAGGTGGTTGTGAGCTGCCAGACATGAATGTGAGGTGGGGGGTGGAGGGGCGGAGGCTGAAGCAGAGTCTCTTCAACAAAGAACGCTTGGACAATTGGACTTCCTCATGTTAAAAAATTAGAACCTTGGGCCAACGAGATGGCTTACTGGGTAGAACACTTTCTGTGCAAGCACAGAGACTTGAATTTGGGGTCCCAGTATCCATGCAAAAAGCCTGGTGCTTGGGAGACAGAGATAGACAGATCTTGGGGGCTCAATGCCCAGCCAGCCTGGTCAAATTGCAAATTTCATCCATTGTGAGACACTGTCTCAAAAAAAAAAAAAAAAAAAAGGTGGAGAATGATTGAGGAAGATATCTCAATGTCAGCTGCTGGCCTCTACATGAACTTACAGTTGTGAGCACCTTACACACACTTGTGCAACAACACACATATACCCACACACCCACATCTCAACTCATACTTATTTATTATGTATACAGTGTTCTGCTTGCATGTACACCTGCACACCAAAAAAGGGCACCAGATCTCATTATAGATGGTCACCAGTTACCACGTGGTTGCTAGGAATTGAACTCAGGACCTTTGGAAGAACACATGGTGCTCTTAAGCTCTGAGCCATCTCTCCAGCCCCCATACTTAACATCATAAAATGAAGTTAACTCAAAATATATCATAGTTCTTGTTTTGTTTTGTGTTTTTTTTGGGGGGGTTGTTGTTGTTTGTTTGTTTTTTGTTTTGTTGAGACAGGGTTTCTCTGTGGAGCCTTGGTTGTCCTGGAACTCACTCTGTACACCAGGCTGGCCTTAAACTCATAGAGATCTTTCCTGCTTCTGCCTCTGGAGTGCTGGGATTAAAAGTGTGTGCCACCACTGCCCATTCATAAGGCAGATCCATAAAAAAAAATGGAGAGGACTTGGTTTTCATTAGAATTATGACACATTTCTGTGAAGAAAATGGAAGTGTCAGCTGCAGGATGAAATAAAGTATTTCTGATACGGGTTAATTTCCTTATCATTGCTATCTCCTGAAGCTGCGGCACAAAGTGAAGGAATGGTTACTGACTCTCAGGCCCAGACAGAACACACTTTCCAGAAGGTCATTCAGTTCTCTCATCATTAACCCCACTGCTTACAGCCAAGGCTCCTAGCGTCTGTGAAGATAGCCTGCAGAGCAGACTGAGTGAGGTAGGAGCTCATCAGCCCAAATCCTAAGTTAACAGTCCCAGGACAGGAGAGGTTCGAAAGGCAAGAGCTGCAGTGGGAAGTCTGGAGAGAGGCCTCTCTCATACCAGGAAGCTACCAGAAGCCTTAGGCAATCAGGGAGCATCCAACTGTGACAGCAAACCATATAAGCTGAGTGGGCACCTCTGCCTTACAGTACTCAATGTTTCCTCAACTGTTTCCTAGAAAGACCCCTGCAGAGGTCTGGGGCACCAGAGGTCACAGGGTCACCAGCAGGCAGCTTGTGGTTTCAAAGATGCGTTTTTTCTCTGACGCCGGTGAGAATCTGGATTTGACTTTTGCTCTGTTTCTATCTTCTTAGTCCTTCCAACTCCTTTCTAGATTTGGTCCAGAAGCCAGGACGGTTCTTGGTTTCAGAACCTTGGGGCTGTAAGCCCAGCCCTGGGATTGGTTTCATCTGCGGCTCAGCCTCTGCTAGGCTTTCTGACACCTGACCATGTGGCACTGGCGACTCATTTCTTCACCTTGTCTTTTCCACTTTGCCCTGCCTGGGAATTCCCTAGTGACGAGTGCTCTTCTCTATCCCAAGGTACCTGAACAGCAATACTGTGGTGAGTACCAATAGGAGCGCTTCTCCTGGGTCTCACCTCCACTAATTGTAGAGGGTGTGTTTGTGTGGAGGGTGGATGGCAAAGGTCAGGTCTACCATGTAGCTGTCAAGTTTTGAACTGGCTGAGTGGTGAGTGCAGCTGTACTGATGTGAGGGAAATTTCATGGTATGAACGGCCTTGGTGTTGGCATCAGAGGCAGGTAATAATACCTCAGTGCTGGCTGGAGATATATGGGATGAGCACAGACCAAATAGTCATGTGAGTCTTCCAGTACCATAAATTTTTGGTCCAATTCTTTTCCCAGGACGGCTGTCAGAATCCACATCAGGCACAAAAGCAGACTCATAGTGACAGTTCTAGCACCTGGATCCTATGTGTTTTATGTAGTCAGAAGGCAGCTTCAACGCAATGACCCACTGGGCATGCTTCTTTTAGGGTTGGCATGCACACCAGTCATGGAGCAGCTCCTAGATCAGAGGCTACTGTAGATTAAGGCTCCCTGCCGGTTTCCTTGTCTTACAGTGATGGCCCGTTAGAGTGAACATCCCAGGGAGCAAGTGACTTGGGAAGCATGCCCTTGGTGACTCTTCTCATGTCACTCACAGCAGCCTTTTTAAACATGGGGGTCCACCTAGGTGGTATTGAGAACTTATGCCTTCTTGGTGGCTCACTGAGAGAATGCCGGCTTCACCCATGACCTGTCTGAGATACACAGATAAGTGTGTACAGTCTGTGCGGTGCTTCAGAGGCATGGCCGTGGGCAGAATGGAGCCAATCCTGATCTTAGTAGCTCTCACCAGCGCATTTTCACTTCACATAGATCACTAAAGAGAATCTGGAAGGTTTTTAACTTTCATACAAGGTTTATTTTTGTAACCCAGCCCTACACTGCTAGATTACAGGTGTCCAACAATTCCTCGGTAAAGGCTGGAAGACTCCAAAAGAGATTGTAAAGCATGTATTTGTGAGCTGGGTGTAGAAGACAAGTAGAATATTTATGCGTTTAAAGGGTTAACCTGTACCAGCCAGCCTTGCGGTTTTTAGAGGGGTTAAGCTGAAAGGAACTTAAAAGCCACCAGGTTCTCAGAACTCTGCTTGCTAACCAGGCCTGCCCCTCACTAGGCAGCTATTTTACTGCAGCTGTGTGAAGGCTTGGAGAGGTTAAGAAAGGGTTTGTCAAACACCCCTAATCAGTGGAAGAACTTAAGACAGAAGTAATTGTTTCTTGACTATAAATTCTGCCCTTGCCTCCAACTGTCTTTCATTCTAATGACAGGATTGGATTGGTTACCCTGTGAGAACCTATAGATGACATAACTGGTTATTCCCTGCAAGGGAAAAGAAATATAAACTCCTTGTCAGTGAGAGCGGACTTTGGGGAAACACTTCAAACGTAGCACATTTTTTGCCCCTCTTTTCGCACACTGGTTCTAGGCACCTGAAGCCTCTTGCTCTGCTGAGCTGAGCTGGGGCGGGCGGGGCAAGCGGCTCCTACTTCCCCACTCTTTTTTTCTTCACAGCTGCAAAGTTCAGAGAGTTGAACCGCAGTGCTTCAAGTTCAGCGCTCTCCGCCACAGTCAACCCCTGTTGTAAATCCTCCTCCCGGAACACGTGACAATGCATTTCTTGACTATATATCCCAAGGACAAGCGCGGGGCTGTCAGAGCGCAGAGCCTGACACAGAAGAAAAACATCCTCGGCTTCAGCCATTTAGGAGTTCCACACTCGGGACAAACTGTCAGCCTTTGGTAAGTTAGCGAGGCTCCTTCTCTTTGGAGACATGCAAGGGGCGGGAGTAGTTCTAACTATTAATAGAGAAAGTTTTCTTGCTTTTTTTTTTTTTTTTTTTCTTATAAGGAAACTTTGCTTTGAAAGTTTGAAGCTTTTGAAACAAAATGTAAAGTTTGCTTCTGTCCAGCCAGTTAAAACATGCCTTTCAAAGCTTAAGATTTCCCCCCTATGAATCCTTATATGGTATTTAATGTTTAAAGGACAGAACTAAGGCACAGTTATTTTCTGAAATACAGATAAAGTATCTATCTATCTATCTATCTATCTATCTATCTATCATGTATCTTCCTACCTGGTGAAAGTTTTTCTCACGTTTCTTCCATTCTTTCCCTTGATTTCTCTTACTTGCTCCAAGCAATCAGAGTCAACCCTTGTTAACCGTTTAGTGAGATGCCTTACATTCTGCTATTTCCTTCACTCCTGTTTTTAACTACCTATTTTGATCTATTGCAATGCCGCAAGCCCTGTGCTTGCCTTCTGCCTGTACTGTGGATCCATGTGGAAGGTGTAACTTGTGGCTTTCTCCCCAGACCCAGGCTGTGTGAGCGACTTTCCAAGCTGAGCATGGAGCCCCTGAACAGCACGCACCCGAGCGCTGCAGCCTCCAGCAGCCCCCTCGGTTCCCACGAGCCTAGTAACAGCCACGGCAATGGCAACGAATATTTCTATATTTTGGTCGTTATGTCCTTCTACGGCGTTTTCTTGATTGGAATCATGCTGGGCTACATGAAATCCAAGAGGCGGGAGAAGAAGTCCAGCCTCCTGCTGCTGTACAAAGATGAGGAGAGGCTGTGGGGGGAAGCCATGAAGCCGCTGCCTATGATATCCGGCCTGAGGTCAGCCCAGGTACCCATGATGCTGAACGTGCTACAAGAGAGTGTGGCGCCTGCACTGTCCTGCACCCTCTGCTCGATGGAAGGGGATAGTGTGAGCTCTGAGTCTTCCTCTCCCGATGTGCACCTCACCATCCAGGAGGAGGGGGCTGATGATGAGCTGGAGGAGACGTCCGAGACACCTCTCAATGAAAGCAGCGGAGGATCTTCAGAAAATATCCATCAGAATTCCTAGCACCCTCGGGCCTCTGGAGGTGGCTCCATAAGCCACGCTTAACAGAGGAAAGACATTGCCAAATGCCTGGTTTCACTTTTTTGCTCCGCAGCTGCCACTTTGCACAGACTGTGGGCAAATCCCCCAAAATGGGGGAGGGAGAGAGAGAGACAAGGCTCAGCCAGTGTTCTCGAGGTTCCTGTGGTTTGGACTCAACACTGCGAAGGTCCCAGAGGCGTACACCGTGATCATTTACTCTGGGGCCTGGGTGTTGCGCGTCCCCCGTTCAGCATCTGGCTGGATAATGTGTTGTTTTTTCACTGGATGCCCTGGTTAACTTCTGCAGCATCTATCTGCCTGTGCCCAGGGCTGACAACTGCCCAGGGCAGGCTGAAGGACTAGTTTTGATTTGCTAAGTTGCCTAGAGCTTTCTTCTTCTAGATCTGATTGGCTGTAAGTACGTTTATTGTGTGTGCCTGTGGCATTTGGTCACGGACGGTTACATATTTCTTCTGGAGGTGGGAGACAGATAGAAGCCAGCTTGTTTGCACAATGCAAGGAGAGAAGGCAGTGTGTACATATGTCTGCGTTAGCCGGGGGTATAAGCTATGACCTAGCCTGAGCTTTTGTCTCACCTGCGAGCTTGAACTCTGACTTGTGACTGTACAGCATTGCAGGTGAGCATGGCTTTCTTTGTCAGTGAGCATCCTCTGAACCAAGCCTGCATTCAGGATGGCTGTTCAGGGTGGTCCTCCTGACCTTCATAGATTGGGTAGTGATGGGGTAACACAAGGCCAAATCATTGATGGGTCTGCTATAGCTCTTTTTTTCCCAGCTGAGTTTTCTGAGGCCGGGCCTCACCGGCCTCATGTGGGCCTCACCATGTGGGGGTTTGTCACATAGCTGAGACCTAGAAGGGATACTCAAGTGAGATTGCACCGAGCTGGGGTTCAAGCACTGCAGCTCCTGGTCTGAGCTCTGATGCTTATTTACTGTGTGGTCCTGGGCATGTCCTCACAAGGCTCATGGCCTTCATGAGGCTTCCGAGGCTGCGCAGCCCCCAGGGGGCTGGGGAGGACATCTTTAGACTTTGTACTGTGTGATAAGTCCTCCACGGCCTGGTGTGAGGAAGTTAGGACCAAGTATTTCCCCTTTGGCTGCTTAGTCTGGAGAAAGATATGTTGACTTAAAGGCACAGTTGGAGATCCTAGAGATGTGTAACTGGGGAATTCGGGGCTGGTCAGCAGCCATCCTTATTCAATCTTTCCCAGCATGGGACTGAAGAGGCAGACAGTATGGTTTCCTCTGCAGAATTCTGTGGATGGGAGGATGTTAGCATTCCCAGCTAAGGGTAAGAGAAGTCTAAAAGGAGGTGCTCAGGGCTGCTTGCCAGTGTTCCGTGTAGTCCTGTGAGGCAGCGCCTCACAGCAGGCTTTTTTTTTTTGCTCCCCCCCCCCACCCTGGAAAACCAGAAGGAAGCAGAAAACCTCCAAAAGACCAAATTTGCCTCTAGTGAAAAACCTTTAAAATTTTTATTTATCCTAACTCTCTCTGGATTGGAGACAAAACAGTTACTACTGGTCCCCATGAGGGGTTAACAGTATAGGAGCTGTTTTTTGTTTTTGTTTTTGTTTTTTTTCCAATCAGTTTTGACGCAGAGGTAGCTGTATTATGTTGGACACGGAAAGGGGCCTCTGTTCACTTTAAGATTCAGAGTGTGGATCAACTCCAAAGGGGGCCGTTTAAGTTGAAAGAAGCCAAGTTCAGTTTGGCCTCTTGCCTGGAATCACTTGAATTCTGAAACTTTACTGCGACAGACATGTGCGTTGTCACATTTTCCATTGCTTAATCCTGGTTTGGTGCAAGTCTGTCTGCGCCTGTTACAAAGTGATGTATATACTTCCTTTCAATACATTGAGTTGTAGACAATCGTCTTTTGTATTTAATGGTTTGTAATTTTCACAATATTTTTTAATTTAAATAAACACATTTCCCTCCAAGAAGTCACAGTTCTTTGATCCTTAAACATATGTATAATTTCTAGTCTCTATGTTATTGCAAAGTGTCGCTGTGTTCTACTCATCTTCAGAGCCATACTTCTGCAAAGGCACATCTTTTGCCACAGGGTACGTGTGTCGTGTCATTTCCATCCTTTGATCCACTTTGTAGGTATTGGAAAACAAGCTGAGGATGGTCTTACGTCACCTTTTGCAAAGGCCCGGGAGCTTTTGGACTTGAATGTGAGTGGCTTGGCGAGGGCTGCTAAGATGTCTCTCCAAATTTGGTTGCAAGAAAACATTTGATTTGCAAGCTGACTTGGCAAACGTCTTCCACATGTGTGGCCCTGGCAGTCTAGGCTTAAATGGGTAGGGTGTTGCCATACGAACAACAGTGCAGACTTACGGAGGCAATCAAATGCAAAGTCCGCAGCTGGGGTTCTGTTTCACACTGCCCCCTCCCCAAGAATAATTTCTAGGTCTCTCTCTCTCTCTCTCTCTCTCTCTCTCTCTCTCTCTCTCTCTCTTAGTCTAGCCATATCTCTGTCTCGCAGGCAGAGACATGGCTGGCCAGGGCAGCCTGGGCAGCCTCTCCTTTTTAAGTTTATTCCCACAGTCAGAAGTTCTAAAGAAAAATGAACAAAACCTGTGACCCATTTTCAAAACAAGCAGACAAAGGGAAACTCTTCCTTGTATACGTGTCTGTGTCTTGTGAGCTTTGGGTTTTGTTTTGTTTTTTGTTTTTCCTATTTCAAGTAAATGTTTCCATAGGTTTGCAAATAGTTACCTAAAAAAGGATTGACCTAGTAATGGAGCAAGGGAGCCTGGATTCTTCTGGAATAATATAGCAAGGACCTCAATCCAGCAGCCAATAACACTGACAAGCAACATGGAAAGATTATAATAAAAGAAAAGAAAATTCCCAGCTTCTAGTCATTCTTGGTAAGGAAATAGTTAAGAAAACTTTTTTTTTGTTGTTACCATGGGCGGAAGAAGAGGGAATTCTAAACTCTAATTGTCCTAAAAATATGCAGAGTACACTGTGTCGTTTTAATGGAATATTTGTTTTCCTTAAAAGAAAAAAAAAAACCCAGAACTTCTAAGCAGAACCTAAGGCCCAAGGGGTTTAGTCTGTGTGGACTTACTCATGCATGTGAAAAACTGCGAAGGGAATTTGGCCCTATGTACCTCAGATATTAGAAACATATTTCAAAAGCACGTGAATGGTGCAGGATGAGGTAAACGGATCGTCCTGCTGGCTCCATACTGTTCTAATTACACCTTTGTACACCAGAGTCCCATAGCGATACTGTAGAGGGAAAGATTTCTTTCAGGGACAGAATCATGGGATCAGAACTACCGGGAAGAGTTGAAGTAGAGCCAAGGGTTGAGCCTTTTTGGCTCAAGATCCTGGGTGGAAAGTGGATCCCACAATACACTTGGAACTACGATTGGAGGGTTTGTGGTCAACCTGCTCAATCATGGCTCAACTGGAGAAAGGTTATTTGCCATCCTGTAGGATGCTGCTCTAACCCTAGATGCCATAGGACAGGCAGACTATTCATCTTGTAACACAATTTAAACTCCATGTTTAAGCACAGCATACTTTTGTTCCATACTGTAAAGTACAGAACAAAGCTGCTGAAGAAGACTGCGGGAGATAGGGTGGAGGCTGAGGTTAAGGGTGGGGCAGACATTCAACCAGCTGCAAGGAGGTGTTGGGCAGTGGTTCAGGCCAGGCTGGACTACAGGAGGACCATGGGTGGAGGAGGCTGGTAGACACCCAGCTTTTTCGTGTCTGCTCTCTAGCCTAACTGCTACCTCATGCTCTGGAGCTGCGAAGGAAGCTCTCCAACCTCCCCAAGGGCTCTCTTTCAACACGAGGACACCATGCTGGGCCTGCTCTTAGGAAGCTGATCATGAGAGGAATGGTGAGGTGCTGAGGAACACCCAGCGCTGTGTGAAACCAAAGCCAATGGCAACTTCCATTTTCCTTTAAAAACTGCATCCTGGGCACAGATCTGCAAACAGTGTCACGGAGACATCCTCCTTTGGGGATGGTTTTCTCAGGAGACTGCAAGACTGAGAAGGAGGACACGGTTTGCCAGAGGAGAAGGGTCAGCAGAGAGAAAAGCCAGTGTTAAATCCTGCCTTCCTCTCTCTCTGAGATGTTGCCTCCCACACAGGAAGGAACAGTTTGGGATGTGCACTGTTACCATGGAAACAAGCACTCAAGGTCACTCGAGTGAAGGAGCCTGTGGCCCACGGGTGCTGGCTCATTCTAGCTGCTTTTTGAAGTTGAAGCTTGGCCTTTGCCTCAGCAGATGAACTTGAGCCTTCCCACTGCAGGTCATGGTCAGGGAAAGGGGGCAGGGACTGTGTCCCCCCTTTCTCCCCCCACTATCCAGGCTGTTCTTCTTGTCCTGTATCCACACTCCTTGCAATCTGGGGCTGAGATCCTGTTCCCTCATCCATGAGTATTTATTTACTTATTTTGCTATGACATGGGACCAAATGAGTCTTCACATTAATAACCTCATCCCTAGGCCTCTATTTGATCTTCAGCCAAATCCTCTTGATCTTTACAAATCCTCCATCTCCTCTTCTTCTGTCCTCCTCCTCCTCCTTCTCCTCTTTCCTCCTTCCGTCCCTCTGTCCCTCCTTCCCTCTTTTCCTCTCTTGCTTCTTGTCATTACCCAAAGAAACAAATGGGATTGTAACTACAGTGCACGGTGACGTGCACGGTGCCTCTTCAGCACATATGCTAAGCCACGTGTGGCTTAATCTAATCTATGGACCACCACACACTGAGCTTCTGTGCAGATCCAGGCACCAGGTGCTATCCCAGGTGCTAGGGAAAATGTAAAACCCTGCCTGGCCTCCAAAGAAGTCATAGTTTCTGTATTGATGAATGCTAATATAATAAGCTCTGCTATTGGTTCATTTATAAAATTGCAGGGCGTTCTGGCTCTAGGGTGTAAAAAATGTATGGTTGTGTCTTTCAACAGTCTGCCCATACTGTGATGTAGTTAAACGGACAGGATGGATGAAGTGTTTATGCCTTTGCTCTGGGGTGGGTATTTTCACTCTGCTTATATCCTTCAACCTTTACAAGAAAACCATGAGGTAGGTCTACATTTTTTCCATTTTATTTGAGGGGTGTGTGTGTGTGTGTGTGTGTGTGTGTGTGTGTGTGTGTGTGTGTACATCCCTTGGAGTTATTCTTTCCTTCCACTGTGTGGGTACCAAAGGTCAGACCCAGGTTACTAGGCTTCAAGGCAGGTGTCTTTAACAGCGGAGCCATCTCTTGTAAAAGGCTTGTACGTTTAGTTAGATGTTAACTTGACACATGCTAGAGTCCTTTTAGGAAAGAGAACCTCAACTGAGAAAATGCCACCACAGGCTTGACCTATGGGAGATCCTGTGGTGAATCTTCTTGGTTGATAATGTGGGTAGGCCCAGGTTACTGTGGAGGGTGCCACTCTTGGGCTGGTGATCTTGCATGTTATAAGAAAGCAAGCTGAGGAAGCTACAAGGACTAACTCTGTAAGCAGCACTTCTCCACGGCCTCTGCATCAGCTCCTGTCTCTGGGTTCCTGCCTTGAGTTTCTGCCCTGACTTCTCTGGCTGATGGACTACAAGCTATAAGATGAAACAAACCCTTTCTCTCCCAAGTTGCCTTTGGTTGTGGTGTTTTACAGCAGCAATAGAAAGCTAACTGGGACAAGACTCAAGGACACCCTATTCTTGTCACTGTAATGAATGGCAGATGCGGGTCTTCTGATAGGAAACCTGGAATTCTTTTAGTCAGTAGGAAGCAGAGAGCAAGAGACACAGAATCTAGTCTTGTCCTAGACATTTGGTGGCTCTGTGACACTGCATATGTTGGCCAACTTCTCTGAACACATTTTCTCACTGGTAAAACGAACATGGTACCATTTTCTTTACCTCGCAAACAGTGTCAGAAATATATATATAAAGCGTTTGGGAAAATAAAGCCACATTTCACTGACGGGGGTATCTCTAATGTTCACTCTGCAGGTATTATGAGGATTTACGAGCATTTGGTTCTTCCCTCTTCTGAGGCCATGAAGACTTTTTTTTTCCACCTCTTCTCCCATCCCTCCTTCATTCCTACCAGGGTTTCTGGATATTAGGAAGAGTAGAAATGGCATCCCACTCCTGAAGAGAGTTACTGAAAAGCCGACTCGTGATTCTCTTAGCCATCCTTTTCCTTTCACATTACTCACGAGATCACATGTTCCATATGACAAAACATAAGTAGGAGGAGCCTGTGGCCGGCTAGAAGGGAATGAACACATAGAAGGCGATTCTTCTGGGGAGATCTGGACTATTACAAAAGCAGAGAGGCTTTGGGCTTGCCTAGCACATCACGACTTCCTCTATTTGATTAACGCAGTTGTTGAACGTACTGGATGGGCGGCACCGGGAGATGTCTTCCAGGCCATCTGACACAACCCCTACATTAAATGATGGGAATTGGGGCCCATAAAAGTCAGATGACCTGCTCAAAGTCACAGAAGGAAAGAGAAGTGAAGTGGATGGTGACTCAGTCCTCCTGACATTTGGCTCATATCCCCATAGTGGGCATGATGTGGGGTTTCTCCCAAGGTTCAGTGAGGACCGAAGACCTCAAGGGTGGTCTTTCCTTTTCATCTTGAGCCACCCTGAGATGTACTGTCCCTGATGCTATCCCATCTTTTCCTCCCACAATCCTTTCTGTGAGTGGGTCTGTTCTGGACAAACCCTAACAACGGGGTCTGTTGTATGATGATGCAAAGTGATTTCCCTAGGAGCCTCAATAAAGGCAGACAGCTGTTAACAGGAAGGAAATGCTCAAATGGGACACAACATATATGTTTGCTGGGGTTTGGCTTTTGGTTTTATTTCTTGTTCATTGCTCTTCAGCTCCAGCAGCTTGCAGGGTCATATGCTCTTGCTTCCCTCTGTGCAGGATGCTTTTAGGTATGAATGATGACCTTTGAAAGCAAGCACTGGAGGGAGGTTCAGCCCTGGACTGAGGGAGGTTTCAGATGTTGCAGGAAGCAGCAGGCACACCACCAACTATTCTTTTATATGCGTAGCTCCGATGTAGAAGCAGAAGTGGTCCCTCGTTGTATCTCCTTTCCACTGGGAAGAAGTGTGCTAGACAATAGGTGTGTAATGGTACAAACCCAGGCTTTGTTAGAATGTGCGCTTCTCCATGATGAATTGAGGAAGGCAGATGAATCAGGAGTCCATGGGGAGGAATGAGGAGTGCTTGGACTGCACAGAAACTGGGAAGTGGGAAATATTGAGGAGTTGAAATAAACGAGATTGAGCACACCATGTGAATGTTAGAGGAAAAGAGACAGAGTAGGGTGAAAGATGATGATACAGGTTTGATTCTGCGTAATTGAGAGTGGAAGTTCAGATAATAAAACTACTGGGTGTCTCAATCCACTTTGTGCTGCTGTGATGGGTGCCATCATTGCTAAGGAAAGGAAATTGATTTCTAGAGGCTGGGGGAGGGGTGTGGTCCATGATATGATATGGACCCTGTTGTTGTGTAGAAGGCATTGCTAGGCAACAAAGCATGAAGGGAGGTGGAGAGGGAATCAAACCACCCATTTGTACCAATGTTGGTCTACAAAGGTGATGCTCCCTTGAATACCCCATAAAGGTCCCACCTCATAACACGGTTTCAGTGAGAGTTGAATTTAGTCGTGAAGAAGACTGCATTATCCCAGGACGTGCTGCTGCAGGTGATTTATTGTGGTGTGAGTTTTGAATTGGAGGTGTTGGCATGACATTCAGAAGGTTTTTGGAAAGTAAATATGGGAACTTTTTTTGCAAGAAGCTGGAGAGAGAGAGAGAGAGAGAGAGAGAGAGAGAGAGAGAGAGAGAGAGAGAGAGAGAGAGATGAAGGAGGTTTGGGAGTTGTGGATGGAAATGCAGGCATGTGAAACCTTACACATGGCTGAAGTAGCCAAGGGTGAGTGGGAACTGAGGGGAGGAGAGGGCAAAGTGCTGTCCTTCAGGGACCAGCTCATTCTTGGGGGTTGCCAAAGGAAGGGGAGTAAAAGCAGGAGCAGTTAAAACTTGAACAGGATGGCAGTGTGCCCAGGCACCAAATAAGTAGAGCTTTTCCAGAAAGAAGACGTGGCCAGCCATGGAGGAGTGCAGAGAGAAGGCTGGGCTGATGACTAGCAGGTGATCAGTACAGACAGGGATTTGTCAAGTGGTGGGGATAGCACAGCGCAGAGGAAGTACCCATATGGGTTATGACTGCTTTGATTAGATTAACTAAGTCTTTCTGGAAGGTTTGACTGTTAAAAGCAAAAGTATAGTGTGGCTAATTCAAAGAGTCTAAAGTACTCAGAGGTCTGTTCTTTATGAACAGGTCATGTCATTACTTTCTATCTAGTTCAGATCAGAAATCCACTTTTCCTCCTTGGGCCCTGTGGGTGTCTTGGTTTCTTTCCATGTGTGTTTCTATGGAGGCTGATGTTTGCAATAGCTGTCCAAGGAGAACACTGAGAGAACTGAAGAAGGAGCTTTGCAGGTGGGGAGGACTACAGGACTCCTGTGGAAATCAGAGGTCTTGAAACTTTTTTTCAGGAATTCAGTCTTTACTGTGATGGTAAATTAATTAGGTGTATGTTTGTTTTTATAGTAGGACATTTAAAATATACATATATGTCATGATGAAGTCAATACATCACCAAATCTGATTATGCTTACTTTCCAGGTATTGATCATTGATTAAGGTGCATTATATATATGTATTGGTTCTAACCCAAGTCACCATAAAAAATCAACTTTCTGAATACTTTGGATTTCTCTGATAGAGTAGTTGATGCCATGGAATTCATAGTCACTTCTTTGTGAGTCTTCACCATAATAAAAATGTATTATTAAGAGCAATTGAAAAATATACAGATCAGATTGGCCCATGACCCACACCCATCCACTCTGGGTAGAATTATTCTTTCAGCAGGTACAATTCTTTGAATTGTATAAGAGAGGAGAAAGTGAGCTCAGCAAAACTAGGCATGCATATATCTACTCTCTCTGCTCTTGCCTGTAGATGTTACTGGCTGTTTCAAGTTCCTGTTGCCTTGACTTCTCCACAATGTTCAGCTATAATTTGGAAGTGTGAACTCAAACAAACTCTTTAACCCCTACACTGCTTTTGCCAGGGTGTTTCATCACAGTATCAGTAAAGGAAACTAGGGTAATGGGACTGGAGAGACAGAACAGTTGGTCAAATGATTGCCTATGATAGGCAGATTTGGGCCAAGGGGTCCCGCTCAAACTAAGGCCCTAGCCAAGGACAATACAGGCGGTAAACTTTAAACCCCTACCCAGATCTAGCCAATGGACAGGACAGTCTCCACACTTGAGTGGAGAGTGGGATATGACTTTCTCATGTACTCTGGTGCCTCACATTTGACTACGTCCCCTGGAGGGGGAGACCTAGGGGCACTCAGAGGAAGGACAGCAGGTCACCGAGAAGACCTATTTTAAAAGAAGCCAGGTGCAGTAGCGTGTGCCTGTAAAGAGCTCAACACTGGGGAGATAGAGATGGGTAATTCCTGGGAGTAGATGTCCCGCCAGTACAGACAGCTTAGTGTGTGACAGAGATCTTGTAAAAAAAAAAAAAGTAGTATAAGCAGCCAACTCGTGAGTTTTAGTACCTAAGAATGTCCTCTGGAGCTGGGAATCTGAATTCTCTCTCTCTCCCTCCCTCTCTCCCTCCCCCCCCTCTCTGTGTGTGTGTGTGTGTGTAGGCTGGGCAATATGGTCCAAGGATCCATCTGCCTCCACCTGCCAAGCACTGGGATTGTAGGTATGTGGCACCATGTCTAGTAATTTTTCTTTTTATATAAGTGCCAGGCATTGCACTTGCATGGCAAATTCTATAGTCTCTGAGTTCCAGCTCCATCAGTTCTTTTAAATAGGATGACATTATCTGTTTATCTCACAAGTGAGAAATATATTGTAATAAGGGGTATTAGGGTTAGCCTAAACTCCACATTTGTCTAATGCAAAGAATTTATTGCCTTCAAATTGCAGTTTTCCCTCATTTCCCATATAACTAAAGAGAGACGATACATTATTTTTCCCTTAAACTTGAGAGCATTCTTATGCAATTTGTAGATAGCCTACATTTCTTCATGAGTTTGCAAACTGCTTAGGAATGCTGCAAACTATTTTAATAGCCCTAACACCACCATGTAAATGACCCGGACTATCCTGTGAGCATCCCTGGGCTGAGAATGCACTTCTGCCTAAAGACAAACCTGTGAAAGGAAATCCTTGCTCCTGGAAGGAGCAATACTTTCCATGGAGCCTTGTGTGATTATAAGGAACTTAGATTGTGGACAGGATGAAATGTTGCAGGCTCAGAGCCTAATTACGATGTATCTTGAGCTATCTTCAGTCCCCTTAATAACCATTCCTTGACCTCTGTTTCTGACCTACCGTCCTGGTGATAATAGGTCAAAGCTTTCTGAAATGTACTGACTGTACAGATCATTAGATCCCACCAACCCAAAGGCTCAGAGCACCCTCAGTGTCTGAGACCTAGAGCAGATAGCTCCCCTGCTGTGTTTGAACCTGTCTACAGATTTCTCCACCAATGTATCTAAAACGTGCTTGACTTACAACTTTCTATTTTCTGATACTATAAACACTTCATCAAACTGTTACCACACCAGAACATGGACTTGGGTAACCTAAATCTGTGTTTCTGGGCCACCACTACTCTACTTGGCTCCAGAATAAAGAATAAACTGCTTTTTATCCTTCTTTGTGGTGAGAGTCATGTTTTTATATTTACACTGGAAACAAAGGGAGGTGAGCCTGAGGCTGTGGTTGTCTGGAGTGGAGTCCTGTGGTGGGTCCGTGGCCAAGAGAGCCAGCAGGTTCCCACCGGTTAACAAGCAGGTGAACAGTGTGGGAGGACAAGAAGAGGGCAGCCTTTGTGATCATGACCTCCCAGTGTGGTGTTTTGAATGGAGCCGTACAGTCTAGGAAGCAAATATGTAGTTGTTTCTACTCATGTACCAGTCTCTACAGTACTCAAGGTAGATGCAGGAAGACTCCAGGCAAAGGAGGAAGTGAGGTCATTTCAATTCACTTACTCATTAATCTCCTAAACACTCATTTTCAGCCTTTACTGTAAACTTGCCCATCTTTTGAAATCCTCCAGGTAACTTGGGAAAAACAAGCTCTTTTAGAGCAGCAAATACTAAGTAATTAACAAGGAAAACGAGACGAGACCTTCCAACTGTTTGGAAACTTTTCTTTATTGAAAAAAAAAAAAAAAAAAGAAGATACAGTCAACACATTTGCTTTATTTGCAAAGTATTCATTGTTGAGCAAATTCAATTGACACCGGATTCGTTTTTCCTCTTTTATTTTTATGGAAATTTCTAACTTGGTCCTCTTGATCTGATTTCACTGTATTAGGCCTATATCCTGCCTTATCTATCCATCTCTTCAAGGTCCCCAGTGACAGACTGAGGAAATATGTGGGAACTCACATTTGGCTACAGTTGCCTCATATAAAAGCATTCTAAATGTTCTTTGGGAGTTTTTAAGTGCATGCTCTCAGCACAAGAAATGTACCTCACACTATGAGTCCACTAAATTTTTAACCAGAATGTCACTCTAGGAGAACAATTTGATGTCTAAGAATGATTTCAGTTTTCAAAGTCTGATTCTTTAAAATGGGAAAACATGTTAGGCTATGGGGCATGA